>CM053572.1:33005916-33151436 GCA_028646485.1 Cryptoprocta ferox | reverse complement strand
TATGCATCAGCACTTCTGTATCCCTTGGGTAAATCCCCAGCAGTGCTATTGCTGGGTCATAGGGGAGTTTTATTGATAGTTTTTTGAGGAACCTCCACACTGTTTTCCAGAGTGGCTGTACCAGTTTACATTCCCACCAACAGCAACACTGCTGGTTTTAAAGAGTAGGAAGAGGGCCTTGAGCCAAAAAAATGCAGGAGACTTCTGACCTCTTGGCACTGTGATGTAATAAATTTAAGTTGTTTGCAACCACACACTGATGATAATTTCTTATGCGAGCAATAGGACGCTAATAGATCCTCCAAACATAACCCTCTATCTACCTTATTGTCTCCCTCTGAGGTGGTAGCACTGATGCGTCTGAAATGGGTCCTCTCATGAAAACGCACTTCTTTCAACATAGAATGTCAGATCTTTCCTGACTTTTGTTCTCAGTTAAGATCCTTCTCCATTAAGTGCAGCACTCATGCTTAAAACCAAGACCTCCCAGCAATAGGAAATGTTATGGAACCCTTCCATAATGATGATTTTAGGCAACCATAAGCTCTTCTCTGCAGCTGACATAGGACAGCCTGCTGACTCAGGCCTGACTTACAACAATGCCTGGTTTATAATTCTAGAGTCAGAGTCTGTCTGACTCCAGACCCACATCCTGAACCCTTTTGTGCTACATGGTACCCAGCTTAATAAAGCCAAGCAACAATTCTTTTTCCCAACAACCTGGTATGTGAAGGGAGATAACTGACAGAACTCAATGTTCTGTCCCACTGGAGGCAGGTAACTGATGTAAAACTGATCCAGTAGAGGGGCTCTGGTCCGTGCATTTCTCAAATAGTTCTTAAATTATGTGTAAGACACTGTGCCAGCCTTCTGAAGAGGTCCATTTCTCCAGGAAGTCCATCCACTAATTTAACAGATTACAAAGGAAATTAGCTTGTAGAGGGTCAGGACTATAGTCCCCTGTGCTAGAGCTTAAAGGTTATGACACCTTTAATTCTAACATTCTTTAAACAACAGCATAGACGGATCTTCAAAATACAAATATTATCATACCTTGCCCGTGTTTTCTTCACTACCCTCTCATTCTTTTAGGAACAAGAAAACTTGAACACCATTTGTAAAGCTCAGTATTTTCTGCCTTTCCCATAACTCTTCTGACCTCATGGGATCATGGTGAAGGTTACATTAGATGGCACATACATTGTATCTGGAGCAGTGTCTGCCCAAAGTACATGGTTATCATGATGATCTCTCCAGCCTATCTTGTACCATTCTTCTTGCTCCCAAAACTCTGGCTTTCTTTATGCACTTACTCTGCTCCAAAGGTCTTCTTATGCTAGGAACACTCTTTCCTCATCCTCCTAATCACCTGTTATCTAAATAATTCCTGCCCATCCTACAGAACTGCACTCACATATCACCTCCGCAGGGCAGCCTTCTCCAGCTCTACAGAAGAGATGAGGTTCCCTTGTTGTGTGCTCTCACAGATCTTTTGGTAACTATTATACCAATAATGGATTTATTAGGATATAATTCACATACCCTTCAATTCATCCATTTCAAGTGCATGATTTTAATAATTTTTAATTTATATACAGAATTTCGCAACCATTAACACATTCAATTTTAAAACACCTTCGTCACCTCCAAAAGAAATGCTATCTATACTCATTAGCAGTCAGTCTCCATGTCCCCCCAACCACTCTAACACTAGGCAAACACTAATGTACTTCAGTCTTAGTGAATTTTCCTATTCTGGATAGTTCATATAAATAAATACAATACAAGGAAGTATATATAACATTCATATATGACTGCTTTCACTTGACAACATGTGTTCAAGGGTCATCCATATTATAGCATGTACCAATTACTTCATTTCACTTTACTGATGAATAGTAGTCCTATGGATGGATATACCAGCATTCATCTGTTGATAGATATTTGGATTCTTTTTAATGGACCTTGGAATTTGACAGACAATAACTATAAAATTATGTGATATTACTTAAATATCTGACTCTCACACTGGGAAATAAGTCTCTTAAAGGCAAGAACTGTCAATCTTTCTGCACATCTTTTGGTTTCTATCATCAACAACTATTGGTAGAATGTAAGGATAAATGAATGCATATGCCAATGAGTGAACTATAGGAAACTCAAAGAAAAATGGGAGTAAATGAAGAGGGGTAACTTTTATTCTCAGCGTAGGGATCCTCCTTTCAATTAGCCACCCATCTTTCTCATTAAATGCCCTAACACTCTGTAATCGCAACTTTGGACATAACACATGCCATGCACTCTGTCAGTTTAGCCAAAATTTGGACAACTTAACTTTGCTGCTTTAAAAGTCTCCTCTAAGGAGAACATAATCCTAAAGAAAGTATGTCCTAAACTTGTCAACATGCTAAAAGCAAGTGTCCACCCCATCTATGCCAACCACTGTTACCTGCAAATTTTCAGAAAATGTCCGGGCCCTTTTAAGTAACAGTTTTGTGGAGCTGCCAGGGTTGGACATATGAACCAAGCATATTCCAGTCTCAGGCTTCCAGCCTTTGAAGCGTGCTCAGATATGTCTAGCTTTTTTTTTCCCTTGGGAGTCAAAGGTAAATGGGGCCAACTTGGAACAATCACCACAGCTTGCTGTGCAAGATGTGTGAAAAGCTAAACCGAAAGAAAAAGAAAGAAAGAAAGAAAGAAAGAAAGAAAGAAAGAAGAAGAAGAAGAAAGAAAGAAAGAAAGAAAGAAAGAAAGAAAGAAAGAAAGAAAGAAAGAAAGAAAAAGAAAGAAAAGAGAAGGGAAGAGGCCCAGTAGTCCCTGCTAATGAAAACAGCTCTGGTGAATGAGAGCTGCATGCTGTTAAATGCAGAATAGTTTTAAGATGGTGATGCTTCCCTATCCTATTTATTTGCTGAAGTTTCAACTGTCATACTAATAGACTACAGGGCAAAACTGTGTGTAATGCAGACGAGGATCTAGCCCTGGTGTTTCCTAACTGTGTTAGAGTGCATACTATGTGATGGGCGTAACACTAAACACTGCACACCCATCAACTTCCTGGATCCTCACAAATGTGCCAAGAAGTAGATTTTATAATTAACTCCATCTTATAGCTACGAAAACCAAGAGTTTAAGGAGTTATAAATTTTGAGCAAGTTTGCAGTTGGTAGTGGTAGGACCAGGACTTGATTCCAGCTAAGGTCTATGTATTTATTTTTATTTTTATTTTTTAAATATAACTTATTGTCAAGTTAGTTAACATACAGTGTATACAGTGTGCTCTTGGTTTGGGGGGTAGATTCTGGTGATTCATCACTTACATACAACACCCAGTGCTTATCCCAACAAGTATTCTCCTCAGTGCCCATCACCCATTTTCCCCTCTCCCTCACCCACCCTCCATCAACCCTCAGTTTGTTCTCTGTATCTGAGTCTCTTATGGTTTGGCTCCCTCTCTTTTTAAAACTATTTTCCTCCCTCCCTTCCACCATGGTCTTCTGTTAAGTTTCTCAAGTTCCACATATGAGTGAAAACATAGGATATCTGTCTCTGACTCTGACTTATTTCACTTAGCAATATGTTCATCAGAAGACCTAGTTCTAGCCCTACTACTGACACTCACCAGATGTGGGGACCATGAGTGACTCATCTCCTCACTCTGTGCCTCCAAGTTTTCATGTGTAAAATAGGAGAATTAGTATCTAGTCAGTCTTACAGGAGTGTGAAGATCAAGCTGCCATAAATGCATTTCAGAGTGTTATGAAAAGTGTGAAAACACCAGAAAAATACAAGGAAGTGTATATAACATGAATATTATCACGCATACAGTTGTCACTAAGTGATAATTTGTAAACTTCCTGGGAGGGAGGATCAATATCTATATTTATATATGATACATATAAATTATTAGTTTGGATGGGGAGGATTTATCATAGTTAGATTTTATTAAGAAAGAGATAGTACTCATGGGTGCTATGAGCTTGTGGTTATGTCATCCTAGCTAATCCTTATCATTTCATCCATCAATTTCATTGTTCTTGGTAAGAGTAACAATTGTGCAATTGTATTTTCTGGTCCACTGAAGTTTAAGGATCCTGTCAAGCCATGACAGGAGGAGTCAAGTATTGGGTATATTGAATATGTAATTTAACCATGTGTCCTGAATCCATTTAAAATCAGAAAAAGGAAATAGAACTGTCTATGGACACTGGTTATAGTGAATCACTGACTCATCTACATATCTTTTCATGCTAAATTAATAAGAAAGAACCTCTTAACAACTCATATAGAAGCATACAGGAAAGAAGCAGAGACAAATTTTCCTTTATCTAAGGAGGGGTGCTGAGCAAGTTTCATGACACTTACCACTCATAAATTATCAAGGGAAAATAATTCACATTTTAGCAGAGCGTTGTCTCTCTCTTGATTCTGTCATCATTTCTCCATTAGGTTTAAAGGCAGAGCCTTACCTGGTTTATATCTAATCCTACCTTGAACCTAGAAGACAGCCCTCTATAAAATAGATATTTGGTACATCATTAATAATTGACTAAGTTCAGAGAATAATTTTCCAAATTGTAATTGTTCCTAGTCCCCTATTGAATTGAGTATATGGGCCATTCCCAAATATTTTAGGGGAGGCCCAGAGTCATTTTGAGACTGATAAACATTCAGATCAAGACTGCAGCACTCCAAGAATCTATTTCAGCTCCTTGTTATGTCTTAGCTCATGTAAGTAGCAAAGGTCCACATTTTTGCAAATATCACAATGGACTACAGATAACCAGAAGCAAACAGAGAATAAGAAGGCCAAACTACAAAACATTCTGTCAGGAGAAGAGATATATGACAAACAGCCGACCCCTTGATCTTAAGCCCAGAATCAAACCTGTTTATTTAATGTTTATAGCAGCACTTTCAACAATAGCCAAATTATGGAAAGAGCCTAAATGTCCACCAACTGATGAGTGGATAAAGAAGATGTGGTTTATATATACAATGGAATACTACTTGGTAATGAGAAAGAATCAAATCTGGCCATTTGCAGAAACATGGATGAAAGTGGAGAAAGACAGATACCATATGTTTTTACTCATATGTGGATCTTGAGAAACTTAACAGAAGACCTTGAGGTAGGGGAAGGGTAAAAAAAGTTACAGAGAGGAAGGGAGGCCAACCATAAGAGACTCTTAAACTGAGGGTTGATGGGGTGTGGGGGAGAGGGGTAAGTGGGTGATGGGCATTGAGGAGGGCACTTGTTGGGATGAGCACTGGGTATTGTATGGAAACCAATTTGACAATAAATTATATTAAAAAAAATAAAAGCAGAGTGAAGCTCACTCCACTGTCCATTGGTATATAAATGTTCATCTAAGATATTAAGACAAGAAGTCAGCCTGGCTTGATGAATATTCTCAAAGCTGGAGAGCTATTATCTATACACAATTCCCTAAAACCTGACTTAGGGGCCTAAGCTACACTTTTCAGGTCACACACTATGCCAGTGACTCTTGTTTGTCTAGGGTGCTCGGTTGAGCCATTCCACACTCATCCCTTCTCTGTTAAGGGCACAGAATGCATTGGGTAAGACTGCTGAGTTGAACAGGAGTGAAAATACCCAGACCTCAAGTGAATCAAGTCCTCAGTCTTACTTTTGTCATGCTCTCATCATCTCATCTAGCCAGGCCCCTGTGTTCAAAACTGTCCTGTGAACCCAGGTGCCATCTTAAACACGGAGTGTTCTGCAATTGCAGAAGGAAGCTAATTCAGGCAATTAAGGAAATCCATCCTAAGAGAATTCATTTTGGACTTGAATTGCTATAGCTAGCTATCAGCATTAACATGTTCTCATATCACCAGCTGAAACTTGCTTTACAAGGTACCTGCTTGAATCCTTTCAATGATTCCGCATTGCCCTTCGGCTAAATTATTAGCCGAAGCCATTATTCTTAGCAATTACAAAGCCCTCTATAATGTGGACCCTGCCTATCTCTCCTGCTTCATTTCTTTTCCCTCTCATTCTCTTTTCCCTTCCTAACAACCACCTTCTCCACCATGACAACACCAGACAACACCTCTTTGCTCTCCCTCTTATCCAACCCAACTCTCTCTTGCTTGGCCAACTCCTACTCAGGTCTCAGTCCAAATTGAGATATTCCTTCCTGAGTCTGCCTTCCCATCTCCACTTCCCACAAACTGCTGTCCTAAAACACTGTCCCGCTCCTTTTGTGGGAGCCAGAATTCATGGTCAATGTCATCAAACATTTGTCTAGGCCATACCATAAGCTGAAAGTGTCCAGGTATCTCTTTCTATCCCTTTCCCCTGTTTTCCCAGTGGTGAGCATGATGTCTGACAGTCTATAGACCCAATATAAACATTTCTTTGATACTTAACTTCGATGTGCAATTCATTTTTGCCCCAAACTGGTATTGCTTTTAGGCAGGGGAGTGGGAAGGATGATTATATTTCCATTTACAGATACAGATTTGTCTTAATGCAGTCAGACAAGTCACTTACATTTTTACTCCCGTAACATCCATTCTATGACTCCCTCTATTGCACACTGGACATTTGGTGCCTTCCATGTCTCATCCTTTTCCTCCCTGAGTTCACACATTGGTAAGTGTTCAAATCCTGATTCCATCCATGTGACCATCATGCCCCAACATTTTGGATAAAAATGTTTAATCAAAGTATGTATTAATTATTCTGCCCATGTAGTACAGGATCTCTAAACAGAGAAAGGAGCCTGAGAGTCACATGAGAGAGATCTTCTTGTGATTTTTACATTAACCTTTGAGCGACCAGCAAACTTGAGTGCGTCACCTGTGTCCTGTGCAAGACAAATTGAGGGCCAGTCACGTACCACGTCATCAGGGAAAACACCATTATTCAAGTCATTATCCCAAATAGCAAATGCTATTGTTCAGCAAGGCAGGAGAGTTTTAGTGTCACCAGTTACCATTTTTCTCCCCAAACTGCCTGGTTTCAAATTAGTAGTATTTGCTGCAACTTAAAAAGACTCACAGAACATAATTCTGCAGGTCACTGTTTCTCAACTGCAGGGCCAGACCTCCTTTCAGGGAATGATCAAGTGTGAGAGGTGCTCCACATAATTTTTAGTCATATTATTGTGTTTAAGAGGACAGTCTCTGGACTCACAGAAACTTAGTTTGGATCACAATTCCATTACTACAAGGACAACATTTGCTTGTATAAGTCTCTCTCTCTCTCTTTTTTTTCTTCCAAGAGTCTGTTTCCTTGTCTATAAAATGCTTATAACACAGTGAGTTAAGCGTCCAACTCTTGATATTGACTCAGACCATGGTCTCACCTGTTTGAGACCCGTGTTGGGCTCTGTGCTGAGCATGAAGCCTGCTTGGGATTCTCTCTCTCTCTCTCTCTCTCCCTCTCTCTCTCTCTCTCTCTCTCTCTGCCCCTCCCCAGCTCACACTTTCTATCAAAGTAAACAAATAAAACATTTTTTAAAAAATGGTGAGAACAATAATAAACATTTTACAATGCTGCAGTTACAATCAAATAAGGTAATAAAAACACTTGATACAAAGTTTGGCACACTGCAAAGATGAGTAGCTCTTTCTGCCTTATGAGGTTATCATGTTGTTTAAATACTATAACCTTTTTCAAATACTTAGCATAATACCTGGCACATATTAAACACTCAATAATTGAAATCTATCATTGCTATTAACTAAAAACTGGTTATATTACCCAAGTTTGTAAGAAAATACTTTGATGACAGGAATTAAGGTAGTTCCTGTACAATGCCACCCGGGCTTACTTGCATTCTGCTATACTTTCTCCTGTGTAAAAGGATGAGGGGAGTGCCAGCACAGCAGTTAGGAATACCGCAAAGACTGAGTAGAACCATGAGAGGAGTACACCCCATGTGTGACCTCCTCCTCCAGATGTCATCACAAATGAAAGATTGTGAGTCCATGAACCACCACTGTGATCACATAATACATCTTCTGCACTCTTGGGGCCTAAAGAGATGCCAGGCTCATCCAGAGAATCTGAGTGTGTCATTGCAGACTCTTGATAACCTGTCCTTAGAACTGTGAAGTAGGAGAAGGGAAAAATGAGATTTGACCCTCCAAAAAGATTCCTTATAAGCAAAGTCATAGTGAAAAAATCCAGGGGACAGAGAATAGATGGAAGCCAAACCCAAAGGGTTTATCCAATGTCATCTTTGCTCCTGCTGATTCCTTTGCCAAGAAGATACTTTGTCACTGTATCCTGCATGCCCACCCTTAGATCCTGCTTTCTGCATGCAACATCTCCCATCAATACAGGTTACCATAGCCCTGCCCTGACTATGCCATATTCACTAACATCACCACCTGAAGAGGCTTTAAATGAGTGCCTAACACATAGTTTCATATGCACTGACAACTCGTCTGCTGACCACTCACTATGATCCCAAATCAGCTCTCTCCTTTTGTCATTTAATTATTCCCTTATTCCCTCAAAAAGAATAGATACTCCTCATGGGCATGGACTGTGTCTCATGCTTCTCTTCCATCCCTTCAGAGTCCCCATATATCATACATCCCAGAGCATATGATCAATCAAATTCACCACATTTTAGTGAAAGAAAGTAAGAATACTACATCCAATCTCCTAACATCACTGATGAGAAATCCCAGGTCCAGAGAATTTAAATAATTTGTTGAAGTTCAAACATACAGATGGTTATAGAATCATGGCATAACCTTCTGAACCACTATCCAGTGTTTCTCAATAAATCTTGCTGTCTGTAATCTCAAGGGAAGAAACTATGATGAGGAAAGAGACAGAGGAGGAACTAAATATAAAATACACTACCCAGGGGCACCTGGGTGGCTCAGTTGGTTAAGTGTCTGACTTCACTCAGGTCATGATCTCTCGGTTCGTGAATTTGAGCCCTGTGTCGGGCTCTGTGCTGACAGCTCAGAGCCTGGAGTCTGCTTCAGATCCTGTCTCCCTTTCTCTGCACCTCCCCGACTCATGCTCCCTTCCCCTCCCAAAAGAATAAATAAGCATTAAAAATTTGAAAAAAAAAAAACCACAATTCTGTGAATGTCATTGGTTAATGTAAAGGACCAGTACTCCTAGAGTGTGCTCTGGTCTGATTCCAGGTGAATGCTGTGAATGACTGGGGAGTCATTACCCACAATTTGGTAACTGTGGTTAATAAAATGAAGATAAAGCACGTACACAGGGAACACAGGGAAATATGGAGATCCAGCCACATCACCATACATTATCATCAGCAAAGAGTGCTACATTTGGCAAATTAAGTTTGACCATGGCCTGATGTCATGGAGCTGGGAAAGGCCTGTGAAACAGTTTACTACTTGATGCACCATATTTTTTTGCGAAAGCCGTTCTTCCCAAGCTTGGAGAACACAGAGACTTATTTTCTTCTTGGGGGCAATGCAATTTACCTCTAGCCTTTGGGCTCTGGTGGCTAGGAGGTTTATACCATCAGCAAGCATTAGAGGCCAATGTCAACTTGACTTTCTCCTCTTCATGCATCTTCAGTTAACATCTGCTGACAGAGCATTTATCCATGAAAAGACTCATAAAATTCAGCTCTAATTTTGCAGGAGATACTAAAATATATCTTTTGGGGCAATACAGAACTTAGTCTTAATGATGTTTACATAGAAGCATAAATAGAAAAATGTGGCTTTTCTGTATCACTTAGAGAAAGTCTAATACTTTATACTCAATTTTATTAGCTATTCCTTTTGGGCTTCTATCACATTATAATAAGATATGCTGGGCAAACCTCACAAACAGCCCAATGACATCCTCCTTGTTCAAGTGCAACCTAACAGGAAAATATTTCCATTTCCTTGGTTCCCTAATGACTGACTCAGACTCTCCTTGGATTAAAATAAGCTTTGAAGATAAGTTTTTTTTTTTTTTCAGGTCACTGGGGTACCACTGGGTCATTTACTTTGAAGTATCATAGCAAATGAGCAAGAAGGAAGACTGTTTCTGCCATACTGGCAGCCATTATCTTAGAAAAAGAGAATTTTTTTTGAGAGAGAGGGAGGGCGCAAGTGAGTGAGGGGCAGAGAGAGAGAGAGAGAGAGAGAGAGAGAGAGAAGCTGGGGCATGTGCTCACCCGAAGTGGTGCTCATGCTCACCCAAAGTGGGGCTGGAACTCACGAACTCATGAGATCATAACCTGAGCCGACGTCAGATGCTTAACAACTGAGCCACCCAGACACCCTGAGAAAAATCTCTTATACTGATATTCTTACCTGTTTTCTGGGTTATAGGTACAAGAAAATGCCAACTGTCAGAGGAAAAGAAGAAAACTCTTTTTCCTCAATCACCCCTCCCCCGTCTAGTACCTTTCCCTTCCTTTGGAACTACTCTTCCAATCCCCATTAATGACATCAATATCATTATCTCCATCACTGACATTCATTGAAGGTGATAATATGCCAGGCATTCTCTTATTTACTGTATCTTATCCTATGGAGAAGATATTTACTCTCACTATCCTATCTTATGAAGCAGGTATATTTCCCATGATATAAATAAGGACATTGATGCTTAGAGGTATTAAAAAACTATCCAAAAATAACTCAGTCATTGATCCAGAATTTAAACCCAGGTCTAACTGTACCTAGAACCTGAGATCTTATCTGCTACTTCATACCACTCTCTCTCCAGCTACCCAGAATCACAGAGTATTCGAGTTGGTGAAAGGCCCCCTCCACAGCTCAGCTCCAAATAGTCTCCTATTTAAAAAAGAGCACTATATACCCCAAACCCTGTTTTTACTTTCCCATGAGGAAAACTCTGAATCTCTTCAATTTTTCAATCCAGGCACTTTTGTCCTAAATCATACCAAAGTATGGGAAATTTAAAAGACTTTTAATATATCCAGATATTATCATTCTTATATTTATACTTATACAGAGGGGGTTATTATCTCAAGTTAATCTCCAGCTCATAGGAGTTTAAAAAATGCAATAAAGTGGCATTAAAACAACTTGGGGAGTAAGGGTAGATGCATTTTAAAATGAAATGACTTGGCAGCTGACCACATGGCGGACAGTCCTGCCTCAGACAATCCTCTGAAGCATTTTATCTTACTCATGTTTCCTCCTCTGCCCTACCTTGAACTTCTGGATTCTCTAAAAAGTAATAATAATGACTGCTTCCCATCCTTCGACACAAGTCAGCTCCAGCAGGAGCCAGGGACAGAGAGGAAATAGAGTCCTGTCAGGAATGTTAACCATGGACAATTTCAAGTCCACACACTTGAAAGTGTTTCAAGGGATGCCTGCTGTTTTCTAGATAAGTCATTTTTTTCCTGATTATACATATATGATCTTGGTTAAATATGTGGAAAATACAGAAAATAATAAAATCCATCTATAATCTTACCTCCAATTAGTTACCACGCCAAGTGTTAGTTATATTTTCTTCCAGAGAGCGGGAAAAAGAGAGAGCCAAGGAGAATGAGTGTGGATGGTTGTCTAAACATAAAATTGGCATTTTTTTTTGCATGAAATACCTACAGTACAGTTTAGAATTCTGTTTTTATGCCTAGCATTATATCACAAATATGTTCCTTTACCCTTTAAAAATCTGCAAAAGATCAATTTTCATGGTTGCATAATCTTACTGTTGTGTCTTTCCCCTACTGTTGAACATTTAGGTTGCTACCCATCTTACTCTCTTTAAACTATGCTCTGGCCAGTGTACTTGCATTTAAATCTTCATCTCCATCTCTCATTACTCCCTTTCATAAGGGAGTAAAGGATGTTAAATAGTCTGACCAAGATGAATTGTAACCTTAATTTTTTGGCAGACATTCCCAAAATATAAAGATTAAAGGTTGAAAAATACAACTGACATAAAAGTACCTGAATGTGTACAGTCCAACCGCCATCAGAATCATTGAATATAATCATTATTTCTTGGCTGCCATAACAAAAATCACATCACTCATTTAGTTTTCTTTAAAATGTATTTCTAATAAGGCTGAATCTTTTTGCAGTGTAAGTTCGGAGTCTATATTTATTCTTACATGAATTACAGGCTCCTACCATGTCTCTTGCTGTCTTATTTGTTGAGATGTTGGTGTTTTCTTGGTTCATTTTGGGAGTTTTATGTGCATTGCCACATTTACCGCAGACATTTTTTTTCTAATGTTTTCCTTTGTGATTTCTTTCACTGCTTTTATGAAGTTCTTTCCCACTTCAAGATCACACACATATTTGTCCACGTTTCTTTCTAGTATTCTGTGGTTTTTTTTTGTTGTTTTTTTAAATTTAGCATCTACTTGTAATATACAGATTTATCTAAGAACAGTTTTTGAATGGTCCATCAGTTTCTGATTGGTTGAGGTACATTCTTTATATGAAATTCTTACATGTACTATATATCAGTTATGTGCTAGGATTATGGAGAGAGTTTTGAATCACACTCAGTAAACCTCTAAAACTCTACAGATCATCAGATATTTATTTATTTTTATTCTGGTTTCTATTCTAAAAGTCCATTTCACAAGAGGTCTTTTCTTATCACCCAAAGAAAATCACCCCTCAGGTATACAAGTATTCTCTATTTTCTCATGCCATTTTATTTTCTTTGTAGTAATTATCATAATTGAATATTTGTTAAATTAATCAGTCAATTAATTAATATATATGTTTGCTTGTTTATTATTTCCCCCACTAATATGAAAAGTTTAAGAGAGCTGTGATCTTGCCTATTTTGGTGATTTCTATATTCTCAGAGTCTAGAAAATGGTAGATAATCAATAAACATCTACTGAAAGAATAAACAGTTTCAAGAATTTCATCAATAGGGGCACCTGGGTGGCTTACTTGGTTAAGCATCTGACTTCAGCTCAGGTCATGATCTCATGGCTCATGAGTTCAAGCCCTGCATCAGGCTCTCTGCTGACAGCACAAAGCCCCCTTCAGATCCTCTGTCTCCCCTTTCTCTGTCACTCCCCCACTCATTTTCTCTCTCTCTCTCTCAGAAAAAAAAAATTTCATTAATAGGATAGTCTACACTTGAACTTGTACCAGACCTCCTAAGCTATTGCAACCCTAACAATCATCTTAGTCTCTTTTGGGCAAATTCTCCTCATTCTTTTCTTTTTCTAAAATAACCTTTTTTTTTTCCTATTAGTCCAGATAATCTTTAGAGTCAGCATTTTAGATTCCTTGTTTCACCTTTATTCCAATTAGTATCCACACCCAGAAGAAAACACTGACATTAAATTAAATCATAAATAAAACATTAAGAAAGAACTGATGCTGTTCTGTTCAGTAGTCAGCACTGTTCACTGTCCTCATAAGATGTAGAAAAATACATGATGCTCAAGACTGTAGAAACATGAATTCTTAAATATGAAAAGATCAATTTGTTTCTTTTCCAAATGTGAATTTGAGATCTACATTGATTTGGCCAAAACATCACAGCTAACACTGGCTCTGTCGAAAAAAGAAAAAAAACACCTTATAAATGATTATCGGTATCAAAATATAGGAAAGAAAATAATAAAGCAAAATTTCAATTATTTTCCTGCATTGGAGAAGAGACCATTTCATATTACAAAGAAGGAAGTAGAAATTCTGCAATTTCCAGGTGAAGTGGACTGTGGAGAGTAATAACTATGTAATTTGAATGTTGGAATGAAATTAGTATGTTCACGGCAGCACTGTGGCATTGATTTCAGGGCACTTTAGCTGACAAAGTGTTCGGGCCTCACTGATTACTCAAAAGCTCTTGAGAATTTTTTTTCCACAAAAAAATCAAAAATATCACACACTATATCAAAGCCTCTGTGGTAGAAAAGCTCAACATACTGAGCCTGATAAGTGAAGGACCCTCTCAGGAAACCTGTTCCTTACCAGTCATTTGGTGAAAGCCATGGACTCACCTTACTAATGCTCACATAAGCATTTTACTCCCATATTCAAAACCTTCCCTCACTTTCCTTTGCCTCTGAAATAAAGGCCAAAGTTCCTCAGCTTGACATTAAAGACTCTTTGGTATTGAATGCCACTGTACTACAGCCTAGATCTACTGTACTAGCCTCATTACCTGATACACGCACCTTACCTCTACCACATCCTACATTCTGTATGCCACACACAGGATGTGCTCAGAGAGGGAAATTTCTCCAGAGGCAACAGTTCTATCTGGAGAAATACACATTTAAGCTGGCTCAAAAGAGGCTCATATTTCATATATATGAAATGTAGCATTATTTGAATAGCAAAAGGCTGGAAACAACTATATTACCCATCAGAGGAAGATTTCTTTAATCCAACATGGAGGAGTGTGCAGATGTGTAAAAGGAAAGGGGAATATCTATATTTATTAATATGGAATGATTGCCATAATAAAATTCAAAGTGCAAAAAAGCAAGCTGGAGACAACGGTGTCAAATCTATTACTGTTCATCTAAGAAATAGTAAGCCTAAATGTACTTACAGAATTACTGTATTTTTTAAATATTGAAAAAGGAAACCAAAATTTCTTTAAATTGTTTTTTTTTTTAAATTTTAAATGTTTATTTTTATTTGAGAGAGAGAAAGAGACACAGTGCGAGCTGGGGAGGGGCAGAGAGAGAGGGAAACACAGAATCTGAAGCAGGCTCCAGGCTCTGAGCTGCCATCGCAGAACCCAACGCTGGGCTCGAACCTATGGACTGTGAGATCATGACCTGAGCTAAAGTTGGAAGCTTAACCAACTGAGCCACCCAGTGCCCCTAAATTGGTTCTTAGAAAAAGAGCAAGTAAATGGAGTATAGAGATAAGTACTGAAGCTAGACTTATCTGCCATACTTTGTTTTATAGCTTTGACATCAAAAAAATCACTTGGATAATTACAAAATTCAATCTAAAAGTACAATCTGTAGAAGGGCCTGAGTGGCCTAATCAATTGAGTGTCTGACTTTTGATTTTGGCTCAAGTCATGATCCCAGAGTTGTGGGATAGAGCCCTTCATTAGGCTCCATGCTGAGTGTGGAGCCTGCTTGAAATTCTGTCTCTCTCTTCACCTCTCTCCCTCATTGATGCTCTCTCTTTAAAAAATAAAAATTTAAAAATAAAATAAAGAAATAAAAATACAACCTGTACATGTTTAAAACATAATGAAACAAATTAAGATAACTATGTTTTGAGTTATGGTCTAACAACAGAGGAAATAACTGTCCCAAGTGGCCCATAAAACACCAATAATTTGACTATAACTTCCAAGTGTGATATACTTTAAGAAAGAATTGAAAATGAAAATGATTTTTAGTAATCATATTATCGGCAATAGTTATTGGTATCATTATTCTGAGACTACTGTTAATGTATTGCATGATTAAGCCGAAAGTAATTATGTTGATGTTCTTAAGAGCTGAGATGTTCAGCAATGAACAAAGAAATAGATGTAAGATTGATAAGGAAATACAAAAAGGCTGTAGTCCTGAATATGGATTAGAAGTATCAGTATAATTCATGATATGTTTTATCTGAAAAAAACATATTTCTAGCTATGTGTATTAAAAAGAATGAAAGACAGACTGAGCAGTAAAGGGCACTCCTGATATCCGAATTGTTGCCTCTAAACACCACTGCCCATTTAAAGAAAGCAGAACTCCTTGGAGAAATGGCTACATTTAAGTCTGTGGTACAAAATCTGTAAGGTGAGCTTGGAATATCTTGTCATCAGGTGTCATTCCAAAAGCATCTAGGACTCAATTGGCAAAGACACCATTGGCCTGAAAGGCAATGTGAATCATAAATGCAGTATGAATCATTGAGTGCCATTAGTTCAGACATGTAGTAGTTTAAATCCATGAATTTATAATGACATTAAAAAAATCACTGGCCACTTTCAGATGCTAAGGAACCTATTCATTAGACTGAAAATTAATTTTTAGAAAAGGAGGAAAAAATTAGAGGAAGAAGAGGAAAGATTGGAGAGAGTAACTATTTTGCCTTTATCACAAGAACTCCATGTACCTCAAATAAATCAAGTTGGTAAACAATAACTTGAGTTGGAATCAGCAAAATTCAAAATATGGAAGCCTTTTAAGAAGAAACATCTGGTTTCCTGAGCAAAAATATACAAGAAAAAAAAGAGGTGGCAAATGAACTCCTTGATTAAAAGAGACTTGAAACATGTCATCTAATTACAACCTATGAACTTATTTGGAGCTTGACTCAAACTAGAAAACAAAATGACAATCTGGGAAACTTGAACGCTAAGGATATTAAGAAATTACTGTAAATTTTTTAGATTTGATAACAGTGCTGTAATTTTAAAGGAATTCTTTTTTTTGGGTAGAATAAGGTAATATTAATGAATCAAATTGCATATTAGATTTGTTTCAAAATAATGAGCAGTGCTGACTACTGAGTAGGGGAAACAAGATTAGCTTTGACTTTCTCATTTTTCAAACTGAGTGATGGATACACAGATTACTACGATGTTTTCTCTACTTTTTAATATTTTTTTATTTCTTAAAAAGTTTTCTTTAACTTTATTTATTTTTGAGAAGCAGAGAGAAACAGAGTGTGAGCAGGGGAGGGGCAGAGAGAGACGGAGACACAGAATCTGAAGCAGGCTCCAGGCTCTGAGCTGTCAGCATGGAGCCTGATGCAGGGCTTGAACCCCTGAACAGTGACATCATTATCTGAGCCAAAGTTGGATGTTTAGCTGACTGAGCCACACAGGTTCCCTGATATTTTCTCTACTTTTGTATAGGTTTTAAAATTTCCATATTCAAAGTTAAATATATAAATAGTAATTTCCATAAAAATAGCACTAGTGTACTGTCCCACAAGTAGAACATGGATATACCCATTTCCCCATATCCATACTAGCAGTGAGTTTATCTTTTTGCATCTGTATCAATTGGTAAGCAGTGTTCTATGTTATGTTTTGAGTCAGTCAGTATCTAATCCACGATGTTTTCATAATAAATCACATTAACATTTTTCTTGCTAATTATAGAAATGTGGCTTACACATGACTGTCTTCCTGATCCCCATTTCCTTTCAAGAATTGTGCTCTCTTCCAAAAATAAAATCTATGAAGGAATTATTTTATAACATGATCACTGGTACCTGATATAATCTTTTAAATTTATGTATGTAATAATTTCTGTACGTATGTGAATATATATTTTCACACTTATATATTTAAATTTACACTTAAATATATATATTTACACTTAAATCAATAGGAAAAATAGGAGTAAACGAATAAGAATCCTATAAGGATATGACGCAAAATATTAAGAATGATTGTCTCTAGGTGATAGGATTGTGAGTAATTTGAAGTTTTGCTTATTTTAGTCTCTAATTTTTAAACAATGAACATACATTAGTTTAACAAGTAGTGACATTTAAGAATCATAATAGATACACACACACTAAAATAACAGTAAACAGCACATCACTGTCACCCTACCTCATTCATTTCTCAGGCACAGCCTTGCTATAACTAACAGGTTAACTGACAGTGACATCAGGAGAAAAAGCAGTCTTTCAAGCCTTTGTGTTCAAAATGAAGAGGTAAATGTGGGTTGTAGGTTGGAAGCAGCGATTCCAGGAGCTGGAAGTCATCTCACACAATAGAAATCATATTGTAGAAGCTGCCAGAGCTTCATATTGGCCAGATCCCTGATTCATCCATCCATTCATTAATGCAACAAACTGTCACTGCCTAATGTGCCAGATTCTGGAACAGAAGCAAGTATTACAGTACATGCTACCTCTTGGCCCTTAATGAGTTTAGAATCTAACAAAGAAATAAGAATTCAGATTATTGAACCCTGCTTAGATCTTCAGGTTTTACATGTCTAGAGTAGACTGTAGATTAAAGTCCCTCTAGAGTAGACTGTAAATCACATTCCTCTAGTGTTTCCGCTCCCTAGAAAACTGGCATCATCAACGTTGTGTTCCTCTTTCAAGATAATCAAAGTAACTTACATTTAAGGTTTTTATAGTGCCCCCTCCCCAACTATTTTCTAACACTTACACATCTACTTTCACAATTTATGTCCATCAAAGTACCCTGGGCTTTCCGTATATCTAAAAGATTAATTCAGCTAAATGAAACTGACGCTTACCCTTTCCAAATACTCTTTCTATCACTATCTATTAAAAAGTCTAATTGGGCTCTGAGAACAACAGATGAAAGAAAAAGAGAAGAAGGAAGAAAGAAAGGGAAGGAGAGAGGAGGAAGACAACTCACATTAAAATATAAAGAAAGATTACAAATGTACTTCGCCTTGTCAAAATTACCTAATCACTTAATTTATTTAGGTAGCTCTGGCTTTCCTCTTTGGTTAAGTTTACCTGAAGGGACGTTATTAGTGCACAATGAAAAAGGTAATACAGTTTTATCTCTGCTTTACAGACAGGAAGCATAAGGACATACTAATCAGAGGGCATTTGTCCTGGAAGAGAGGCATCAGAACCACAGTTAAAGGAGCTTCAATGAGACCACATCAGCTGAAACATTGGAAGATTCTTGTTCGAACTCTGAAACCCACTTGTTTTCATTTGAAAACTAAGTTCTTGCTTTTATTTTTTCATCATTTTTTTAAAAGTTCATTTCTTTATTTTGAAAGAAAGGGCTCACTCACGGAAGTGTATGCGAGTGGGGGAGGGGCAGAAAGAGGGAGAGAGAAAGAGAATCCCAAGCAGGCTCCATAAGAGCCAAAGGGCATGAATTCACAAATGGTGAGACATGACCTGAGTGAGATTAAGAGTCAGAAGCTCAACCCACCGAGCCCCCATGGTATCCCTTGTTTTTGTTTCTATTCAAATTCTAAAATCATACTTTCCCCACCTACAGCCTACAGTAAGTTGCTGACTTCTGAAGGCTCACCAAATGCAGAGCACTTCCTCTAGACTGCACCCCAGATTTCTCAGTAGAGAACCTCTAGGCAGCCAGAATCCCAACTTAAGACTTAGCACATGACATAAAGTCCTGATGTTTTTTTTTTTTAGAAAACTTTTTTTTAATGTTTATTTACTTTGAGAGAGAAAGAGAGCTAGCACGAGTGAGGGAAGGAGAGAGAGAGAGAGAGAGGGAGAGAGAAAGAATCCCAAGCAGGCTCTTTGCTGTCAGCATAGAACCAGACCTGGGGCTCGATGTGGTCTCAGAACCCATGAGATCGTGACCTGAGCCAAGACCAAGAGTTGGACACTTAACTGACTGAACCACCCAGGTGCCTCTAAAGTTGTGATTTTAAGAGAAGTTTTCAAAGTGGAGATCCAAAGATAATATAGAGTATAAGGTGCTGAACAACTTATGGATTTGTTTGCACATCTTAAGTATTGCTTGAGAAGTGGAAGTAAAATATTCATGCCCAGGAAGCAGCTCATTACTGGCTTGTCCTGGTTTGAGCCCCAACATTTCTTCCCTCAGTGACTGTCAATGTTCTGTAGTCCAGTGAGAATATGGATAGCAAAGAGTAAATAGAAATTAAGGACTCCATACGGTCAAAAATACTACAGAGCGGAAAACATAAGCACGTTAGTAGAGTTCTCATTATGTAAGTAATGAGAAATGGTTACTACTACAAGTTCAAATACTGATATGAAAATTAAATAGCTGAATTTCAATCAAAGATTCCTAGTTCTAAGAAAATTCATGACACATTATTAGTTTATAAGACTCCTATAAATAAATTTAAATAGATAAACAAATTAGCCTATGTATTAGCAATGGAATGTACTAATTCTACTATTTGGTACCAGAATGTTGATTTTCATTTATTATCCTTAGAAAAGGCAGTAGTCAGACTTCTCCATCTATGGATTTCACCCCATGTCTAACTGTAGCTACACCACCAGAATGATCTGGATGTTTGACAACTAGTTGATGACAGACTCATAAGAGAACTTACTCATTGTCATGAATTCTGACAGGAGTTATCAAGATTTTCACAAGGTTAAAACATGTCTGAAATAATTTAAAATTTAAGATTAGGAAGTCAATGTTGAACCCTATTAACCTGCTAATATCTGACCATTTTCTATCTATAAACAAGTCAATTTTATATACTTCAAATGAACTTACTGCATACAATATGAAACTTTCTCTACCTCTCCTGGGCAAAGAGCGTGATTATGGTATTCTTCTTGCTGACCTAAGGATGCTCAAACTCTGTGCTCAAGATATCCACTATCAACCAATTACCATCAAAAGAGGAGACCAAATTTATCCAGCATACCTGATCTAGATCCCTCTTTTAACATGCTGCCTCTACAAGAGTAATTGATTTATTGATTCATTCATTTATTCAGGAATTATTTTTTGAGTGTCTACCCTATCAGCAGCACTGAGTGAAGATATAGGGGAATAACGAAGAGTATATACAGGGGGAATTATAAGATACTTTGATATGCAGATTATACACACAAGACAATTTATGTATGACAATCAGATAATAAGCATACGATATTACTGAGGAAAGTAAAGGGATATTTAGGCTTTGGGACAAAAGAAGGAAGGAATAATCCTATGACCTTGACTATTATGAAAGACTTCATTACCAGTTGAGTCTTTTAATCAATAGAATTTTAAAAGACAGATGAAAGATAAATAGCATACCAACTAGAATGAACCATGTCATCAAGTGGAACTGTCCATAATATATACTTGAAGGAAACAAGAGGCTGTAGGAAGAGAGAGGTCTGTAAGTGTGAATGGGGTAGAAATTTCACCAAGGGAGTAAGAGGGGTAAGATCAGAGAAGAAAGCTGAGATTACACTAGAGGAAACAGTCTAATGAATATTCTATAGTATTTTCTAAATAATCAGATGTTATTGAATGTTTTGAGCAGAGATGTGACAGGAGAAAATGTTCTAGAAAAACTGGTGTAACATCCCTTTAGGATGGACTGCAAGCACAGACTACCAGAAGCCAGCTAGGAGAAGCCTTCTTTGCCACCACAAAAAAAGGTAACAAAAATATGTGTACTAAGTTGCACCCAAAAGTTAAAAGATTACTTACAAAGTGAAATAAAAGAATGAGTACAGTTGCTGTAAATTTGGATTCATTTCACTAGACACTAACTCAGCATTCCACACTACTGTGGCATTTCAGCACTTTGTTTATTCAACAAATATTTAATAAGCACTGGATTCAACATGTCTAGGTTCTGGGGATGCAAGTGTGGAACTAAGCAGACATTCTCTATTGTGTCAGCTACATTCTACTGAGAGAGATGAAGAAGAAGGAGAAAAAAGAAAGTATGATTGAAACCTGTGGTTAATGAAGGAAACGATGCGGGAAAAATGATAGAAAATAACACGGGAAACTTCTTCATGAAAACAGTAAGGAAGAGTTCCCTAAAGGCTGAGTGTAAAGCAAAAACCTAAAAGAATTATTAGAGTCTTGGTTCTACGCTAGCAAGTATACTGCAAGTGTGTATTTCAAAGGCAACATAATTTTCCTTCCTTGTCCTTTTCCTCTTCTAACTTTATGTCAAAGATTGATTCAGCCTACAGGTTGTTACTCTTTCCAACTAATGATGAACGAAAATAGCTATGGGACACCAAGTGCAGGTGAGGAAATCATTAACTTACTAGCAGAGAATCAACACCGAGATGGTAATTGTTGCCCTAAATCCAAACCTCCATAGTAAATATTTATTGGCAGGAAGGCATCTTTCCACCCCTGATGGTTCTATTAACACACAGCTATCCAAGGCTGAAAGCCATTTTTCTCATTTATTTAGCAAAGCCTAGCAAAGTATATTGTTATACCTTAAAATTCCAGGGAGTTAAAACATCTGGTTAAAACAACAGAAAGAAAACTCTTCTACTGTGTTCACTAAATCTCTGCCTAAATGACCACAAGGCCTTTGAGGACTCTGCTTTTCTGTTTTTTCTGATTCTTCTCTCTTAAGGCTTATACTATCCATTCAAGTTTCAACTTCCTGTCTTGGCCAATAGCCCTGATGACTGCTGTAGGAGTTTGTACAGTCACTCCCTTTTCAGCACTGAACTTAGTCTTATGATACTGAAAATATCTTATGTAAGATATGTGAGTGCATGCCGAATCCTACCACATAGACTATAAACTCCTTGAAGATGTGTTTTATTAATCGTATGTTCTCCATAGCACTTTCTATGTGCACAGCAAATACATAAGTGGAAGGGGGAGAATTATGAGCAAATGAGTAGTTGGCAAAATAATTTCATAAAAGAACTCTTATAATATCTCTCATTGACAAAAGCAAAGCAGACAGTTTCTAGACCTATGGCTCCTAAACCCGGTTGTACATTACAATTACCTGGTAGCTTATTCAAAATGCAAATTCCTGGGCCCCACTTCTTGAGTTCCCCCATCACATAAGAATCTGAATGAGCTGATCTGGGTTAGGCTTAAGGAATTTGCTTTAAAAATTCCTCCCAGGTATTTCCAGTGTGTGGTAGTTTTAAAATCTACTGATCTACTAATTAATTTCAAAAATAGAGGAAGCCACAGCAATAAAATATACAGCACAGGGAATACAGTCAACATATTCTAGTAACGTTGAATGGTGACAGATAGTAGCTACCCTTGTGAGTATAACATATGGAGATGTTGAATCACTATGTTGAACACCTGAAGCTAATTTAAGATTGTGTGTCAACTATACTCAAATTTTAAAAAAAAGTTTAAATAAATAAAAATAGATCACCAATGGAATGCAGCCCTATTATGAACAAATTTAGGAGTTTACAAAGAACTATATTTTACATGTTTTTGTCTGTGATATTTTTAAAGTACTTACAGAGACCAGGTCTAAATAACCAGAAGAAAATGAATCTGAATTTAAGTTTAGCTTTCTAAATAGTTTTCAGTCAACATTTTCATCCAAGAAATCTTATTTTTATCATGGATTCTCAATGCAGAATTACAGTTTCACACTAGAGTTTCTACTTCTATCGGTATGCTACATTAGGTACTCAGAAGGCCTTTTGCAGGACAAAACAACTAGATCCTGGGTAAAATCTCATTTTTATTGTGTTACTGGGATTTTAGAAAATAAGAGAAATTGCCAGTAAGGAGTAAAAAGTGGTGAAGTAGCTATATCCAAAAACGCACGGGCTGTACTGAGGAAAAGAATTTCTTTCACAAGTGATGTGGAGACCAAGCCTGTCTCAGAAGCAAGGTGGGAAAACTGAATCTGAGACACATATTAAGTCAAGGACCCTGGGCTGGGAATAAAATGATCATTGTTCAATAGCATTCCCTGGCCTTCAGCAAAATAAAGAATATTTCCTTAGGGTGCCCGGGTGGCTCAGCTGGTTAAGTGTCAGACTTCATTTACCTCAAGTTATGATCTTATGGTTCGTTCCTGAGTCTGAGCCCTGTATTGGGCTCTCTGCTCTCTGTACAGAACCTACTTCAGGTTCTCTGTCTTCCTTTCTTTCTGCTCCATCCCACACTCAGTCTCTCTCTCTCTCTCTCTCTCTCTCTCTCTCTCTCTAAAAAATAAATAAACATTAAAAAATATTTTCTCACTGGAGGAAGAAACTCAGTTTAGACTCCCAAGTTTTCCACACACTAATGATGACCAAATTTGAGTTTATAATAAAAAATCAACCCACACACAAGGAAATAAGCTACCAGAAGAAACAACATAAAACAGACCACCAAGGACTTCAGATGTTGGAATCATAATATAAAATAACTATGTGTGAAATGTTTACAGAAATAAAAATTGAGTGTCAAAAAACAAAAAAATTTTTGAAAAAGAATGAAAAATATAATTTCAAATAAAATTTAGAAGGGTTTTTACAGAATATTAGAAACAGGTGATGGAAGAAGGAAATTATTACAAGATAGAATTTAAAAAATGCTCAGATTACAGCACAGAGAGAAAAGAAATAGAAATTATGGTGGAGAACTTGGAAGATATTCAGAGTAGAGTGAGAAGGTTTAAAATGCGGGGCACCTGGGTGGCTCAGTAGGTTAAGCAGCCAACTCTTGGTTTCAGCTCATGATCACATGGTTCATGAGTTTGAGCCCCACATCAGGTGGCCTAATTGGGGTTCTCTCTCTGCCACTCCCCTGCTCTCTCTCTCTCTCTCTCTCTCTCTCTCTCTCTCTCTCTCAAATAAATAAATAAACTACATATATTTAGTGAGACTCCCAAAGAAAAGAATAAAAGAATGATAGGAAACAAACGAGGAGGTAAGAGCTGAAGTTGCCATATCTGCTAATGGTATGCTAGGTAATTTGGAGTGGCCTTCTCACTGAAGACAGTTTTTAAAAATTAATAAAGTATGTTTAAGAAGAACTTCTAAATAATATCGAGAAGTTAACCAGAGAGGAAAAATTACTCAAATGAGTTTTAGTAGGAACCATGAATCTAGAAAACTGACTACAGTAATGAGGTCTACTTTTATAACACAAGAGTTTGCAGATCCACCAAGGTAGCTGAGAGAATGAGGTGAACCTTGACTCAGTGACTTTGGGTTCGCTGAGAAAAAGCTCAATGCAAGTAACTTACTGAGAGATGAACCTAAAAACATAGGTAGGAGAGTCAGGAACTGAGCAAAGAGAGGATGACAAAGTATGGCATCATTAAGCAAGTTCCCACTAATGTAACTGTTCCTACTGAGGAACTCTATAACTAGTGTAGACTTTAGGATTAAAAATTATTTCACCCTAAGGGCACCTGGGTGGCTCAGCTGGTTAAGCATCCAACTTTGGCTCAGGTCATGATCTCACAGTTCGTGGGTTCCAGCCCCGCATCAGGCTCTATGCTGACAGCTCAGAGCCTGGAGCCTGCTTCAGATTCTGTGTCTCCCCCTCTCTCTGTCCCTCTCCCACTTGTACTCTGTCTCTCTCTCAAAAGTGGATAAACATTAAAAAAAATATTTCACCCTAGGGAAAAGGAAGTTGGAATATTTATATACCAACTACCTTTAGTCATTGCTTATGACTCCCAAGGAATCAACTGTTGTCTGTCACTTCTGACCTGCCATGCATGTGGCTACTAGAAAGAGCCCTCAGGCAAAGAAATGCAGATTCTGGTAGTTGGAAGTCAAGTTGGTGCATAAAATATAGTGGTAAGACCCAGTGAGATAAGAGTAAGATACCATCAGAATGAGATAAGAGCAAGATACCATCAGCATAGTTTTTAGGGGCTGTCACAGAGCTAAAAGGAAAAGATCAAACTTCAGCATACCCAAGAGGAGGGGATCTTAGTAAGACAGCCTTTACTCTGTGCTGGGATCTAGGAGAAATGAATCCTATAGGTAACAGTGAGGAAGTGAAAAATGAAAATTTGCATTGGACAGAGGCAATGTCATCCTAGAACTTAAGTTATTTCTACAAAGACATTTTCAAATACAATTTCCAAGAAACAATAAAGGAAAACAAAATATAGACAGCATGAGGGAGATCCAGCAAAAAAACAAACAATAGAAACAGAGCCCAGAACTTCAGGTCATGGAATTAGCAGAGAAAGACCACATGTTTATTATGGTCAAGAAAATAAAAGCCAAATATTACTATTTTGACAGAAAATTTCAAACTACAAAAAATGCTATAATAGAAACTTGATAAGAAATAAATGAGAATGTGTAACTGAAAAGTATGTCTGAAATTAAGAACTCAGAGGACAGGTTTATATATATATATATATATATATATATATATATATATATATATATAAAATTTATTGTCAAATTGGTCTCCATACAACACCCAGGGCTCATCCCAAGTGCCCTCCTCAAGACAGGTTTAAAAGCAGATTACATGGAGGTGAAATCACAATCAGTGAAGTGAAATATATATAGAAAAAATCAGAGTCAAGCACAGAGCAACCAAAATGTGGAAATGTAAAGAGGGTAAAACACAGAAGAGACCGTGGGAAGACTCTCTCTCTCTCTCTCTATGTATACACACACACACACACACACACACACATACTTTGAGTACCAAAAGGTGAGGACAGATGGACAGAGACTCCATTACAAGAAATAATGCCTAAGAATTCTCCAGACTTGATACAATACATCAAGCCATGTATTCAGAAACTCAACAAAAGCTAAATAGAAAATTTTTTAAAAAGAGGCATTTAATTACATCAGAGTGATTCTATTAAAAAAAGAGAAAGTCTTAAAATGAAGCAAAAATATTTGATTACTTTCAAAGAAGTAAAAGATGAACTGTGAGTTGAGTTCTCAAGGGAAGAATGTTTGAATGATTTGTTCACTGTATTAAAGAAAAATGATTGCCAACCTAGAAAACTCCACCAAGTGAATATGTGCTTTAAACATGGAAACAAAATAACGACATTTCAAACAAATGAAAACTGACAGTTCACCACCAGATGACTTACAAAATAAGAAAATTCTCAAGGTAAAATGCCAAAAATACCTAAAACATCCTTGAAGAATAACAAAATATGGTAGAAATTTCTCCCTGAGAAATCAAGACTTATGAAAAAGCTACAGTAATTAAGGAACTGTTGATATTGATGCAATCAGAGAAATACACTAATGGAACAGACCATAAAGGAAGAACCCATATATAAACAACAGTAGAAGCCAAAACTGGTACTGTAGACCAGTGGGAAAAAAAGGCTTTTTACTGAATGATAATAGGACAACTGAATATCCACATGGAAAAACTGTTTTAACTTGATCTCCACTTCATATAATATCCAAAAATCAATTTCAGGTACATTACGCGCCTAAATATGAAAATCAAAGTATTACTTTTTGAAAATAAGATATTTATTTTGAAAATAAGACAATTTAAGTAAATATATTCATGACTTAGTTTAAAGAAAGATTTCTTTAATCCTAAAGGGCATAATTAGCTAATTTGAAAATATTTAAATTAATTTTTTTATCCAAAACACAATTGGCAAAGTACAAAATAGAACACATTTGTAACATGTATAAGTGACAAAGGAATCATATTTATAATATATGAAGAAATTCCACAAATCAGTAAAGACAGACAATTCAGTCTTTTTTAATGGGTAAAATATCTCTATAGACAGCTTGCAAAACAAGAAATGAAAATGACCACTAAGCATAAAAAAATCCTAGTATTCATCTGGGCAATATGTAAATATATGAAAATGCATTAGTAATAGAGAAATTCAAGCTGAACTCACAATGAGATTATAATACACACCCGCCAGATTGACTGACATTTAAATAGTCCAACAATAACAAATATTGATATAACAAGAAACAACGTAAATTGTCACAAACTATTGTAAATCATGTGAAAACCTTGGAAAATAAATTGACACTGTCTAGTGAAATTGAAAATGCACATACTTGATAGGAGGGTGGAAGATGGCAGCAGAGTAGGAGGACCCTAGGCTCAACTTGTTCCACAAATACAATTAGATAACTATCAAATCACTCTAAATACCCAAAAATCAACCTGAAGACTGGTAGGATAAACTCTACAACTCAAGGGAGAGAAGAGGCCACATAGAAGAAGGTAGGAGGTGTAGAGATGCAGTTTGGGAGAGAAAGGGATCATGGCTGCCACAGTGGGGAGGGAGCCAAAGCTGCAGAGAAGGGACTAGCACACAGGGGAGCCTGGGGGAAAATGAATCCCCATAGCAATTGGCTTGGAAAGCAAGCGGGACCAAATTTTGAGTTATTGCATGCTCAGCTGGGATAGAGCCCAGAGGGCACTGTGCTGCTCTAGGTGAGAAGGCAGGCATACAGCCTATGGACACACAGTCTGTAAACACCAATCTGAAGAGGGCCTGGGGCACATAGAAAGAGGTTATTCCATCATCTCAGAGCACATCCCAGAGAGTCACCATTCACAAAGAGATCTCTTATGGGAACAAAGGAACTGGCAGCCCCCATTTCCCTTCACTCCTTGGCGTAAGCACAGGGCCACCCGTGGGAACCAGCACAGAGTGGTCACTGGCTACCTAACTTTCTTTCACCAAGCTCTGTGCCCCACCCTGTTTCCAGTGGAACCACCCCTCCCACTCATGCTTGCCTTGGTCCCAGCCAGGTAGCCTCCTTCCCCAGAGCAGAAAGGACAAATCAAAAGTGACAGTATGGAGGTAGGAAACACAGAAGCAATAAAAATGAGCATTTCTGTAAAAAAAAAAAAGACAAAGAACTCACAGAATAAAAATATATAAAATATGACAACATATACCTAAAATGTGGAGAGAAAAGGAGCAAAGCTTATATAACTATTAACTTAATATAGTTAATATAACTTAATATAGAGTGCTATATGGAGAAAAGATTATATACAAATCTAATGATAACGATCTGTCAAAACCACTAATAAATATGCAAAGAATAAAGAGAAAGAAATTCAAATATATCACTAAAGAAAAACAGCAAACCATGAAGAGATAAAGATAAGAAAGTATCAGAGAAAATCTTCAGGAGCAGCCACAAAACAAATAATAAACTGACAGTAACTACATAACCATCAATAACTAGTTTGAATGTAAATGGACTAAATGCTCCAATCAAACAGCATACATGGGTTAACAGAATGGATAAAAAACAAGACCTATCTATATGCTGCCTACCAGAGACTCATTTTAGACTGAAAGACACCTGCAGATTAAAAGTGAAGCGATGGAGAAATATCTATCAAGCAAATGGATGTCAAAAGAAAACTAGATTACCAATACTTATATCAGACAAAATAAACTTTAAAACAAAGACTGTCACAAGAGATGAAGAAAGTAACTATATAATAATAAATGGGACAATCCAAAAAAAAAGACATAACTATTGTAAATATTTATACCTCTTAAATGGAAGCACTCTAATACATAAAACAGTTCATAACAAACATAAAGGAACAAATCGATAATAATAAGATAATAGTAGGAGCCTTTAACACCCCACTTACATCAATGGACAGATCATCTAAACAGAAAATAGACAAGGAAACAATGGCTTTGAATGACACAGTGGAACAGAAGGATTTAACAGATATATTCGGAACATTCAATCCTAAAACAGCAGAATACACAATTTTTCCAAGTGCACAAGGAACATTATCCAGAATAGATCACATACTAGGTCACAAAACAAGCTTCAACAAATTCAAGAAGATCAAAGTCATACCATGTGTCTTTTTTGACCACAACACTATGAAACTAGAATTCAATCACAAGAAAAAATCTGGTAAGACCACAAATACACGGAGGTGAAACAACATAACAACATGCTGCTAAACAATGAATGGGCAAACCAGGAAATAAAAGTTGAAATAAAAATGTACATGGAAACAAATGCAAATAAAAACACAATGGTCCAAAACCTTTGGGATACAGCAAAAGTGATTCTAAGAGCGACATTTATAGCAACACAATTCTACCTCAAAAATAAAGAACAATTTCAAATAAACAACCTAATCTTATACCTAAAGGAGCTGGAAAAAGAACAAGAAACAAAACCTAGGGAAGAGAGAAGGAAGTAAATAATACAGCAAGAGCAGAAATAAATGATATAGAAACTGAAAAGAAAAACAACAAAAGAACAGATCAGTGAAACTAGGAGCCGGTTCTTTGGGAAAAAACTCAATAAAATTGATAACCCCTAGCCAGACTAATCAAGAAACAGAGAATTTTTTTTATTATAGAGAACTGATGGTTACCAGAGAGGAGGTGGGTGGAGGGAAGGGTAAAATGGGTGATGGGATTTAAGGTGTTCATTTGGTGTGATGAGCGCTGGGTGATGTATCAAAGTGCTGAATCATTATATTGTATGTATGAAACTAATATAACATGCATGTTAACTAATGGGAATTAAAATGAACACTTTTAAAAAAGAAAAAAAGGGGAAAAAACTCAAATAAATAAGATCCCAAATGAGACAGGAGAAATAACACCACAGAAATACAAACAATTATAAGAGAATATTATGAAAAACTATATGCCAACAAACTGAACAACCTAGAAGAAATAGATAAATTCATACAAACATATAAACTAACAACACTGAAACAGGAAGAAATAGAAAATGTGAAGAGACTGATAACCAGCAAAAAAAAAAAAAAAAAAAAAAAAATGGAATCACTAACTTCCAACAAACCAAAGTCCAGGACCAGATGGCTTCATAGGAAAATTCTACCAAACATTTAAAGAATTAACACCTAAGCTTCTAAAAAAAATTCCAAAAAATAGAAAAATAGAAATTCATTCTATGAGGCCAGCATTACCCTGATACCAAGACCAGAAAAAGACACAACAACAAAAAAAATAACTACAGGCTGATATGCATGATAAACATAGATGCAAAAATTGTCAAAAAGAATACTAGAAAACTGAATCCAACAATACATTAAAAATGATCATTTGCCCTCAGGCACCTGGGTGGCTCAGTTGGTTGACCATCTGACTCTTGATTTTGGCTCAGGCCATGATCTCATGGTTCATGAGTTGAAGCCCCACATCGGGCTCTGGACGGACAGCATGGAGACTGGACTGCTTGGGATACTCTCTTTCCCTTTCTTCTGTCCCTCCCCAACTCCTGCTCTCTCTCTCTCTCTCTCTCTGCTCTCTCTCTCTCTCTCCTTCTCCCTCTCTCTCTCTTTCTCAAAGTAAAAAAATTAACATTAAAAAAAAGAAAATTAACCACAGTAAAGTAGATATATTACAGGGTTATTGGCTTGCTAGGGTGGCTCAATGTTTGCAAATCAATCAATGTGATATATCACATCAATAAGAGAAAGGTTAAGATAGCAGAAAAAGCATTTGACAAAGTACAAGATCCATTCATGATTAAAAAAAAAGACTATCAAGAAAGTAGGTTTAGAGGAACCACACCTCTACATATAAAGGCCATCTGTGAAAAATCCACGGTTAACATTATCCTTAATGTGGAAAAACAGAGCTTTTCCTCTAAGATCAGGAACAAGATAAGGATGTCCACTGTTACCAATCACTTTTATTCAACATAGTACTAGAAATCCCAGACACAGCAATCAGACAACAAAAGTATATAAAAGGTATCTGAATTGGTAAGGAAGAAGTAAAACTTTCACTATTTGCAGATGGCATGATATTGTATATAGAAAACTTGAAAGACTCCACCAAAAAACTGCTAGAACTGGTAAATGAATTCAGGAAAGTCACAGGATCCAAAATCAATCTACAGAAATCTGTTGCATTTCTATACACCAATAATAAAAGCAGCAGAAAGAGAAATTAAGAAAACAGCCCCACTTACAAGTACACCAAAAAATAAGATACCTAGGAATAAACCTAACCAAAGAGGTGGAACACCGTATTCTGAAAATTATAAAATACTGATGAAAGAAATTGAAGAAGACATGGAAACACATTCCATGCTCATGGACAGAAGAACAATTTTAAGGTTCATTTGTTTTTCATAGATAGTACTAAATTATCTATGGCTTTGGGAAGGGTGCCAATTGTGATAATTTCTTTTGTTTTATTTTTTATTAATTTAATTTTTTCATATTAATAAATATGTTATTTATTGTTATTATTATTTTTTATTATTACTGTTGAGTTGGTGTTTCTGGTGATGTTCTCTGGTCCTTTGTAGTCTTTGTTGCTTTTGGTCTTTTTTGTTTTGTTTTGTCTTTTCTCTACTCAGAGAGTCACCCTTAAAAATTCTTACAGGGCTGGTTTAGTGGTCACAAACTCCTTTAGTTTTCTTTGTCTGGGAAACTCTTTATGTCCCCTGTTCTGAATGACAGCCTTGCTGGATAAAGAATTCTTGGCGGCATTTTTTTTTTTTTTTATTCAGTGTGTTGGATATATCCTGCTACTCCTTTCTGACCTGCCAAGTTTCTGTGAATAGGTCTGCTGCGAACCTGATCTGTCTTCCCTTGGAGGTTAGGGATTTTTTTCCCTTGCTGCTTTCATGATTCTTTCCTTGTCTCTGTATTTTGTGAATTTGATGACGATATGCATAGGTGATAATCAGTGTTTGTTTAATATAATGGGAATTCTTTATGCTTCTTGAATTTTGAAGTCTGTGTCCTTCCTCAGATTAGGAAAGTTTTCTGCTATAATTTTCTCACATAAACCATCTGCCCCTTTTTGTCTCTCTTCATCTTCTCAAACTCCTATATTTAGATATTATTCCTTTTTTTATAAAGATTTTTTAAAAGTTTATTTATTTGAGAGAGACAGACAGTGCGAGTTGGGGAGGGGCAGAGAGAGAGAGGGAGACAGAGAATCCCAGGTAGGCTCTGTACTGCCAGCACAGAACCTGACACAGGGCTTAATCCCATGAATCATGAGATCATGACCTGAGCTGAAATCAAGAGTTGGACATTGAAACGACTGAGACCCTGGCTCCCCAGATTTTATTCTATTTTAATAAGTCACTAAGTTGTCTAAGTCTTATATTGTGATCTTTTGCTTTTATTTCCCACTTGTTTTCTTTTTCATTATTCTCCATAATTTTATCTTCTATATCACTATTTGCTGCTCTGGTTTGTCCATCCTTGCTGTCACAGCAGCTATTTGAGATTGCATCTCAGTTATAGCATTTTTTATTTTGGCCTGATTAGATTTAGTTCTTTTATCTCCACCGAAAGGGGTTCTCTGGTGTTTTCTATGCTTTTTTCACCCCCAGCTAGTATTCTTAAATTCGTGGTTTTAAATTCAGACATCTTACTTATATCTGAGTTGATTAAATCCCTAGCCATCATTTTTTCCTGTTCTTTCTTTTGGCATGAATTCTTCCATCTTGTCATTTTGGAGAAAGAAAAAAATAAAAATTAAAAAATTAAAAACAAAACAAAAGAAAATCCTATAAAGGAAGCTAGATCCTAGGTATGTTTCAATGTGCTTGCTGAAAAAACTTGGTCGAACAGAGAAAAAAGACAAAGGAAAGATAAAAATAGGTTAAATTTTTTTTAAGTTAAAAAAAATTTTAAGTAGCAAAATAGAATAAAATAAAATAGAATAAAAAAGTTAAAAATTTAAAAAATACAAAATATTTTCTCTTTCTGTATTCAGAAAGAGCAAGAAAAGAAAGAAAACAATTTGAACAAAAACAGAAGTTTATATAATAAACAAATAAACGAACCAGGAAACAGAATAAACCCAAATGAGGTTACAGTCACTTTTCCCTAGAACTGAAATGATGAAGCATTCTATAGTCCGTGCACTAAGCAGGTGGAGGAAGTTGTGCTGGTCTTCTGGGATATGTGCCTGGAGGGCTCAGTAGAGGTGAAAATGGCCTTATCTATCTGCCTAGTCCCTGGTGCAGGAACTTTGAGCTCTCAGAGCCCTGGATCAAGCACCCTTCCTTTGTCTCAGACCTCCACCATTCCTTGCCTCTACACTGTGTCCAAGTTGTCCACCTGCCAGGTGGCACCTCCATCCAGAGTTTCATCTTAGATAGGGTTGTGTCTCAAAACCTGACACTTCAGACACTCCCATGGCTTGGACCAGAGCTGAGTCTCTGAGGGAGGTCTTGCTGAGCAACGGCTGGTTCATGTGTTTGCACAGTGGCAGAGGTTCAGAGAATAAAGCAAATCACAACACACAGCCTGTGCCAGGATTTGCAGCAGTCTGGCATCTTTGTCCCAGTACCAGCAAACATGGCTGCTCTCAGGTCTGCCCGGACCTTTGCCTGTATAGAGGCTGTTTGACCTCTGACAAATGCACTCCACGCAGGGGAACTACTTCTCTCTGTGTGGCACATTCACCTCTCAGGCCACACTGCCTGATCTTGGGGTTTTGCATTACTTCCTCAGCAGAGCATCTCCAGGCACTGAGCTCTGAACCTTTAGAGTCTGACTCCACTGTTTATAGAATCCTGGTGGTATTGAATCCCTCTCCTTTCTCCTCATCACTGGCTTTGGGGAACAGATTTCTTGTTCAGTCCCCTGTGAGTGTTTTCACTTTTGCTCTTTCTCTCTAGCTATGATAGGGAAAGATAGGATTCAGTAGGTGGAGAGGGAAAGATTAGGACCTGAGGAAAAAAATCACATGTTTTGAACCAATGCTAGGAGTGTCTGACCACAGCAAACCCTCTCAGCGTAAGTTTCTTCTTAAGAATATAACAGATACCACCTATTCCCTCAGGAAATTGACAGAAGACCTAACTAAAAATTAGTAGGCCATAAAACCTATGACCCACAGGAATGGTATGGCCATAGAGCACCCCTCATACAATGAAATTGAGCTAAGCAGGAATGAATGAACAACCCAGTACCTAAAGTTATCAAGCTAATAAGGGTAGGACCTGAGAAGGAAGGAGGGGGAAGGGAAGGGACAGCTGACCAGAAACATAAAACAAAGACTCTTGCCTATTGTCATGGGCATTCACTTCGAATGTCGCCTGTCTGTAAAGAGAGCTTTCATACTATTCTTACTTTCTCATGTTATCTTGTACTATAATAAACTTTTGCCTACTACTCATTTTATTTTGTGTCCACCTCTTCATTCCTCGAAGTGGCGAGACAACAAACTGAGGGCATTGAGATAAAAAAATTAAAAATCCTGCTACTTTCAGAGGAAGTGCTTTTCTAGTGCAATTCAGGTGTGTCTCACTCTCCCCCTTTCTCTTTCTCTCTTTGTCCTCTCTCTCCACAAAAAATGGCTCTCTACCCTCCACGGTTCTTCTCTCCCCTAATTCTCCTTTCCACACTGCATACCTGCCAAGTTCTGTGGCTCAAGTTGTGTAGATTGTTGCATTAATCCTCAGATCAACTTCCTAGGTGTTCAAAATGGTTTGGTGCTGTTCTAGTTGCATTTCAGGGATGAGACAAGCTCAGGGTCTCCATGCTGTTCCTCTCCATGCTGTTCTAGTTGCATTTCAGGGATGAGACAAGCTCAGGGTCTCCATGCTGTTCCTCTATATATAATATCATGTCATTTGCAAATAGTAACAGCTTTAATTCTTCCTTACCTTTTATTAGATGGCTTTTATTTATTTTTCTCGATTCTGTATACAATTTTAGGGGTTGTGGATCCATGAAGAATAGCCATGACCTTAATTTAAGGAGTCCTTCTACAAAGGCACCTGGTTCCTACTTTATCACGGGGTAGGTATGACATATATTAAACCATCACAGGGAGCTGAGGAAACCAAGATTGAGGGACCTGTTGATGACCACAGGTGTGTCAGAACTGGAAGCCTTTTGTCCAATGAGCCTTTATAAATTTAATGAACTACATTAAGGAAAAGTTTTGGAAGCACCAAAGTGAGCCCCCATCCCCCACCCCGGCCACCTTTTTTGTTCTTTAGGTCTTAGTAGTACTAGACAAGTGAAGTCTAAGTTCTGAACTAACATGAATCACCTGTAATGTCCTTTTCTACTTCTACCAGTAGCATCCAAAGAAGATAAAGCCAAGCACGAGGCTTCATAGATCATTTATCTACACCTGTTATCACCTATTATTCTGATTACAATTTACTCCCCTATTTAGACTGAGAGACAATAATTTTTTTTCTTTAATATAAGTATGAGCAGTCTTCCCTGGAGTAAATGATAGTACGGTGACTATGTCTCTGAGTTTTGCTCTTTGGGACCTAGGGTCATGCCACTGCTTTCTCGTATAGAGATAGGAAAAGAGGAAAGGGGTAGATAATTAGCATTCACTGAGACTGAGAACCTACTCTTTGCCAAATTATGCTCAAATGACTTTACTTCCATACTTTTGTTCAATCTTCACAATAGATTTTAGAGATAATTGATATTATTTTACTGAAAATACTTCATTCAGACTGTTGAAGCCACTGGCCCAATGTCATGTGGACAGTAAATGTCATGTGAACCTGGTCAAAGAAAGTGATCTTTCTTTTGCAATGTGATACTCAAAGAAAGCTGAATCAAGGCTCTCCCCATCTTTCTCGACGTTCTACTTCCCTTATGTCCAATGAAGATTTGCCTGACACTGTATTCCCTTAAAAGCAGTTATATCACTTTTTGGGGGACTTTTTATGCACTCTTAGAAGGACATGTTATCTACTTGAATAGACACAAATCTTGGATTTAGAAGACATGGTTTTTTTTTTCTTGCCCTTCCCTTAGTTTTGAATAATGCTGCCCTAGTCACTAGTCATTAATCATTTTGAGTGATGTCCTTCCCACCACAGCTGCTGCACTACTTAATACATAATATTAGGGATCAAATTTATGCAAGTACCCTTTTTAACTCTATAGTAAAACAAAACTGTAAAAGATTGCTACTTCAAGAGACATTTAAACTTCCTTTCCTTCAACATCTTCATCTATAAAATTGGGATTATAACTCCTACCTCACAGAGTTGTTACATTGTTCATTCAGTGGATATTTACTGTCCTTCTACTACGCACTAAGCACTTTTGCTTGTCATTAGGGGAGAAGTATTATGGTAGACATATGATAAAAAAAGCAGAAGAAAGCAAACATGATAATTAATCATTGCAATAAGCACTAGGAAAAAATAAAGAAGCAATTGGGTTGGAGCGTAGGGGTTACTTTAGGTAGGGCAGTCAAGAAAAGACTTGTTAAGGAGATAATGAAGACATGACAGAAGGATAGCAGGTCACCAAAAATTATGCCATATAAAGGCTTTCAAATATGAAGACTAGTGTTATTAAGAGATTGACAGAAGGCAAGAAAGCTATAAGCATTGCTTTTCAACATGTGATCCGTACATGAGTGGTCATCTTCACATTCTTTATTTATGGTTTTCAATGAATATAGGGGGTTGCACAGGAGTGCAAATCAATACAAGTCTTCATTCACTGAGAAAGTCTTGCTAAAAAAAGAAAATGAACGGAGTGTACCAGTATGCTTTGTTATATAGTTGATGTGCATTCTGGCATCCATAACTCATCAGGTCTCAGTAATAATTTGCAAATGAGTTATTTTTAGTAGCATTTATAAGATGCAGTTGGAGAAGGCAGGGGCTAGACCACACAGGGCCTTGGGGTCATGATAACGTATATGAGTTTTATTCTAAGAGCAACAGGAAACCATGGGTGGTTCTAAGCAGAAGATTAGAATGACCTGCGGTTGAAAGAAGCACATACTCTTAAGCACTTGAAAACATTTTATAAACTGTAAAGTGATGAAGACTGTGAATTTTGATTTGATAATCTCATTTAATCGGGGTTTCTCTAGCCATTCTGTCAACAGTTGCCTCCTGGACTGATCTAAGTAACATATGTCATGCATCTCTTGAGGCCATATTGCAGCATTATTTTTTTTTTATCAAAATATTATGCAACATGATTTTGAGGTTAGCCCTTTCCAATTCAAATAAAATTCTGTGTTTGGGAAGTAAATAAGTTATATGTCACTATCTCAGGGGTCTCAGATCTCAAAATAAATCTCCTTTGGCAGCATTAGTATGTCATATTCACAAATACAGAACTTATTACTAACATATTATCCACTTGTACATATTTGCTGAAAAGAACAACTGCTTAAAATCTAGAAACTTCATTCATGGGGTGAATTTTAGTATTTTTCACAAGAGAATCTGGTGAGTTCATTTTCTTATCACCCAGGAAATGATTTCATCTTTTGGAAAAGTTATGACATTGATTTGTTCACCCCACGAATAATAGTTATTTTCCCTCTTCTGCTTCCCCCCATTCATGTTTTGCTTCTTTTTCAACTTTCTCCCTCCCTCTTTCTTTGACTCCTTCATTTTTCCTTACTTTCGTCTTTCCTTCCTGCACACCTTTTCTGCATTTCTTTCTCCCCACCTTTCTGCTTCATTTTTCCTACTGTCCACTCTCTCCCCCTCCTTCTCTCCCTTTCTTCCTTTCATAACTACTTACTGAGCCTTTATATGACAGGCTAAGGGCTTTGCTAGATTCTGGAAATACCTCATTCAAAAAGAAAAAAACAGTCTCAGTCTAAAAGGAGATTACAGTCTTGATGCGACAGAGACAAGTAATCTGAAATTTACAATCCAGTGTGATCTATGCTACAGTGGGGGAAAATATAGAGTGTGTAATGGAGAACATAAGCTGGTCATCTAACTTAGAATTGGAGTCAGGACAGTTTCAGGGAGGAAAGGATGTCAAAGTTGAGGTGCAAAGAATAAAAAATTATCATATTAAAGGTTTGGATATGGGTAGAAAATTCTCAGTACAAATTCAACATGTGGAAGCTCAGAGATGAGATAATGCACATGTGAGTTGCAGTAAATAAAATAACTTAAGTCTGCCTGGAAGTTGAGGAAGAGGGGGTAGTTTAAAGGGGAAGAAGTGAGAGATATAAGTAGAAAACAGGTGATGATGGGCCTTACACACCATGCTAAGGAGTGTGGACTTTTTCCTTACAGTGATAGAGGGTCATTGAGGGCTTTCAACAGGCAGGTGACATGATAATTTTGTTTTTAAGAAAATATACTGGATCTGGGAAGGAGAGTGGGCTAAAGGGTAAGGATGGATTCAGTGAACTCCATATACTCATAGAAGGATGTTACGAGAATTGTAATGTTGAATGAACTAATTAGGATATTACATATGCAGACAGTGAGATACTGTATTTAATTTGATGCTCAGAAAGCTGATGACTGATTTTCTGTGGATCATAGGTCAATTTGTAAAAGCACGGACAAAGGCTAGGTCTTCCAATCTGTGTGTTGCTTTTCCAGGTAGATTTATTTTGATACCAATCATCACTCCTTCTCCCTGGGCCCTTAATTATCCCAAATAGCTGAGTTTTTCTTGGTTTTAAAGTGGGAAGTTTCTCTTTGATAATAATTTTACTCTTGGGAGCTGTCCAATATTCTATCATTGCACTAAAATATAAACTGACTTTAAAAAATAATGAAGGGGATATTATGCAGGCAGCTGTCAAGGGAATGATTGGATATTAATCCTGAAATTCTGTTGTATCAAACTTTGCAGATTCTAATCTGTCCCTCTAAGGTTTTTCTCAACATACACCCATGATAGAAAAAAAGGAAGATTAATTAAATAATAAGCGTATTCCACACTACTGTGAGCTCAACACAGAACGAACCACTGGAGTACAACAAAAGACTCAAGACACAGTCTCTACCCTGAAGTTGTATAGTTTGAAAGACAAAAGCAAACGAGCATTTCATAATGTACATAATTGTTGAATCACTATGTTGTCTACCTGAAACTAATATAATGTTGTATGTCAACTATACTTCAATAAAAAAGAATAAAAGCACTTCACCAATAAACCTTCCCCCCAAAACCCCAAACAAATGAATATGAGAACATCAAGTCACCTAAAACAATATCTAATAATGTGCAATAATTTTGTGATACTTAAAAAGTGTAATGTTCTGGTTGTTCAGACAATGAAGAGGATTGCTAGGAAAGTCCTTCTGGAGAAGTGGTATTTGAGCAAAGCATTTGATGGGCAGAGCAGAAGGGGCAGTAGGCTAGAGGGCTGGTGTGGTGAAGGCATGAAGGTGTGAATGACTGGACCATGTAGATGGTACTTGAAGTGTGGGGCCTTTAAAAGTGAAGGACAAGTACCAATAAAATGGGAAAGAAATTCAGCCAGGGGTGGTGTGGGCTATAATGGATGGTTTTGAAGTCAAGACAGAAATTTTAAGAAATGGGATCCCCTTGAAGGCTCTAAAGTAGAGGTGTTAAGGGAAAGAATGATATGATATCCATATGGGTGGGGGAGAATGGTTATGCCCAACTCCTTCTATAATTCAACTCACCTGCTTTGTTCATCTTGACCAAGTTAAGTGACTCAATCCATATATGGTTCTTCTTGTCTCTGACACATCTTGTAGGTTAAATGACCTAGGCAATGGGAAAATGCTTTGTGATCCATGTGATCATCATAGTTATTGTTGCCAACAGTGCTGCCACATTCACATTTTCCATGTCTTTTCCAACTTCAGTTCAAATAGCTGACTCATTGCACTCCCTTGCTGCTCCCTGCCAGGGACCCACTGTGCATTGCAGAATTCTCTGGCCAGGTTCAGTCGATTATGCCCTTTGATAAATTTTCAACTCTAACATCTTACACACATCTGGTTTGACAGAATGCAATTTGATTAAACAATCCAGTAAGACAAACTATAAACTCGATTCAGCATTAAAAACCATGGGGTGATTTGGTCTAAATTAACATTTAATTTTTGATCTGAGCCTGGGGATTTTACAGTCATGCCCTGAGTGTTCCATTTCTTGCAGAGTTCCCAACAGGACATTGTGCAGCCTTAGTAACTGATGCCTTTTCTACTCAAGTTCCTGACTGACTGCCCAGGAGGTAGATTGTTGTTGTTTTTTATTGTGCTTGAAAATGCTGGATTAGCAGCTCTTCCATCACGGCCCTCAGCTAATATTTTTAGGTGGCCAAGGTGTTATAAAAAAATAGAAATTAGTTGAGTAACTTCAATTATTACCCCTTATTGACAACAGGACTCTAAGTTTTTAGGCTCAGCTGTGTCTGTTTAAATCCTTAATTTCTGTAAGTTCTTTGCCAGGCACTGTTCTGTGTGTTTTGCAATAAGGGGCTGTGCATTTTTCAATAGGTTCCCCATGTAATGAAGATCCACAAAGACATGACTTTTGATTGATGACTGTATTTAAGAAGCTATTTAAGGAGTATTAGTTTTCCATGTTCTTTTGCTCAGAATCAGCTTTTTAAACTGCTCTTTCTCAGCAGCTTCATTCTGACAAGGAACATTTTGTTTGCATTTCATTTTTTATTTTTAGGCATTTGCAAATGAGCTATCCTGAAACAGGAATGTGCTCTATCCAGAGGGGGGCAGACCAGTGTCAAAAATTCATGTTTTCATTTCACAAATACTATCTAGCAAATGAAGCACGGCAGGCCCTGTTCTAGGCACTAAAGATGAAAGGACATGTTAAGACAAGTCGGTCCTTACCCTGTGGAAGTTTACAGGCTGAGAGAGTATTATGTGATAATTGCTACGAAGAGGAAATACTGGAGGAGCTATTAGAGCCTATGCTGGGAACTGACCGACTCTGGGGGCTCTAGGAAGGACTCCTTGAAGAAGTGGCAACTGAACATTTACCTGAATATGACATAGAATTCACTAAGACAAAGAAGAAAATGTGGAGAAGGTTAGGGATGATAGAGTGAACAAAATAAATGAATTTCTGTAGGTTGGGCAGAACTAAAAAAAGAAATTAAATATGGAGGAGGGGTAACATGTCTGGAACTTGGAGAATGAGGGTGAAAATATCATGAATTGAGGCTCAAGAAATAAGCAGGGCTGCATCATATGGAGGTCTGATAGGCTGTTGAAAGGATTGTAATTTTCATCTTTCAGAGTATGGAGGAAGCCATCACAGAGATTCAAACAGTGGGATAACAATATCTCATTTGCATTTGAATTTCTAAAGGATATCCCTGGCTCTAGATTTCAAAATCGAACCTAGGCAGCCTGACTCCAAACCCATACCCTGCTATACTTCCCAAGAGTAATAAGAGATTCTATTATAAGTGATAGTGATAATAACACCTGCTTGAAAATCACAATCAGAATCTCCATTTGTCCAGTATCTTTCCTGTGACAAAGAAGAAAAGCAACAATGGCTGCCCCCATTCAGATTCCCTAGGTTAAGGGAAGTATCACCACTTAAGGTCCTGACACCATCAGCTTTGACCATTATAAAAGATGCTTCAATCTCATCCAGCACTGCAAACTCAGCGAAGGCAGAAATTTCACCATCTGGTTTCAGACTTATATAGCCAACTACTTCTCTGATGTCGCAAATTTGTTGTTTTGCAGGAATTTCAAACATCACATGCCAAAAAGGGATTCTTGACCCCCAAATTCCACCTCAACTTGTTCATCTGGCTGGCTTTCTCCTTTTAGTCTGTGGCAGCACCACGTGCTGCCTGCTAGTATCTCAAGATGATACTATAGGATAACTCCCTGCTTTCTCTTTCCCTCTTTCTCTATGTCCCATCTACTAACAAGTTGTTGGTCCTATACACAAACTGTATCTGAGAACTGTTCACCAGCCGCATAGGCCTTCTGAAGGTTCTTAGAAATATTCCAAGCTCTTTTGTGTATGAAGACATTGATTCTACTTCCCCTAAAGCTTTTTCCCTGTTTGTTTTTTTCTATGACTAGCTCCTCCTTGTATTTCTGTTCTCATTTTAAACATTGCTCTTCCTGGAGCCCTTCCCATACTAGTCCATCTGTATCAGTACTTTTTCCCCACTGCTAATTACTTCCTATCGCTTCATTTTCTTCTTCACCCTTATCACAAATTTGAATTGTTTATATTATTAATTTGCTTACTCACTTTCTGTGTCTCCTATTAGAATATAAGCTTCTTGCAAGCAGGTCCATCTTTTTATTTACATACACAATTCAATGCCTGACAGTGTAGGCTGTCAATAACAACCTAAAATAAATGGAGAAATGAGTGCATGTTGATGGGAATGGTATAGTGATAGGATCAGATAACTTTCTCTCTCATTGTCTAGCTATATGTCATTGGCTAAGAAACTGAATCTCTCTGGGTTTTATTAATCTGTCAAAAAAAAAAAAAGACAGAGGGAGCTAATAGTAACCATGTTGCCCTCCTCAATTAGCAGGATCACAAGGCTTTAAAGCAGGCAGAGAAGGGGCATTGCAAATATCCAGGGAAAATTGCTAATTCATGACCCACGGTTCAGAAGGCAGGCAATCAGAACTATGGAACAGTGATAGAAATGACAGTGTGGGGACCAAAAAAGAGCCCATTTGTAACATTTGCAGAGTAATTAGTGCCACACAGAGCGAAACATTATCTAAATTCATTGCAGAAATACACTCAGCCATGGGGAATTATCTTTAAGTATTGGAAAGAATGTTCCAGAATCTAGTGCTCATGCTCATGTCTACCACTTGAGTCCAGGGTTCACTGCCCAGGGTCTTTTCACTCAGTACAACTTTGTACCAAACAAAATTAAATTCTTGGGTAGAACAATTACATGTAAATTCTGTTCGACTATTAGTCTCAAGGGGCCAATTTTCTAGCCATTTGTTGCCATCTGAAATGTCAAATTTATTACACAGAGGGCATGGTAATACATACAACATCCTCTCCTAAATAGGATATGAAAGGCACTAATCAGTACTGTGGCTGCAAGTAGTGAAGGCAGTAAGATGTTGCTTTAGCTAATGAGGTGATCTAAATTAATTACATGGATTTTTTTAAGGAAAACAAAACATTCTTGTAATAGAAGTACTACTTGAACACAGGTTCCTCAGTTCAAAGACTATCTATTCTTGAGAAAGCCAATTATTCTCCACCCTCTCATATTTTCATAGATTTTCCAGGGCCTGGAGGAGAAGACACTGGGTAAAAATAGAACCTTTTGCCTTAAGTCCTGGCTCTACTGTTGCCTTACTATGTGACCTTGGGCAAATCACTTACCCACTCTGATCGTCTGTTTTAGTTTCCTTACCTGTAAAGATAAAGCTTGTGTTGTTCTGGCAGGCTCCTTCAGGGCTCAAAGGAAGGGATTGGTAGCTGAATACATTAAAAGCTAAAAATGTTATACCTATATAGAACTGTGCTTCATCTGCTTAGTGAGCATTTGTTGGTTTTACGTGCCCAGTGTTATTTCTACTGCTTTTATTAATTGTGAAAGATTCTAAACTTCATTTGGAGGAAATGCTTCTCCCTATGTTAGTGCACATAGTTCAGTTTGCTTTTCCTAAAAGTTCATATATGGTTCCACGACCCAGCCTTGACCAATTGAGCATTCTGTCACCTGGGCCTTGGTGATTGGTTCACAGCCTGTGACTTAGGCCAGGACAATTAGACTTGATTTTGATGTTTGTACAAAGAAATGGTGGAAAATACATGATGTTTGCCTTTGGCAGTGTAATCTGGCAGGTACAAAACATGGTACAGAGCGGAGAGAAAAGGTGATGCTGTGTTGAAATGACATAATTTGAGTCCTTGGATCCAGCCCCGTGGCTCCAACTGGAGATTCCTCATTGAGTCCTGGTTTGTGTCAGGCACAGCTAAAGGCATTAAAGATTCATCACTGTATGAGACAAATATATCTTATTCTCATGGGACCCACGCTTTAATTATAAGAGCAATATATTTCTAGTCTAGGTTAAGTTTTCATCACTTGTGTTCTCTCTGTTGTACTTTATAAAATCGACAAAAAGTCTATTTTGCTGAGGTATGATGAAGATAATGTATATGCAGTCTTTGGCATGTAGTAGGTGCTAAATAAATTGTATAAAAATGGATAGTAGTCATTCTTTTTGGCCACACGGCCTCTAAATCCCCGTCCTTTGTTTGGGGAATCTCCCACCTGATGAGGCAGAACCCATTTCAAAGGCTGGCAATGCCAGTCCCCGTGTAGTTAGGCATGGGAGCCTAGAGGGGGCATCACAACTTGGATGCTTGGTACAGACTTCAAGTCTGAAACACTCTGAAAATCTTCAGTTAAGCACTGAAGGACTAATCACGCAGTCCTCTTTCTGGAGGGAGGGGTGCTAGTGGGGGCGATGCACATGGCAGTAGAGTCCACAGAGCCAGCAGCTCTCCTGGAAGCATCCATCCCTGCGCGAATGGCAGGGATGGGCAGTGGAGTCTGTGTGCCCTCCACAGACCATCCCTGAGAAGGGAATGCTGGGTGTGCAAGTTCAGACATGGTTCTTTGGACTTCATAGGGAATATGGAAACTACCCAATATCCAATAAGTACATCATTTTATGCTTAAATTAGCCAGAGTCCATTTCTCCTGTCTGTAATTCACACCTGACTGATACTTGCATTATAATAATATAATTTCAGTGATGATGATGGTGATGGTAAGGCCCATGTCAATCACTCCGTTTGATTGGGAGGATGGGAGAGGGGTGAGATAGGAAGCTGAGATTAGAAGGAGGCCGATCATGCACACCAAGCGCGAGGTGGGATCATAAGAGATGGTCAGGATGATATGGGCTAATAGTAGGTCTCCAGCTGTATAGATGGGCAGAAAGAACATGTTTAAGAGTGATATTGGAGATGAGAATGATAGGACAATTCCTTCAGCCATCAGATAATTAACAATACAAACATGTATAGAATTCTTGTGCTTAGATGCTAATGTTATTTGTCCAACTGGAGATATTTTGAATGCAGCGGGTACAGGTCAGTTGCATATTATTGAAACTGGGTCAAAGAACAACTAGGGGTAAAATTCAAGGTTGGATTCCCTCATCTTCTGGGTGACTCAGCGTTCTCTACTTTTGTCCTTTCAAGTTGGTGAGCACACATTTTTCCAGAAGACTCATATACTGATTACATCCAAGTATTTTGGAATGGTGAATATGTAAGAAAAGTGCTCATGAATAAATAATGGGCACTACTCATCACAGTTTCCTTTGGTGCTTTCTCAATGTCCCAGGTGCAGTGAGGCTAGCCTGATGAGCCACTTGTGACCAAGGAGGGACTTGTAGTTCAGAGAGGATAATCACTTTACATTGAGATGTATAATTTTCCCCTTGAATTCATTAAAAGTTTCTGAAACAAATAAATAAAACATAATTGATACAGATCCAGTGTCCTTTACCCATACATCATTAAGAAGTTGTAATTGCTTCCCAGCCCCCAGGAAGCTCTCATCTCCAAGAATAAAGTGTTGGTGTGTGACTCCCTGACAATTGTTATTATTCTGAGGAATTAATTTACTCTGATTAGTTTTAGGCCCATTAACAGAAATAGAAAGCTGAGCAAGGAAAGGGACATCTGAAAAAAAGCATTTTCCTCAGCCAGTTATAAGAACTTCTCATGTGCTTAACAATGTGGCCACTGAAAATCAACCTTGTTAAAAACCAAACAAAACATAAATCAGGATGTAACTAGTATGATTTCTAAAAGGCACGTTAGCTCTTATTCTACTTTCTGAAAGTAGGAAATCAACCATAATTTTTCTTTTCCAAATTCTCAAAATTGAGTTCTAAGGGACCCCAAAATCAGAAAAACGACTGAAATTGAGGTTCACAAAAGGCTGGTTTTACTTAGGCAGAATCAGTATCTGCTTCAGATGATTCAACACATTTTGGGAAAGCTCTATTCTCCCAGGAAGTAGGTTTCTTATTCTGACTAACACAAACTACAATTCCACCATGATAAGAAATAAAGTGATGTTACTGAGTTCCTTTCTTCAAGTCTCCTTTAAATGGTCCATTCACCCAGGAGAGGCAACACATGATTCTAGTTCTCATTGAAGGGCTCGCCTCCCTAGGAACTGAGCCTTAGAAATGGACTAATACAGGGTGATTTTGAGAGCTGAAGGCTGGTCCACTGGGATAGAGGTGTCTTTGGAAGATACAGGGCCTGTATGGTCTTTAAGGTAAACTGACAGCAAATGGTGGAGGTCTGGGATTCAGACTTGGTTTTGTAGGCAACAGGGAGACTTCGGGTTTTTGAAGAGAGGAGTAACAAAATCAGCCTTGTGGCATTTGGTGGAACATGAAGAATGGATCTGAAAAGAGACTGAAGAATGTAAGGCAAGTTAGGAGATCCAAGTAAGAAGGACAGGAGATCAGAAAGCGGGGCAGTACAAACAACTAGGAAGGGGTGGAGTTTGGAAATGTTTCTGGGGATGGAGTGGATCGGATTTAGTGAGGGATGGGGTATAGTTTCAGAGACCCTGAGGCTTAGCTCTTAGGTAACTAGGACAGTGTGGCCAGCAAGAAGGATAGGGAGGGAACAAAACCAAGCAAATTGTGAGTCTGAGACAATGGATTTGCTTTTAGTCAAAACAACTAACACTGATTTTAAAAGAGACAGACTTTTTGGGGAAATAATCTGAATTTCCTCTAAAGCAGATATTGGTTAAACTCATACACTTTTCGAGCCAGGCAGAAAATACATAAATGAATCTGACTAGAATTTTGAGCTATTGAGCTTGGTGAGCATGCTCCATAAAAAAGGGCAGCTATAATCCAGCTCTCATGTGTTGCTATTGGGCAAGAATAGGGCCAGGATGGCCAAATTGTACAATTTCTTAAGAGAATTCAGAAAGCAGAAATGTTACATCAAGTTGTCTGATTTTTTTTTCATTTTTTTAATGTTCATTTTTGAGAGAGAGAGAGAGAGAGAGAGAGAGCAAGTGGGGGAAGGAAAGAGAAGGAGACACAGATTCTGAAGCAAGCTCTAGGCTCTGAGCTGTCAGCATAGAGTCTGACACAGGGCTTGAACTCACAGTCCACAAGATCATGACCTGAGCTGAAGTGGGACACTTAACTGACTGAGCCATCCAGGTGCCCCAAGTTGCCTGATTCTTAAATGTTGGCAACTAATTCAGTTAAATTTTTTTTCTTGAAACTCTAAGTGAGCCAGGCAAGTGGGCAAAGCAGCCCCAGGGACATAAGGTTGAGATTCAGTGAACTAACCTGAATTATAATGAAGTGGTGCAGAAGGGGAAGAGGCAGGTCCCTGGAGAAGTATTTTCTGAGAGGCTGTAATTTGGCTCACACAGTGCTGGATACTGTGGGAGATACAGTCCATGGCTGTTGTCCTCAGGAAACTAAGAGCTCAGCTGGGATACCAGGCTGATAAAACAGACCAAACAAAATGCAGTACATTGTGAGATTAAGGGCTACGGATAATAAGGTTTCAAGAAATAGAGAAATCAGCACTGGACTAAGAAATTAAGGGAGATAATATGAAAGCCCTGGGTCTCAAACAGGTGAGAGAGAGCTTTCAAGAGGAGGCACAGGATGCATACAAAGCTAGAGAATTTTCTGCAAAGTTCATTTCCAAGTCAATAAATGCAATTCAACAGGTTTTGTAATTTCTCCAGGGAGGCAAGCATGAAGTTTCCGAGAGCAGGTGGAAAGAGCAAATTAAAAATGGAACCTGGTTCCACACTAATGATTACTAACAGGCCAATGTGGAATAGTTATTTTACAATGTTTTTGGTAGATTTTTCCTGTTCCAGTTGCTGGGCCTTTGGCATCCAGTATAAGAATTAGAAATGAAGTAAGATCTTGACTGCTTACATTGGGAGATGACACGTTTCTGTAAAACAGTGACATAATCTCTGAAACTGAAGCATTTTATCCTGTGTGGGCTTATTTGGGATTGCCCGAAGAGTGAGAAAAGAGGTTAACAGAATAATGAGATTACTAAAAGAGGGGAGGGCGGTGCAAAGCAGTGGTAGGGGCTGGGAGCTTAGGTTTGTCCTGTTCCTTATATCTCTGCTTTGGGGACTCAGCAGAATGTCAAATAGAGTTTTCCCTGACAATGCACTCTGTATTTGCTTCTTGATTTCTTCTTTTTCTTTGCTTCGCTATTTTTTTTAGACTATCTGACATTAACAATGAGGACAGATTTATTTGCTGGGGGAGAAGGGCGGGAAAAGAAAAGAGTGTCTTTGTCCTGAGTTGGTATCAATCATTTTATTTAAATGAGCTTTTTACTGATAGGAGAATCAATTTGTGAACCACATTTGATTACCTCGGTTCAATTACTGCAGAAGCTGTTTCTGGGCTCAGGTGAAGAGAATTGAGGATGTATGTTTGCATTTTCCCTTCTGCAAGGGAGGACATGAGAATGTAACAACTTCACAGAAAACAGCATGACATTTATCTGCCTGTTCAGCTTTGGGGTTGAATGGCTCTCTGGGAAGGAAGCGTTTTTAGAACTAAGATGCACTGTTTTCCATAAATAGGTAAAGATTTGCATCTCCTGCCTTTCCAACCTATTTCCATTACGTTTGGGTGGAAAAATCAAACCATATTTCTTTCACAACAGCATAGGTTCCTACACTTGTTGCAGTTTTGAGATTACTGGGCTCTTATCTTTGAAAACAGAGAGATGGACGAACGGAAGGAGGGTGACAGTGGAAAATCTCCAGAGGGCGCCATTCCTTCCAATTTTCTCTGGGACTGTCAATTGTATGCTGAGTCCTGTGGTACACTGAACCCATGGTTCTCATATGAGTCCTGAGAGCTAAAATAATATCCTTCCCAAGAGATACTGTCTTCTCCATTAGAGTGGGGACTATTTTGCTTGTACAGCCAATGAATACTTGAGAGATGAGTAGAAGTCTCATTTCAGAGAAGCTTAAAATACTAATGACATTTAATTGCTTTTTGGTTAACTTTGAAAAGTCAGATTTTAAGCGGTCTTTGTGGATTAGGTGAATTCTTTCTCTTCAGTTTCCTCTTTTAAAGAATTTTGTTTCTTCTTTCAATGATTAAGTGAGCAAGCATTTGAGCAATCACAGGATTATTCCTTTGGGTTAACCCAAACAGTTAATGTCATACAATTCAGTAGATGGTGCAATTATGCACATGCCTTGAGTTACAAACAACAGATGAAAGCCATCCCTTACCCTTACCCTTACCCAAGAGGGAAAAGTTTTTTTTCTTCCTTTTTCCTAGGCCTTCAGTAATCTGTGAGTCTTCTTTAGCATATGAAAATCCCTTCAAGAAACTTCCTCTTGACTCTATCTCCCCCAACTCAATAGTATATAATCTGTCACACTTCAGGATCCCAATACAGCTCTTTCTGCCCACAGGTCCTGTCCCCTTACTTTAATAAAATTATCTTTTTGCACCAAAGACATCTCAAGAATTATTTCTTGGTCATCATCTCTGGACCCACCATCACTCCAAAACCCCATCAGCAACCTTCATGAGATGACATCTGACTTGAGTCTTGAAGGTACTGTCTTGAAGAAGAAATATTGTGCCAAGGACCACCTATAGTTAACATTCATCGAATGCGTTCTTTGTGCCAAACTTTGTCTCTTACACACATCCATTCATAGAACTTTAAAAATAATACTGTAAGTAACCTTAAGTCTGTTTTATAGATGAAAAACCTAAGGCTTAGAGATGCTGTTTACCCCGGTTAGTGTTACTGATGTCTGAGAGAGATAGACATCAGTAATCATCTAAGAACTGATTCTAAAACTCAGCTGCTTATCCATTGTAATATACTGCCTCTCTGGCTCACAAGACAAAATGACTATGATTATTAAAAAAATAAATAAAAATAAAACACAAAACAGAAAATTCTCATAGAATCCCTTTCGAGGAAACTTGTATGTACCTATTTGGCAAAGAGTAAGGAAGAACACAGGAAATTTAAAGTGAAGGTATTAGGAAATCATTGACCATTGTAAATTAATAAGAAATTACGCGATACAAGGTTGGAAAAATAAAATTTGGTAATGAGAAGAATAGAATGATTGGATGAGTACAGTGTCCTGATAGATGACAAGTTGTGAATAGTTTTATTTTTGTAGGTTCAACTCTATTCCTCTCTCCCCGTTACTCACTCAGGGCCAGCTGCACAAGAGCTCTTTTCTCTCCCTCAAAACCCCAAACTTGTTCCCACTTGGAGGCCTCTGCAGTCATACTTCCCTCCATCTAGAATGTTCTACCTCTAGATCTTTTCTTTTTTATCACCTCATGAGTCAGCTCAAGGGTCATCTTCTCAAAGAGGTCTTCTCTGACCTCCTGACCCAAAGAGCCTGGCCACTCTTTATTGGATTACCCTGCTTTATTTTCCCATAGCACTTAGTGCACTCTGAGATGTCATATTTGGTTACAAGTTTGTGCACTGACTGCTCCCCTCCACTAATTTGTAAGTTCTCAGAGGATATGAATTTTATTTTGCTCACTGCCATGTTCCCACCTCCTAAAATCATGCAGAGTCCACATATTTGTTGAATGAATGCATTTGCTGGTTAAAATAACTGTGAGGTATAATAGGCATTTGTTTTATAATCTGCATTTTATGGAAAATAAAATGTGGCTCTTTGTGTAATATATCAGGTTCAAAGTCAACTATAAAAATAAAAAGAAGAGTCAGGAATTGAACTCAAGTCTCCTATCCCCACTGCATGCTCCTGTCAGCTATTTCAGAAGAAGACTTGTTGCTTTCCTTCCTGGTGACTGTCATGTTTGGATATAGGAGTCCTTAGATTAAAAACTATTTTGGTAATGACTAGGGTTGTCATTCTTCCATGCATGACTCAGTGCACCTCATTTATTCATATTCTTCTAATTCTCAGGAAGATTTCCCTAAGATACAGATGATTGGGTAGAAAGTTGATGGAGGGAGGCAGTACACCCGGAGCCTGGGTCATGGCTGTGATTCTTGCTGTATGACCTTGTGTTCATCTCATCTTCTCTCTGGCCCTGTTAAGTGAAGGAGATGAGCTGAGTGATCTATTAGCAAGTGAATGTGGGTGTGTATATGTGTGTGAGGTTATTAGGAAGATATCAGAAACTAATGGTACAGTTTTCTGTTTTTTTCAAGCTTGGAGATAAAGTACTTAGGGTCCCTGGAGTTGAGTTTATTTGTTCCAAGCGCACTGCTCATTAAGTCCTTATGGACTGAAAGACGGACTGAATGAAGATCTTTGCTCAAACTTCCCTGCTCAGAGTGTTAGTATCATTTATTTTCTTACAAACAAGAAAAACCAATTTTAGCTACACTAAGTGAAAGGAAGGTTTACAGAGGGTCTACAGAGGTTGGGGGTTCAGACCTGAGGAGGAACAAAGTGAGTAGGGGAGAGCTTGCAAAGGGGAAGCAATAGTTCTGTCACTAGAAAAGCTAAGTCAGCACCATCTTGCAGCTGCATCCACTTTGTCATGAGAGCCTCCAACCCACCTCTTTCCTCCTCAGTCACTTACACTGGGGTCAGCATCCTGGTGAGAGTGCCTGAGACAGTCACAGATGAGTAAGGAAAATGAATCCATGCTAGTTATCTTGTTTTTTTTTAAATAATATTTTTAAGTTTATTAATTTTGGGGCTCTTGGGTGGCTCAGTCAATTAAGCACTGGACTTTGCCTTAGGTCATGATCTCATGACTTTTGAGTTCGAGCCCCACGTTGGGCTCTCTGCTGATAACTGAGAGCCTGGAGCCTGCTTTGGATTCTGTGTCTCCCTCTCTCTCTTTCTCTCTCTCTCTAAAACGTTGAAATTTTTTTTTAAATATCAAAAAAGCTTATTTATTTATTTTTAGGTAGACAGAGAAAGCCTGAGGGGCAGAATCCCAAGAAGGCTCTGCAGGGTCTGTGCAAAGCCTGATGTGGGGCTCAAACTCACGAAACTGTGAGTTCATGCTCTGAGCTGAAATCCAGAGGTGGATGCTTAACTGCCTGAGCCATCCAGGCACCCCCATGCCAGTTATTTTAACAGAGAGGCTTTAATGTGGGGAAGCTGGTGGATGTGCAGTAGTGAAAATGAACACAACACATTACCTGCAGGAAGAAGCTAGTCTATGACCAGAGAATGAGAAAAAGTTGGTGTCATCAGACTAGAAGCTTGGAGCAGAAGCATGGAGGAATAAAGGCCCAGGCCTTGGAGAGGAGGACCTTAGCCAGCTGCTGTTTCTAGAGTTAGTGGAAGATCCTCACAGGGCTGGGGTGCGAGCCCAGAAGATCAGGAGCTGCCTGGCTGATACCTCACAGAGAGTAAGAGGAGGTGGTTCTGGGAGTGTGGAGAGAAGCCAGAGAGGAACCAGGTGTTGCTGGTATGTACGGCCAGAACGCTGAAGGAAGAGGAAGCATACGAAGAGAAGCAAGTTGCTTTTCCCTTCCTCCTGCCGTTCAGTTTCCTTGTTCGCAGCACCAGTCAGGAAGCCACCTGACCAGTGGAGAAGTACGGTCTCCAGAGTCCCAGGTTCGGTAATACAGAGCAGGCTAAACAAGTGAGTTTGGAGCTGAGTCAGTGGCCTCAGAACCTGTAGAGATTGCATTGCATTGGCTGAACCTATGTCAAGTGCTCGCCCTCTGGCTTGCTGGGGCAGGGATAGGGAGGTTCGACCTTTTTCTCCTGTCGTTGAAAATGGGCTTCTGGAATTGTTTTCCCAATACTACACCCATGGGGAAGAAGTAATTCTCTGCGTGGAAATACAGGCAATACTAGACAGAATGAATGGATACTGGGGAGGAAAAATGCCTAATATCTACTGTGGCCTTTTAGGAAGTGAAGTCTTGGTAGAGCACTGATGAATGTTGGTATCATTTTCCTTTCTGTATAAATATATGGAATTGACCCTTCTTGTCCTTTTACAGCATTAAAGCTGGTTATTTATGTCAGGCTACAAATTGCAGATGCCCTGTTTAGATGGAGATTATAAATCCCCCTACATTGAACGTTAATTGGGGCCAGATAAAGAAAAAAGTTTGGGGTTATTTTCTTCCACGGTTTGGAGATTTATATAGGGTACTTAGAACCTGTTTATCTCCACAGACAGAGAGATAGTGGTTTAAATGGATTTTCATGCTTGTGGCTTGGAAACACAAAGCCCTATGCAGCTCGTTGTTTGTTTTGCAAATCCTTATCACATCCAAATTATTGTTTGTGGAAGGAGGGAAGAAAACAGCTTCTAGCAGTCTCTCCCTTCTCTCTATTTTATGCCTAAGGAGATAGACACAAACATGTAATAGATCTGCATTTGGAGGAATTCAATGCATGTAATTAGTGCACCGGCAGCTTTGAATTTCTTGAAATTAAGAACATTGATTCTTCCCTGAAATGTAAGTTCCTTGTAGATACTTTATTCCTTTTATTCTAGTTTTTCTAAAACAACTCGAGCCTATTTTCCAAGGAAGGTTTTTCATTTATGTTTTGTGCTGCTTGACTCAGAAGAGTTAGATAGGCAGTTCCTTAAAATTAAAAGCCCTCATGGATTTCTTCAAGGGTGGTTACAAAGAATTATCGACCAGCTAAACTAGAGCAGCCAAAAGGAAGGGCGGTTGTCAGTCTTGCATATAAATTTGTTACTTGAAAAATGCTGGAAAAAAAGTTGAAATTGTCAACAGGCTACTTAAAAACATAAATATCTATATCAATTAAGTGAAATTATTTTCCCCTCAGAAATAAATTTGTTAGTATTACAAAATGTCTATATGCATATCCACACATTACATACATATATGCAAAATATAACTATGAGGTACATATTAGTCTGAAATTATTTTTTTTTCAGATAATAGTATGTCAGAGATATTTTCTTGGTCATCACATACCGACTGCCTTCTATTTTACACAGCACAATTTTCATAATTTAACTCCATCCCATTGGTGGACATTAAGATTGTATTCTTATTTTTCACTACGAGAAACAAGGCCACTGTGAAAATCCTTGCCCGTCTGCCTTTACATATTTGTGTAAAAGTTTCTGTTAGATGGATATGGGATCGCTGGCCGGTTGCAAAGCACTCCAGTTCCAAATCCTGTCCTGCATTTAGTTATCTATTCTCATTTAATCTGGAATACTTCTTCAGACTATTTTAATGGTGTTGACTCTTTTGAAACTACAGAAGACCAGTGATGGATTTCTTTTTGCCTTACTTTTATTTCTTACTGTATTTTATTTCGAGAAGGTACCAAAAGAGGCTATCTGGGCCATGACATCAGGGTAGTGAGGTTCAACCTCAGGTGCACATGAGACTCACTCAAAGGTACTTAAAAAAATTACCTTTTCCTGGGCTCCATTCCTAGCATCTGATTTAATTGTCCTCGGGTGGGGCTTGTGAACCTGTATGTTTTAACATCGCCCTAGTGATTCCATTGGGCACCCTGGGCTGGGAACTACTGGATTGCATACAGATAAGAGCAGCTGCATAATCTGTGAATCCCAGAGCAGAATGGAAACGGCAGATCCCGAGTTCAAGAATTATTAAGATGTTAATATGACGACATCAAATTGTCTAGCCGAGTGTGGTGTTCCAAGCATGGCACGCCATGTGACAGTCAGACCTTGTCAGACATTTTGTAGAAGCTAGAAAGCCATGTAAATCAAAGGTTTGAGGGACTGGCGCCATGAGAAAGGATAACAGAGACATGAAGAAGGATCTGTGTGGTCCCTTGAGTTCCCAGCTCTTTTGCATTTAGATGAGGGCCCATCATCAGCCCTGGACATTGGGCAATGGGCAGGGAGGAGGATGGATGAGTTTGAGTTCTCCAGGCACTCTCTGAAGCCTCAGTCTAGATGAAAGTGGAACAAGATGGTGCTCCCTGCATCGGTGAGGATCCCTGAGTGAATGTGGGAAGTAGAACTCCCTGGTAACTCCAATAAGCTATGTACCAGGAACAAGAAATAAATCTTGGTAATGCTAAGCCCCTGGAATTTGTTACCGCTGCACAGCCCAGCCTATTCTGACAAGCATAGAAAGGTACAAATCCAATGCCATAGGATCTCAGAGGAGTGAGAGCTGATTTCTTAGTGTAGGTATCAGACAAAGTTTCATGGAGGGTGATACATATGAAATGGGATGGATAGGATTTGCAGATGTAGAGTTGCGAAGACAAAGATTGTGTGAGTTAACTACTGTTACATGGAAACCCACCCCCCCAAAACTTAGCAGCTGACGTCTGTTATTTCTTATAAGACAAAAGGTCAGCTCTGTGGTTCTGGTCTTGTAGGCTGGACTCTACTAATGCATGCTGGGATCTCCTACGCGTCCGCAAAGAGCTGCTGACGGAGTGGAGGCTGGCTGGTTTAGGTTGGCTATTCATGTGTCTGGAGGCTGGCTGCCTCTTGAGTGTTAGGCTTTGGCTCTCTATCAACATAGTCTTTTGTGCCATTAGGCCTGCCCAGGCTTGCATATATGGTGCATAAATGGCGGCAGGATCCCAGAAGGGAGAGTGGAAGCATGTAAGTCCTCTTTGACCCTAGGCTGAAGACTAGCTCATTATCACATGTACCCCATTCTGTTTGTCAATGGAAGTCACAAAGTCAGCTGAGATTACAAGCCTGGGAAAAAAGTCTCCACTTATATGTACTTTTTAATTAAAAAATATTTTTTAATGTTTATTTTTGAGACATAGAGTGAGAGAGAGAGGGAGGGAGACACAGAATCCAAAGCAGGCTCCAGGATGTCAGCACAAAGCCCAATGAGGGGCTCAAACTCACAAACAGTGAGATCATGACCTGAGCCGAAGTCAGACGCTTAACTGACTGAGTCCCCCAGGTGTCCCTAGACTCTACTTCTTGATCTCCTTTTTCTGGCCTTTGGAAGGCATTCAATAACTGTGGAATGAATGTACAAAGAGTGGACTGGATTGCCTGGATAACAGTTCTTTGGATCCTAGTCCTCTGACTTCTTTATACTCTCTCTGAAGGTCATCTCATCCTATACTCCCAACTGTGGGTCTCCAGCCCAAGTCTCTTCCATGAAGTTTCTCCTGTAATATGAATGGTCTACTTCATATCTCAGTTAACTCTAATAGGAGTAGCTTGTACTTAACGTGTGCAAACCTGTTCTCTTTATATTCCTTTCCCCTAAATGTTCTTCTCCCCCAGTTTTTCCCATTTCAGTGTTGGTAGCCCTGCTCTCCCAATTGTTCAGGCCATAAACCTTGGAATCATCTTGGTGTCTCTTCTTTCTGTCATACTCCATGTTGAGTCCATCAGCAAGTGTCGTCAGCCCTACTTGCTGTACACATCTAGAATACAATCACTTCTCACCCTTTCTCCCACTGTTACTGGGTCCATGTCATCATAATGTGTTTGCCTTGATTATTGCAACAGCCTTTCCTCTTGTGTTCTTCTGCTGTGACCTCTATAGTCAATCATTTGACACAGTTGCCAGAATGTTCTTTAAAATATGTAAATCATTTTATGTCACTCCTCTGAGGAAGACTTTCCAAGAATTTCTCATCTCCCTGAAACTGAAAGCCTAAGTCTTTAAAAAAAAATTTTTTTAGGTTTATCTATCTTGAGAGAGATAGAGACAGTGCAAGTGGAGGAGGGGCAGAGAGAGAGAAGGAAAGAGAATCCCAAGCAGGCTCCGCACTGCCAGTGTAGAGCCTGGTGCCGGGCTCCATCCCATGAAACCATAAGATCATGATCTGAGCCAAAACCAAGAGTTAGATGCTTAACTGACTGAGCCACCCAGGAGCCTCAAAGCCTAAGTCTTTACAAGAGTTTACAAAGCACTAGAGGAACTTGTCTTCTGTTACCACTTGGCCTCATTTCCTACTACTCTCCTGCTCCTGTTCCCTGTGCTCCAACTATGCAGGACTACTTACTGCTCCTAGAACACACCCACACACACCTGCCTCAAGGCTTTTAGTTATGTGCTTTGGTCTGGCCGGACTGCCCTTTGTCCTGATACCTGTATGCCTCACTCTCTTGTTTTCTTCAAGTGTCTTCCCTAGATGTCACCTTCTTCCCCATAAGGATTTTCTAGACTGTGTACTTAAAGAGGCTTCTCCAGAACCCTCTTTACCCTCCACCCTGTACTTTTATTTCCTCATAGTCCTTCCAAACTTTGCCCATTTGTTTGGTTATCATTTGATTCTTCTCACTGGAACATAACTTCTAGGCAGACTGGGACTTTTTTTGTTACTCACCCTATCTCCAGAGACTAGAAATCTTAGACATACTTTCTAAATCATTTTATGAATAGAGTTTGAGATTCTTACAGTGGGTGACAGATTGGATGAGATAATCTTTAAGATTAGTGCACCAAATGTCTATCATGCCACTGGGAGTTGAACTTAGAACTGTTCTAGAGATTTTTTTGAGATCCACTGGCATCTCGCGTCACTATTGTCCCCTCCAATCTGTTCTCTTCACTAGTGCCTGCATCTGATGATTTTCTATCTCCCCTCTTCTCCTGCTTAACACTTTCTTCTCCTTCAGATCTAAGCTCAATGGTCGTCTCCTTGAATTTTCTGCCCCTATTCTCCTTACATTCACTATTTCATTATAGCATTGTGATAATTGTGATAATGACAAAAAATTGTATGTTTCTGGTGAGATTGTTTTTATAGATTTCTTCCTAACAAGGCTGGAAGCTCTGAGTCTAGTTGGTTCTGTTCATCAGGGCATCCCCAGAATCTAGAACAGAGCCTGGCTCATAGCAGGCACTGAATGGCTTCTAGGGACTGAATATGAGATTGAATGAGTGAATCCATCTCATCCAGATTGTAGTGTTCTCTGATCACTGATTCTGCATCTCCTACCCCCAATTAATTCTAAGGGAGATATTTAAAAACGGGTACCATCTTTGAAGCCCTTAGTAGACTGCCATCTCAAAAAAAAAATACTGAGGCTGGGATAAATGGTTGAGAGGGGAGAGGAATCTTAAATCTGATTAACAAAAGGACTGTGTCACAGGGGCTTTTTGATAACACATTATATTATAGGTTTAAAACTCACAGTTGGCCATTCAGGGTACTGTTGGTGTCCCTCCCTGCTGACTCTTTGAGAGACTGTCACAAAGCAGGACTTGGGGATTTTCTTGCAAGACAATGTTGCATGGAAGCTCTGATCTTGGCAAACTCTTCCTGGGAGGCAATGTCATCTGTTAACACCCCAGGAGCAATTAGATTTATTTAACAAAAACAGAGTGGTGTTTGTAAAATAGCTTGAAAGAGTCTAGGGGGTACATTAAAATTGATTTCGAAGTAGGTCAGAGTGGTTCTGTACCTAGCCCAATTATGATGCATCGGCAAGCAAATTCAGTTACCCAGTGATTTGACTTAGAAAAAAAAAAAGCTTCAGCAGTAGGTAAACTCTGTGTCTTTGGAAACCTCCAGGTATGAGATCCTACCACAGCATCTTAGAATCCTAGAGCCCTAGGTGGGAAGAAAGGGCCAAATTTACCTTATTCCCTTCCAGTCTTCTCTTTCTGCATCTTCTTTCTGCCCCATGCAGAACAGTGGCCTGGGAGCCCTGGAGTCAACAGATCTGAGTTCAAATACTGACTTTCCCACTTCCCAGCTGTGATCTTGGGCAAGTGACTTTATCTCTCTGAGTCCTTATTTCCTCACCTGTGAGACAACAATCTCAGTGAGATTGAAGGCCATGTAGAATTTTGTGAGAATTGAACAAAGGGTGCAGATGGCTTAGCTTGTACCTGATGTGCAGAAAATGCACCCTAAATGCTGATTATTGTCTTTATTTGGAATGTTCCCTCTGTGTCACACATGAGAGAGAAATGAATAACTGTGATTCTTCCTCAAAGTCAGGCTTTCCTGGGGGATTTCTCTCAGTAGTTGGATCCAAATTCTGCAAGTCCTTAGGCATTCGATTCATGTTAGAGCGCTTGCCATTTAATATGTGGCTGAAAGTCATTTTTACTCAGAGAACTCTCCACTCCTCTCTGTTCCCTGTCTTTTCCTCACTGAAATGAAAATTTAATGTCTGAAGGAAATGTCAGTTATTTCTATATTGATCTTGAGGGACAACTTATTTCTGTTTTAGAGAGCATAGATGTTTGGGCTGGACATCACCGAGAAACGTGAGGACAGAGCAGCAACCCTGCAGGCAAACCACAGGATGGCTGTAAAAATGGATTTTATTTCTTTCCTCTCATCTCCCAGTTCTCCTGGTTCGGACCAAGGCCTTTTCTTTTCCCAGTGGGATGTTGAGGGAAAACAATCAGCACACTGAATTCAGAGAAGGAAGAAAGGAGGAGGGGGTGGGACTTGCTTTGAGCTCCAGGTAAAATAATAATGAGGATGGTGATGTGTGAGCTCCCAGGTGCCTGGAGTTTCTGTCTCTGGTCTCCAAAAGAAGGCTGGGCGGAGGCTGGAAGGTAGAGTTTGTTTTTTAAACGTTTGCTGAATTATTGCTGCAAACGTCTCAGGCATAGTAGAAGAATTAGCCTTCGGCTTGATATCAGAAATTAGGATTCATCATGGGTTCAATCTTTCATTCATTAATTCAGCAAACATGCATTCAAGACCTACTACACTCCTGCCACTTTTCTAGATACTTGAAACTACCATAAATAAGAAGACAGACCAGTTTCCTGCTTTCACAGAGCAGGAAACAGAAAGAACAGGGTACTGTGGATTCTGAGGGGTTCTTTTCCAGAGGTATGCTGGATGATGGGACAGGTTTTCAAGAGGGGTGAAGGGCTACCTTTCACCATGTCAGTTGTGGAAGTATATCCCCTTTGGCTCCATTGACAGAAGGCGATCAAATGTAAGCCAAGATTCTGTAGGAATCATATTAGAAAACACGTTTCACAAGTAGTTGAATTTCATGTAGCCAGAGATTTTGAACTGTGGAAATTTCCTTCTCTATTTATACAGTCAAGTCCTCCAGTCTGTTTGTCCAGTTGGGGAGGAGGAAATATGCATGCATTTTTGATGCTTAACCCTCCTGCCCTAAAAGAATATATATATATCAGAGAGCTTAAGACAGGTAGAAGAGGCTGAATTCTCCAGATTAAGAATAAAGAAGTTATGTTTCCTCTTTATTTTCGTAGAGCATTTATTTTAGAAAACTCATAATGTTGCAAAAATCTGTAACTTGAATTCTTTCTCTGGCCTTTGACAGGTATATCTTTTAAAAATCCCCTAGGCAGTTTTACAACCCAGGATGGGCTTTCTCAGGGACCTCAGAGGCACTCCTTTGAAATGTTGACATCAGGGGAGATCACATCTTATCGCCCAGTTTCTGTGGGGACTTGACTTCAGTGGGCACGATGTCCAAATTGCAAACCTACCTCCTGTCATACAGATGTGAGCTGCTTATTTTTCCTTTGTGTAAAGGTAATTAGCTAAGACAGGGGGTCACCCCAGTTACCAGGTGAATTTAGGATGAACTTTGTGTGACAAATGATGCAGTTGAGGCCTCTGACTTGGATATAATGGGTTGTATCTGCTTGCCTGTATGGAAAGGTGGGATCTCTTTCTGTTTTATCTTAGTGGCTTGCCTGTGATAGACATCACACAGTCAGGCTTAACGCTCATTCAGTAATAAAATTCTTTTCTTGCTCTTCCATCTTTGTGGAGAGGTTGGAAGAATATTTTGTTTCTGATTATACTCTTCAACCATAACAAACATACCTCCATTCTGGTGGTTTCCCAGTTGGATTGCAATCCCATCTTTTAACCAGAGAGCTTTTGGGGCACCTGGGTGGCTCAGTCGGTTAAGCGCCTGACTCTTGGTTTCAGCTCAGGTTATGATCTCATGATTTGTGAGTTCAAGCCCCAGAAAGGGGGCTGCACTGTCAGTGCAGAACCTGCTTGGGATTCTCTCTCTCTCTCTCTCTCTCTCTGACCCTTTCCTGCTTGCTCTCTCTCTCTCAAAAAAAAAAATTATATATATATATTTATATATATATAAAACTTAAAACATTAGCCAGGGAGCTTTTGTGGATTTTTGGAAATTTGACACACAGTGGTTTGACATATAGTGGCTTTTTTCTTTTTTTTTTTAATTGTTGACTTCTTTCTTCAAATGAAATTTTACGTAGACACTCAATGTACTAACCTGAGAAGAGTGGGTGACCTGAATAGGGGCTGCAGAATCTCAGCCCGAGTCCTGCCTCTACTCCACCCCCTCACTCTGCATCCACTGGTAGCTGATGGAGGGAGACCTGAGAGGTTCTGCAGAGCATGGTCGGTATGTGAACCCACCGCATATCTCTCTGCTCTTCATGCTTTCAGCTCGCCTTTATGTTTTCATGTTGCTTCATTTTCACTTAACCTGGAACGTATTTGATCAAAACTACAACCTGTGTGCTCCTTGCCAGGTTATGAATGCCTTCCATTCTGCATCACAGCTAGGCCTCAACACCAACCTTGTGCAACAGATTTTTATTATCATTCCCATTTTACACAGGAGGAAACAAGTAGAGAGAAGCAGAGTGATAGGCACATAAACTTGCCCACATCTTTCTTCCTGCAGTCTCTATCCTGTGTCATAAATGTGGGTCTATTTGCCTGCCTCTCCTACTACATGGTGCTCCTTGAGGGCAGGGACACATTTCCTTACGTTCAGTTTGTCTGGCATGGTGCTGGACACGCCCTAACTACTTACAGAATAAAAAAATATGCCTGCCCAGCATCGTGCGGCAGGAGAAAAGGCAAAGCTCAGAAGCATATCCCTACCTGTTTGGTCCTAGAGTCTCTGTTCCTCTGTAAAGGGCAGCTTTGCATCTGGTGCTGGAGCTGATGGAGGTGCATGGAGTGTGGGAAATGGGAGATAAGCTGTCTTTCTTGCATAAGCAAAAGCTGATGCATCATGCACTCTCACTGTTCTGCATTTACTCTATTACTCAGGAGTGAATGAGTCCACCACGCAGTAGTGGTAAAGGATGGTGTGGAGAAATTTACATTTACTCTATCCTGCCAGGCTTCAGAAGCCCTGCAAGTCTTAGGTGTCATTGCTACTATGGATTCCCCTTCAAATCAGGGCAGCTGCCGTCTACAAATGAGAGAGTCGGGTACACACATTTCTCTCAGTGTTAATGCTGTGTCAGTTTAAAGGACCAACCTTATTCTGGGGAAAGATGCACTGTCTTCATAAAAAGGACCTAGATCCATTTAGCTGTCCTGGGAGCTAACATTGACTGTTACGAAGATTCGACTTCTTGAGGAGTTGCTCTTTGGGGTGAGACGGGATACTGAGTGCAGGTTTGGGGTCTGATGGGCCTACGGTAGAATCCTGGATACTCCCCACTCATCATTTGAATGACACTGGTAATGTACCTGATCTTGGAGAGCTTCCGTTTTCCCTTCGGTAAAACAGGGGTGTTATCACCCACGTCATAGGGTAGTTGAGAGGATATACCATGAGGCATGTGAAGGCTTCAGCTCAGGACGTGGTGCATAGCAACTGTGACATGAGGCTTGTTGACTTTTGCCCAGGAGTCCTGAGTGAAGATGCTTTGTGTCTGGGCAGAGGAATTGGGTGGGCATTCCTGCCATGACCAAGGGTATTCCCCCTAGAGTTTGCTCTTCATGACCAGGTCAGTGAGGAGTGGGAGCAGCACAATGAGAGCCCCAGCCGAGACCCCCTTCCTCACACGTGCCACTGTGCATGGGCAAACGAGCACACTAGTATGTGCCCTTTTTTCCTCAGACTATGAGTCTAGAGTTGTCTCTTGCCCGGCAAGAAAGTGGATGCAAAATTGAGTAAAAGAGAAACTAATGGCTAGGAAGAGACAGGAGCCCCGAACAGGAGTTTCATCTCCATATTTATTGAGCTCACAAGATGTTACCCACATGATGAATGTGAGGAAAACAAGATTTTACACATGTGAAGGTGGAGAAAACAATCAGATAGTAATCATTAACTTTTGTGTGAAGAAGCAAATGGTCGGGGGGGGGGGGGCAAGCAGAGTTTGTGATATTGACATCAGATGGAAAGTAATTTCTTGCAGGTGATCTAATAAGTTACTCGTGATCCCATTACAACAACTCGGTAGCTAATCTTGGGCGTTTTCGCCCTGTGGTAGTGGCTTTCTACCCTAACCTTTTTTCTAACCCATTTATGTAAGTAGAACCTATTTCCCCATACCTTTTGAAAAACCACTTACAAAGCTGTGGGCTTTTCCTTATACTCACAAAGAGGAGAAAAGACATTTTGCATCCACCTTAGATGAGTTTGGTTCTTCAGTGACTCCTCGCGGGGTTTGGACCTTTTGGAGATTCCTCTCATTTGTAGCCACTTGGGAAAGCTCTGCCTTTGGGGGAAGAGTTTTAAAGTAGAAGAGTATGTGTGGGCATGAGATCCAAATCCTAGCTCTGCCTGTTAATCCTGAGGTAAGTGCTGAGAAGCCCGTGAATCTCTATGCTCCAATTCCTCCTTCTCCAAAATGATGATAATAGCCCTACCTCATAGTTGATGGTCTCCACATGACCCAGCGTGATCATGTCGTCTTTTGCTCTTCACTCACATGTCCTAGAAAGGACTTAACTGCACGAAACCTGGATCAAACATGTGGTATGTACCCAAGCTGTTGTACCTTCCCCTTACATCCTGATCATCACGTTGGGCACCTGACCTTCAGTATGAACTCCTCATGCCAGACCCCATGCTAAGCCCTGTCCATGCTTTATCTCACATAATCTTATCACAGACCCTATTATAATAGTAGACACTATTATTAATAATTAATAATAGCAGGCAGGCACTGTTATTATAATAATTGTGCAGATGAGAAACTGAGAGCTAGAGAGGTTAAGCCCGAGGTCATGCAGGCAGTGAGGACTGGAATAATTTCAAAACAAGGAGGCCTGCTTCAAAGCACATAGTTTGCTATACCAAGCATTTTTGTTTGTTTGTCTGTTTTTCATGATTTTCCTGGGTCCCATTCAAATCAAATGTCAGATGTTTCTTGGCATAAATGCAATTTTTGCCCTAAATCTAAGTGTATATTTGCCCTAAATATAAGTGTATATATTTTAGAGATCAACTGATTCTAAATATTCACAGAGGTACCTGGTCACCTTCATAGTATGAATTCTTATGTATCTCTGCTTAGGGCAAAATGTGGTGAGTCTTGATGAATTTACTCTGGAGACCAGGGAGCATGCGGCTTCTCATCTTTTTCCCACTCATGGGGAGTCTGGTTTTGGTAGGGGTACTTGGGAAAAATCATGTGTGTCCTTGGGAAAGCCACTTAACCTTTCTGAGATGCTCCTTGATTCTAGTTAAAATGCGGATGTCTCAGGGTCTTTGCTTCCTTTGGGAGGGAAAAGCTTGGAAAACATCTCTTTCTCTGTTTCGGGTGGTCCAAAGAAACAAAGCCAACACTCTCCTTCTCAGAGAGTAGGCACTAAAACTGAACATGTATGCAAAGGAGAATGAAAAATGCCCGTTATTTTCTGCAGGCTGGAGAATGATGTATGTTCTTTGGGGTAACCTACTACCTGGGAATTAGTCATTGCACATCGTGTTCTCTCTGCTGCTTGAAGTGCCTCATTTTAAAAATGTTAAGATTTTTTTTCCCTCTCACTTAACTGTAGGAACATTAAATGCACAACTTTATCAAAATGACATAAGATATATGTTTCTGCCAACAGCAACAGGAGAGGATTAACAATTCAAATGGTAACGGGGGAAAAGTTCCTTTGGAAACATAGGAAGAAGGAAGTTTCATTGGGGATGCTGCTCTTTCCTCAGTCTAAAGCATAAGATTACACATTTCAAGTCCTCTAGGTACTTATGGAAGAGAAAGTTTTAGGTTACAAGGGGAAAAAGTTATATTTTATATGATTTTGTTCTGCCTCCTTGAAATCATGCCTACCTGTACTCATTTGTCGACTGTACAACTATAAACAGGCGTTTTGAAAATAATTCTCACTTATCTAAAGGCTGATGCCCAAATTTGGTCAGGGCTCACACTTCTAGCCATTAGCAGATGTTAACACTCTAATCCAGTGAAAGGCCAGAAGACCAGCATTGAACGGAAATAGGAACAGAGAAGGGAGTGTGAGCGTGTGGATCCCTAGGAGATGAAGGGGTGGGAAAAGAAAAAGATCGCTCTGTAAGGTTAGCTGTGGCATGCCAGATAAAGGATTCCACCCATATAGATGGCAAATGGTCTCCCCAACCCGTTGGCCAACAAAAGGAGGCGTTCATGTTAGATTCAATGAGAAATTTTTAAGGAAGAGAGTTGTTAAGATTCTGGATGGAGTAACAGAATTGCCTTAGAATTTATAAGGAAGAGCGTAGCATTTTGTAAAACTGAGTCTTGTTTTAAAAGAAGGAAGAAATGGATGTTTATATGTACTAATCTACTTCCCACAACTCTTTTGCCTACCACCTTCCTAACCAAGAGTGTCTTTGACATTGTGTTTTTCCATCTAACCAGTCTAATTTCATTTTCTTTTTTTTTTTTTTAATGTTTATTTATTTTTGAGAGACTGAGAGGGACAGAGCATGAGTAGGGGAGGGGCAGAGAGAGAAGGAGACAAAGAATTCAAAGCAGGCTCCAGGCTCTGAGCTGTCTACATAGAGCCCTGTGTGGGGCTCCATCCTATGAACGATGAGATCATGACCTGAGCCAAAGTCGGATGCTTAACCAACTGAGCCACCCACGTGCTCCTCTAATTTCATTTTCTGTTACTGCAGCACATGAGATGGTAACTAAGACACTGACAATGAGGAGACTCATGGGGCTCCACAGAAGCCTCTCTTACATAATGACTAAGAGGGAGAGACCCCCTCAGGGGACGAGGACAGAAATGGTGAACTTGACCCACTACAGATGATTTGAGAGGAGGGGTGATTCCGGGTGCAATCTGGTGTTGGCCACTTGGATCAACCCTCTACCTTCCCCATCTCTGGACAGGCCAGCCTCCCGTTTGCTCAATGGAACACAGGCATGCCGTTTTTAGATTTATCAAGATCTCTGTCACTCAAGGGCTTTGCACCTGCTGCTCCTTTTTCCTGGAACATCTGTCTGTAAAATCTTACCATGACTAGTTCCTTCATGAGATTTAGGGCTGAGTTCAAATGTCACCTGCCAAGAAAGGACTTCATTTGTTACACTAAGTAAAAGGCCACACTCTCCTTACTATCACATTCATCTTCTTTATTTCCTTCTTGGTTTTCATCATTTTCTCAAATGACTTTGTTTATTTGTTTTCTTTTTTTATTATTATTATTTCTCCCCACTTGAACGCAAGTTCCATGTGAACAGGAACATTGTTCCTTGCTATATCCCTTGCTATGCCTAGAAAAGTGCCAGTTGCATAGAAGAAACAGTGTAAGTATATGGTGCATTAATTAATAAACCCAAAGCACCGTGGAGCTCAACTTAAAAATCACCAAATGGCTCCTGTCTTAACCTGGCTTCCCCTGAAAGCAGAGATGGGGGAAAGACCAGTGTGCACATGGTTAATGTAGGAATGTGATTGTAGGGAGCAGGCCTGAGAGACAGGAGAATGAAAACAGAAAAGGCAGGAAGGCCACTAAAAAGGTATGTTATTGATTTGGCCACTGCTAATCAACTGGTAATTGATTCTGAGAGCGTTTCTGTGGAGCTTGATGAAATGAATCTCAGAACTACTCATCTAAAAGAGGAATGGAAATAACGATACATCAGCACCCACGACTTGTTCTTGGCTCAGCAGTTGTCTAATGGGGCATTAACTCTTTTGCGCTCTTGGATTGCACATAAGTGAGTGCCCAGTGGTTCCCTAACAGCTGCCCAGGGCAGGAAGTGGGAGGTGGAAAGTACTGGCTGAGATGAAGGACTGTTGGGTTACACTAGTTGAAGCTGGTTGAAGCCTACATAGGATTAGTAACTGCAGCCATGGCTGGAAAATGTTGAGGTAGAGAGGATTTATGTAACTTACATAATGCATAGGAAGGGCCCAAAGGTCATTTCAAACTCTAGCTCCTTAGAAAAGTAATTGGTTCATTAAATTCTTTGTTTCACCCATCATCATGTTACCGTTTGATTCTGACCCAGTCTGACAGATATTTCTTTCAGGTTCATTTCCTAATACTTGTACTCCTGACCATGTCTCCATTTGGTGATTTTGAGCTAGTCTTGCTGTGTTGGCTCTCTCAGAACATGAAAATCCAATTCCCTTCTCTCCCATCATATTGGCAGTGGCAGGGATGGTTCATGACTCTAAATCCACTATTTCTGGGCACCTGTGACAGACCCTGAAATGCAGGCTCATGATTTCCTAAAGCCTCCTGCGAAGGTGCAAGAGGTGGATGTGCTGTGTCCCTCTATGCTCCTGTTTTTTCCCGGGGTCCCTGTGGAGCTTTGTGGATGGCTAGTTAGCTCTCAGAAAATGAAGCATTTGCAGAAGAGTTTGCAGAAATATTGTCAAAACAGGTGTGGATTCTCCAGGGGGAGGAAAATTGCAAGGATGCAAGTTGCAATGTATTTTGACACTGCAGTTCTTTGAGTAGAGTTCCCTCCCCCTCCCCCACACACCTAGATACTTGATAAATGAGATAACTTTTTCCTTCTGGTCTCATGGTGGACAATACGATAACCATTCCTTGACAGCCAGCAACATGCTATTTCTTTTGGTGTGTGTTTTGTCAAAATATGTTTCCCTGGGAGATTCTCCTGAGTCTCACATTTTTAGTTTCAGAATATCTTTGTTGATATCCTTAATTTTATCCGACATGTCTGAACTCACCTGGGAGCCCTAGGATCATGTGAGCTGGAAAATGGATGCTTTATGGATCTTAGAAGGCCCCAGTTGTGCTTGTGGATCTGAGATCCAATAATACCTGTTCTTCTCCACTCAATAACGACCATTACAGCCTCACATTTGGGATAGGGTCTGATTCCTCATATGGGGATGCCCTAGGATTAGTGATATTAGGGATAGCAGTGGACTATAGTTCATTCTAGTTGCTCCCCAGTACATTGGGGAGAACATCCAAATACTTTTCTGTGCATAAGTCTTGTCATTTCTAACCTTTATTTTCTTAGGTAGCTTGAAATCTCAGTAATACCTTGTGCTCTGACCTGAGCTGGGCTACCAGAATTTACTCAAACTCCCATATTCTCTTTCTTTTGAGCCTTTTCTTCTGCTTCTCTTTCTCTGTCTCAGATAGCTTTACTTTGGTGGGGGTGGTATCTTAACAATTTGCTTGAAAATTAGAGTCGAGGGTGAAAGAAGGCTCTGGTGTTCTATTTTCTATATAGATTTTAAGTAATGAAATTTTCATATTTTAGTTCAAGTGTTGGCCAGCTTTCACTATAAAGTGCCAGAGAGTAAATATTTCAGGCTTTGTAGAGTCAGTATCATCATATGTGTATACACACACATACATATGGCATATAGAAATATATTTCATATATTATATATTATTTATGTTTATTTGTTTATATATTTATATAAGTATATTAATGTATTAATTATATATTAATCTAATATTTATATCTATTTATTTCTGTATATTTTAGCTTATAGGCCATGGGACACATTTTATCCCTAGGTTGCAGTTTGCTGACCCCTGGGACACTGGTTACTAGTATTGTCAATAATAAAACATCAAAATTTTGCCCAGTCTCCCATGAGACTGTGAAGGACAAATAGCTCTGCTAAAAAGTGAAATTTCAGGACACCTGGGTGACTCAGTCGGTTAAGCATCTGACTTCAGCTCAGATCACAATTAGCAGTTCCCTTTGTGAGCATGAACCCCACTTCTGGTGAGCACAGAGTCCCACTTCAGGTAAAAACAGGAGTCCTGCTTCAGGTGAGTCCTGCTTCTCTCTTTCTCTGTCCTTCTCTCTCTTTCTCTCTCCTTCTCTGCCCCCCGCCCCATCCCCGCTCTACCCCTCACTCACTTGTGCACCCTACCTCAAAAAAAAAAAGTGAAATTTCATTTTCATGCTCAATTATCTGATAATGTCTCAGTAGCTTGGTAGGAGATGTTGGTTGTTTTCATGATGGCTGGGGAAACTGGGAAGTTGGAAGAAAGTATGCTTTATCGTGTGCAAACCTTTGTCAAACATTGCTCTTTTGAACTAGTTTTAAGAGGTCCCATGACCTCTGACTCTGATGCTGATGGGCACCACCTGGGTCATCATATCTAATCAAGGTTTTGTTTTCCCAAAGTGCTTTTCCACTCTGGCCTCCAAGAATCCCCAGCAGTTAAAGCAAGTAGGGAAGGGGAAGTCGTTAGCAGTACAGGGAGGTGGTATTAGAGGCTGTTCTCCCTGTAGAACTGTGGCAAAGACAAAGAGCTAGTCACAGAATGTCAGCACTGGGAGATAACACCTGTCTGGGTGGAGGAAATGAAGCTCAAATTTTGAGATGAGAAGCTAGCTGAGCTGGAACAGGAGTCTGGGCTACATGATTCCCACTCCTGGGTTTTTTATACCATGCTGCATTGTTACCCCTGGCTATCTTAAGGAGTTTAGACATCGTTAATCAATCTGTTGGGTGTTTGATGCATGTCTGCAAATGTCTTCTCTGGTTCACCAACAAATACACTGCACAGAATGGTGCCTCATCCCACTATAGTCTCTTCATGGCAGGCTTGTTCCAAACCCAGGCTATTCTCTTCTCACGTGAGGTGCTCCACTGACACCAGTCTTGGCAGAGTGTCCCCTGCCAAACTGTATGTCCCCTGAGAAGAGGTACATCTGGGCTGTCGTTCGGAAATCAAAGATTCTACAGATGGCTCCTTACACTGTTGGACTTGTCTCCTTGATATGCCTGCTCTGCCATATTGTGACTTAATTAATAATGTCACTCTACATAATGCACTCATTAAAGCAAGGCCAGCATCCGATTGTGTGATGGATTATAGCAGATTCACGTTGCTCTGCACATTAATCCTGCATACTGGGAATGATCCTATAACTGAAGCTGTTCTTGGTGAGAAGTTTTGGTGCTTCTCCAAACCAAGCAGCAAGGTGCAATTATGTGTGTGTGGTGGGGGGCTGGCAGGAGATTAAAGGTCTCAGCTAGGCAAATGACAGAGGCAAAGTGTCTGCAGACATACAGACTATGCCACTTGACAGTGTGGGTCCATGTCGTCAGTTGCATTGGGCGGGGGGCGGTGACATAGTAGACTGGATACTCTTGTCAGGAGTATTTGAATGGTGTGCTTGGAGAACATTAGTGTACCTCTCTTTCAGGAACTGTGTTGGTTGGCTGTATGAAGAGGGAAACCTCTTTGTTTCTTTGTTTTAATAGGAGATCTGTTTTTGTGATGTCCTAATAAAATGGATTATAATGACATCATGGCTCTATTTTCAGAGTGTCTTGTATTCTCTAAAATCCATATGTATTATTTATTTAAATGTCCCTTCCTATTCCATACTTCCTCTGTGTGTGGGCTTATGTACATTCTGTTTTTTGGGGTATGGAACACTTCTCCCTGCTATTATTCTGGCTAAATCCTCCTCATAATTTATGCTCCAGCTAAGATATCAGGTCCTTGAGGATCTTTCTCTAATATTCCAAAATAGAATTATATATCCTTTGTAGATACCCTATCTTTATCCCCATCAGAGCCCCATGACACTGTATTGAAGATGCTCCTTTACTCCCCTATCCTCCTCAACACACTTCGGAGGCAGACACCTGTCTTAGGTTTTCCTGGTGATATCCTGGAATTTATGTAGTAGGTTCTCAATGAATATTACTTGAGTACTTAAATCATCCAAGTTATTCATTCACTCAGTTACTAGAATTATTGAACTGAGACATTTTAAGAAGGTCCAATGTAAGTTTCTGGCTTTCTCCATGATGTGAGTGTGGACCCCTTAGGTGGCACTGCGGGTACTGGTCCTATGCTCCCTCACTCTCTTCCCTGGTCTACTGAGAATTTAAGTTTCAGAGACCAAGTGAACCCCCCAACTTTCATTCCCAGTAACTGTATCTGCATTTTTTCTGAGTGTGTATACCATGCCACCAAGAAAGATTTTTAGTACAACTCCCACAAGTTATAATTTCAGTTCATTTGGACTGTGGGTGATGTATACTGTATTTTATGTTAAATTGAGTTCTTACCACTTGTTTGAGTTCTTTAGAAGGAACATGTTCCCTATATGCAAAGCAGACAGGCAGCATAGCAGAATTTACATTTTAATGCATTACTTTATCTCTTGAGTAAAACTACTCCAGGGATCAGCAAACCTAAGACATTAACTGGTATTGACATTTGGGTTTTCATAAGGTACTGCAGAGCAGAGGTGTTTATGGCCTGTGTTGTGTGTCAGGTGATAAGTTGTCACATCACCTATTCTAGACCTGTGGAAGCAGTTAAATCACATCATCCATAGGCCCTACCCCAGATCACCTGTTTGTATTTTCTTGCTCTCAACCATCTTGTGTAATAGCCACAAAAGTCTGATCCATCAATCAACAGGTGGTTATGGAAGGCGGACTTGCCTGGATCTTTGCTACAAGCCATAGGGGAGACAGATGAAGCATGAATTACGGTTCTTAGGCATAGAGAAGTTGGAATTTAACTGGGGAGATAAAGAATGAAATAATCAGTACTACAGGACAAGATACGTGCAAAGAGGAAAATAAGACAGGATAATATGATAGATATCGATGGGAGGTGGATGGTAGAGAATGGGAGAAATGTTACTTTAGAATAGGTGGTCCAGGTGTGCCTGGGTGGCTTAGTCGGTTAAGCATCCTACTTTGGCTCTGATCATGATCTCATGGTTTAGTGGGTTCTAGCCCCACTTCGGGTTCTGTGCTGACAGCTCAGAGCCTGGAGTTTGCTTTGCATTCTGTGTCTCCCTCTCTCTCTGCCCCTCTTCTGCTCACACTCTCTCTCTCAAAAATAAATAAACATTAAAAAAATTTGGTATTGGTTGGTCCAAAGAAGGCTCTGAATGAAGTCACAAGAAACAGCCAGCCATGCAGAGACGAGAGGAACAGATTCCAGGCAGAGGGAATAGAAGGACAATCCTTGATTCAGGAACGAGCTTGGTATTCTTGAGAAACAGAAATAAGGCCAACTGTGGCTAGAACACAAGGAGGAGGAGTGTTAGGAGGAAGTCTCTGAAGGTAGGTGAGGACCTGCTGTGGGTACTACAGGTGGCAAACTCTGCCAGAGTTTAGAGAAGTAAGACTTCATGAAAGCTGGAGCCATCATTAAAGACATTATGAAGGTGATTGGAGATGACGCTAGGCTTTGTAAAATGGGTCCAATTAATGGCAGAAGGAAAAAGAAAAGTACTAGCGGCCAGGGAGTATCATTTTCAAATGACTGGAGACCTCTTAGCTTTGTTCAATATAACGTTTCCATGTTTTCTCTTGTCACTTGCTAGACTAAGATGCACTTGATTATTGTACCTTTTCAGAGGTGAGTTACGTCTTTAAATGCTAAAGTACTAAAAATGCCTACAATTTCTCTTTTTGTATTTTGAATAGGTAATACTAGCGTACAGAATTCAATGTAGGAAAGAAACAGTAAAACGTGTTCCCTTCACCTCACCCCAAATGGCCCCAGTTGGCCGTCCTCGGGAAACTTAATGCTGAACGATTCATTCTTACTGTAATGTTTCTCCTACCGCGTGCTTCATTTCTTGAGCCTCCTCTTCTGATTTTTATGGAATGTTTCGAACTTTATTTTACCTGTTTCTTTATGGCAAACCTCCTTACTTTTTTTATTTTTATAGTTACTTTGTCACTCTTAAATTTTTAATATTAGATTTTTCGTAGACCGCCGTTCAGACGGTTAGTAGTCACGTGTGGCAGAAGAGTGCAGTCATGACTAAACATCTTCAGTTTTCAAGTACATAGACCTTCACTGGTTAATTGCTGATACGTGTAAGTCCTTGGAAAAGAAACTGTATTAACCAGTTGAAACAGTCCTTGAATCAGGTATCAGGGGATAAGAATTTTTAGATGGGCCTCTCTCCTTAACTAATGTCATCACATTGTGTATATCACCCAACTTCTTCAGGTTTCTCCTTTCCATGGTGAGAAGGTGATCCCTTCGATCTTTAATGTTCTATGATTTTAGCTAAAAACCGAAGTTTTTCTCCATGGGTATTCTCTTTACCTTGTATGTGGAATTTCACTACCTCAAGGGAGTCGGGTAGGTACAGGCCTATTGCAGAAATAAAGGCTTGACTAAGAATTCACATAGGAATTCAAATATCTGGGTATTTTTTTTTTCAGTGGGGACATACCTAAGATCAACATTTAGGTTATATTTGTTCAGGTTCGATGATAAAATAAATGGTGTCATTTTATTAGTATATTTGGTAATTTATGTACCTAATCGAGTGTGATTTACAAAGTAGGTGCTAAGTATGTATCTGTTGGTGTCCCTGATCTATGTCCCTGGCAGGGAGCTTATCACTGAAAATGAAGTAGCATACTGATTTCAGTGAGACAAACCAGACATTCAGTTTGGTTCAGGATGCTCCCAGGAGAAATTTGTATTGTAAAGTAACATAGGATAAGCACTTCCCTGGAACATAGTTATCTGATTTCAGAGATTGAAGCTCCTCTATTAAAATGATCATATCAAGTGCTCATTCATTACTTCAACAAGAATTAAGAATTCACTCTGAGCTATTCGTGCAATAGAAAGAGCTTCTGTAAGTCTAGTGAGATACGAAAACTACATAAAATGCTAGTAAAAGACAGAAAATAATAAGGACCAAGAAAGAGTGAGATGTTCAGAGAAAGAAAAGATGGTTAATGTTTGTAGAGGATTTGAAAAGGCTTTATGAAGGATTCATGAAGGCAGCATTTGAGTTGGGCCTTGAAGGGTACAATATCATTTATGGTCTAAATATAAATAATTCCACTCCTAGAGAACAGTTCAACTGGATGAATTTCCATGAATTGAAATGTAAAATGCAATAGTTCTCTGGTACTGTCTGTACAAATAGGCCAAGAGTTCTTGGTACAAGGAGAAAAGTCCTACATTATTTACTACCATGTGTTACAGGAATAAAAAATGTATGAGTTGCAAAAATTTGACGGCTAAAATTTCTCGTCACTAAGGCGAATTGGTATCCAACCAGGATCCTATCAGACAGGGTGGTCACTTTGCATTTTTCCTTCTCTACAGTGTTGCCCAGGCAACTATCTCCTCTGATGGAAGATGCCATTAGAGCAGCACTTCCAAAAGCATTTTCTGTGAACACTAGTGCTTCAAGATGCTCTTGAATAAGAAGGAGGAGGAGGACAAAACAAATAACTCAGGGCAATATCAAAGGCTGTATTTTTTCACAGACATTTACAATGCATATTTGTCTTCTTAAAGGCTCTGAGAAGTCCTGCAAGAAAGGAATCTGTAACTTTGGTACACCTCGTGTTTTCCAAACCAATTTTATTAAAAGACAAGTTTTAAAAATTTTAAAATATATTTATTGAGGTAAAGTTAACATGCAGTGCAATACACAGAACCTAAATGTAAAATTCAATATGTTTTGATAAATGTACATTTGTGTAATTGCCACCCAAATCAAGAGGTAGAACATTACTATTACCACCTCTTCTCTATAGTTAATAGTCTGGGTTTTTTTTGGTTTGTGTGTGTCTCTCTCTCTCTCTCTCTCTCTCTCTCTCTCCCTCCCTCCCTTTCCCCCCCACCCTTGTTTTTGTTGTTTCTTAAATTCCACGTGTAAGTGAAATCATATGGTATTGGCCTTTCTCTGACTGACTGACTTTGCATAGCATTATACTCTCTGGATCCAGTAGTTTTAATATTATCATGGAACTCTTCTGTGTATGTGGGAGGGGAGGGGGACTTAGGTTTTCATTGATCTCAAATAAATGTCTTCAAAAGAAGTTGGTAGGTGTTAGGTCCAATTATACACTCTCTCTAGCAATGTATGTAACTTTCAGTTGTTTCACACCTGACCCACATTTGGTATTGTCAATCTCTTCAGGCTTATCCATTCCATTGACTGTAAAATGATATATTGTTGTAGTTTTCACTTTCATTTACTTGAAGGTTAATAATATTGAGTACAGTATCTTCTCCGGTTCATATTGGCCATTTATATAACTTATTTTATGAAGTGTGTTCTGGGTTTTAAATGGTTTTTATCATTTTATAAATGATTTGTAGTGTTATACATTCTGGATTCATATATATATATATTTTGCCAGTCTGTGTCTTCCAAGAAGTTTATGGGTCCTCTGTAGGAAATTGTTCTATGAAATCTTTACTTACTCCAATATTACAAAGATATTTCTGTTCTTGTGCTGTTTTCCCCATGTTTTCTTCTAGAAGATTTTTACTTCTAACCCTTTGTGTAGATCAACAGTTAAAACTAATTTTTTGGTGTGATGTGAAGTAGAATTTCATTTATTTTTTTTCCTTATATTTGATTGTTTTACATCATTTGTCGGAACATTTTCCTTTCCCTATGGAAGTGCATTGGATCCTTTGACAAAAATGATTTGACTGTACAGTTGTCCCTTGAAAAGGAATTAGGGGTGCTAACCCCCTACGCAGTCAAAAATCCATGATTCCTCCAAAACTTAACTACTAATCGCCTATTATTGACCAGAAGCCTTACCCATAACCTAATCAGTTCATTAACATATTTTATTTGTTACATGTATTGTATATTGTATTCTTATAATAAAGTAAGCTAGAAAACAGAAAACGTTACTAAGAAAATCAAAAAGAGAAAATACATTTACAGCACTGCACTGTATCAAAAAAATCTATGCCCCACCTGGGTGGCTCATGCAATTAAGTGTCTCACTCTTGATTCTGGCTCAGGTCAAGATCTCACAGTTTGTGAGTTTGAGCCCTGTGTTCAGCTCTGTGCTGACAGCATGGAGCTTCCCTGGGATTCTTTCTCTGCTTCTCTCTCTACCTTTCCCTGACTCACTTGTTTGCACACACTCTCTCTCTCTCACTCCCTCTCTCCTCCTCTCACCCTCTCTTGGTCTCTCTCTCTCTCACTCTGTAAGTAAATAAACATTTAAAAAATCCATGTATAAATGGACCCACATAATTCAAACCCCTCTTGTTCAAAGGTCAACTGTAGTTTTCATACATGAGTGTACTCCTGGATTACTTCTCTTACTCCATTTACCTATTTGATTATTATTATGTCAACGCCAGTTTTTCGATAACTCTAGTTTTATAGTAGATCATGGATAAATTGACTATCCGAACTATTTCTTTTTCACTATGATTTTTTGCTATTCTAGTTTTTTTCTTTTGCTTTCCCATATTTTAGAATAAAAATTTCAATTTCTGTTTTTAAAAAATCTTTTGTGAGGTTTATTGGGAGTGTATTGAGTATTCAGATCAATTTGGAAAAAATGATATCTAAACAGTACTGAGTATTCCAATCCATGAATATGTTATACCTCTCAATTTTTGTAGGTCTTTTAATTTTAAAGGTTTTGGTATAGAGATCTGGTCTATTCATGCTACATATCACCTAAGTTTTTCATGTTTCTTCAGGTTGTTTTAAATGAGATGTAAAATTTTATATTCAGTATATAGAAATATAATTGAGTTTTTAATGATGACCTTGTTTCTAAAGCTTTGCTGAATTCACTTAATAATTTTAGTACTTGGTTGTAGCTTTCTTAGTATATTCTGTTTATATCCTATACATTTGGATAGATGTAGATTAACTTACTGTTTTTCCATATGAATGTTCTTTACCAGGTTGAACATTTTTTCCATTATTCATAGTTTTCTGAGAGTTTCTTAAAAAATTATGAATGGACTTAGAATTTTGTCAGATAATTGTTTTCTATCTATTGAGATTATTACAGTATATAGATTTTCTATTTCATGTTGTTTTTTAGGTAATTTACATTGATTAATTTTTCAAATATTAAACTAAATTAATTTAGTAAATTAATTAAGCTAATCTGCATTTCTGGTTAATAGCAACTGGTTATATCATTTTTTACCAGTGCTAGGTTTTTAAAAAATTTTTAACATTCATTCATTTTTGAGAGAGACAGAGCACCAGTGGGGGAGGGGCAGAAAGAGAGGGAGACACAGAATCCAAGGCAGGCTCCAGGTCTGAGCTGTCAGCACAGAGCCCGACGCGGGGCTTGAACCCACGGACCGCGAGATCATGACCTGAGCCAAAGTCATAAGCTTAACCGGATGAGCCACCCACGTCCCCAACCAGTGCTAGATTGCATTTGTTAATGTTTTCTTAAGGATTTTTGGGTCTCTGTTCATTATAGCATGTATATATGACATTATTATTTATGTCTGTGTTTTCAGGTGGTGTCAGGCCTAAGGTGGCCTAATAAAATGACTTGAAAAATAATTCTACCTTTTCTATTTTCTGAACAGTTTTGTGCTTTTTGCAGGTATTAATACTCTTTTAAATGTTAGAATTCAACAGTGAAATGTTATGGCCCTGGAATTTTGTGGGAGGATTTTTTGTGATAATAAATTCAATTTCTTTAATCACTAAAAGACTACTCATATATTCTATTTCTCCTTCAGTCACATTTGGCAAGGTGTGTTTTAAAAATCTGTCCATTTCATGCAACTTATCACATTTATTGGTGTACAATTGTAACATTCCCTTATCATCTTTAATATATGTAGTATTGTTTTGATATAACCCCCCCAATATTATGTTTTCTTGAGTTTTTGTTTGATTGATTTTACTAGATTTTTAGCATTTTTTGCTACATTGTTTTTTATTTCATAGATTTCTCCCATTTTTTCCCTTCTTTTTAATTGGGGTATGATCTGACTGCTAATGTAGCTTCCATCTTAAGGCAAATACTTAAAGACACGGATTCATCTAAACACTGCTTCATCCCACAGATTTTGATATATTTTTTAATATCATTTATTCAAATACTTTTTATTTTTCTTATACTTTCTTCTTTGATCCATGGGATATTTAGAAGTGTGGTGTTTAATTTCCAAATAGTTGGATAGCTACAAATCATTTGGTTATTTGTTTTCAATAAAAATCTGCGGTAATCAGGAAACAAAGTCTGTAGGATTTCCTTATTTTTGGATAGTTTTTAGCCTTATGGCCCATTATATGCTCTTTGTTAATTTTCTACTTGACATTTTTGCATATAATCCTCTACACATATCACATAGATCAAGTGGCTGATAACATTGTTCAAATCTTCTCTATCTTTGCTTTCAACAAAAGGAATGGGTATAAAATCTCCCAATATAATTAGGAGTTTGTCTCTTTCTCTCTTTGGTTTTATTACTTTTTGTTTTCTGTATTTGGGATCTCCATTATTAGGTACATGCATATTTAGAATTGTTACTCCTTTATGATGAACATACCCTATGATAATTAAGAAATGTTTCTCTTTATCTCTGAAAATACTTCTTTCTTGGATTTTGTCTTCATCGGCCCTGAATGATTTATTTTGTTGTTCCGATGGTTCCAGCTTTGGCCATCAGGACCTCATCCAGTCCTTTGCACCAGGTGTTCCCGCCTTCTGTCTTGGTGTGGTTGCTGGTTCTGTGCTTTGGGTACCATGGCTGTTGTCCAGGACCTGACTGCCTGGCCGAGCCTCTGAGTTAGTTCTGCTTAGAGCCAGGCTATCTCCAAATCCTAAACCAGAGAGTGACCTTGAATACGTTATTACTCTTTAATCGTTACTATTTCAGATTTATCTTTTCTCAGATTGAAGTATGATTAATAGACAGTGTTCTATTAGTTTTGGCTATACAGTATAATGATTCAACAATTCTACACATTAAGTGTACTCTTCATCAAGTGTAATCTTAATTCCCTTTATCTCTTTCACTCATCTTTCCACCCCCCACCTCTCTGTGTCAATTCCCAGTTCTCTGTATTTAAGAGTCTGTTTTTTGTTTCTTAGTTTGTTTTGTATTTCAGATTCTTTATGCTTATTTTCTCATATCCTTTTGCTTTTAACATAGTGGTATGTTGATATTAAAGTATGGGTCTTGTGGATAACATACAGTTGTCTTGCTTTTTATACAGTCTAAAGTTTTGCCTCATAACTGCAGTACGTGGTCCATTTTTATTTAAAGTAATTGTTGATATGGTTGGGTTAAGCCTACTATTTTGCTATTTGCTACATATTTTGTTCAAGTTTTTAAATGTCTCTTTTGGCTTAAGGGGATATTTTAAAGTATTTCACTTTAATTCCTCCCTGGGCTTTTAGCTTTAGCCATACCTATAGGTAGTTTTTAAAAGTGTTTACAACCTTATTCTACAACAGTATATAGTACTTCATATAAAATGTAAGAATCTTGAAACAGTATATAGTATTTCCTTTTATTCACTTCTTTTATACTATTGTTGTCATACATTTTACTACTATAAGTATTGTAAACTCTACAATTCAGTGTTACATTTTACTTTAAACTTCAATTGTTGTTTAAAGAAATTTAAAAAATAAAAATTTACCTTTTCTATTTATCCATGTATTTATAATTTCTGGTATTCTTCATTATTCTTGTAGAGCTGAGTTTCTATTTGGGTTGGTTTCCTTTCAAAAGGATTAGCTTTATATAGCATTTTTCATAGTACAGTTCAGGTAAGATCATGACTTGAGCAGACATCTAGAGTCAGATACTTAATCGACTGAGCCACCCAGGGGCCCCATGCTTGTACTTTTAAGATTATTTTCTTCTTTAAGCAATTTTTAAAAAAAGATTATTTTCTTGTCTTCTGGCCTCCTTGTTTTTGATGAAAACTTAAGTGTCTGGGTTATAGTTCTGTATGTAAGATACCATTTTTCTCTGTATTCTTTTAAGATTTTTTTATATTTCTCTGAGGTTTTTAGAATCTCCAAATGAATATTTTCTATCGAACTTGGGTAGTTTCTAGCATTCATTAAATTTTTGCAATCTTATTCACACTTTTATCTTGTTGTAAGACTTCAATTATATTTACACTGGAGTGTGTGACAGTATTTACACAAGTCTTGAGTCTGTAAATTTTTTTTCAATCTTTTACTATATTCAGCTTAGATACTTTTTATGTATCTGTCTTCAAGTTAACTAATAATTTCTTTTGTTATCTTCAATTTGTTTGTGACTTTTTCATTTCTGATACTGTATTGTTAAGTTTTAGGATTTCTGTTTGGTTCTTTCTTTAAAGTTTCCATTTCTCTCCTGTGATTCCCCATTCATCCATTGTCTTAATTATACCACCCCCACTTAAAGTTATTTAATGTACTTAAAGTAATTTTTGTTAAATCCAGCAACTGAGTAATCTCTGGGTCTATTTTTATGGATTTTCCCCTTGACAGTGCATCCCAATTTTCAGTTTTTCATCATCTAGTTATTTTAGTGGTCACTATGGATGATGTTATATGGAGACACTATATTCTGCTTTGGTCCTTTGCAGAATGTTGATATTTTTCTTAGTAAGCTGATGATCTTCAACTTGCAGTGCTTTGATTTTACTCTCTTAGGGGCTATCTATTTCATTTTGTTAGGAAATTCTTAGTTCCAGACCATAGTACTTACTCCTGAGGCATGGACCTTCTGTAGTTTCAAGAGCAAGCTCTGGAATTTAAAATACCAAGGCTCTCTAGTATACATATAATGCATTTAAGTAGAGTCCCAGTTTTCTGGGTAGCAGCTAAGATGTCTCCTAAACCTTTTAGCATTTCTGACCGTTGCCTTCCACTGAGCTTGTAGTGTCTACCGCATCAGCCAAAGATTAGAGAAAAGTTTATATGCATAGGTTGTGACTTCCCACTCTGTGGTACTTTCCTTTCTAGGATGTTTCTCATTAGTTTTTAGCTTTTCTGACAATCTTAGACTTTTTCTTTGACACTTCACTTCAGAAAGACTGCATCTTTTGGCTTGAGATTTGGATGTTTTGATGGAAAGTAGCTTCCGTTGAATAGATAGATAATCATGGATCTGATCTTATTTGGTTCCAGGTTTTCAAGGGTCAAATCCATTTTAGTTTTCCCTGCTTTTGATAATTCTCTAGGGCCTTTAAATAATTGTTACCATGTTTTAAAAATAATTTGTTCAGAGATTGTAGTTGTTAACTGTGAAAGGGTTAGTCCTGTGCAAAATACACTGTCTTTACTGGACCCAGACTTTCCAATAGATCATTTTTACAAAATATGTGACGACTATTCATTCATGTCCCATGCAATTAGTTTTTGCTATTCCAGGACATGTATAAAAATTCAGTGTGTCTTGGGGCACATGGGTAGCTCATTTGGGTAAGCATCTGACTCTGGCTCAGCTCACGATCTCACAGTTTGTGGGTTTGAGCCCTGTGTCAAGCTCTGTGCTGACAGCTCAGAGCCTGGACCCTGCTTCAGATTCTATGTCTCCTTCTCTCTCTGCCCCTCCCCAATTCATTCATTCATTCATTCTCTCTCTCGCTCTCTCTCTCTCTCACAAAAATAAACATTAAAAAAATAAAAAAATAATTCAATGTGTCTCATAGTTATGAGGTCACTGATAACTGGATTTATTTTATTCTTATGGTATTTAGTAAGTTCCTGTGTTATAGATGTCAATGTTTTATGCATTTGTGGAAGTAAAAAAACATTTAAGTTTCAATCTCATTCATGCATTCAACAAATATTTCTCTAATGCTAATTATAATGGGAAAAACCAAAATTAATTCTGTTCTAAAACCTGGATGAAATCTAAAGAATAAACCAGAAATGTAAAAAAAAGAAAAAAGAAAAAAGAAAGACAATTTCAATAAAATGAGGTAAAAGGCACTTTCCATGAGAACGTTAGAATGGAGGTGCTGATTTAGAATGAGAATTGCAGAAGATTTTGTTGAGACAAGATATTTGAGCTGAGACTGTAAGTTAATTAGGCAAAGAATGGGGCAGAAAGGAGCACCTTCATATGGAGGTAGTAGTATATGCAAAGGTCTTGAGGGACTGTATATTTATGAAATAAAATATACCGTTATTAGTGATGGACTGAATGTTAAAACTATAAAAGAGAGGAAAAAGTCAAGTATGGTGTTCAGAGTTTGGAATTGAAGTCATTAGTTAAGTGCAGTGCCATTTATAGTGGTATGTAATGCAAGAGGAGGACCTAGTTAAAGGCAGCGGTTTGGTTTGGACGTGGTGAATTTGAAGTGCCTTGACACCAGTTGAAGACATTAAACTAGGAAATAGGATATATAGTCTTACACCTATACATAGGTACATTAGCCATTATTTTTCCTTGTTCATTGGCCAACAAAGTAGTTGGTAACTTTGCAGTCCCAAAATGTTGTTAGGACAATTAATCTAACATATTCAATCAATTAATATTTGCTGAGTGCTATATTTTTTTAGGCATTATACAATTGAGGATATGGCTTTGGACAAGGCAAATAGTTATTGCTCTCAAGGAATTCAGATTCCAGTTGGGAGAGACAGACAAAAGATATATAAATGAATGAATAGTAAAATTTAAGACATTTATACTTAGAGGAAAGTTAAACTAGGGTAATAAATACTGGGTTGGAAAGATGTTCAGTTTTGTATAGAGTGGAATACTCTATACAAATTCCTCAAGGAATATTTTTTTGAGGAACTGACGTTTCATCACTGACTTAGATGATGTGAGAAAAGACTCATATGAAGATTTTTGAGCAAGAAAGTTCTAGAGAGAGGAAACATGTTGAGAAAGCTCTTGAGGTAGGAAAGCATTAGTATTATCGTGCATGGCTGAATTTGAGTGGATAAGGAATCTGCTTATATATGGATAAAATGTCCTAAGTAGACTAGCTTGCCAGGTGATGGCTTTTGAAAGCCTTTGATTTCTTGTGCACACTCTGACCTGCTAAATCAGAAAAGTATTTCAATAGAGTAAATAACATCAGGAATGTCATTTGTTTGAGCATTTCATTGAGACTTTAGTAAGTTCCATTAAGTGAAACATCCTGGATATCTTTCATTCTGAGTCAGCCACGAGTCCTCATCTGTTGGAAGAAGAAGAGGCAGGATTGGTGACTTTGAGCTTGGTGTACTGCTTTCTGGGACACAGAGATAGGAGCAGCAGACACTTTCAACAGGAATAGTTAGGATACATCAACAGACTAAGAACTGTGTGGAAGAATATGGTGAACTAAATTATAATGGAAAGGGTATTTTTTGGTCCTTTTAGGTTGCGTGACATGATTTAAAGAAGGAGTCCTCTTGCCAGGAGCTGTCAGATTCTCTCAACAATGCTTAGTGACAATCGAACTTCCCTATTTCCTTCCAGATTGTCCCTTAGTTAATGTTGGGTTGTGGAGGGATTTGACAAATCACATGTTTGCCAACTAAACAGTACTCCAAATTCTTGTTATTTTTTTCCCCCTCCACTCATATTTTTCTATGTGTCAGAATTTTCTCTGGGAAACAATTGGACCTATTCTGAAGGCATAAATGTGGATGCACATCAGAATTACAGACACAAATATAGAGCTATTAGTGCCTTATGGGACCTGTTCGGATTATTTATTCCCAGGTTACTCCTTGGAAACACGAATAAACTCTGAGGGAATTTGTAGATGGGAAACAACACAAAAAACCTGGTCTAATAATTGTGAAACATATGTCCTCCCACAACTTGATTAAAATCCTTTTCTCCTACTCTGTCCTCGACATATCCACATAAGTTAATTTAGGTAAAGTCTGCACAAGTAAACTGAAGTAGAGACGTGAAGTAAATCATACAGATATTTTAGAAATAGAAAAGTACTATTTAGGGGCAAAAAAAAGACCCACCCATTTTGGCCTGGGTATCTAGAGAGCCTTTTTTTTTTTTTTTAATACCACCTACATTTATCAGAGAACCACTTACTTATTCTGCTTGGTCAGTCTAATTTTTCTTATGTTTTAACTATTTTTGGGATTTGATATACCCAGTCAGACTGCTCAGGCCCAGTGAATTTTTATTGATCCCGGAAAATTCACCCCAGCAAGGTTTTGAAAGATCATCCTGTCCTACAGTCCTGTTAAGGTCCAAATGCTGAAATCTTTGATGAAGGCCACTCCATAAGGTAGTGGGAGAGAGTGGCCAGACATTTCTAGCCCCGTGCTTTCTCCCCTGTTCCAGAATAACTCCATCTGAATGTTTTTATGGTCTCATTTGGATTTGGGTATGGAGATACATTCTTGCTGCTGCACGCTGAGCCTGAGTACAGCAGGAGCTCTTGATGATAGGATCTTCAGCCCAAACTGGGTTAAAAGCCCCCTTCAGGGATTTCTCTCTCTATCCCCACATCTATGGACAGTTGACTCTATGTGTGAGTCACCATTATGTGTAAATGACTCAGCTCAGTTTTCCCCAGAAAGATAGCAAGAGTCCCTCAGTAAAAGTCCGTTCAGATTATGTTGTATGGTCCAACAATTTTATGTCATCTTCCTATACTTATTTACTACTGACAGGTCCTAGATTTTAGTAGTTTTCAGGGAGTTTTCAGAAATGCCTTTTTAAAGGAATTTACGTTTGGTGGGCTCTAGTCAGGTGGTTAGGGTATATGGAGAATCAAAGAACAGACAGACTTTTCACCACATAGCAATTGATAGATATAAGATACTATATAATTTGATGACTTTTAAGTGTTGTCTGTAACGCCATAAAATTGCAGTTTTAGGCAAATACATAAAAGGCTTAAATCTCTTCATGAACTATTCCTCTCTTCTGTCTGCAGTCTTTCTGTTGAAATAGCCTGGTCCTCTAATCCGTTTACTTCTTTCATTCATTCAACATTCCACAAATATTTATTGTGTACTGCTGTATATTTGACACTCTTGTAGAAGCTGAGGACCCAGCAGTAGATGAAACAAATTCCCTGTCCTTAGAGAGCTTGAATTCTGGTCAGGGAGCAGGAAAATAAAACCAAAATTAGGGTAAAGCATTCAAAGGCAAAATAATTAGACAAATATGTAACTTCTTTTACTATGGATCCTGGCACGGAGTTGTTTATAGCTTGGCAAATTGCCCATTTACTAGACATTGGAATCCAATAGCTGTAACACATTCTCCAGATGCCAAAAATCTAATCAAATCATCACAAGAATCCAGAAACTTAAAGGGCTATGGAAAGAGAGAGCATTTCAATTTGGGTATTGACAGAATACTTCTCTTTACATTTATTTCAAGCCAAATAGTTTTCCTTCCAGTTTTGTTTACATTTGGTACTTGTATCAAGCTCTTATTTTCTTCTGATAACCCATTAACTTAAAAGTAGCTCTTTTGGAGCAATAGTGACTTTTCCATTATTCAGTATCTGTTTCAAAGTCATTTAATCTTCGAAGCCGGATTTGTTGCGTGAAGTTTTCTTCAGCCAAGAATAATTTATTTGCAAATGTAGCAATAGCATAAAATCAGCCAAACAAGATTGAGTTTTTTCTCCAAATAATATTCTACTGAAAGTTTAAATGTTTCTAGTCTATGTTTCATTAGAATTTGAATAGGTATGTGCCGCTACTCAAAATGTTCTCTGATAGTGTAATATTGTTTGGGTAACAGAATCCTGAAAACATAAACCCTCCTTTGAGAATACCAACACATTCAAATGTTCTACTCAGGACAGATATTATTTGGAAGGCAAGACTGCTTAAATGAAAGAATATAATTATGATTATAGTACCATGTACTAAAGAATAATTAATTTGAAAAACATAGGTATCAATGGCATAGATACATTCTCATATAATTATTAAAAATCATTAAATTATTAAAAATTCTTAATTATCTTCATTCAACTTTATCACTGTTATTCAAAAAAGTAACGAATAATAAAAGTTGAAAGAAAAAATTTTTAAACTTTTGAAATGTTTATGTATTTATTCTGACAGTGGAAGACATGGGGAAGGGCGGGGGTGGGTGGAGAGAGAGAATCCCAAGCAGCCTCCCCACTGCCAGTGCAGAGCCCAATGTGGGGCTTGAACTCTTGAACAGTGAGATCATGACCTGAACTGAAATCAAGAGCCACATGCTTAACCAACTAAGCCAACCAGGTGCCCCTTGAAGGCAAATTTTTAAATGGCATGTGAGACCGTAGCTCTGTTACAACGCTTGCAAAATTAGCCTAAATGAAACTTAAAAGTATACTTACACATGTGTCCTAAGACTTAGGAGTTTGACTATTTTGCATGGCTAGTCCCTCAGTAGCAGTTATGAGATTGTCTTTTGTTTTACTTGCTATCAAATATAGAGAAGCTGTCACAGTAAGCCTGTAACAAGTCAAAAACAGGAAGCAACAGTTGCCCTAATTTGGATGTTAATACATTTGACCCTTGAATAACATGGGGGTTAGGGAGAGGGATTAGGGGCACCAATCCCTCACACAGTCAAAAATTCACTTGCAACTTTTGGCTTCTCTGAAATTTGGCTGCTAATAGTCTACAGTTAACCACAAGCCTTACTGATAAGATGTATTTATTTTTTTTTTAATCCTCCATGTGTAAGTACACCCATTCATTTCAAAACTATGTTGTTCAAGAGTCAAATGTACATTTATGTGGGGACCTTGAGTCATTCAGTCTCTAGAACTTTGATCCGTCTCTTGAGTTTTGACAGTGATACCAGTTATCAGTGTTAGCCAGGTAATACATTTACTATTCTTTATTATGGTGGTAATATGTTTGTGCTAAACTAGCCACATCTTTTTCTCTGGTTCTTCTCGTGTCCATTCTGTGTGACTACAATCAATAATGTAGGAATTATTTATTTGAAAAGCTAGCTGATCTCTGTAGTGGAGGGAAGAAAACCAGATCCACATCTTTCAATGTTACAAGCGTAAGGTTTAAAGATGTAAATTAAGAGGGGGAGAGTTTGAGGAAAGGTGACACTTAGTATGGTATTGAAACAGATACAGTGGAATTTATCGTTTCTATTACACGTGTGTGCTGACTTCCAGCCATCAAGCACTGTCTATATGTCTTAAAGAGATCCACTCCTTTCATGGCAGCCAAGAAAAGCAGCTAAATGAGAATATCTCTCAAAATTTTTTGCTCAGGATTTATCACTAATACATCATTGGAACAAGTATGATTATGTCTATTTTCATGATCTTCCTGGTGTCAAACACCGTTTAATAACCCTAAGTTCACCATAAGACTCTCCTTTTTCTCCCTTAGTCCTAGATCCTTGACCTACAGCGGTCAAGTTTTCTGATTTCTTTCAACAAAAATATGTTCTATTCATCTTTTATACAGTCATTTAGAAAATAATATTTGTTTCATATTAAATATGAGGCTCTTGGCCGTGCTTTGAGGACACAAAAATGAGTAATCAGAAACTTGATTTCAGGGAATCAGGACAAACAGACAAGAAAGTGAATCATGACAGCAATGTGATGAGCTTGTGATAGTGGTACAAGTGTGGCTCATTGGAAATACATAGTGGAAAGTGCTTACCTGTGCCTGAAGACAGCAGAGAAGGCTTCCCAACTGTATGAGCTGAAGCTTGAAGGATAGATAGGAGAACCCTGAAGATGATCAGACTTCCCAGTTTCTCCCTTCCAACCTCCATTTTTTCTTAGGAAAAGCTTCACATATTTACCATGTCAACACATTATCATGCCTAGAAAGTAATTCCAAGTTTGGTTTTCCCTATTTTTTTTCACTTAATGTTTATGTATTAGGCACCTAAGGTATGCACAGCACTATACTAGGTGCAGAAAACCGTACCAAGTGAGACAGATACGTACCTGCTCTTGTGGAATGTATGTTACAGAGAGGAAGCCGAACATAAATTATTAGAACCTAAGTGCACAGTTAATCAGGATTGTACTGAGCATGATGTGTGAGTGTTACAAAATATTCTGGGTCCTTGTAATAGGGGACCAGGCATCATCTGAGGTCAAATCAACCCCTTTGGAAGCTAAATTTCCAATTGAAATCTGAAGCATGATTTAGAATGTTTTAGGCCTAAAGTGGGGAGGAAGGTGAGTGGAGAGCGGTTGCTTTCCTGGCAAGAGGGCAGCTTGAGTGAAGAAAAGAAGGAAAAGAGTGACTTAAGAAGGACCTATAGAAGGGCCAGATCATGAGGAGCCTTGTGGGTCATTTTAAAAGAGTTGGACAAAAGGGGAAAAGCCATAGATTATAAGGGTTTTATGGGGGATTGGAAACATGGAATGAGATGTCCAATCTGCATTAAAAAATAGTTTTCTGAATGTTGTATGGAGATTTGATTAAAGGAAAATTCTTTAGGGGCCTTTAACATACAAGTCTCTTCCTTAAGGAATGCTAAATATAAGATTAAATGGATAAAGTCTTAACAGGGACCAGAGCTTTGTTTCTAGCATATGGCTCTTGCCAGCAGTTCTAAGGCACTCAAAAGTCAGCCAGAAGACACTCATCAGGACAGGCATCTTTGGGAAACATCATTGAAATTGTATGAGTCTTTATCTCCAGCCTCATTTAGAAAGCACTTAGAACTGCTTTTATAACAGAATAAATCAAAATACCTGCTTTTCCTTTTAAGCATTGGCAAATGTATTCTCTCTGCTGGGTATCCAGCCTCCAACACTAAAGACACTCTCTGGACAATGGATGCATAATTGAGCACTATGTAAGGGAACACTGTAATTTCTCCATGCCACCCAGTGTTGATTTCACTCTAGCTGTTTTTATTGCCAAACTCTACTCTAAACTTTAGCTAAGGTATATTTGAGGATGTAAACTTATCACACAGGCTCTAATTATGGGAGAAGACCTTATTCAAACACACTACTAGTCACTCTCAGCTTGATTACTGGAACAGATTAATTGGTATTTCTGAATCCCATTTCCACCTCCTGATACATTCTACAAGTAAGGCAGGACGAGCCATGGACAAAATTGTGCAGTCACATGACTTGATGAACTCTTTCTGTACCTTATTCCTTCCTTTCATTTCTTATTTCCTACCAGGTGCAAAGTCCCCATCAGCTGCCTGCTGAGAAGCCCAAAAGGATCATTCATCCCAGGAACGAAGAATTGCTACCTTCCTTGTTTTCTTTATCCCAAAACTGGATCTTAGCAAGATGAAGCAATATGTGAATTTGAGGTAAGATGTTAAGGACTAATTATAATTTATAATGCTACCTTCTCAGAAAACATTTGCTTTTTTCTTTAAAATCAGATTTCAGAGTTTAAACAAAGCTTTGAGTAGTATAGCATTATCAAATACTGCAGCATAAACAGACGGGAGATGACTTGGAGTAGAAGAAATTTCCTCACGTCTTTCATGTAAGAGCCCAATTGAACATTGTGAGTAGTGTTTTTAAAGTTTACAAAGTATTTTTACGTGGGTGTTTAATCCCTTTAACAGACTTGTAGGTGGGTAGTGAGAGAAATGAGGTAAGAATATCTACTTGATTCCATCCACCGTGCATAATAATAAGTTAACATATATTATCATTTTTGGATGGAGTTTAGACTCCATTGTGAATACGATGCAATAAGAATATCATATTTATTTACTCTTATGCAAGCTTTTAAAAGCGTCATGGATCAAAATGACTGTAATAGTACTGTAAAGAGAAAGCATGAACTAGAAAGAAATGTGTAAGATCTTGGTTCACTGTTCTTCTTGAATCTCTCTGTAAGATCTGCCCTGTAATTTGTGTTGGCCACTCTTCATACTGACTATGGTCCTTTCCCACTGCTCTGTTAGCCACTTTCTCTCTACTCATTACTTTAGAGATGCCAGGACTGGCCTCCTACTTTCACTTTTTGCGGGCTGCCTACACAGCAGTTGCACCTACCTTCAAAACCAAATAATCCCCAGGTGGCTGTTTTCCTCACTAATTCCACATCATCCTCTCTATTTCCATCTGGTCATTCCTTTCCTGTTAAGTGGCTTGCTTTGGGGGGAGGGCATCCTATTGGAGTGTGGCAGACCCCTAGCAATAATCATTCTTTGAGCTTTACTGGTGCTCCCAACACCTTCAGAAGTGCCAGGCTTCATCTCCCTTGGCATGTCTGACTTCTTTGTCACATGCAGCCATTCTCTCAGGAATTCTTTTTTTCTCGAGCTCCTGCCTCAGTCTGTCCAATATGTTTGTATGAGATTGAATCTCCCCGGGAACATACTTTATGTACATTCCCATGAGGCTCTTTTGGCCCAAGGGAAACTGACAGCATGACTTGCTAGCACAGTGTTACATAACGTGACACATCAGCATACCTGAGTCTGAGCCCCCTTCCGGCTGAGACCCCACTGCAAAATGAAGCAGAAGTGGATTTCAAAGTTCCTTTTCTTAACAGCCACTTCTGATAACAGTCTTTAAAGAGCAGTTCAGCAAGGAGTGTTCTATGAGGCTGATGTATAACAAGTATATAGACTTGTAGCTTTTTGGCTTGATCCAAAGAATGACTTTTCAACTGTTAGAGGAGTGCATGGATAGTTCTGAAACCATGCTTACTTCCATGAGTTTGGAAAAATCAATTCTACATTGTATCTCTACCAGATGTCATAGCTGATGTTGTATTAATTGAGGAAGAGCAAAGGAAAGTTTGTTTTCTTGTCAAGATTCCTAGTGGACATTTGCAGAGAAATTCTAAACAGTGTCTTTCTCATTTCCTGCAGCCTTGCTCTTGATTTAATGTGGTACATATGAGGACAGCGGGAGATTAATAGAGGATGACCGTGGTTCGCTCGTAGTGGGCAGCTGTGATGGATTGAATGCTACTGGGTGCATTGCACTAGGTTTTCTGGCCAATCCTGCTTCTGACAATATACTGTCCAGAGTATCGATTATGCTAACCTCTAGTTGTAAATTCCTGTCTGAAGTGAAGACTTGCAATAAGGTCCATTTGTCAAGCACAAGCTTAATCAAACATTATAATTGGCATTAATGAGTCCTCCGTAAAAGGACAGGATTGGAGTATCAGTTAAAGATTAGTCCAGGTCACTGCATCCATCCATCATCACCATCTGGAAGGGAAGCTGACAGCTGAGCAGGGAATTAGGAGATTTGCTGCCAGGATACTTCCCTTCTGGATGGGCAGGTGCCCACAGTCCTCATTATGAATAATGTTTGGATTGAGTGGATGACCTTTTTGGCAAGAATTAGTACGATCATCCCTTATGATAATCTTCTCCTATGGGAAATCCATTCAAAAGGCAACTTAAAAGCTTACAAAGAGAAACAGGGGGCCAGTTTAAACTTAATTCCAGAAGCTTGGATTTGTCAATCACAATTTTGCAGGTATTTTGCATGATTATTTGGAAAGTAAAATCAAGACCTCTTTCTACTTCTCTATCCAAGGATTACTGTCAAAAACATTAAACAGGTCATTCTTCCTCTCATGTGATTCCATTTTTTCAAAAGTTTGTTTGTTTGTTTAGAGCCTGCATGTGGAGGAGGGGCAGAGAGAGAGTGGGAGAGAGAGAATCCTAAGCAGGCTCTGCCTTGTCAGCTTGGAGCCTGATGCGGGGCTCGAGTTCCCGAATTGAGAGATCATGACCTGAGTTGAAGTTGGACATTTATCCAAGTGAGCCAGCCAGCTGCCCTGGGATTCCATCTTTTCGGTACATCTTTATTTTAGTTCCATTACATTATAGAGGTGCCATTTCTCATCTTCATTGGCTTTCATCTGTTTTCCTTTTGGTCCCACTCAACCATGAAGCTAAAGTGGGCAAACAGCTGTTTGTCCCTGAGAAAGAATCAGTCCTATCTTTCCCTGGATCCCTTGTTGTTTTTGCTTTTGTTTTTACACCATTAATGAGGGACAAAACAGTTGAGCCTCTGTTATCTCTGTAGGAAGTCCATTCTGCATGCTTTGTCCCACCTTGTTAGAAGGGCCAGCAGGAGCCAGATCGAGTCCTAGGGTAAAGGAAACTGTAGATCTCTTAATGTGGAAAGGCATCCTCCTGATTCCATGTAATCTAGCATAGTGTCCAAGGGCAAGGGGCCAAAACCAAGGCCTGTACTAAAGTTTTAGTTTGCCTGACCTTGTCGCTGTGCATATATTTTCTTTGTGAGCTCCTACTTTTTTGTGTCCTAGTTATCTTTCAGTTTTTATATCCCTGACACTCTGGAATCTCACAAATACATGAAGTTTCATTGTGAATATTGGCTGCATTCTAAGAAGCTGCCAAATGTTATCTGATTTCTTAATGCCCATTCATTATGCTTCCTTACATTTGAATTTTTCTGAGAGATTATCACTTTTCTCCCTTAATATAATTCAGTCTTCTCATTGAAATAAGATCTCTGTAAAACATGTGGCCTTAAATTCCAAGACCTTTTCTTCTCCATTTTTGTGGTTCTTACTTTGTCACTGTAAGGATGTGTGTGATGTCAGAAATCCATGTCTTCAAATATATTGGACTTCACTGGCTGGTAGGAGCAATATCATTCGGAAAGACTATCCAGTCCTGCTTTTTTTTTTTTTTTTTTTTTTCATCCAAAAACGTTTAACTTTTTCTCATATGTGTCAAACATGCTGCTAAGTTCAGGTGATGTAATCGTCACAAAGAAGGACAAGGTCCCCAACCTTATGGAACATACATTCTGAACTAATGTTAAATTACACCTTGTGCTAAGAAAAGACCATGAAATAGGTACAATACCTGAGCTTTTAAATAATTTCAGAGGCTAAATTATTACATGTTCAATTCATAGGTTAGTATTTGAGTACATACACTACAGAACCTGTATAGTCAGATTACAACTACTGTTTGGACTCGCAGGCAAGTTAGTTAGGAAAACCCATTTCCTCACCGTTAAGCCACTATGTACAGAGCCAGAGTTGTTTCTGCACCCAATAAAATGTTGCGATGTTTAAAGGTTCCATTACTGTACCTGGCATAGGATATGTACATAATGCATTTTTAGTGTTCTTAGCAGTATTTATAGTGCTAATAATAATTGCTACATTTACACGCCTACTATGAAACACCATTCTACACCAGGTCCTTAACACCTCATGTAACTTTCAGAAGGATTCTGTAAGACAGATGTCATCATCCGAATTTCACAGATCAGTTGTTACTGGTATTTTCAGTAATGACATGAGTAAATGGCAGAAATTGGATTTAAATCAGTGACTTCCAGACTCTAAATTTTGGGTTCCTCTTGTTGGACTCCTTTTTCTTAATGTCTACACAACCATCTTCTTGGTGGGGCCTTTAAGCCTGGATACGAATGTACGCATGGCCAATTATGTCTGACTTGCATAAAGTCCCAAGATTCTTTTGTATCCTAAACCCATCTCACATGTTAAAACCTTTAGTTAGTAGGAGACAATATCATCAGCAGGATCACCTTATGAAAGGAAATAAAATACAGTTATTTCTCTCAGTCTTTACACACATGTACACACACATATGGAGAGAGAAAATTGTTAAAAATTCTTGTGAATACTTGACTTAATCCTTAATATTTCCATTAACTTAATTAGATATGTGCTTTCTGCCTTTGTTAAAGATTGGCTCAAAATCCATCCTATCCATTTGTAGTTAATCCGATGGCTTTTTTTCCTCCATGTTTTTAAAAAGGTTTTCCTGCCTTTATGTATTTTTTAACTTGTAGATGATTTTTTCTCTTTACAGACAAATACCATTAAATTTTACTGCCATAATATACAACACAAAATCCCAACTAAGTAACCCATCTTAAAATAAATCACCAATTATTATAAATCATCAATATGAAACACCATCTTTAATAAAAAGGCTCATTACATACTAGTTAGTGATTCTAGCCACTGAACAAATTTTCATTCCATCATCAATTTTGTTTGGTCTTTAATAGCACCAGTTGAGGTACACTTTGTTGTTAGGATCAAATAAAAGGAGAGCGTATTCAATCATTTGATCAGCTCAAATGAACAGTGGAGACATTGTGTGATAATTTCAATTTGCCTAGTTGATTGGAGCTCCCTAATCCTCTCTGTCTCCCTAAAGTAACGTAATGAAAATGTTTAACAGTAATCCATGATTTTATTAAGGATTATATAGACTCGCCTATTCATTCCTCTCTCTCGTATACCACGAATGAAGGTGACTTAGGAAATCTACCCTTATTGTTGTATCAGTCCACATAGGTGATGGATTTGTTTTGTTGGGGTTTCAAAAGCCTTCTTGAAGCAATTTTGCTCAGGAGTTGAGGTAAAAAGCAGATGGATATTTGCTCTCGAGGATGGAAATTTGTAGTGTTTAAACCATAATAAGTTATACACATGGTCAGTAGAAAGGTTCATTAATGAGAAGAACTAGTGAAGTAGGGAAAGCATAAAGTTTTGAAGGTAGGAAGATTGTTTTTCACTAGGAATCTTTTTTTCTCATCACTTAGGAATTCTGAGTATTGTCACCTCATAGCTCCCCCATTGAGAATGAAACATGAAGAAGAATTAGAAACCATCAAAATAAAATATGCACGTGGGGTGTGGCAGACCCTCTACATTGTGCCAATCGTGTCTCACAGTGTGGATAATGCAGCAGACTAGGAATGTGGACTCTGGCTCCGTGGTGTATTTCTTCTCTTTACCAGTTGTGTCACCTCAAGGAATGTCACTGTAGATCTCAGGATCTCAGTTTCCCCTTTGCTAAGGGTGGATGATAGTTCTTGCCTCATGGGTTTGTTAGGAAGATCAAGTGCGAGTCTTTGGAAAGCACTCTGAAATCCCAAAATGTCATCGAAATGGGATAGGTAGGTGGTGGTGCTGAAGCCAGATTACTTGGCTGTTTTCCCAGGACTGGAACTTCTGTAAGTGTCTTCCCTTCCCAGCCCTTTGGTAGAAGGAAGTACCAATGCTTCAATGCACAGTGATCATTGCGTATAGCAAGGACAACTTACTAAGTTAGTGAGAATCTTGAAGACTGGAGAAAATACCTCAGAAAATCCTTTATGACTGCCAAAGAGGCTCTTTTACCCCTTCCAGAGTCTCTGAGTGAATGAGACTCTTGGGCTCTTAAGTCAGACAGACCTGAGTTGGAGTCCTAGTTCTGCCACTCATTGGCTGTGTAAGTTTGGGAAAGTCACTTCATCTTATAGCCTCCATTTCTTCTTCTGTAAAACTGGGGTTAATTGCACCTACTGTGTTGTGAGAATTAAGTTACATAGGCATTCCAAGCCTTTGTACATTGACTGGCCTATATCAAATGCTTAATAACTGTTGGCTATTATCATTGTACATTATACCATATAGGTTCTCTTTTTAAAAAAAAAAAAAAGCTTTTGAAATTTGACACACACTGTTATTTTAGTTTCAGATGTACAACATTATGATTCAACATCTCTGTTTGTTATGGTCTCACTTCAGGTGTAGCTACCATCTCTTACCATACAACCCTGTTATAATACCTTTGATTATATGCCCTGTGTTGTAACTTTTATTCGCATCACTTATTCATTCCCTAACTGGAAGCTCATGTCTCCAACGTTCCTTCACCCACTTTAGTCATACCACCCTATCCACCTCCCCTTTAGCAACCATCATTTTTTTCTATGTATTTATAGGTCTGATTCTGCTATCTATCTATCTATCTATCTATCTATCTATGATAGAGGGAGCTAGCAGGGGAGAGGGGCAGAAGGAGACAGAGAGAAAAACAGAGACAGAGAGAGAGAATACCAAGCAGGCTCCACACTCAATGCAGAACTTGCCACAAGCCTCAATCCCATGACCCTGTGATCATGACCTGAGTGAAATCAGGAGTCAGATGCTTGACCAACTGAACCACCCAGGTGCCCCTGATTCTGCTTTTTCATTGTTGATTCACTTGTTTTGTTTTTTAGATTCCACATATGAGTAAAATCATTTGGTATTTATCTTTCTCGGCTTGACTTACTTCACTTAACATAATACCATCTAGGTCCATCCATTTTGTCACAAATGGCAAGATGTCATCCTTTTTTTTTTTTATAACTGTGTAATAATCCATTAGATAGATACACACACACACACACACGTGCACTTCACATCTTCTTGGTCCATTTATGTATTGATGGCTACTTGGGTTTCCTCCATATTTTGGCTATTGTAAATAATGTTTCAATAAACATAGGAGTACATGTATCTTCTTGAATTAGTGTTTCCATTTTCTTTGAGTAAATACCCAGTAATAAAACTATTGCAGCATATGGCATTTCTATTTTTAATTTTTGTAGGAAACTCCATAGTGTTTTTCACACTGGCTCTACCAGCTTACATTTCCACAAATACCCCACAAGGTATTACCATACTTTTTTGATTACTACAGATTTGTAGTATATCTTGAAATCTGGAATTGCGATACCTCTAGATTTATACTCCTTTTCCAAGATTGCTTTGGCTATTTGTGGTATTTTGTGGTTCCATACAAAATTTAGTTTTATTTGTTCCATTTTTGTGAAAAATGCTATTGGTATTTTAATAGGCATTTCATTGAATCAGTAGATTGCTTTGGGTAGTATGGACATTTAACATTGGAAGAATAATAATTCTTCCAATCCATGAGCATGGAATATCTTTCTATCTGTGTCATCTTTAATTTCTTTCATTGGTGTGTTACAGTATTTAGAGTACAGGTCATTGACTTCCTTGGGTAAGTTTATTCCCAGGAGTTTTATTGTTCTTGGTGCAGTTGTAAATAGGATTGTTTTCTTAGATTTTCTTTTTGTAAATTCTTTATTAGTGTCCAGAAATACTATTGATTTCTGTGTATTAATTTTGTATTCTGCAACTTTTCTAAATTTATTTGTTAAATTTGTTAACTACTGATTGTTACAGTAGTTTTTTGGTATCAGGACCCTACTCCTGTCTTCACTGTCAAGGTTGAGGTGCTGTGTAAGCTGTTTTGCTTGCAAACGCCCCAATCCAGAACAGCTTTTTAAAACACAGTCTGCCCAAGGCAGATGAATCTGTTCCCATCCCTTAGTACTATACCCCCAACTGCTGTTTGCAGGGTGGGGGATGGGGGGCTCCCTGCGTTGCTGGGTCTCCATCTCTCTTGCCATTTGGCTGTTCTCTCCATTTTTTGTTCTGTAGAAGCTGTTAAGTCAGTATTCAGTTCTTCGGGAGAAATGGCTGTATAAACAGGTATAATTTGGTGTGTTTGTGGAGGAGATGAGTTGAGGGTCTGGAACCCCCAGACATGTCCTCTTCATGTTCAGTAAGTGGATCCATTGATAATGCTCTGAGCTCAAATCCAAATGAGGATAATGCCTTCCAGAAAATTCTCAGCCCAGAACATAAAGGAATTTGGGGTTAACACTGTCTTGGTTGCTGTCATATAGTCAAATCTTTGCCTCCCTTTCTGGATCACAGAAATCTTAGAGATAGGAACTGAGGTCCAGAATCACCTCAGTTCTGTGCTGGTGGTCCCTTCAAACCTCATTCCTTCTGACCATGGCAGTTTGATGTAAATTGTCCATGTGCATGTGGACATGCACTGTGTGTAAGAGAGATTATGGATAAAAACTGAAGGTGAGTGATGAGTGATGGTTCACAAGAGAACAAAATAGAAATAATTGAATAAACTTTTATTTTCCAGTCTCTGTGACTAGGTTTCCAAGTGTCCCAGTCAACCCTCAACCTGCCTCCCTAGTCTCTGCAGGTGCTCGCCATCTCCCTATTCATCACCATAGAGATTGAAAGCTTTCCCTTCCTTTATCTTCAGTTTCTTTGGCTGGTCAAATAATTTAGCTGACACAAGGCAGATTAACAGGAGAAAAACTTAATGTTGTGTTATACAGAAGCCTCATAAATAAACGAGAATCTAAGACAGGCAATTGAAGATTATGTACCATCCTGAACTAAGGAGAAGTGGGTAGGGGTCTGGGGCTTCAGAGGGGAGGAAGACAATTTGCAGGAAGACATGAAGAGGAAATGTTTGGTAAACCGATGTTTGCCCTGTCATGCAGATGTCTTTCCGATATAAAAAGTTACCTTGGGTAATAGCTCTCTTCCTGATACACTTGCCGTATCTAAATTTCTTTAGGCAATTAAGGGAGATATAAAACACTTTTCCTGTCTGCTGAGTCTTAATTGCCTTCAGCTCAAAACAATCCACATGACAAAGTGGCACATTTTGGGGTGACATATTTTGTTTCTCCCTCAACATCATAGTGATTTTTCCTCCTTTCCCCTCTTTCCTAGTTTCCCCTACAGTTTGTGAGATTTCAAGCCTTCGAGCCTTTGTAGATCTCTTTGCCTTCTGTCTGGAAGTACCTTTTTTTTTTTTACTCTCAACTGCTTAGTGAATTTCCTTAGTGTTGTGTTCAACACTCAGATCAAATACCACTCTTTGCTGAAATCCTTTCTAATGTCTTTCAGATTTACAGTGTCTTCCTCATGTAAATTTTGTGGCATGTGTAAATAATAAGACAGTTGAAAAATATTAAAGGCTATCATGATTGAGAAGCCCCTGAATGCTAAGCACTCTTTAGGCTGTATCCTACATGATGCAGCTTACTTCGTAAGTTCTGTGATCATGTCTGTTTTATAGATGAAGAAAATAAGGCTCAGGAAATAGATTTTTTCCAGGCTCACCAATATGGTAAGCAGAGTTTGATGTGTGTCTAAAGCTTGTGTTCTTGCCCAGTAGGATTCTATTTATGTAATGGCTTAATAACTTACCTACTGGGCTGGAATTCCTTTTCTTATTCCTTTTGAGATTCCCCCTCTGACACAAAGTAGAAGTTTAATAATTATTTATTGAATAAATGTTGATAGGCATTCTCAATAAATATTTATTGAGTGAATATTGTGCAATAGGACTTATATTTAGAAGATCTGATACTCAGTGTTCTTGAAGTACATTAATGGAATTACAAATCATACTATGTCTTATTTTTTGTGTGCGTACTTATTATAGGGAGCATATCTTAGAAAAATTTATAAATATTATGGATTTTAGTCTTTAATGCATGTAGTTATGTAAATCAAAATGTTAGCTGTGGAGATTTCTTCTTACTTTCCCTATTTCTCTAATTGAAGGTGAATATGGGGTAAAGGTATATATATATATATAGTCCTTGAGATTTGCTGTAGGAGCACATCTCTCTAGTTTGAAGAAGCAGTTATCCTTCTGGGTAGGCATAGGATTTGTAACAAAGATTCAAATTAAATCACATAACCATGAGACTGGCTTCCTCTTTTTTCCTAGACTGAAAAGTATATATGAATTTTGATCCTTAATTTTGGACTTTGGAACTTGGTTCAAGCATCAGATCTACGAGGGTACTGTGGAGATAGTTAATATTCATTGGATTTTATAGATTTAGCACAGGTATACACTTTGTGTCAAAGGAAATACACTTCCTCAGTTCTGAATTTCAGAAAACATTGATCCCAAAATGTACGTTAGGTTATCAGCTCATTTAATAGATTGAGAAGATAGACATTTATATTATTAGGAGAGGAAGTATAAGTTCATGTCAAATATACGGGTATCTTTATTTCTACAAAGGTTACATTTAAAATCAATCTGTTGGGGCACTTGGGTGGCTCAGTCAGTTAAGTGCCCAGCTCAGGTTTGGCTCAGGTCATGATCTCACAGTTGGTGGGTTTCAGCCCCACATCAGGCTCTGTGCTGATGCTACAGAGCCTGCTTGGGATTCTGTCTCCCTCTTTCTCTGCCCTTTCCCTGCTTGCGCTCTCTCTCTCTCTCTGTCTCTCTCTGTCTCTCTCTGTCTCTCTCTGTCTCTGTCTCTCTCTCTCTCTCTCTAAAATAAATAAATAAACATTAAAAATTTTTAAAAATCAATCTGTCACAATGGGCAAATCAGGTAAACACACACACACACACACACACACACACAATTCCACAAATAGTCAAACAGGTTGAATTGGACTGTTCTCAGTTAACATTTATACTTTTTCTCTCCAGAAGTCTATGGTATATCCCCTTCTCATTATAAATTAATTTGTAAAAGAAAAAAAAACATTAATATGGTAGATATTCCAGACTTACTATCCAATCTCTTACCAGTTTTCTTCTCCCTTGCCTGCACAATTAAAGGGACTCGTTTCCCATGCCTTTTTTTCTTCTTTCCTTCTTTTTCTTTTTGTAGAATGGGTGGCTGTGTTTGCAAATTATGGATAATAAAATATGAAAGAAATCTGTGGATTCTGGGGAAATATTACTTTCCTCACTTAAAAGTACACAGGCAACTGCTGATAATTCTTTATAGCCTCTTTCTGCCTGAAATTTGAATGATGTTCACAGATGTGGCAAATTTTTAAACCTTGAAGTGCCAAGCATAAAGAGAAAAGTCAACATGCTAAGGACCCCAGAGCCCAGACCCGGTCCTTGAAGGTAGAGTTGAACAAGTAAGGTCACAAAGTGCCTGCCTTGGCTTATTGTTATGTGAGGATAAAAGATTTATTTGCTTAAGCCATAATTAGTGAGTTTTCTGACACTTGTGCTGAAAGAGTCAACATCTAGAGTTGGTGGAGAAGCCCCAGGAACACTTTGGGGAGGATCTCAAAGTTAGGGAAAGGTGAATTGCCCCTTCTTCTTCTCAGAGGCAGTTTGATTATATTTTGGCCTTATATCAAGATGAGAATAAGAACAGTATTATTAAGTATCTAAGTTTGACCCTTCCCTGGAAGTCAGTCATCCAGGCCATGATTTTGACAGAGAAGACTTATCTGGGTAAATTCCTTCTTCATCTCTTTAGGTAAATGTATCTTCAGATCATTGGTGCTAGCACCTAAAACCTGTTGGCTAAATTTTTCTTTTTAAGTGTTTTACCAAATACAACTCCATGAAAAAGTCCCTATGCCTCATTTATTCGTTGAGAAATATTTGAGTATCAGCAAAACTAAACATAGCCTCTCTTATGTAGTGTAGCCTGATGAGAGAGGTGAGCACAATTCAAATAATTATAAAAGATGAATATACTTTTATAAGCTAAGTGCTATGAAATCAAAGGACAAAGTTCTAAGATGTCTGGTCTTTGAGATACTGAAAGTTAGGAGACTTCTTTAAAAGTGCCACTTGAATAATGAGGAATGGGTGTCAACTAATGACTAAGAGGGGGAAAGAGCATTCATAGAAAAAGGAAGAGCAGGCACAGGGGACTGAGGACAGAAGGCAACACGGTGAGTTGGAGGATCGCAAAGGTCACTACGGTTGGAGTGCTGAGGATAAGAGTGAGTCTGGAGAGGTAGGCATGAGACCATACAGAGCGCTCCTGTCTATCTTAAAGTCTCTGGACTTTATCCTAAGGACCGTGAGAAGGCATTGAAAAGTTTAAACAAGAGTTATAAATATTTCAGTGTTTTGCAAAGATGAATCTGGCCGCATTGTGAAGAATGGATTAGCACAGAGCCTGTCTGAATGCAGTTAGATAATTAAGAATTCATTGCATTAATTCATGTGGGAGATAATGGTAGTTGATGATACAGTGGTTCTCTTGGTGGTGGTTGTGCTGCTATTGGAGATGTGAGAAATGGATGGATTTGAAAATTATATTCAAGAGGTAAATGGGTAGATTTGGTACTAGCTGGGATATGAGTTCTTAGAAAAAAGAGGCTTTCAGTGATGACCCCAAAGTCCTTTGCTTGCTACCTTGATGAATCATGATACTGTTTCCCAGATTAGGAATACGGGAAAATAAAACAGAATCAGAAGAAAATATTATGATTTTATTTTTGGATCCACTGAATGTGTTTTAATGGACTTAAGGTGTAAAGGGTGGTGGTAGAGGGAATTTGATGAAAAGCTGCAGTCACATTTACTAGTCTGTTTATCACTATTGATGACATTTTTATTTCTCCTGTTTGTTGCCACTTATTTTTCTGATCTCTTTAACTGAGCATGGATTAGTTACTGACATGGGTGATCTCAGGATAAATGGTCTTCTGTTTATGGCATCAAATGACTTTGAAGATGTTGTTCTTGGGAAGGTATTTCTCCCTGTCTGCCCAGTGTCTTTTAATTTTTGCAAAAAATGCACAATGCCTCTGACCTAAAATGTGGAAGATATTTGGATTAAAATTGTAAAATCTCCTTCTCCCAATGATTCTATTAGGGGAAAATCTATATTTAGAAAATCGTTATGTTTTTACGGACTTTATTTTTTAGAAGTTTTGATTTTCAGAAATATTGAAGAGCTAGTTCAGAGAGTTCCTGCACATTCTCACATAGTTTCCTCTATTTTTAACATCTTACAGTAGTGTGGTACACTTACTGTAATTAATCAACAAGATAGATTTTTATTGATTAAAGTTCCACACTTTAAAAAATGTCCTTGGTTTTTACCTTATGTCCTGTTTCTAGGATCCTTTCCAACTTATTATTACATTTAGTTGTCATATCTTCTTAGGTTCCTCTTGGTGGTGACAGTTTCTCTACTTTCTTTATTTTTGATGACCTTGGCAGTTTGGAAGAATACTGGTCAGGTACATCATAGGATGCCCATATACTGAAAAGTAGTATTTTTCTCATGATTAAACTGGTATTGGGGGTTTCAGGAGGAAGAACACAGAGGCAAAAAGCTATTCTCATCACACTGTATTATGAATACATACTGTCAATACGACTTACTACTTTTGATGTTAATGCTTAGCCAAGTGTTTTTAAGGTTTCTCTACTATAAAGTTATGATTTTCTGTTCTTCCTATACTGTTTTCTTTGGGAGGAAGTCACTATATGCACAGCTCACACAGAAGGAGTGGGGAGTTATCTGGAAGTCTTCTGCATGGGAGCTTTCTCTATTTAATCATTTATTTGTATCATTGGACTCTTGGAAATGTATTTTGTACTTCAGGTTACAATCTAGTACTGCTTTATTTAATTGTCTAAATTGTTTTAGTTTTGGCTCTTAGGAGCTCTTTACACTGCCTTCTGTGTTCCTTTGACATACCTCAGTCATGGTGGGTGTGATGTTTCCCACGTGCTTACTTTCTGATGTAGAAGATGCTCCAGGCTCAACTTGTGTAAGTCCTGCTGCAGTCCTAGAATCAGCCATTTTCCAAGGAGCTGTCATTAATTTTACTGGAGAATGGTATTAGAAATTAAAATCTGGATGCTAGGTGTGCTCATTGCTATTAGATGTCATTTCTTTTGGGCCTTCTTAGTTGGCAGAACTGATAAATATATGTGTATATGTTAAGCCATGTATAACATGTGTCTGTAAATATTTATGTACTTCACTATTTGTGTAAATATTTATGTGTCTGTCTATATCTACATTAAGCTAAATCAGAATTCTTCTTGAAGTCTCTAATCCATTACTACATGGAACATTCTAGCTTTTCCCCTTGGTTTTCTGTAAATCCTCACTTTAACATTGAGACTCCTCGCTCCCACAATGTGCCATCTTTTTGTTTAATTGTTCAACTCTACCGTATCCACATAGCAGGTCAGAATTGTTACCTACCCTCCTACGGGCAATAATGTTACCAACTAGAAATCAATTTGTGTATAGTTCCTTTTGCCTCTAGGCTTACAAAATCTACTAATTTCCAGAGTTACTTAGGTGAACACCTCTTCCTCCCTATACCCTTCAGAGAGGTTGCTTCCAATATTTATAACACAGCTAGATTGTCTCCTTATGTTCTGCATTCATTCCTGGGATCCTGACCAACTAAATGACTTTTTTTCTAATTTGCATACATTAAGGTTCACTATTGTTGCATGTTATGTGCTGTCTATGCTCATGCTGTAAGGTTCTATAGGTTTTGACAAATGCATCACGTTATATATCCCCCATTATACCCTTATAAAAAATAATTTCAAATCTCTGAAAATCCCCGAACGGGACGTTTCGTTTATTTAAGAGGGTAAATATTTCTAGTAAGAGTCATGAGCAAATGAACCCTCACCTAACTAAGTACTCTGAAACTCCAAAATTGAGTGCAAATAACTAAAAATAGAAAAAGAAAACTCAATATACAAGGAAATAGCTATCATAAGCCCCTATCACAAACCCAGGATATTTTTGAACTACAGTGAAATTTGGTTTGAATTCAAAGAAGAAACCTAAGTTGATAGCATCTGCCGTATTTTCGAGTAATGGGGGCTGTTTTCAGGAAGGGGGTCTGGAAGACAGTATAAATCATGCATCATGGTGACTCTGGACACACAAGAACTAGGGGATAGGCAGACAAGTGTTCCCTCTGAGGCTCATTTCCTCATCACAAAGCTTTCCAAGAGGTGGAACAGAAATGAGCACATGGCAATGCCATTTTTATTTTCTCCCACTCAGCTTCCTAAATTGGAGTGGCAGCCTGGAGGCTTGCAACGGAGTCCAGATCCAGCTTCACCACTCCTGGGTGGGACTTGCTGAGCAGAAATAAATAAGCACCATCCTGCTGAGTAGAAACTTCCTGGGAGGTAGCGGTTTACGCTCTGACCCCGTATCTACCCAGGAAGATCTACTCTGGTATGAGAAAAAGGAAAAGCTTCTCTGTCCCCCCCAGAGGACCAGACATTACTCTCCCTATACAGACACGGGAGCTTTAATGCTGTAAAAACAGGTGGAGGGTGGAACGCTGTAACCACATTTGCTCTGGGGAATGTGGATGCATTTCTGTATCCAGGTCAAGCAGTCTTGAATACCCATAGCCCAGGTATGCTTGCAATCAATGTGTTTGCTTTTTATTTCATCTTTCTCAGCCGTAAAACTGATGTTCTTCCCTTCTGGCATTTAGAGATAAGAATAGTTCACACGTAGGAAATGCAAGCCTAGAGAAATTATCAATGCTTTGAGACCAAAATCAGCTTCTCTCTCCATTGATAGACTAAAACGTATCACCTGCTCAGAACTGGGGAGTAGTCTGTTCTCTTGCAAAGGGCCAGATGGTTTTGTCAATAATTTACTCTGACAGTGTAGAAAGAGCTGGGCTCTAGGAAAAGAGATCCAGGTTTCTGATGCTCATTTTGCCATTATAGCCCCTCTAAATCTTATTCTTAGCTGCTATTAGTTTTAAAGCTCCTAAAATGGAACAGTCCTGTTAGACTATCTTTAGTCGATAATTCCCTTCCCATTCTGAAAAAATTTAGTGCATTGTCTCAAGCAGAGATAGGAGAAGGGGAGGAGTACCAATTTCCTTCAGTGATGTTGCTAATGCAATGGACAGTGTTAGTGACCCTGGTCCTCAAACTCTCTCTTGAGAAGCTATCATTGCTGTCAATCTTATACATGTGAGCAACCCAATAAATATGAGATTAAGATCACCAAGCTCACACTGTTTGCAATTCAAATATAAGCTTGACTTCCTGTGAGTTTTTCAGAGTCCTGAGTGGTTTTAGTTTGTTTGTTTCTTTGTTTGTTGTTTTTTTACCTTCAGCTTTAGAGGAGTTATGAATGTTAACACTGGAAAATTAACTTAGAAAGTTGTAGTGCTGAAGGGCTTTTAATATCTAGTTCAGTCCCTTTGCTTCCAAGATAAGTAAACAGAAGTTCTGAGAGGTTGAGTAATTTGCCGTAGGTCACAGAGCTATGAAGAGGCAGAAAGAAGAGGAGAGAGTGTGTTGTGGGCTGTTGGAGGAATTGTGTGTATTTTGTTATTGTCTGCAGAAGCCTAGGGAACCACAGACTCCCCGAGACACTGTGATTTTCCATTGCTCATTTGTAGTTAAGCCTCAGTTTCTATATCTGGAAGTTGGGATAAAAATGGCTGCCCTCACAGTGTGCTTCTGATGCATGTGGGAAGTGTGTGAAATGGCTGAGTACGCTTGTGTGAGTGCACGTATGTGAAGGGGTGCTGGTAGTTTTGGTTTCGTCCATCTCGAAGCATTTGTTTTTCACAAGTCAAAAGCTCCCAGCCTGGCATTTAGCAGTTACTTTCAGATCACATGTTTGTTTGTATGTTTGCTTGTTTGTTTGTTTCTCAAAGCACTTCATTTGCAGAGATTGCACTCTCTTTATAAAGGAGGCTGAAATAAGAAGGTTATTGTTAGCTTGGAAGTAGGCACTGCCAGCTAAACAGAGTTGTCTTTTACTTGGATAGTTAAACTAAGATGCAAAGAAATGGTTGGTGTCAGAGCTGTACTGACTTAAATCTTGGGCTCTCCAGTCCTCCTCCAGTATTCCTGCCGAGAAGGAACGCTACAAGTCTGGGAATTTCAAGAGTTTCATTCCACGTATGGGTCAGTTTGGGGTGTCTTATTCCAAAGCCCCAAGTGCCTCAGAAAATGAGTCTATGGTCATAAGAGTCACTCAAGTAGGAAACAGACAAGAACATAGATTTTCTCAGCAGCCTGAGCTTGAGGAGAGAAGCTATGTTTTGTTTCTTTGTACCCCCAGGGCCTAGTGGGAGTGTAATAATAATTATTGAAATAAAAAGACTGATATATCTTTACCTCATACCTAAATATAGAATCAATTCCAGACGGATAAAGATTTCAACGTAAAAAACAAAATGAAACAGAAACATGCTAGAGGAAAATAGAAGTCTATATTTATATAAATTTGAAGTAACACCACAGGCATAAACCACAAATGAGGGTTGACTATTTCCATCAGGTAAAATGATCAACTTTTACATGGAAAAACCCAATACAAAGTGTAAAAGGAACTTTTAAATTGGAAATGAGATTTGCAACTTGGACAGCGTAGGTGAATTCTTGTTATGCACAACAAACCTTTAAAAAAGGATAATAGGAAAAAATGAGAAAAGGGCAACAACAGGCAATTGCTTAAAGAAGAAATGTAAGTGCTTAATAAACATGAAAACATTAAATCCTATTAGTGAACACAATTACCTATCAGAGAACAAGGGGCTGTTATTTGTAGCTCTTAGACTGAGATAGGTTTAAAACACATAATAATGCCAAGCATCGATAAGGGTGTCACATGCATGTACTACAATTGGGGTGTTTTATAAACCTGTTTTGCCTGATGTATTCAGTATCTTAAAATCATGCTTGCCTTTTGATCCTGAAATTGCACTTTGAAGAAATATTTGAGAGAGTATACAAAGATGAACATGCAAGAGTATCTACTAAAGCACAGTTTAAAATGTAAAAAATTAGGGGTTCCTGGGTGGCTCAGATGGTTAAGCTTCCAAGTTCACCTCAGGTCATGATCTCATGGTTCACAAGTTCGAGCCTGTACTGGGCTCTGTGCTGACCGTTCAGAGCCTAGAGCCAGCATCAGGTTCTGTGTCTCCCTCTCTGCCCCTTCCCATACTCACGCTCTGTCTCTCTGTCAAAGATGAATAAAAAACATTAAAAAATTAAAATGTAAAAAATTAGAAACAACCTAAATGTTCCAAAACATGGGATTTGTTTAAAAAATTAACATATATTAGAAAGTATTGGAATCTTGGGGCACCTGGGTGGCTCATTTGGTTCAGTGTCGGCTCTTGATTTTAGGTCACTTAATGATCCCAGGGTCATGGGATTGAGCCCCATGTTGGGCTCTTCATTGTACATGGAATATCTTAAATATTCTCTCTCTCTCCCTCCCTCCCTCCTTCCCTCCCTCCCTTCTCTCCCTTTGCCCCTCTCCCCTACTTGCATGTTCTCTCTCTCTCTCTAAAAGTAAAAAAAAAAAAAAAAAAGAATGTATTGGAATCTTAAAATTAGGATATATATAAAATATAAAATTAAGAATGATGTAGAAGTATAATTTCTGATATGGAAATATATTTATAATATGTTACTGCATGGATAAACCTTCTTATATGTTTATATGTACATGATGATACATGAATTGAAGATGTGTCAGAGGTAATAACACCAAATATACCAAAATATTGAAGGTAGCTATCTCAGGGTGGGAGAGGGGAGTTACTAGTGGTTCTTTAATTTTAAAATGTCTATACTACCCAAAGCAATCTACATATTCAGTGCAATCCCTATCAAAATGACACCAGTATTTTTCACAGAGTTAGAACAAACAATTCTAAAATTTGTATGGAACCAGAAAAGACCCTGATCAGCCAAAGTAATGTTGAAAAAGAAAACCAAAGCTGGAGGCATCACAGTTCTGGACTTCAAGCTGTATTAGAAAGCTGTAATCATCAAGACAGTATGGTGCTGGCACAAAAACAGACACATAGATCAGTGGAACAGAATAGAGTACCCAGAAATGGACCCACAAATGTATGACCAACTAATCTTCAACAACACAGGAAAAGTATTAAATGGAAACAAAATAAATTTTCTAGATATGCACTCTTATTTCTAGACTGAATATGTATAAAAATTAATTTAAAAAAGAAATAAGATTAAAAAAACAAAAGAATAGCACAAAATTAGTTTGTAGATATTATTAAAACCCTACTGGGTCTTCTATGGAATTATCTTCGCTTTTTAAAGGCCCAGTGTTAAAATGTAGGAAGCTTTAGCTCTGATTCTCCGGGAGCTGGGTCTGAGACAAAGGTAAAGTGCAAGTTAATTTTGGAGCCATTCCCAGGGCAGTGGGGAAATGAGAAAGGTATGGTAACAAAGTGGCTGATGTTTCCATTAGAAAGGAAATTACTCTTGGTAGGAACTAGAGTTTAACTCTATTAAGGAACTCAGGGAGATTAGAAGGAACTACACATCAGAATTGTATCACCTAATTGGAAAGGGAGCTGGGATATTTATTCACCAACTAATATTAGTCACTGGTAAAAGCTATTCCTGGGATGTGTTAATTCCCAGAATTTCTGGCCTTCTTTACAGTGAGGTAAAGAGATGTAAACCCTGGTAGTTGGACTGGCACGCATAGAAATACTAAGGACTAAGATCACCTGGGTGGGACAGCAACAGACTCTGCTACATTGGAGTTAGAAATTTGTCAATCAACAGGGAAAGCCACTTTGGGTCATTAAAGGACTACTAAGTTGCATCCAGAACTCTTCTCATTTTATGATGACCAGGGCCATCTTTGTCACAGTCATTTCTAAGCATGACAGGTACACAAGCAGGATGGTTGTGTTCTTGTTCCTTTTGCTAACTACCATCCCACAGAAGAATAGGACCCAACCCAGTGGTCTTCAAATGGATCTAAGCCATGCAACCCTTATTTACAATGAAAGCTTATAAGGATGACCAATACATTGAAAAAATGATGTGGTCCTGCTCAGATTGAAGGAGATGAAGAGGCCTTATGTCCTCATTATGTAAAAACCCTCTGAGGGGATTTCAAAGAGCAACACTTGAAAACACATATTTCTCTTGTGTTCTGGCAAGAGAAAAAGGGAATAATTATTCCAGGTAGTCTCAGCTAATGTTAGTTTTACAGAAGAAATGGTTGGGGAGCAAAATTTTTCTGTGCTCTTTAAGGGTCTTTTAGCTGGTCTAAGAATTGAAGTGACATGAGGTTAATATGAGAATGAAACTAAAGTTTAATTACATGTGCACAGAGGCCCAATAATAAAATGAGACCCTAAGAAATGACCAAAGGACACAGTTTTTATACTTTTTAGACAAAGAAACAATAAATTTGTGAGGAAGGGATGGGACAAAGAACACTTAGGATTGGGAATTTGAATTAATAAGGAATTCTAAACAGAATTTAGGCTGGTGTAGTAAATTAGTAAAAGGTTTATTGATTCAGTCTACTCAGTTTCAAATTACCTATGTCTGATGATAAGGATGTCACTTACCTCCTGGCATGGGAAGGGGTAACTTTCACATGGGGGACTTATTTCCTGTTTTCTGGAAACAAAGTAGGGGGAGGTCATAGTGGTGCTCTTGCATTGGCTGTTTCTTAAGTCACTTTAATTCATGGTAATCGATATGTCATTGTGGTGCGTTTGGGGGTGGCTGGCCCTTGGCCCCACAAAAAACTTATGCAGCAAAAATGCACATGATGTAAAAAACATGTGATGTCAATTGTAAAGGGATGGATTTTCCTGGGGAAAAAATACCACTCCTTTACTTATGCTGCTAATTGTTCTTCTGTAAGATGTTCACGTAGTATGGTGGGATCCAGACTTTCACAAGAGCTCGTTTTGTTTCAGAAGATTAAATGGTGGTAACTGTTTTGAAAATTATCATCTGAATCTCAGGATCTTTACGTTTACAGTGCAGTTGTTTGCAAATAACCTTAACATGTGGTTAGAAAGTAATGTTTTCTCTCTGGGCAATTTTTTGTGGGTTAGAATAATGAATGTAGAAGAGTGAGAAAGAGCCCATGGATCCTGTGAAGTCGTTTGAACTGGGTTACATAAGGAAGAGTCACTTACTTTGTAACTCACTTAAAAATTGCTCCTCTCCTCTAGCCATACTTAAGGGGTTTCATAAGGAAATATGTTTAAATATATGACTTATATTTAAAACTTTGTCACAATTGAGCTATTTTTCTTAAGTCATTAACTTAAATTTGAAGGTGATTATGGATAAAACTAGTACCTATTTTTCCTTCAACTTCAATTTCCAAATCTTGATTTAACTGATTATTTACATCAACACTTTGATTTATAAATGGTGTTGTTAAAAGTGTCAACACAGGGGCATAGTGGTTATGTACATAAGTATTGGAGCCAAATAAATGTGGGCTCATATCTTATGACCACAAGTCAATAGCTGTTTGATGTTGGGCAAGTGTTAACTACTATTTTGAAAATCAGGCTCACTGTGATTGAAAATCAGATACAATGTACTTCGTATTGTGGCTGGCATATACTAAGCAATTTAAAAGTTATATCAAATATTCTTTGCTTCTGGCCTATATCTCAAAAAGGAAAATTATTTCTAGCTATGAAAGGTGATGAAGTATTAAAAATCAAATTTCCTCAGGCAGATTTATTTCAAGCACATCAAATGTTATGCTAGCAATAAAGACCAGTATGTTGGCAAAATTAGGGTCAGAAGAGGTATAAAAACTGGTATGTTATGTGCTGGGTATGTGTGTATGTGTGTGTTTTAAGAAAGGTTGTTGTTTCATGTCACCAGGTCATAAAAAAACAGGAGGTCCTTATGATTTGTAACAAAAATGTGTTTAACAGGTGGTCCAGGTGTACAAACTTCAATTCAGAGGTGCAAACATTGCATCTAAGAAGCAAGTAAGGATGTATCTGTGTCTGAAATTAGAGTATCAAAGTTCTTCCTCAAGAGTGGTGTCTAATAGGTGAAGATAACATGAAAGAATGTCAACAGGGATCAAAAACAGTGATAGTGACACTTACAAATTTTTTGTGATCATGTTTTAATGTTTTACTTCAAACTAATAAGTAAATTTTTGAATAATGGAAGCATATTATCTATAGGTTTTTATTGAATATTATTGTTAACCATTTTTTTCTCTTTTGGAATTCTAAGGTACATTTTAAATGAACTTTAATGAAGTATACATACATTAAAATATATACATTTTGAGCATGACAGCTTAATGAGTTTTGACAAATGTCTATATCATCCCCAACCTGATCAATCACTGATTGGATTTCTATCAATGAAATATCAGGGATTATTTTGAGGGAATAATACTAAATATTAGTGAATACTAGTTTTGCCTGGTTTAGAACATGGATTCATATAAAATAGAATCACACGCTGCCAGAGTCCTGCTCCAGCAGGTCCAGGGGTCCCTGAAAGGATGGACGGTGTCGGCGAAAAGGAGTGACAGAGCCTTGAGTTTCTTTCTCGATCACCAGGCAGGCGTCTCTGCTCTGTCTGCTTTGGTATCATTTTTTATTGGTCAAGCAATAACATGACATCAGAAAATAGAAATTTTTTACAGTGGCTAATTCCTTGTGATAAGATGCTTTGATCATTGAAAGCATACAGAAACAAGTTTTACAGAAGTATTTTTGTAGAACCATCCCATTCATTCTTGGCATTGGTCCCCAAGATTAAGAAAGTAACAAACCTACCTTATTTTGTACAGGTTGGTTTTTGGCCAATAATTATGACTTTGTTTTTAATTAACAAGTTATAACTGAGTCATGTGATACACTTACAGTGAGGTTGAGTAAATTTTATAACCAAGAGAATAACAGGATGTTTTTAGTAAAAAACAGGATAATATACATATTATTTAAGTTAGTAATGCTAAAATTAAAACATAGGTTAAATTGTATATAGATAGGCTAGGAGTTATTTTATCTAGCTCATTAACCATAAGAGGAAGAATGCTTGTTAACAAGTTGCTAGAGAAAGCCCTTTCTCTGATGTAAGCATAATGGGGGCTCTATGTGTGTTGGCCTTGCACCTGCGTTTCTAGTTTCTTATCCATCTTCATAACTGAAGTCAGTACAAGGGAGGGTATTTATGACTCCAATTAGCAAAGGTATATGTAGCAACTTATGTCCGGTTCTTGTCTATTTCTTATCTCTAAGTTAGGCTCTTTTTCTCCAGGCCAGAGTTAATCATAACTCTTGTGTTCTTATCCCCTCTTATGTCTTGGATCTGCAAGGCTTATTAGAAGAGCCTTTTGGCAAACATCTGCAGCACTTTGATCTAAAATCTCTTACGCAGGGGCAGGAATATGCTTTTTCTTATGGGGTAACTGTGTGGGGAATATCGGTCTGATTTGGAACATTGTGAGGCATAATCAATAACGGTGGTCCCATTCCCAATATGAGCCAATAATAGAAGAAGATACCAGTTTCGCTTCATGGCAGGAGCTGTGCAAACGTCTGCCATTTCTTTGCTGTGACTGTGTCATCCAGCAAAGCTGAGACACGACTCCCAGTAATACACTATGTACTTCTTGCATCTCACTGGTTTTCATTTAGTGTATATCTTCCAGATTCATTCATGTTGTGGCTTCCATGTTGCATTATGGCCACCATGAAAATGCCCTGCCCAGCGGTCATGGTGCAGGGGACATAAGTGACCAGGAGCCTCAGTTGCTATGCCTCAAGCTCATCAGTGTGTTCATGGCTGAGACCTCACTTCCCTCAGGCTGCTCCCAGCCAGTAACTGCACATGGGAAGGATGCTAGGATAGGACCTATCTGGTAACAAGCGGTAATTTCTAACTAGCAAGTTAGTCTCTAGCAGTCTTTGTTGCTCTGGCCAAAATCTTCTTAGCACTCGGCAGCTGCGTGAACTTCTTCTTACCCAATCCTTTCTCCTTTCTTCCTTGTTTGACAGGAGCCAGGTCTCCATTGCTATTTGATGTCTGACTTCCTCCTCTTTTCCCTCCTGTTTTTCTCTGAAGGTGTTTTCCCCAGCAAGTGTCTCCTCAAGTCCAGTTCCACGTTGTCTGTTTCTTGGAGGACCTTAGCTGACTCATTTACTTTTTAGCATTTCATTCTTTTTTTTTTTTTTTTTGCTCTTATTCTACTGTAAGAACAGATCACAATTATTTATCCTTTCTAATATTGATGCTCCCTTGGCCTGTTTCTTGTTTTTGACTGTCACATAGAAAATTGCTATGAACATCTATGTAAAAACTATTGTGTTTTCATTTATCTTGGATAAATGTCTAGGAGTGTAGTTGCTGGATCACATGCAGAGATGCTGCCAAATTGCTTTCCAAGTGGTTGTGCCATTTTACATTCCCACAAGCAATACATAAGAGTTCCTGTTGCTCCACATGCTCACCAGTACTCGGTGTTGTCACTCTTTTTAATTTTAGCTGTTTTAGTGAGCATATACTCATATTCTGGTGTCACTTTAATTTGTACTTCCCTGATAACTAAAGATGCAGAGTATCTTCTCACCTGCCATTGGCCACACAAAAACTTATTTTGGGGAAAGTATGTGTTCAGTTCCTTGACCATTTTTATTGGGCTCTTTCCTTATTCTAGAATTGTAAGAGTGCTCCATATATTCTGAATACAAGTTATTTGTCAGGATGTGTTTTGCAAATGTTTTTTCTCTGTTCTTTCCCTACATCTTCACTTTCTTAATCATGTCTTTTGAAAAACAGCTGTTTTAATTTTGAAAAACGCCAATGCATCGGCTTCTATTATTTTTTATAGTTGGTGTTTTTTTGTTTGTTTGTTTGGCTGGTTTTTTTTTTTTGTTTTTTTTTTTGTTTTTTTGTTTTTTTGGTCTTTGCCTCCTCAAATCCTTGCCTCCCATGAGGCTTTGAAGATTTTCTTCTATCCTCTGTGAGAAGTTAAATATTACAGATTTTATGTTTAGTTTTGTGATCAATTTTTGTTACTTTCCTTGTATAGGAGGTTGAGGTTAATATTTTTCTCATATGGGTATATACTTGCTCAATCACTCCTTGTTAAAAAGGCATTCTCTTCCTCATTGATTTATTTTGATGTGATTGTCAAAAATCAATTGCCTCTATATGTATGGGTCTATTTCTGGACTCCTTAGTCTATTCTATTGATCTGCATGTCTGTCTTTAATACCACATTGTTTTATTACTATAGCTGTAGAGTAAGTCTTGAAATAAAGTAATAGCATCCTCCAATATTGTGCTGCTTTTCTTCAAAAGTATCTTGGATGTTCTAGGCTCTTGGCATTATCATATGAATTTTAGAATCACACAAGGAAGCTACTGGGATTTTGATTGGAATTGTGTCGATCAGTTTGGGAATGAATCTTAATAATAATGAGTTTTGGGAACATGTGCTGTTTTCCAATATCTGTAAAGATACTTCTCACACATTTTGAAAGGACTAGTATGGTTCCAGTTACTCTGTTACGGCAGAGGAGGAAACTGACAATTCTGATTGTAAACAGAATTCCAAATAGGCCATTGCTAGTGTTATTTCTCTAACTGCAACCAAAGTTTGCCCAGTTTTAGTTTTGATAACTTTTCCCCTCCCCTTGAAAAAAATGAGTGAAAAAGAACATTGGAAAAATCTATTTAATGAACTTTGCCAAAGTTTATCGTTAAAGAGGCAGGAAAGGTGAAAGAGAAAGAGGTTGGAAAACCAAAGCTGGGTACTAGCTTCATGTCAGACTGCTATGATCTTGGGCAAGCTACTTAATTTATTCCAATTTTAAGTTTCTTATAAGAAAAATGGGTCTAATCCTACCTTTGTTTTTCTTTCAGGGATATTTTAAGTCACCTGTAAAATAAGGAATGAATGTGAAAACATTCTTTAAAATCTAAGGCACCAAACACAACTAAGATTCTTTTATTCTTTAGTAAAATAAAACCTTCTCTCAGATGACCACTTTTCTCTCCACACCTCCAATTACTCGGATCTTTGTCTCAGGATTCTTTTATGCCTCTTCTTTTCTGTTATTTTGTCATTTTCTTTAGGATAAGGACACCTCTGAGCACTCAGCTGGAAAGAAACACTCTCCAGATCATTTACCTTGTAACAGGGAAAAATTTTCCTCCTTTCAAGGAGATTGCACCTGAGAAATAATATGCTTTGGGCTTTTGGCCTATCAAGACAGCTATAGCAAGAAAACCTTCCTTTTATTTAGAAAAAGATAATTTTTGTTTTATAAGACTTCTGTATTTTTAAGTGTGTTTGTATATTTTTTAAAAAATTAAAATCAAATAAAGTCATTGCTTAAGAAAAGCATCATAACTAAATATATTTATAACGGAAATTGTTCTGGGTTTAGTAACCTATCGTCATCAGGAGAATTGAACCCTGTTACTTTTCACAAAGGCTGATTTATGAGATAAAGGGTTTACCTTTTTTCCTTTTACCAAAGAGAACAGAACCCACAGACACTTGGTTTTTCTTGATAAGTTCTGAATAGACTCTTTTTCTTCTGGTCCTTTTTCTTCTGGATTCCTTTTCTTCTGGTCCGAGCTCTTCTTATTATTAGCTGTAACTTCAGGACATTATTGAGTCTTTCTAGGCCTCAGTTTCTTCATCTCTAAAATGGGTTAACATGAGTACTGACACTCAGAGCTGATGTAGGATTGATTAATATTATGATATTATGAAGCACTTAGGTAATAGGAAGTAGTTAGAGGAGTACCTTGTATGTGGTAAGCATACAAAGATTCAGTAAGCATTCAATAACCATTATTGTAAAACTGCTCTCTTGGTCTTGTGCTATACTTTTAATATATACAGTACCAAATTTATTTGGTAAGTACTAAAATACTGGTAAGAACTACTCCATTTTTGGAGAAACTGAATTGGGTATGCAGGAATCCTGACATTTCCAAGTCAGTTTTGTTCCAGATTTAAGGAACTCCTGGAACTCGCAATCAACAAAGTTGAATACATCAGTTGCTTGGGAAATATCTCGAATATTTCAGTTTATGCAGTTTACAACTTGGAGCCTGGTTTTTAGAGTTGAAGTTGCAATTTTTATTTCAAGAGTTGCAATTATTTCACAGGTCGGGGAGGAAGAATGCCTGAGCCTCCTTGGACATGTCTTTTTCCTCCCCACCTTGGGTGGGTGTTTGGAAAGGAGAGAGCAAGGGTCCCAGCAGTGCCGTTAGAGTGTCCACAGTGATTTCCCCAGCACCTGGTAAATACCACCAGTGAACAACACTTCTCTCTTTGAGTTGCCGTTGCTTGTTTTACTAGGTCTGGCTTCCCTGTTAGTTTGAACTTTGTGGAAAGAGACATTTGAGCCCTTAGCACAGTTCCTGGCACTTAGTAGGTATTGAATAAATATTAAATGAGTGTGAAATCCATTCCTGGTTTTGCACTTTAGTTTTATTCTATCTCTTTATGTTGGCTGACCACTTAAGAGAGTGGTTAAAAGAGAGACATAAAAACATCAGAAGGTAGTAGTCTGTCGTACTCTGTTGAAAAGTAGAATTGTTCAGCGTTTTGCACATGCTCTATTGTGTTGGCTCCAAAGAGAGTTGGAATTTGTGGAGACCTAAGAAGAAGGAACTAATGTCATTCTCTCAACTGTGCATATTTAGCTATAACTGTGACGTTGATAAGAACTTCTACTTCTGATCTTCTCCTAAATACGTTCTCCACGTAGCAGCCATACCAATGTCTTAGCAATGTAACTCTGGTCATACACTTTTTAAAGGTGTACTTTTCATGGCTTCCCATTGGGCGTGAAGTCAAATCCATATCACTGTGGCTTCTAGGGTCCTCATGCTTTGGCCCTTGCTGACCTTCCAGTGGTACTAGAAACCATTTTCACCTCATTTTCTGTGCTCCAGTTACTTTTATTTTTTGATCTTTTTAAATGTTTACTTATTTTTCAAGAGAGAGAGACAGAGTGCAAGCAGGGGAGGGGTAGAAATAGAAAGGGCGACACAGAATCTGAAGCAGGCTCCAGGCTCTAAGCGGTCAGCACAGAGCCTAAAGTGAGCCTCGAACTCACGAACTGCAATATATCATGACCTGAGCTGAAGTTGGATGCTTAACCGACTGAGCCACCCGGGCACCCCTGTGCTCCAGTTACTCTTAACTTTGAGCTCCCCAGGCATGCCCTTTACAGCTTTAAAGCCTTAGCAGTTCTTCTGCTGATACTCATTTCCCCTCTGATATTCATGTGCTTGCTTTTTTCTTCTTTTCACGTCTTCCCTGAGAACCATTCTAGAGGAGAAACCCTGCTTTAATTGGGACATTGCACTCTATTTACATTGCTTCTTAACACTTACCAGTATTGGTTAATTATGCATTTACAAATGAGCTCTTCTTGGTTTGTTCTCATGCTTGTAGCATAGAAGTTTTATATGGTATTGAACTAAATATTTTCCCAATAAATATAAATATATAAATTTATAAAATTCTAAAACTTTCTAAATTTTCTAAGTTTTATGTTTGTCTCTGTGTTATATTCCTAATGCCAACCACAGTGCTGGTTCCTAGCAAATATTTAATGAAATAATTGTGTATTAGCCTTGGCTTTCAAATTTACTTTCTATCCTTTTTCTTGGGTCACCAGGCAAGGAGGTGAGTATTTGGAGTGACATACCCTAACATAAAAGTGTGTTGGTGATTGTGAGTGACTGCATTTTCAGGTCTCTAGACTGTGTTGGCTGGACTTCTCATTTTGGCTTAGCCATAAAAGCATTATGTCTGAGAACAAGTAATGTATCAGTTGAAAAAGAAGTTTTCAAGTGACTTGGGAACTGGGTTTTCAGTGTGGAGAGCTGAAGTCTTATTCCCTCAGGTCCTGAAGAAGTCCTCATGTGCAAGGAAAGAACAGCCTACTATCTAGTTAGAAGAAGGATATTTTGGGAAAATGTAATATAATCCTCGTGCTGAGTGCTTTCACACGAACTACAGAAGGGCAAAGAAACTTACTATGGTTAGCATTATTCTGAGATAGTTTTTCTCATCCTTTGGACAGGTTTAGCTGCTTTCAAATCATTCCAGCAATTCCCAAAGAAGGAACAGGAGCTTTGCTATATGTCAGAGTGGGAAAGCACATGCAAATAGAATAAATATTTTCCTTCAGTAGAACTCAAACTATAAAATGTTCTGTACACAAAAATCAATCAAAATCTCAAACTCACTATACATAGATTGCCTGTTGAGGGTGATGAAATCCAAATCCACATCGTGGTGGACTCTCCACATTGAATTTGACTGCCTCCCTTATTACATAGGCAATGGCTTCTAGATTACATTTCTGTGTATGAATTTATTTGCATGAGAAAGGGAGGGTAGCACACCTTACCGTGTACCATGGAGAGCTCTTCTCAGCGCAGAGATAGTTTTGTATTTTCCCCTTAAGACAAAAACTTGGCAAATTATAGCTTTGAAGAGCTTAGTTTTACCTCGGAGGCGATTCTATATGGCTTGACCTGTTGAAACCAGTATCCAAACCCTAGGGCTTCTGTTCCCTCTTATGACTGATGTAACAAAATAGGGTTCTTGGGGTAAGTGAAGGAGAAGCTAAAGCATTTTTAAGGGGAATTTGTCAGTAGAGTAGCAAAATGTCATGTTGCTCTCAAACTGATATTGTTAGCAGGACATAAAAATTACCTGGGATCAGTATTTACATAGCATAAGCTGTGTACTGAATTAATTGGGACATATGTCCAGTGTCTTTCACCAGGTGGAATAGTCAGTTTCATTTGCTTTCTGTAGCATGCTCAGCTACCCAGGAAGAAACTGCAAAGAAAAGTACTATTTAAATTAGCTTCTCTGTCAATGGAGTTCTTATTGCCTATGTCCAGATTCTTCTTAATATGTAACTTCTCTTCCCACTTAGTTACTTTCAAAGGAATGTCTGTATATACAGAAGAGTTCAAACTGTCTTCTTAAAATTTCTGATCACTAACAGGTCCCTTTCCAGTCAATGCCAAATATTAACACTCTGCTAAATTGACTTATTAAAAGGAGGTAATGTTGTAAAACTGGAGGCTTGAAACCTGAAGGGTCTGCTTTTAATTTCAATTGTTAACCAAATTGTTGATCAATTTTTTTTAACATCCCTAAGCCTCACTTGTTTTATCTTTAAAATGGGACTAATAATAGTGACTTTGGGGGTATAGTGAATATTAGTGGAGATCATGCATAAAAGTGTTGTTTATCACAGTGCTTGGCATGTAGGCAGTGCTCAACAGACGGTCGTTAGTAATTGTAATAATGATGACCCTGCCTACCACAACTTAGTTAAACCTGAGTGAAGTCAGATGTCTAACTGGATTATACACCCTCTCAACTAGACAGGAAAACAATGAAAAACTCATCATTTCCTCCCTCAGTTTTCAGTCTTTCCAGATTACGGTATTGTTATTCTAAACTATCATATGTCCTCATTTTCTACTGACAAATGACCAAAAAAAGGCAAGATAAAATTTTCCCAACATTTCTCTTACAGTATTACTCACAGCAATACAGGCAAAATCAAGTGGAGAAATGTCTTTGTGATGATTGTTAGGAAAGGTGTATCCTTTGTATGAATTACCTAAGTATGAAATATCCTTTTTATGCTAATCTACTTCCCAGGTCACTGTTCAACACTTTGCTCTGCTTGTCCCTGGAGACAAAGCTGTTGAGTTCAGACAGGTTTTGATATGTGGCAAGTGTAGGCAGGAAATGCAGGTGCAGGTAGCCTCAGGAGCACTTAGAACTATTTCCTGACTAAAAATATGATAAGGGGTTGCATCTTCAATCCAGCATGTAACCAGAGTCAATGGAACAGAAGAATAAAATGTATTTTGTTCGTAATGAACTGAGACTGCACATAAAAGAATCTTTTAAATATCTGAATGGTTAAAAATGGATTATATTTCCCTTTGGGAAAGGAAGTACTCAAAGGGATAGGGCTGATGAACTGAGCTTATTAAATTGGCTTTTGGCGGTGATGAAAATGGTATGGACAAAAGCGCAGTGGTATATATTTCACACACATTTGCAGGGGTAATGAACATAAAATAATGCTCTGGTAGAAGTTGAGATGCTTTATATTCTGACACCTGGACTCCGGTGGCATGCTTATCACCCAGAGTAGATCTCAGCGTTGAGAAATCAAAGTAGTTTCATGAATAAACACCTTTAATCACTGGTGGGGTTAGTTTCCAACCTGAGAAGACTCTGTATTACTGGAGAAAAGATTTGGAAAGAGGACAGGTAGGTACCACTTGCTTCAGTTGACATTATTAGGGAAACTCCAGTCCTTTTAGTCAAATACCAGAGAATCCCTGAGCACTGTGATAGAATTCATGGTGATGGGGTTCAGGGAAGGCTGCCCCCAAATGTGCCATGGTGGCATATTGATTAGTCAGAATTAAAGTTACTTAAGTAGCAGCCACTGCAAGGACATTCTGACCCTTCTCGGCCCCCTGAAAGCAGGAAGTAAATTTCCCACATGAAAGGTACCAGGAAATAGAGAGATGTGCTTATCTGTATAAACAAACCTTGTGACCTCTTCACCAATTTATTTCCACACCCAACTTCCTCGTTTTGTCAATTTCTCACAAATTTTTGTTTGTTTTGTTATCTTTAAGGTGGAATCACAAAAATACCTACTCTATAGGGTTGCTGAGAGTCCCAAATATTTAGAACAGTGCCTGACACCCAATAGACTTTCAGCAGAAGTTAGCTGCTATTATTATTATTATTATTATTATTATTATTGCTACAGATCTAGAATTTTGGTTATCTGTGTTTTAGTCAAGATCGAAGTGGGAACACAGAAATCATATCAAGCATTTGCAAAAGATGAAATTTAAAGCAGGCATTGGATATACGGGTGGGGGGTTTGCTGGAGGTCAAACATCTGAGAATGTGAGAGGTACCCTAGAAATGATTACCGGCAGAAAATTAATACCACTCCTCGGCTGGTGAAATGCAGAGAGGAAGAGTATTGTTACTGGAGGTCAGAGACAAGGTTGTCTGACAGAGTGCGAACCTCCATAGAGTTTTCTGGAGTGAACTGGTGTCACAGAGGAGATTTTGCCACACCAGAGAAGATATCAAGGCCCAGAAAGGAGAGAAATTCTCTGGCTTCCATCTTCCCTCCATCCTGTAATCTCTCATCAGTCCCTTTCTTGTTCAAATTCAGGCAGAAGCCAGCTGACTAGGTAACTGAGTAAACAAAACTTTGAGGGGTCAGCCGTCATCCTTCCCCCATGACGGAGAGGGTCAGGCTAAGGGCAAGGAAAGGACTTGAGGGCAACCCAGGCTGGGAAAAGCGCACACTGACTTACAAGGTAGGGCTTGCTCTTGGGGTTCATTGACTCCCCTCATCACCAGCTCCCAAGCTGCAGGGTTTCCTCCATTGTAGGAGCCATTTGGAAACCCACTACTTAGGGGTTTTCTACGTCTTGGCAATGTTTTATCAAACTTTGCTAGGCGTCTAGGTTCAGCGGTTTCTAAAAAACAATGTTGCTGGGCTGAACCGATGCCCTTAAAAACCATTGTCGTGACCCAATGGATTAATGTACATGGAAACACATTTTAAATTAGACAAATTTCCCTCAGTCCACACTGAGCCCCCAGTTATCTACTAATGAACTCTGATATTATGTCCACTGCACCCTAATATTTAAGGCATTGGTCTTCCCACTGGAGACTGTTGCCTTCTGTCACTCTCAGCCAGTAGAGTGGATTCCAAAGGGGCAGGAAATATCCTGGTGGGATTTGATTTCTTCTTAGATAAAATGATCTTTTAGAAAATGTGATGATGAGTGAGAGCAAGGCTGTCTGTATTCTTCAAAGTTTAATGGAGTTGGGCTAAATGAGGGGGAAAGAACTAAATGAGACATCATTTGCAGGCATGCAAGGAGTGACACTATTGTAGAAACTGTTCATGTCCTTTTATTTTCACCCTTATTTCTAACTTGTCTAACAAACTTATTAGTTTGTCAGGATCCCATTCCTTGCACTTTGGGAGTTGAAGACATAGGTAGGGTTTTTGGTATATGATTGGAGCATTAATACAGGGTGCACTGCTATATGTTTGACAGTAATATATCCAAGTATAGTTCCAATAGGAGTGTTGACTGATACTTTGGTTAATGAGCACAATCAAAAAAGAAAGACAGCACATCAGAAGGTCATTGGTTTGCCCATGACATGAGCGACTTCCTTTCTGATTAAGGTAATGATTTTGAATACTGGGGAAAGATATCCTCTTCTGTGTTGTTTGTAAGATAAAATTTAATCAAGATTACTAACATGTTGCCCATTTTATTAAATCTGGACAGTAAAACAAAACATAACACAACAGCCAGGCCCTGATCCATGGTGTTTACTGGTTCCTGTGGTGTAAATGCTCCTACCATGGCCATTTTCAAGCAAGAATTGTGACATCACAGAATGAAGAGTTGGAAAGAGAAACACACTGGCACATGATTATATAGTATTTACACTAAATAGTCACAAGAGGGGTAAATAGCCTTGAGAACATAAGTAATAGTAAATGTAGTAAATAAATTTAAATCCTACTTTAAAATCCCATAGTAAAGTCCCATTTTAACAGCTTTATTGAGGTTTAATTGACATTTAACAATTCTGTATATTTGAGGTATGACTTGATGTCAAGCTGATTAACACATCCACTATGTTTATATAGTTGCCATGAAAAAAAAAAAGTGCCTTCCCTTCCTTATTAGATTGAGCCTAGCATTACACATAAAATGTGCCACAACTTTATTTAACATTTTTCATGGACATGTATGTTATTTCCATAATTTCCCTCTTGTCAACTAAATTTGAGAATGTCACTTGGTGTAGATATATGAGGATGTGCCATTTCCAGAAAGAATAGCTAGCTGGTATGATTGCTATAAAAAACAAAAACAACATAAAAAAGTGTTTGCAAACTTGAAGACATTCAGGTAAATTAGTCATGGACAGGAAAAATCTGATGAGAGTGAAACTAAAATGTCCGTAATTTTTCACTTTATATAAAAAGGAACTGGAAGTTATTCTTTCTGATAAGATATATCGATATCCATAAATACAGATTTAAGAATGACTGTAGAATGGCAATGAGAAAGAATGAAATCTGGCCATTCGTAGCAAAGTGGATGGACCTTGAGGGTGTCATGCTCAGTGAAATAAGTCAGGCGGAGAAGGACAGATATCATATGTTTGCACTCATAGGTCTAACAGGAGAACCCCAACAGAGGACCATGGGGAGGGGAAGGAGGAAAAAGAGTTGGGGAGAGGGAGGGAGACAAAACAGGAGAGACTCTTGAATACTGAAAACAAACTGCGGGGGGAAGGGGTAGGGGGAAAGTTAATGGGGGGTGATGGTCTTGGTGGAGGTCACTTGTGGGGAAGAGCACTGGGTGTTATATGGAAACCAACCTGACAATAAACTATAAAGTTAAAAAAAAAAGAATGACTGTAGAGCATATTAAATAATAAATGGGAAGATTTAATGTGCAGTTAAAACCTTCTAAATTTCTTATCTCTTAAGATCAAAGAAAACAAATTTTAAGCCATGCAATAAAAATTGTAATAAAAAAAAACAGAGAAGTATAAAATTCAGACCTAAACACTAAGGTATCAGATGGTAAAGGATGACTAAAAAGAAATACAGATAAATTATATAAATATCTCCTGTTAAATATCAGGCACAAAATGAAGCCAAATCACAATGTTAACTTTTTTAGGAGCCATAATAATACCATGTAGGAAACTTACCCTTAGTTTTCAGTGACTAGGAATAATCCAACAATTTACCTTGAAATGTTATAAAAAAGAAATTCAAACTACATGGCAAAAATCTTTTTTTTTTTTTTTTTTTGTAAATGTTCATCTGTTTATTTTGAAAGGGAGGATAGGGGCAGAGAGAGGAGAGAGAGAATCCAAGCAGGCTCCACACCCAGCACGGAGCCAGATGTGGGGCTTGATCTCCTGCCTGTGAGATCATGACCTGAGCAGAAATCAAGAGTCAGATGTCCAGGTGACTGAGCCATGAAGGTGCCCCAAAACTACATGGCAAAATCTTAATGGTTGTTGAATCTGTGTGGTAGATGTAAGGATATTTGTTGTATTATTCTTTACATTCTTCTGCATGTTTTGAAAATTATAATAATAAAAAGTTAGAAAAATTAAAAAAAAATCAGTAAAAGAAATGTCCCTTCAAAACCCCCTTTAAATTTTACCAGTTACTTTCTTGACCATTTCCTACATTCTTACTAATTTTACAATTTATAAATAGCCCTGTATTCTTACTAATTTTACAATTTATAAATAGCACTATATTTCTAAAGTGAATAAATAACTATACATTGTCTCTAGTAGTTGAAAAGCATATTTTTCTCTTTCTTTTTATTACTTTTTGCAAAGTAGAAAAAATAGAAACTCTTAGTGGGGAATAGGCAAATCCATTAGCGATAGGAAGTAGACTAGTGGTTTGTTTCCTCGAGGTGGGAGTGTAAAGGAAAGGGTTAGGGAGAAATGCAGAGTGAATGCTAATGGGCACAGGTTTCCTTTTTGGAGTAATGACGTCGTCTGAAGTCGGTTGTGGTGATTGTCATACAGTTGAGAATATACTAAGACCACTGAATTGTAACCTTTAAATGGGTGTGTTTATGGTACCTGAATTACAGCTCAATACCACTGTTATTAAAAGAAAACATTGGTTCATTTAGATTTGTTAAACAACCAAACAAAACACATGCTTTTGCTTACAAGAAACATATATCACATGAAAGAGTGAGGCCAAGAATGAAAGGCTAGGCAAAGGTAAGTTGCATATGTTTTTATCTTATGAAAGGCAAAGGGATTCTGGATCAAATATGGGCTCAGTCTCAACAATACTGCTTAGGAGAGCACTCTCCATTAAGTCACTATCTTGGTATCTCACTTCCTTTATCGATGACAAATGTCTCAGGGTCCCTGCCTATTTGTAATGTTTTCTTCACTATGAAATGACACAGTACAGTTGAAAATGCTTGGTAAATTGTACAGTGTTGTCTAGTGTACCACAATTACTTATGGACAGGATATTAAGTTCTCAATTGAGAATGAGATACTCTGAGGGGCACCTGAGTGGCTCAGTAAGTTAAGCATCCAACTTCGACTTTTCTCCCCCACTCGTGCTTGCTCGCTCGCTCTCGCTCTCTCTCTCTAAAAGAACATGAAAAAAATTTAAAAAAAAAGGTAAAATTAGATACTTTGAAATGTTCATCTGAAGAAAAGCCTCGTGTGCTCACGGTATTCACTGATTCCCCTTTCTACTAAAAATTTGAGGCTATTTTAGAGAATTACTTCTACTTAAAAAATGTGTATATGTACCACATTTTTTATCCAATCATCTCTTGGGCACTTGGGTTGTTTCACATCTTGGCTGTTATGAATAATGCTGCAATAAACACAGGACTGAGTACATCTCAGTGAAATGCTGTTGTCATTTCTTTGGGTAAATACTCAAAAGTGGAAATGCCAGATCTTATGGTAGATCTATTTTTAATGTTTTGAGGAACTTTCACATTATTTTCCATAGTGGTTGGACCAATTTAAATTCCCATTAACAGTGTATAAGGGTTCTCTTGTTACCACATCCTCATCAGCATCAGTTGTCATCTGGACAGTAACCATTTTAATAGGTGTGAGGTGATACCTCATTTTGGTTTGATTTGCATTTTCCTGATTGTGATGTCAAACATCTCTTCATGCATCTGTGGGCCATTTTGATCCTTTTTAGAGAAATGTATACTTAACTCTTCCTGTTTTTAAATGAGATTTTATTGTTGTTGGTATTGAGTTGACTGAGTTCTTTATTTTAACCCTTGATCTGATCTTTGGTTTGCATACATTTTTTTTTTTCTGTGCAGAAGATTTTGAGTTTGATGTAGTCCCACTTGTTGATATTTGTCTTTTGTTGTTTGTGCTTTTGGCATCAGGTCCCCCTGCCCCCAACCGCCACAATATTGCCAAGACCAATATTAATGACCTTCTTCCCTCTTTTTTCTCCTAGGAATTTTATGTTCAAGTCTTATATTTAAGTCTTTGATCTATTTTGATTTAATTTTTGTGAGTGGTATGAAATAGGGGTCCAGTTTCATTGTTCTTTATGTGTTTCTCCCATTTTTCCAGCACTATTTGTTCAAGGGACTACCCTTTTCCCATTGGGTGTTAAATATATATAAATATTATATATAAATAATAATTTATATTATTACAGCTTTGTAGTATAGTTTCAAAGACAATGTGAGGTATTTCTGGCTTTTCCACCCACCTCAGGATTTCTTTGACTACTTGGGTCTTCTGTAGCTCTGTACAAATTTTAGCATTCGTTTTTCTATTTCTGTGAAGGCCTTTGGTATTTTGATGGAGATTGTGTTGAATCTGTAAATAGCTTTGGGTAGTTTGGTCATTTTAAAAATATTAATTATTTTGGTTCATGAGCACAGGATATCCTTCCATTTGTGTCTTCTTTCATTTCTTTGAGCAAAGTTTTGCAGTTTTCTATGTATAGATTTTTCACTTCCTTGGTTAAACTTATTCGTTAGTATTTCAATATTTTTGATGCTGCTGTGAATGGGGTAATTCTTTCTTTTTCAGATGCTTCATCTTTGGTATAAAGGAATGCAATTGATTTTTGTATGTTGATTTTGTATCTTGTCACTTTATTGAAATCATTTACTAATTCTAACAATTTTTTTGATGTGCTCTTGGGATATCATCAGCAAATAATGACAGCTGTACTTCTTACTTTCTTATTTGGATGACTTTTATTTCTTTGTCCTGCCTAATCAGTGTGTCTAGAACTTATAGTACTGTATTGAATAGGAATATTAGGAAAGGCATAGTTGCCTTGTTCCTGATCTTAGTGGAAACATTTTCAAATTTCCTCCCTTAATTATAATGTTAGCTGTGTGTTTGTTATATGCGGCCTTTATTATGTTGAGGTATGTTCCTTCTATATCTAGTCTGTTAAGAGTTTTATCATGAAAGGATATTGTATTTTGTTAAATATTTTTCTGTGTCTGTTGAGATAATCATGTGATTTTTATCTTTCACTTTATTGATGCAATGTATTAAGTTAATTGATATGTGGATATTGAACAATTTTTTATCCCAGAGATAAATCCCATCTGGTCATGATGTATATAATCCTTTGATATGTTCTTGAATTCAGTTTGCTAATATTTTGTTAAAAATTGTTTCATCTATAATCATCAGAGATGTTAGTCTATAGTTTTCTTGTCCTATCCTTAACTGGTTTTGATATCAAAGTAACACTGGCATCACAGAATGAGTTTGGAAGTATTCCCTTCTGTTCTGTTCAATATTTTGCAAGAGTTTGAGGAGGATTGATGTTAATTCTTTTTTAAATGTGTAGAATTCTCCAGTGAAGGCATTTGGTCCTGGAGTTTTTGGTGTTGGGAGATTTTTGATTACTGTTTGACCCTTTTTAGTTGTTATTGATCTGTTCAGATTTTCTATTTTTTTTCTTGAATCAGTCTTCTTGGTTGTGTGTTTCCACAAATGTGTTCATTTCCTGTAGGCTGTGTAATTTGTTGGCGTATTATTGTTCACTGTAGTATTTTATGATTCTTCTGTAATTTCACTTGTAATGTATCCTCTTTCTTTTCTCATTTTGAATTTTTTTTGTATTTGTCTAGTTAAAGATAAGTTTTGTTTATCTTTTCAAAGAACCAGCTCTTAGTTTTATTGATCCTTTCTATTGTTGTTCTGGATTTTATTTCATTTATTTCCCCTTAGATCTTTATTATTTTCTTCCTTCTGCTAACTCTGGGCTTAATTTTTTTTTTCCTTTTTTCTGGTAACTTGATGTGTAAAATTAGGTTGTTGAGATCTAACTTCTTAATATATATGTTTATTGCTATAACTTTCTTCTCAGAGCTGTTTTTGATGCATCTTTTAATATTTGATACATTGTGCTTTCATTTTCATTGTTTCGAGGTATTATTTAAAATTTCCCTTTTGATATTTTTGACCCATTGGTCATTTAGAAGTGTTGTTTAGTTTTCATATATTTGTAGATCTTCTCATTTTACTATTTTTGTTGATATCTAGTTTTATACTATTGTGTTCAGAGAAGTTAGTTTTCAATCTTCTTAAAGTTGCTAGGATTTTTTTTTTTTTTTTTTTTTTGGCCTATCATAGAATCTATGCTGGAGAATGTCCCACGTGCACTTGAGAAGGATGTGTATTCTGCTGCTGTTGGATAGAATGTTCTGTGTATGTGTATTAAGTCAATTTGTTCTAAAGTGTGGTTCCAGGGGCGCCTGGGTGGCTCAGTTGGTTGAGTGTCTGACTTTGGCTCAGGTCATAATCTCACTGCTTGTGGGTTCGAGTCCTGCATTGGGCCCTCTGCTGACAGCTCAGAGCCTGGAGCCTGCTTCAGATTCTGTGTCTCCCCCTCTCTCTGCCCCTCTTATACTCTTGATCTGTCTCTCTCTGTTTCTCAGTAATAAATAAATGTTAACAAAAAAGATTTAAAGTGTGGTTCCAACAATTCCTTGTTGATTTTCTATATGTACAATTTATCTGCTATGGATAGTGGAATATTAAAGTCCTTCACAATTACTGTATTGTGGAATATTTCTCTCTTAGAATCTGTTTTAAATTGCTTATTTATTTTGGTGATTTGCTGTTGGTAGTGTATATATTTATAATTATTATATCTTCTTCATGTACTGATCCCTTTATCATTATATTATGACCTTTTTCTTTCTTGTACTCTTTTTGTCTTCAAGTCTGTTTCATCTGATGTAAGTATGGCTACACATGCCTTCTTTTCATTTCCATTTTCTTGAAATATCATCTTCCATCATTTCACTTTGAGCCTTTGTGTGTCTTTAGAGCTCAAATCAGTCTCCTGTAGGCAGAATACATTTGAGTCTTGTTTTTTATTCTTACAGCTACTGTGCCTTTTTATGGGTGAGTTCAATCCACTTAGGTTTAAGGTAATTATTAATATGTAAAGATTTACTAATGCCATTTTATCTTTTGCCTTTTGGTTATTTTGTTTCTCCACTGTTTCTTTTTCCTTCTGTTTCTACCTTTGTAAGCTGATGATTCTTCATGGTGATTGGGTCAGTTTCCTTTTTTCTTTTTAATGTTTTTGACTCTGCTGTAGATTTCTGCTTTTGGTTGCCATGTTTTCATAAAGCATTTCATAGATAAAGTAGTTCCTTTTCTGCTGATAGCAATTTATCTTCATTCACCTGTAAATGTTCCATCTTGTTACTCTTCCCCTTTTACATTTTTGATGTCACAAATTACCTGTTTTTATGGAAGAGTTTGTTACCAAATTGTAGTAACTTTTGTTACTTTTCATATTCTTTTCCTTTAGCTTTTATGCTATAATTAAGAGTTTAATATACTGTCATTTTTTAATGTTTATTTTTGATAGAGAAGGAGAGGGCATGAGTAGGGGAGGGACAGAGAGAGGGAGACAGAAAATCTGAAGTGGGCTCTGTGCTGACAGAAGAGAGCCTGATGAGGGTCTCAAACTCACCAACTGTGAGATCAGGAACCTGTGCTGAAATGGGATGCTTAACTGTCTAAGCCACCAGGAGCCCCAAAGTTTAATATGCTATTCTAAAAAAGAGTTAAAGTATTCTAATTCTGACTATTTATCACCTTAATCAGAGTTTCATGTAATTTTGTGTTTGTTTCAACTTGAAGAGCTCGTTCCAACATTTCTTGTAAGGTAGATCTAGGGTGGTGAACTTCTTCAGTATTTGTTTGTCTGGGAAATCCTTTATTTCTCTTTCATATAAAATTTTGCCAGAAGGAAGAGTGGCTGGCAGTTGTTATCTTTCAGTATTTTGAATATGTCATCCATTCTCTACTGCTCTATAGAGTTTCTACTGATAAATCTGCTGATAGCTTAATGCAGGTAACTTTATAGGTTACTGTTTGATTTTCCCTTGGCTGCCTTTAAAATTGTTTCTTTATCTTGATTTTAGACAATTTTAATATAATAGGTCTTAGAGCAGGTCTTTTTACATTGAGATAATAAGGTGTTCTATTAGCTTCATAGACTTGTATATCTATTTTCTTCCCCAGATTTGGGAAGTTGTCAGCTGTTATTTCTTTAAATATGCTCTCTAGTCCATTATTCCTTTCTCCTCCTTTTGGGATACCCATTATATTTTTTCTTGGCCTTTCTAATGGAGTCAGACAGTTCTCAAAGTGTTTCTTCACCTTTTAAAAATCTTAGTTCTCCCTTTCAACCTGAAAAATCTTAGGTTGAAGTGAACTCCCTTTCCACCATTTCTGTATTTCTATTCTCAGACTGATTAATTCTCTCTTCCAAATGATCAGCGCTCCTTCCAATGCATTCTAATACATTTTTCATCTCACTGTTTCTTCAGCTCCAGAATTTGTTTGGTTCATTTTTGGAATTTCAATCCTTTCAGTAAAGTATTTTTTCTGCTCATTAATTTTATCCTGAGATTATTGTATTGCCTTTCTGAGTTTTCCTGTAGCTTGTTAAATTTCTTCATAACTGCTATTTTTCAGTTCTTTATTCATTAGAACACAATATTTCATGTCTTTGGGTTTGGTTGTTGGAAATTTGTAATTTTCTTTCTGTGATACATATTACTGAGATTTTTTCATGATGTTTGATGAGAAGCGATCCTCCCAATACATTTGAAGTGAACACCTTTCTTATTTAGAGAAGGCTTTTTTTACTTTGATTCATTAAAAAAAGTTTTTTTTTAATTTAAGTATAGTTGACACACAATGTGCCATTAATTTCAGGTATACAACATCATGATTTAATCTCTTCATATGTTATGCTGTGCTCACAAGTGTAGCTACCATCTATCACCATACAATGCTACTAGAATATTGCCGACTATTATATTCTGTATTCCTGTGACTTCATTCCATAACTCAAGACTGTATTTCTCACTCCACTTCACTCCCCTTTCCCATCCCTCCACTTTCCTCCCCTCTGGCAACCATCAGTTCTCTGTATTTATGGGTCTGATTCTGTTTTTATCTTTTTGCTCATTTGTTCTTTCACATTATGCATATGAGTGAAATCATATGTTATTTGTCTTTCTGAGTCTGACTTACTTCACTTTGTATACCTTCCAGGTCCATCCATGTTGTCATAAATGGCACAATCTGATCCTTTTTTATGGCTGTGTAATATTTCAGCGTGTGTGTGTGTGTGTGTGTGTGTGTATACTTATATCACATATTCCTTATCTATCTGTCCATTAATGAACACTTAGGATGCTTCCATATCTTAGCTATTGTAAATAATGCTATAATAATTGTTTAATTTGATTTGAAAAGTTCTACAGGTTGATAGTAGCCTTACCCATGTTTTATAGAACATGGTGCTGTAAAACAAGGGTTTAGTTTCTCTTAAGGGAGCTGACTCCCAGCTAAGATTTGGAGCCACCATATTAAAAAAAAAAAAAAAGGAAATGGCAGTGGCAGAGTGGAGTAAGTATGTATTTAGCACTTGATACATTGAGTGTGCCTGTGGCCGTACAGGGGATCCTCAAATTGAGAGGGTTCCCAAGATCTGTGGGTGGTCCTCTTGCCTCCTGGGGCAGATAGCAGGAGACACAGTCCTTCATTTCTTTTTGTCTTCCTACTTCTCTTTCCTTTACCTTCCCTGATTCACACATTATCTCCTGAAAGAGCAACTGGTCCCTACGGCTGCACTGCACATGGCCCAGGGCAGACTCCTACGCATTCCTCCATGTTCCCTCTCCCCTGCTAGGATGGTCATGCTGGCTCAGTGCCTGGCTGCCCACTGCTTTCTCTGCTGTCACTGCCTCCGCCCCAGCAGCTCCACCACATTTCCCTCATTCTGCGCCTCCGCCAGGGTCCAGTTCATCCACTTCTTGCTGCACACATGGTTAGATCCCTTACGTGTCCTAGTGTACTGCACAGAGGAACTTTTTTGATGTTGTTGTAATGGAAGTTGGATTAGCTGTAAATCAAAGGGGAAGGGTGAAAGGGTGTAATTCATGCCACCACGATGCTGATGCTGTCTCTCAATTTTGTTTATTTTTTGGTACTATACTATACCTTGGTACTTAGGTAAACCATTGGACTTTTCTCAGTCTTAAAACCATGAGGTGAGCCAATTAATGTAATGCCACAGCTTTCTAGGAGCTGAGGGTTGGGGTAGAAACAAGATGAATATTTCTCTGCACAGTTAGGTTGTTGGCTGGCCACCTTCTACTGAAGGGAAAATACATCCTTCCTGCCACTATTCCAAATAAGCCCATCTTCCAATCTCTTGCCTGCCAACACTGCCTCATGGGATCCCACAATAGCCATTGTAGTATGGCCAGGCAGGACAAAGAGGCTATTGTCTGAGAATAGATGCTGGAGAAGATTTTGCCAAATTGTGCATTTTGAGGTGAGAGCGTTTTCACAAATAGAGTGTTAATCATGCTTCTCTGACACTATCAATTATGGAAGCAGACCAAGAATAAACCTGCAAATAAGAAGAGCCCTTTGTTCCTCTCTCAAATTAACCATTCAGGCATATTGGAAATGCAAAGAAAACAAATTTGCTAAAAGATAAATATTTCCAACAGAAAAAAACTTCATATATTTTTTAATGTTTATTTATTTTTGAGAAAGAGAAAGAAACAGAGCACCAGAGGGGGAGGGGCAGAGAGAGAGAGGGAGACAAAGAATCTGAAGCAGGCTCTAGGCTCTGAGCTGTCCACACAGAGCCCGATGCGGATCTTGAACTCATGAACTGCGAGATTACCTGAGCCGAAGTCAGATGCTTAACTGACTGTGGTGCCCTTCATATAATATTCTTAATAATCACAATAAACTTAAAAATTTTTTTGTTTATTGGATGAGTATTTAGCAGAAATGCTTTTAATTATACATTGCATTAATTGCTTGTTACTTTATATATGTTTCATGGTATTATCTAGAACTTTGATACCTGACGTGTGGTTCTGTAGGCTGGTAACATTGGAAGTACTTCAGAGCTTGTCAGAAATGCAGAGTCATTGAACCCTTCTCAAAGCTATCAAGTTAGAATTTCCATTTCACTCAGGAGATTTCAATGTACATTAAAGCATGAAAAATGCTGATCAAAAATATGTTCTAGAAAGCAAGTATTTCCTATCTTTCTGTGTTCTCCCATATCATCTAGCACCTGGGTGTACAGGAGTTATTAAGCTTGCTTGACTACATAAAATATGTATGTTCTTTTATCAGACTGTATAACTCTGAGCATAGTAGCTTTCTGTAGAATTTGGATTATTGGTTAGGGAAGTTCATGTGGCAGGGAAAATAGCATGTGCTCATCCGCAACCAATGTATAAAAAACTGCATTTGCCAGCCACTTTTGCAAAAATCAAGGCCATACATGGCCTGAATATTTGCCAGCGGGGTAGATGAGTGGATGGAAGGCATAGCCAGAAGAGTTCCTCTGCAACCTTCTGGATTGACTACATAATTTTTTGGGCCCAGTGAACAATGAAAATGTGAAGCCTTTTATTAGACAATGATGAAATTCAAGACAGCAACAGTAGAGCATGAAACCAAACATAAGCCCTTCTAAGTGCAGAATGGTTGGGTGAGTTGGAGGCTGTACTACTGCATTTGCATGCTAGGAAGCAGCCCTGGTTAACACTCTACTCTTTTCTCTGACCCTGGTGAACTCCTGAAACCATGTATGAGATTGTGGCATTATGAAATGCCATACACTCTGTCAGCCTAAGTCCCTGATAAACCAGGGATTGCTGAGCCCCTGCCAAACGCTCTTTGTGGACATAGAGTGAATGAGAAATAAACTTTTGTTTCTAAAAGCCCCTAAGATTTCAGCATTAATTTGTTAATGCCTCATGGATCTAGCCCATTTTGATTTACTCATCTGAGTTGTTCTCAGTCACAGATGAATTAAATTGAGAAGAAGAGGTTAGAACCTAACGAAGAGACTACTGGCGGTGAGGAAGGAAGGGGGTTGGCATGGAGACCAGAAGTAGAATGTTCAGGCTTGTAATAGAAAAGTATTCAAGGGAGGATTAGGACATTTATTTAGAGAGAGTTTGGGGAAAAGAGATAGGGAGAGGAAAGGAGCTTTCACCTCCCTCTTTTCTTAGTTAATATGGAGGAAAAGTTACTGGGTAGTCATGGAGAGTGATACAAAATTTATAAAGATGTATTTTGACATAACTACTATTGGAAACCACCTACAAGACAGGGATGAATAATGGAATATGTGTCAGAAAATATCAAGATGAATGTAGCCTTTGGGTAGGGTCAAGAAACTTAACTGATGGAGCTAGAAGGAACAGAAGGAAGAGGAGGCCCAATGTCATGAACAGAAAGATAGTTTGAATTGAATTTTACAGAATATCTATCTCCTCTATAGTTAAGCATTCAGTGGTCCATTAATGTAAATCATGACCATTTTCATAGTTTCAAATAGGTCCTTGGAATCACACATCGTGATTGTCACTGGGGTAGGGGTGTCTGGCTATTCCAGAAGACCTCCAAAAGTGGCATTTTCTTTAGTAAAACTGCCACAGTGCGGATTATTCTTATCCCTCCAAACTTAGAGGTTGATATTATAATGAAAAATATAAATGTCAAACAAACTAGGAGAGAGTCATCACAGTCTTGCCCTCTACCCAAACTGCATAGGAAGTCAATTTAAAACTGTATTTCTAATTGATTAAATTGGCCCCAAAGAAATAAGGATAGTTGCAAACACTTATTAAGTGCTGTGTGCCAGGCATTCTTCTAAATGCTTTATATGTGTGCCTGTACTTAGAGCAACCCCCAAAGCAAGATTCTATTTTTTAAATTTTTTAAATATTTATTTTTGAGAGAAAGAGAGAGACAGAACACAAGTGGGGAGGGGTCAGAGAGAGAGGGAGGCATAGTATCTGAAGCAGGCTCCAGATTCTGAGCTGTTAGCACGAAGCTCGAACTCATAAACGGTGAGATCATGACCTGAGCCAAAGTCGGACACTTATACGACTGAGCCACCCAGGTGCCCCAGAAAGATTCTATTATCTCCAATTTTCAGATAAATGTGCTTAGGCAGAGAGGGACTGAATAACTAATTAAATGTCATGTAAGTAATAAGAGATTGAGCTGTGATTTGAACTGTTTATCCATCCTGCTATGATGGGGATATGAGAAGCAATGTGGTATCATACCATTGTCAAAAAGACACTGCTCCAGTTGGCTGGCTAGCCTAGCCTTTCTCTTCAGGAAAGCACAAGGGTAGCCATTAAAAAAAAAATTTAATGTTTATTTTTTAGAGAGAGAGTGCGTGTGTGCAAATGGGGGAGGGGCAGAGAAATTGGGGCAGAGGTTCTTAAGCGAATCCACATTGACACCAGAGAGCCCAATATGGAAGTAGAACTCACAAACTGTGAGATCATGATCTGAACTGAAGTCAGATGCTCAACCAACTAAGCCACCCAAGCACCCCAGGTTAGCCATTTTTTAACATGGCTGATTGAAGGAAGCAAGAGGGCTTTGTGCTTAAGAGAATGGGCATTTGAGTCCCACTTCTTTGAGTCCTGTCCTTGCTCCGGTCACTCCTGTAATTTGGGCAAATTACTAAACATTTTGTTTGTCCACTGAGCTGTAAAATGTGAAGCTCGTAGTGATAAAATGTGAAGCTCGTGGTGTAGTTGTGAAGCTTAAGTGAGATAGGAGGACTGAGCACCATATTTGGCCTGTTAAGAACTCATTCGATATTAGCTACTGTACTAGTGAGCATAGAACCAGATCAAAGATAATTCTTGATTATTTTATTAGGCCCATCTCATATCACTGTCAGCACACCTCCTTAAAACATTCACTGCTACTGGCTCCCTAAGTTGCAAGGGCTCCTTCTGTCAGCAGGACAAAGTTCTAATTCTTTAGTAATCTTCCTTCTGCAATCTTGCACATTTTTTTTTCTATCCTTAATTTTGGCTTTTCCCCAACATGGACACTTCAACATGGTCCCTCACACAAGCCTGTGTGCCTTTGTGCATGTTGTTTCTCTTATTCATCCTTCAGATCTAATTTGGATGTCACCTCCCATGAACTCTGCTCGGAATACCCTGTTCTGAAACAATGCCCTTTATCTTCTGAGCTTCAGGAATAAAAATCTCTGCTAATATTCTTTGTGTGTATTAATTCCTACAGCATTTTCTCAATGTTTGCTTACAAATACATAGGAGAGATGAAGCCTGAAGGCATCAAATTCTACATTTAAATGCAGTTAATCAAGCTCTATTATTTGACATTAGCACTTTGAGGTTAGGGATATTTAATATGTCCCAGTGTAAGAACAATTTCTAATGAACCAGTTTTATATACAAAAGGGATCTCAGACCCTTACTTCATCCCTGCCCTGAACCCTACTCCATCCTCTGAATGGAGTCAGGGATGGAGTAGGGCCCAGAAGAAATGTCTTCTGCCTCTTAATTGAGACAAGGAAAAAAATTACATCAAAATATCTGTGTGGTCAGCATGGCTTTGCGAGAGCAGCTTTGTAAAAAAGACTCATGCCTTTCATATGAGGTGTTCATATCCTATTTGAATCATTGGTTGCCATCCATATTCCCATTCCTTATAGAAGCTGTATATCAGACCCCACTATGTGCTAAGGCTCAGCTAGGAATCCTGAAACTATTAAATGCTCAATAAATACAGGCTGAAAACGTGCATAGTCTTAGATAAAGGAATACCTTTCAACTCCTTAATTAAAAATGTCTGTATCTACAGATCTTTAATTTCTATCTATATCTACCTACCTACCTACCATCTGTTTATTTATGTAGGTAGATAAGTAGATACATAGATCTACATAGTGACAGAAAAATTAGCATTAATTTATGAGAACACTTTTGAATCACTGTGCTTGCAGTAGCCTGCAAGATACTTAGAAGAAATTCAACTTGGAATTATAATGTGTGAAAACTGAAAAGTAAGCAATAAAAAAATCTTTAAAAAAAAATCACAATACAAAAAAGGAAGGCAAAGTGACCATTACAGCAGGGGAGATTGATGATTCTTTCTGCAGCTTAAATCTTTGTCGATTAGTACATCTATTTTCCTCCTAGAGATATGTTTGTTAGCACTAAATCATGGACCCATCCATACAGACAGGATATATATGTACATATCCTAGAACTCCTGGGCATTCGAGTTCTACACTTGTCTCCAAGAATAATGGCTAAGGTAGGTAAGGGGCCATCAGTCATCATGAGGCACCCGGAGCCCTCTCAGTCTGCTAATGGCTCATGCCTCTTTGGTAGAGTAGTTAGTGGTGGATTTTATGAGAGTTTATTACTGCCTCCCTCCTTTAAAATACCCCTCTTTCACTGTGCTACACTTCACACTTTAATTAGAGCACACAGATAGTGCTAGAGCAAGGAATGGTTAAGGGCAATTGTGTGTTAAACACACAGGCCTGAGGATGTGGCACTCAGACCACCCCTGCCAGGAGGCCTGGTTAATGAATATGCATAGATACTCTGGTCAAGGCTCTTTCTTGTGGTTTTGGAAAAAGATGCCAAAAGTAAGTAGGATCTGAGCAATATCCCCTCCCCCCTTTTCCTTCCGTGGTAGCCCTGCTGGTTTTGATGGTTTTGTTCCTATGACTCAGGTTCCCTGCTGAGGACACATGAGCTACTGTGGGGTATGACTATCAGGTCTTCTCTCATCCCAACCAGAGGGCTCTACCCTGAACTGAAAAGACCCAGGACTTTCAATGACCATATCCCCAGTGGAGCTAATGTGCACTTGTGGTAGGTGTGGGTGGAGGTCAAGTGAGTAAGAATGTCACAAACAGAGGATTGGTAGATAGACATGAAGCTCCATTTCATGAGCTTCCAGATGAGGTGGGCTGGGTCAGGTTTGACATGTTAGGGGTCAGATCACAATGATATTCTCTATTTTTCCTTGAGTATCAGAGCATCTTTAGCACATATATCCATTCACATGTCTTTGTAAATTCACTTGGCCTCCTCCACCCATGGGTTTTAGCTGCTTGTCCCATTGAAAGACAGGCCAGCAGCTATGTGAACTTCCTTCAGCGTGAGGACTTGGCTTGGTCTGGCCTCCATTATACCTGCCACAGAGGGAGGTCTGAACTAGAAGTCAGGACTGTACCGACGAGATCTAGGAGACTATGGCTTCTCACACTGCTTCAGTCTGAGATGAGGCATCGAGCTTTAGGCCATGGGATCTGGATTCCCCTCAAGTAGTCTGGAAGGACTAAGCAACAGGAGATAAATAACAGAGATAAAAGAAAAAAATGCTCTGTTTGGTAATTTTTGAGCAGTTTCACTGTTAACATCTGCAGGGTTTGGGAAGTGTACTAAGTCTATGTGTCTAAATATGTAAAAGTTAAACAGCAGAATAACCAATTATAAAATTAAAACTTAGCTATATCATACCTGTCTTACACCACTCATAAAAATTTACTTGAAATGGATTAAAGACTTAAATGTAAGACCTGAAACCATGAAACTTGTAGAAGAAAATGTAGGAGAAAAAACTCTTCGATCTGGGTTTGGTAATGTATTTTGGATAAGACACCTAAGATACAAGCAACAAAATAAAAAAAAACAAAAACAAGTGGGACTACATCAAACTAAATAGCTTCTGCATAGCAAAAAGAAACCATCAACAAGGTGAAAAGACAAATGATCCAATTAAAATAGGCTAAACCTGAATTTTCCCAAAGATACATGAATGGCCAATAGGAACATAAAAAAGTACTTAACATTACTAGTTATTAATAAAATGCAAATCAAAACCACCATGAGATATCATGATGTTAGAATGGCCATGATCAAAAAGACAAGAGATGATAAACTTGGCGAGGTTATGGAGAAAGGGAACTCTTGTGGACTCTTGGTGGGATTGTAAATTCATAGAGTTACTGTGGAAGACACTATGGAAGATCCTCAAAAAATTGAAAGTAAAATCACCATATGATCCAGCAATTCCACTTCTGAGTATATATCCAAAGCAAATGAAAACACTAAATTGAGAGATATCTGTACCCTCATATTCATAGCAGCATTATTAATAGTATTTGAGACATGGAAACAACCTAAGGGTCCACTGATGGATGAATGGATCAAGAAGTTGTGGAATATATATACACGATGGAATATTGTTCAGCCATAAAAAAAAAAAAAACGTGGAATCCTGTCATTTGTAACAACATGGATGAAACTCGAGGGCATCATGCTAAGTGATATAAGACAAAGACAACTACTGAATGATCTCATTTACATGTAGACTCTAAAAAAAATAAAAACAAATTCAGATAGATTTGTCATGGGGGATGGGGAAAGAGAATTGGAGGAAGGTGAGCAAAAGGTACAGATTTGCAGTTTTAAGATAAATAAGTGCTAGGAGTATAATGTGCTACATAATGAATATAATCAATATATAAGAGCATAAATCCTAAGAGTTCATATCACAAGGAAAATAATTTTTCTTTTGTGTCTATCTGAGATGGTGCATGATAATTAAACTTAGAGCTGTAATCACTTCAGAATATCTGTAAGTCAAACCATTGAGCTGTACACCTTAAACTTACACACTGATGTGTGTTTATTTTTATTTTTTAAAATTTTCATTATTATTTTTTTTTGAGAGAAATAGAGAAGGTGCATGTGCATGAGCAGGGGACAGGGAGAGGGAGAGAGAGAATCCCAAGCAGCCTCCACACTCAGTGTGGAGCCCAAACTGGGGTTTTGTCTCACAGTCATGAGGTCATGACCTCATCCAAAATCAAGAGTCAGATGCTTAACTTACTGAGCCACCCAGGGACTCCTGATGTATATCGATTATATTTCAATAAAACTGGAGAAAAATAAAACAAGTTAAATCTCCTACCTTTACAGGCATACCTTTATAGTGACAGGGTTGAAAACTATGAATCAAACTTATTACTTATATGAATTACATATATTACTTATATGAATTAACACTGATAAAATATCAAAATTTTGAATTTAAAGACCATGACACATATCTTGGTATTTTGTTGGACTAGTCATGTTTTGTTGTTAAACATAATGTTAAACATAATGATATATAATTTCTAAATTAATATACTTGTTTTTGCCTTAATTCAGTGAAATCTAATTATTATAATCAAGATTTTCATATAACTTGGGTTGAATTGACATGAGTGCTTTGAAAGATTAAAAAATAAGGTTTATTCAGTTATATACAACTTGAGCATATTTTGTCAAAAAAGTAAAGAGATGTAAAATTATTTTTCACTTATGTTTTAAAAAGTTTTCTTTGAAATAAATAATATACATTTTATATTTTATATTAAAATTAAAAATAAAATACAAATTAATATCAATATTAAATCAAATTTACTTGTCTTAAAATATTTATTTCATTAAACATTGATTAAATTAAAGATTTTCAATTTTATTTTTAAAAATTATTTTTTATTCAAATCTAATGAACATATAGTGTTTTATTAGTTTCAGGTACACAATATAGTGATTCAACAATTCTATTCATTACTCAGTGCTCATCATGATAAGTTATTTTCCCCTTCACCTATTTTACCCTTCCCGCTACCCACCTCCCTTTTGGAAATCATGTTTGTTCTTTAAATCATTAAATGTTTTTATTAAACAAAACTATTCTCAATGGAATGTCTCAAACTTCATCTAGTTGCCAAGGTAAACAATCAGCTACATATTTCATATGTGTTACATTCAGATCTACATGAGTTTGCACAAATTTAAAAGTAATATTGTTTACTATTACAAAATGTTTTTTAACTGCTATGTATGAATCTTGTAAATGCTCCATTAATTTTTGGGTACTTATGGAATGCAGAATAGGAACCCAAAGAAAATGAATTCTTAGTATATCCAGGAAATAAGTGTCATGTAAGAGTCCGTTCCACTCTTGCTGTCTGACAAGAATGATTCCTTACATTCTCTGACCTAAGTGTGTCTGTTGATAAATTTTGTCATATTCTGTATTGTATCCTTCTTTGCATCAGCAGTGGCCCACCATGGGCTTCTGCATAAAGATGATAAACAGGGTAAGAGTTGCAGAGAAGTATTTACGTGGAGCCTGTGTAGTGTTAGATAAAAGAGCAACTGTTTAGGGTTCAGTGTTTGTTCTATGCCAGGGCTGAGTCACAGAGGTGCCCATGGTTTATAATAAATTACTTTTGTGTGTGTGAGTGCTTATGCTTGGCAATCCTTTTAACAAAACAGGACCCGAGGCCAGGGGACTCTATTGCCTTGACCAGTGAAAGACAAGGGAAGAGAATGAGCCCACAAATAGATTCCTTTCCTCTTTCTCAGTAATGGACTTTTCTGCTGAGTTCTCTACAAGTGGCTAACTTATGTGTTCATTATGGTACATCACCCTGATACCCATCTAGTCTAAAGACTCCCTGTTTTCCCCCTCCAGAGAATTACTATACAATCTTTGGTTAGGGTGGAAAGGGCAGTCATCTGGAAATACACAGTTGGATCTTCGAACCAACCATCATGTCTGTAGTAACATCTTCACTTCTACTTGCAGAATACCCCGTGCCACCATTTTCTGAATCTTGGTTGAAGTCTACATTGTGGATTGGTTTTCTTTTCCATTTTTCCTACTGCCAGCTTATTTCACTTGTGCATATACATTAATTCAACTGCTACTCATCCTACTTGCCAAAGTTTATTCCTATCATCTCTTACATTATTCTATTTATTCTTTTGGTCTATATTTATGCCACAAAAATCCCTTCACTATCATTTTCAGCGAAATTTCCAAATGTAGTAGAAATATATATATGCATTCAGTTTGTCATCATTCATGACAGTGTAGTTTATCATAGTTACAAATTAAGAAAATCCTATGAATTAATTATTAGTACTTCCATATTCATTTATTCACTCAACAAATGTTTTCTGAATCTCTGTTATGTCTATAGTATGTCAGTGTTGTACTATATTACATAATTTTATAACATTGAAAGATTTTCTTACAAAACTTTTAATATTGAGAAATACTCATAAAGTCATTGTAATATGAATTTAAGAAGCAGAATAAAGTGTATGTACACCTTATGACTTGAGCAGGAATAACTAAATAACTGTGTAACTGCAACAAAAATAAAATATTTTTTTATTATTAAAAAAATTTTTTAATGTTTATTTTTGAGAGAGAGACAGAGAACAAGTGGGGGAGGGACTGAGAGAGAGGGAGACACAGAATCTGAAGCAGGATCCAGGCTCTGTCAACACAGAGCCTGATACGAGGCTCAAACCTATGAACTGGGAGATCATGATCTGAGCCAAAGTTGGATGCTTAACTGACTGAGCCACCCAGGCGACCCAGAAATGATTCTTTTTTTAATTTTTTAAGGAACCTCCATACTGTTATCCAGAGTGGCTGCCCCAGTTTGCATTCCCACCAACAGTGCAAACGTGCTCCCCTTTCTCCACATCCTCACTAACATCTCTTGTTTCCTGAGTTGTTCATTTTAGCCATTCTGACAGGTGTGAGGTGGTATCTCATCTCATGATTTTGATTAGTATTTCCCTGATGATGAGTGATGTTGCACATCTTTTTTCATGTGTCTGTTAGCTGTCTGGGTGACCTCTTTAGAAAAGTATCTGTTCATGTCTTCTCATTTCTTTACTGGATTATTTGCTTTTAGGGTGTTTAGTTTGAGACGTTCTTTATAGATTTTGGATTCTAACCCTTTGTCCGACACGTCATTTGTAAATATCTTCGCCCATTCCATCAGTTGCCTTTTAGTTTTGTTAATTGTTTCCTTTGGCATGCAGAAGCTTTTTATCTTGTTGAGGTCCCAACAGTTCGTTTCTGCTTTTGTTTGCCTTGCCTCCAGAGACATGTCTAGTAGAAAGTTGCTGTGGCTAACATCAGAGAGGTTGCTGACTGTTTTCTCCTGTAGAATATTGATGGTTTCCTATCTCACAATTAAGCCTTTTATCCATTTTGAATCTATTTTTGTGTATGATATAGGAAAGTGGTCCAGTTTTATTCTTCTGTCCAGTTTTCCCAGCACCATTTGCTAAAGAGATTATCTTTTTGGAGTATGCTTTGCTGCTTTGTTGAAGATTAGTTGGCCATACATTTGTGGGTCCATTTCTGGGTTCTCTATGCTGTTCCACTGATCTGTGTGTCTGTTTTTGTGCTAGTACCATATTGTTTTGATGATTACAGCTTTGTATTGCAGCTTCAAGTCTAGAATTGTGATTCTTCCAGTTTGGTTATCTTTTCAACATTACTTTGGTTATTCAGGGTGTAGTCTGGTTCCATATAAATTTTAGAATTGCTTGTTCCAGCTCTGTGAAGAATGCTGGTGTTATTTTGATAGGGATTACATTGAATATGTAGATTGCTTTAGGTAGTATCGACATTGTAACAATATTTGTTCTTCCAATCCATGAGCATGGGACGTTTTTCAATTTCTTTGTGTCTTGAGTTTCTTTCATAAGTTTTCTATAGTTTTCATTATACAGATCTTTTACCTCTTGGTTAGGTTTACTTTTAGATATCTTATGGTTTTTAATTCATTTGTAAATGGGTTTGATTCCTTGATTTCTCTTTCTGCTGCTTCATTATTGATATATAGAAATGCAATCAATTTCTGTCTATTGATTTTATATCCTGTGACTTTGCTGAATTCATGTATCAGTTTTGGAAATTTTTTAGTGGAGTCTACCCTACTACACAACAATTGCACTACTAACTATTTATTCAAAGGATACAAAAATACTGATTAGAAGGAGCACATGTACCCCATTGTTTATAGCAGTGCTATCCACAATAGTCAAATTATGGAAAGAGCCCAAGTGTCCATTGACTGATGAATGGATAAAGAAGATGTGGTATATATATACCATGGAATATTACTCAGTGATCCAGAAGAATGAAATCTTGCCATTGCAACAATGTGGATGGAACTAGAGTATAGTATGCTAAGCGAAATAAGTCAGTCAGAAAAGACAAATACCATGATTTCACTCATATGTGGAATTTAAGAAATGAAACAGATGAACATAGGGGGGAGGGAAGAAAAAATAAGATAAAAACAGAGAAGGAGGCAAACCATAAGAGACTCTTAAGTACAGAGAACAAATTGAGGGTTGCTGAAGGGGTGTTGGGTGGGGTGATGGGCTGAATGGGTGATGGGAATTAAGGAGGACACTTGTTGGGATGATCACTGAGTGTTAAAGGTAAGTGATGAATCACTGGGCTCTTCTCCTGAAACCAATACTATACTGTATGTTAACTTCAATTTAAATAAATAATTTTTTTTAAAAAAGGAAAGACTTTTTTTTAAAGAAAAGATTCTTAAGGCTCTTAAAACACATGGCCAATTTTTTTCTAAAAGAAGTTTTCCAACTAATATGTGGTGGTGAGTGGGAGTCCTGAAGGTGATTTCTTTCAAAGCAAATGAGATGAATAATACTAAATAAGCAACTTGTCAACAAAATTCCAGAATTTCATCCTAGTAATTTTAAGATTAGAATAATACCCTTCTTTATTTGATGTCTTCTCTATACTATGTGTGTGTGGGGGGGAAATGTGTCCCATTGTGGCAGACCTAGTTTGACCTCACACATTGTGAATCGTTGGGAGTGACCTAATGAACAGAGCATAGTTTTGGTTTTTGGAAGCATAAGACTTAAATCTTAGCACTGATGTAACTTTAATATTGCATAAATAGGGCAGTGGTATATATTGGAAAGGCTGTATGTTTTGGTGTCAGAGGTACATGGGATAAATTCTGGGCTCTGACACTTAGTACTTGTATTACTTGAGCATGAGTCACAGTTTTCTTATCTCTATAACAGGAATTATTAATCTCATTTCAAAATTTTGCTGTAAAATGAACAGAAGAAAAGTATCCAAACTTGCCCAACTAGTCATGATAGAAAAGATACATGAATGGGGGGAAACTATTAAAATATTAAGGGTTCTTATCTTTGGAAAGTGGAGTTATGAGTAATTTTTTTGTGTTATTTTGGACGAGTTATTTTACCTTTCACAACTTTAGTTTCTTAACTATGCAAGGTGAATAATAATAGTAACACTTTCATAGGGATGTTGTGAGAACTTGATTCATAAAATTTTGAAAATAAAGCCTTAGGACTCTGCTTGGCATGCATTAAGTGCTCAATATAGGTTAGCCATTATGTGTTATTTTTAATTCTTTTGTTCTTTTCACTGTATTTTGCCCGTTTTCTACAAGTAGTCTGCTTTATTTTATTAGTCTGAAAATACACCAACTTCAGGAGAAGTTTTTAGGAGAAAATGTCCCTTCACCTGCATATTTCTAAATGGAAGCCAAATTAGGAAGGTGACAATGAAGCAGCATATCAGTTGCTCCAATTCTATCACACCCCGATGATAGTCACTCAGCATGATGATGTAGCCTCTACAGAGACATCTTGAGTGCTTCAGAAGAAATAAAAAGACCTGAAACCATGATGGTCATTTCCATTGGATTGACTTGTCCCTGACTACATCTTTGGGGTTTTAGCAGATAACCATCATCACGAAATGGAAGCTCTATAATTGTAACAATAAAGTAGCCCCTTTAACTTGGTGCTGTCATACTTTTTGTAATCAG
>CM053572.1:32762019-33005416 GCA_028646485.1 Cryptoprocta ferox | reverse complement strand
CGGGCCGAGGTTTCTCCCTCTCCAGAGACCACTCTATGGGCTTTTTCTGTCTCTCTTTCTCTTCCCCTCGGCTCTCCGCTGCTCTGCACGGCCGCTCCGCGTGCGGCCCTCTGCGGCCCTGGGCCGCCTCTGCACACACGGCCCTCTGCGGCCCTGCGCCACCCTTCTGGGCGTTCTCTCTCCCGGCTCTGCTTTGGGCCGACGCTCCCTCCCCTCAGAACCTCCAGTCCCAGTTCGCACTCACTCAGGCATCCACGAGGCTGTCATCTATAAGGAGTCTGTGTGCGCACCTCCCATTCTCGCAGATCAGAGTATTGTGGCTTTAGTCCTTCTCAGTTTGATAGTTGTGGGTGGGTGGAGATTACAGAGCTCCCTACTTCTCCGCCATCTTGTTACTCCCCCTGTAGCACATAGTTCTTAAATATATTCAGAACAATCTTTGTACTTTATAGATTCTTAGTGATTCAAACTGAATCCAATTTGTTCTTTCTCCTCTTTCAAAATTTTTTTGACTAATTCAAAATAATACTAGCCACCTGATTTTTGTGTAACTTATGAATAGATATTGAATGCACACTACAGTTTTTGCAACAATTCTGAGGTAGATATTACTAATCCCCAATACAGGTGAGAAAACTACGGCTCATGGAGTTGCATTAATTTGCCCATAGTTCTCTAGCTAGTAAGTGGCAGAGTCAAGGTTTAAAGTTGGTATACTGCCACTTCCATCATACCATACTGTTTACCATGTGCCAGAGATGTGGATATATATGATATGACCTCAAATCCAAAGGTTTAATAATGTAAGATCACAGAAATAAATTATGGAAAATGCTAATAATTGTACACAGTTCACTCATAAAAATGACATCTTGGAATGGTTGATAAGTAGGAAAAATAAGTGTGATAGAATGTTAACTAAAAAAAAGTTATACTACTAACAGTCATTAGGAACTCACTACATTCTGGTGGTAAGTGGTAAATATATCTTTACCTCTAGAGCTAACTCTTCTTTAGAGTGGCATGTTCTGAGAGTATAACTATCAAAAGTTGGAGGGAAATAGAAAAGTATATGAAAAGTGTGATAATTGTGGCGGCTTTATACCTTTTAACTAGTTTTTTAGGTATTATTTACTCAAATCAGATCCTGTGATAGAATTAAATAATTTCAGTATCAGAGTAGAGGATTGTAGACAAGAAGCCCCCCAAAAGAGGGCACTTGTGGTATTATATAAAGGTATCTGTATAAAGGGCATTATTAGAACAACATAATCATGCTTTCAAGAATGAAATCAAGTGATCAAAAGAAGTGGAAAATAGATTCAAAAGCAAATTCTATTGATGGCTTGAATATGTCAATACAATATTTTCCAAAGACAGATTGAGACCAATCTTATTTTATATATTAGTAAATATAAATAGGTATAATTCATCTATTACAGTTTAAAAAATCATATTGGTTAGCAATATAAACTCTAATCCTGTGTACATTGAAAGGTACTCTTAAAATGAAGATATTCAGAACAGTCAAAAATAAAAGGATATTAAACTATATAACAGATGCAAATGAAAGGAGAGCGAGGGTCAAAATCTAGATATCCAGAGAGATGAAAATTATCATCATCATCATCATCATCATCATCATCATTTTTAAAGTTTATTTTATTTATTTTAAGAGAGAGAGAGAGAGTATGTGCACACGAGTAGGGGAGGAGCATAGAGACAGGTAGAGAGAGAATCCCAAGCAGGCTCTGTGCTGTCAGCACAGAGCCCAATGTGGGGCTTGATCTCATGGATTGTGAGGTCATCACCTAAGCCAAAATCAAGTCAGCCTCTCAACTGACTGAGCCACCCAGGTGCCCCAGAAAGATGAAATTTAAATGAAAAATTATTAAAAGAAGACCTACTTAAATGAAGAAATATGTATCATATTTGAAGATTGGAAAATCCAAACTTATTAAGACATAAATTGTCTTCAAGTTGATCTATTAAATCAGTGCAATCTCAATAAAAATGTCTATCTTGGTTTTTGGTGGAAATTGACCAATCTCATTCTGAAATTATTTGAAAATGCAAATAACCTAGATTAACTTGAAAAAAGACTTAAGAAAAAGAGAACAAAGCTGAGTTCTTTAAAAAAATTTTATAATATACCAAGATAGTATGGTTTTGGTGTATGGATATTCATAATGATAGATAAGAATAGAGTCTAGAAAGTGATCCTAAAATATATAGGCAATTTAATTTTGACAAAGATGCCAATGAAATTTAATGGGGAAAAGATATCACTTTTCTACAAATGGCAGTCAAGCAGTCTTGACTCTTGCCTCACACTAGACACAAAATTTCCTTGAGATAGATCATACATATAAACATAACAGTTGAAAATATAAAGCTTCTAGAATTAAACATAGAAGAGTATCTTTGTGACCTTGGAGTAGGCAAGGATATTTTAGAGATGACCTAAAAACAGGAACCATAAAAGAAAGACTGATAGGTTTTATTTAATCACAATTTAAAATTTTAACTCTTCAAATGACACCACAAAAAAAAAATGAATAGGCAAACCCAAACTGGAAGAAAATACTTATGTCATACATGTCAGATTCAAGCATACTAGAGTGTTACTATAAATATGGCCACATTTAAGATTTAATTATGGCACACAGGTTTTATTGTGTTTTTATTTTGCTGCATGTGACATTCTTTTAAACGTGTAATTTGAAATGAAATATGTAAAATACAGGATTATATATTTGCTAATGTAAATATATGAAAGCAGTAACAAAGTATATAACCTACTAAATATATAACTTAGTAAATAACATAACATTAAAATATATACCATCCTAAGTATATGTTTTTATGAATGATCATCTCTGCTGTCATTTGGATTCTGGTCTCATGGAATTCATTCATTAATGAATATGATTTTCTCTATATGTTCTTTGTTTCTAGAAATCTCCTTAGAAGGTTTTTACTAAGAATTTTACTTGTCAGATGTCTTTCCTACTATAAGCAATTACTAGTTCCTAATTAATTTTGGTCAAAGACTCATAAATGGTCTCATTCTCTTTTTCTTAAAATATGTTTTTTTAAATGGGATTATTTACTCATTATTTGTTTATTCATGTAACAAATGAATGTGGTTGGTTCTTTTATCAGTTTCCTATGTGAACACAACCAAGTCTTTGTTTTCATTCTGAATCTCAGTTTTCTCTTTGAAAAAATGATGTGCTTATGTCTTATGATCTCTAAAGAATTATTCCAGCTTTAAAATTCTATACAACAGTGATTCAATCATTTATTTATATCTGACATACGTTACTTTTATTCACATCCTGGGGGTACTTTCCATTCTGTACTCTATCACACTTAGGCCATCAAATCAGCAAACAACTTCTTTTAGTTTTCTTTTATTTGCAGCAAAACAGACTTCAGTTCAACCATTATTTACCAGGGGGTCACTGAAAAAGTGTTCCATGATCAAATATATTTGGGGAACACTACAAAGTGAGTAGCACTGACTTTTAACTGCTCACTTAATTAGGGAGAATAAATTAGATTAATATGTTTTTTCTTCCTCCTCCTCCTCCTTCTCCTTTTCCTCCTCCTCCTCCTTCCTAATTGTTAAGTTTGAGAATTGAGCTTTCATAATAAAATAATTATAAAATAAGCTCATATCATAGAGATTTAGAAATCACTTTTTTTGGGAGGGGGGCAGTGACTGGGAATTCAGTTGGTTAAGCATCTGATTCTTGATTTTGGCTCAGGTCATGATGTCATGATGCATGAGATCTGTGCTGTCAGCACAGAGCCTGCTTGGGATTCTCCCTCTCTCCCTGCCCCTCCTCACTCATGCTTTCACTCTTTGTCTCAAAATAAATAAAAATTTTTAAAAATCATTTTTTGGAGGGCTGCATGTATTAGATTTCAACTAAATACTTCTCTTTCATGTGTATAGTCTACAGTTTGCTGCTCTGTATTCCAGGGTTTCATAGATGTTTCTACTTTAGTATGACATGTCAGGCAAAAGGGATGAGGCTGCCTACAGCCAAGAGCAGCAAGCCCAGGACAGGCAAGCAGCCCAGAAACTGAGGAGATCAATATCTAAACTTCCCGGTAACTCATTCATAGCAAAATGTTGGGAAAGCTCTGATAGATTTTCTTCTCTCGTGGAATGAAAAACATATTTGTTGTTTGGACAGCAGACTTTTCAACATATCTGTTAAAAGAAAATTTATCCACCCAGGACTTTGCGTTTTTAGGCCAGTACAGTTGAGTGATCTCTTGAAGCAGAGATTCCACTCCTAAGTTTCTAGAGCTTCAGGGAAATAGGACAATCAATGCAGAAATGGAATATCACTGTAGAAATTCATGGCTCTGTCATCTCACTACATGAATTGGGATTAGTTTATTCCGAGTAAGCAAGTTACACAAGTTACATATAGGGCTAATCACAAAATGACTTTAATATTATAGTCTTTGGTAGTTGTCAATAGTAACAAAGGGAAACAGATGGAAAACAAAGGTCTTAATACTGTAAAGTTAGGAACATGATAAAATATTGCCCATACAGAGTTAGCATTGGAATGGTAGACCTATTTAAGTCACTGTGTATAGTGTGGAAACTGTCATTGATTGAGTTCTTCAGAAAGCAGATTTCGACTTGAAGTGTACTATGCAGGATTTTTTTTTTTTTTGTAAGGAGTTTCTTGGGGTCAAACCTGTAAAAGTGGATAAGGATGAATAATTGAACAGGGAGAGAAGTTGAATTGTGATGATGGCCCAAATATTTCTTCAGATGGCCCAATGTGGAGTGGAGCTCTGGATCCAGAATGGTACCCCAGAATTATTATGTGTTGGGCAGAATTATTATGTGTTGGGCAGATAGCCAGGGCTTCATACTAACACAGCAAATAGTCACTGGATATGGGTCTTCGGGTGACCTGGAAGGCATAACGTTGGACAAGGAAGCTCAAATCATGACTCATGGGGCTGACAGCTGATGTCTGCTGACAGTATTCCCAGCAGCTAGGACAAAAAGTTCTTTATTAAAGGGGGTTCTGGGCAGCAAAGCTAAGTATCTACGACAGAAACTGTAAAGGGGGCTGAGTAGGTTGAATTAAGAGGTTACTGCAAGTGTTGACAAGTTGGTTTCTTGCTTTTGATCTTTTCACTCCATCATCTTCCAATAGTCTTGCCACTTGGAAGTCAGAGTGTTCCTCTTCAGGTGTACATTTCTTAAAAACTTCAATGCTTCACTACAGTTGTAAGAATAAATTCCAAACACTTGAATATAGTTCCTAAAGTCTTTCTTGAGCTATTTCTTGCTTAAAGAGCCGTGAGTTCTTTTTCGTGTCCTTATAATTTCACTTCTTAAACTCAAGGTGTTCTGAATTGCTTAAAACCCCACAAACAAATTATGATCTCTTTCATTTGTGAGCATTTGCACATGCTGTTGTCTCTGGGGCACTTTTTCCTTCCTTGATTACTGTACTCTGTCCTTACTCCCAAGTAGGTCAGTGAAGCCTGGTGTTGTCTCACTTCCCATGGTCCCTGTTCCCTCCAAAAATTTCATTTTGTCCAAGAAAGCCTCTTTGATCCTGTTCCTTTCCTTTGCTCAGATGACACTTTTACTTAATCTGTGAAGTAATTTACTTACAGCGTAATTGACTGTTTACTTGATCTCCTCTCCCACCGAATACACTCTGACAATGAGCAATTGGAGGGAGGTCCCGAACCCTGTCTTGTTCATTAAGGAATCTTCGGCACCTAACTCAGTGCCTGATGCAGAGTACATGCTCGGTAACTATTTGATAAAAGTTGTCTAACTGGAAGCTAAATGCCTCTTAGGTGGCACATGGCAGGATGCCTTGAGGAGAATGATTTGCATATTTGGAAAAATAAAAAGGCTAAAGTCACCAGGCCTTAGGTTTCTTGGCATTGTTCCACTTTTATTAGCCTCCTCTGGTCATCCCTGGGCCTCTCATTTGGAGTTTGGAGTCAACATAGTGTTTGCATCCCTGACAGATCATTGAAGATTGGTGTTTGCTCACTGTACATGAGTCTTCTTTTCCTCCACAACTCCTTACCCATTTCATCTGGGAAAAATACCCATCCTTATATTTCTTTCATCTGGGGTCCCTGTTTGGTTCTCTAACTCTAAAATATACGTTTGACTTATATTCAACAGTGACCACACATTGAGCATTAACTAGTAAGAGTTTTGAATAAGTTTTATCCACACTTTTTGAACCCTATGACAACCAGTAAGGTTAATATTACTATCAAAACTGAACATAGGAGTCAACAAGGAGTTAAATGACATTCCCAAGATCACAGAGCTAGTAAGTTGTAAAGTTGCTGTGAATTTTCTAGGCTCTCCATTATACTCACACTAAACCACAAAGAATGAATTTGAGTCACCATAGGGTCACCAGGCATGATTTCTTTCTGCCCTCAAGGGGCTGAGAATGTGGTTTAAATCATGGTGAAATGGTTATGAGTTCAGATGTGAGCTTCTTTCCCTATTCTGCCTCCTACTTGCTATGCCTTTGAGCAAAACGGTGGCCTCGAAGCTACAGAACGAAGCAACAATTTGAGTTCCTACCTAGGATTATCGTAAAGAATAAAACATAGATTTCATGCCAAGTTGTTAGAATAGAATACATAGCGTAGCTCTAATTCTCAACAGATAGCATTTTCTTATAATGGAAATTATTTTGAAAGAATTTGTTTGGTCTAACCCCCACTACCCTCCCACCCTGTCCAGAAATCTCTGTAAATAGTGGTACATTCAAATCTACATAACAAATGTTGAAAACTGAATCTGTTTATGAGAAGAATTAAATAGATAAGGTAAATGTGAGAAGATGGCCATGTGTTTAACAATTAGAAGTGGTGGATTCTGATTGAACCTGGCCTCTCCAAATGGAGAATAACTGTTCAGCACAGTTTTAATGGAAATAAAGGCTCAGTGTTGCTGAATCCTCAGACTTTTGTCAAGCTAAGACTGGAACCTAGATTTTTATGAGAGTTTTTCTCATTTAAAAATGTTAGAAATGAATTCTGTTTTTTAAGACTTATTTTTCAACTTTTTAAGTATGTGACACTTAAAACACACCTGTGACCCAAATTCAGCCTTCGGCCCATCAACGCGTTACCCATTTCTTTGTAGCTTATGAAGGCTTATAACATCATCTTTCATTCAACAAATATTTGTTGAGCTTTGTGTGTGAGACTATGCTTGGAGTAAGGGATACAATAATCACCAAGAATGATAAGGTTCTTATCCTTTGGGATATTGCTTTATAACATCTGTGTGCCTCATAGTAGTTTGTGTGTGGGGAGGGGAAAAAGGAGTGTCCTGTTATTATTGCATTTTTATGAAGTCATAAAATGAGTCCTCTGTAGGGCAGGACCTCATATTTCATAATAAATCTCTCTCTCGTCTTATTTAGCCCTAATGCAAAATTCCTTCACAGCTGATATAAAAAGCACACATCTGAACATTTAAAATTTCACAATATATATTTTTCTAACTCTGTGACTCCAAAGGAGAGTTTATCTTCTTCAGTGCCTGGAGGTACAAATAAGAAAATGATTATGAATCATTTTCAGTTGATGTAAGAAATTTATATCACCATTTTTGTGTAGTGCCTAGAGAAATGGAAGTATTTTTTTCTTTTTGATAAATGATCTAGAGGAAAGGAAGAGCAATAAAATCTGCTATTGCAAACATAAAAAATTATGAAAGAATTTAATGGATTATATCATATATGGAAAATAACCAAATATTTAAAAATATAGCTCAAACCCACACAAATGTAGTTAACTGATTTTTGACAAAGGTACAAAGTCAATTCCACCAAGAAAGGATTGTCACTGCACTAAATGGTGCTGGAGCAGTTGGATGTCAGCATGCGCAATACTGAACCTAGACACAGATCTTACACCTTTCACAAAAGTGAACTCAAAATGGATCACTGGGGGGAAAAAGACTTTACAGTTTCCAGAAAAATACAGAGGAGAAATTCTAGGTGACCATGAGTTTGAGGATGAGTTTTTAGATACAATACTGAAGCATGGTCCTTGAAGGAAACAGAAATGATACGGTTGACAATATTAATTTCCTAGGGCTGCCATAACAAAGTATCACAAACCAAATGGCTTCAAAACCCAGCAATTTATTTTCTCACATTTCTGAAATCTCGACGTCTGCAATTAAGACGTTGGCAGATGTCTGCTCCTTCTGAAGGCTGTAGGGAGGCATCCCCCATTGCCCCTTCTTAGCTCCTGGTAGCTGCTGGTACTTCTTGGTGCTTTGGACTTGTAGGTGAATTCTTCCAATCTCTGCCTCCATCATCCTGTGATCTTTCCCCTGGTGTTTCTCTACCTAGATCTCGCTCTCCTTTCTCTTATAGAGACACCATTCCCTGGATTTTGTACCCAACCTAATTCAGTATGTCTCAGTCTCAACTTGATTACATCTGCAGAATCTGTTTTTAATTAGGGTCACATTTGTAAATCCTGAGGGCTAGGACTTGGGCCTATCTTTCTGGGGAACACAATTCTACCTACAACATGAACTATATTAAAACTTCTCAGGATGCCTCGTTGGTGGTCAGTTAAGCACCCTACTCTTGATCTCAGAGTTGTGAGTTCTAGCCCCGTATTGAGCTCCATGCTCTGTGTGAAGCTTACTTAGAACAGAACAAAATAGGAGTGCCTGTGTGTCTCAGTCTGTTAAGTGTCCCACTTTGGCTCAGGTCACGATCTCACATTTTGTGGGTTCAGTCCCACGTTGGGCTCTGTGCTGATAGCTCAGAGCCTGGAGCCTGCTTGGATTCTGTGTGTGTGTGTGTGTGTGTGTGTGTGTGTGTGTGTCTTTCTCTCTCTCTCTCTCTCTCTCTCTTTCTCTCTCTCTGCCTCTGCACCACTCTCACTCTGTCTGTCTCTCTCAAAAACAAATAAGGATTAATAAAAAGAACAAAACACCAAAACAACAAGAACAAAAAAACTTCTAAGTTGTGCTCTGTAAAAGGCACTGTTAAAAGAATGGAAAGATAAGCCCCAGATTTGGGGGAAAAATCTTTTACAAAACACATATGTGATAAATGACTTATATTCCAAATGAAAACAGAAGAAAATAATTCTCAGAAGTCAACAACAAAACAACACGCAACTCAATTAAAAATGGTTAAAAAATTGAACAAATATGCCACCAAAGTAAACACACAGATGACAAATAAGCATATGAAAAGTTAATCAGTATTATTTTTTCATTGTATAAATGTAAAGTAGAGCAAAGATGAGATACCAGTGCACATCTGTTAGAATGGTTAATTAAAAAAAACACAAAACACCTGACAATACCATTTGCTGGTGAAGATGTGAAGCAACGGGAATACTCTTTCATTGCTGTTGAGAATATAAAATAACACTGTCACTTAGTAAGACATTTTGGCTAAGCTAAACTTTGTCTTATCATACAGTCTAGAAATACTGCTCTTAGATATTTACACATCTGATTTGAAAATTAATGTCCACAGACAAACCTGCATGCAAATGTTTATCTATAGTATTTTAATGATCATGAAAAAAGTGGAAGCAACCAAGACATTTTTAAATAGGTAAATAGATAAACTTGGTAATGGAAATTATTCAGTAGTATTATTCATTAGTAAAAATGAGTAAGTTATCAAGTTATGAAAAGACATGGTGAATTTTTATTTCTTCCAAGTTTATTTAAATTGAAGTTAGGTAACATATAATGTATTGGTTTCAGGAGTAGAATTTAGTGATTCATGATTTCTGTGTAATACCCAATGCTCATCAAAACAAGTTCCCTCCTTAATGGCCATCACCTATTTAACCCATCCCCACCCCCCAACACCGCACCAGCAGCCCTCTGTTTGTTTTCTACAGTTATGAGTCTCTTATGGTTTGCCTCGTCTTCATTTTTATCTTATTTTATTTTTCCTCCCCTTCCCCTATGTTCATCTCTTGTATTTCTTGAATTCCACTTAGGAATGAAATCATACTGTTTGTTTTTCTCTGACTTATTTCACTTAGCATAATACACTCTAGTTCATCCACATTGTTGCAAATGCCAAGGTTTCATTCTTTTTGATGGCTGAATAATATATATTTTCATATTTGTCTATTGTTAATAATGCTGCTCTTAACATTGGGGCGCATGTGCCCCTTTGAATCAGTATTTTTGTATCCTTTGTATAAATACCTAGTAGTACAATTTCTGGGTCATAGGATAGCTCTATTTTTCACTTTTTGAGGAACCTCCACACCGTTTTCCAGAGTGGCTGCACCAGTTTATATTCCCACCAACAGTATAAGAGGGTTTCCCTTTCTCTTCATCCTTGCCTACATTGGTTGTTTCCTGGGTTATTAATTGTAGCCATCCTGACAGGTGTGAGGCAGTATCTCATCTTGGTTTTGATTTATATTTCTCTGATGATGAGTGATGTTTAATATTCTTTTCAAGTGTCTGTTAGCCATTTGTAAGAGATGTTGAATCTTAAATGCACAATGCTAATTAACAGAAGCCAGTCTAGTAGAGTACATATTGTATGATTCTATTTATATGACATTTTGGAAGAGGCAGATATAGAAACAGTAGAAAGATATGTGATTTCCAGAGTTTTGAGGGAGGGGGTAGAATAGGTGAAGCTCAGAGAAATATTTAGGGTAGGAAAACTATTCTATATGATCCTGTAAGTGTGGATACATGACAACATGAAATTATTAGAACCTGTAGAACTTTACCACATGCAAAAAGAGTGAGCTTTGATGTCTGCATATTAAACACTCATTTAGGAGGCTAGAGGAACTCAGGATGGAATGCATAATACTATGACAAAAATATGTGAATATGTTAATAATGTGTCAAACCACCTTACTGAAGGAGGTCACTGGGGAAAGGTCCTGACCAAATAACTTTGTAAAAGTGTGGAGTCTTAAGACTCCAAAAGGAAATGCATATTATAATACTGTATGTACTTGATAAAGTTGTTATCCACGGGTATCCTGAAACTGAACAATTCAATGGATCTAAATGGTGTAAGCCACGTTTCTCATTGTTATGTGAAGCCGTAGACAAACAGGGGTGAAAGCTATAATGACATGTGGTAACATTATAACTGGAGATTTCAGTGTTTTAGATATGTGTATATAAACAGGTTAACGCACACACATGTATCCTTGCTCTATTAACTGAGGAAGGCTAGAATGAAGGACAGATAATAGGAGCAAGCACACCTAACACTCAGATACTGGTTTCTAATACCCTTCTCCGATAAAAGAACTTTGGACAAATAGTTGATCTTTGTGGTATGTCAGAAAATATGCAGGTTGAATCAGAAGCCTCATATAGTGCCACAACTTTTGCTCAAAAACAAAACAAAACACAGTAAAAGGAATATGTCAAAAAGACATAGGAACCAACTGAAAGAGCTCTCAATAGTCAAAGCTGGAATAATTTGAGCTACAAATAAAAAAATAAAGTAGTACTGGATTATAATCCCATGTTGTTCAAGGGTCAACTGTATATTCTAAAATTGTGTTAAAAATAGCTTCAGAAATGTAGTTTAAATATACAGGAGAATCTCACTGAAGTGTAAGAATGGGAGGCTCTCTGCTGGAAATCTAATCCCATGTCCCTTGTTGACCCTCAGTCATAAATTATTGCTCGTTGGTTCATAACACTAAAGATTTACTGATGGAAAAAAAATCCCTTCCTGAAAGGCGTGATGAGGAATTAGGCATGTGGGCTGAGCGAGATGAGCTGAGTTTGAGTTTATTCTGATTTATTATGACTGGGAAGATTGCATGTCCTCTCCGAGCCTCAGTCTCCTTATCTATAAAAGGGGTCCAGTAATTGCATCTGCTTTACTGAATTGTCATATCGATGTAGTGATATAATATGTATCATGTAGTACTATCCTTAAAATAAAATAAGAAGACCAAACCAACGAAAAAACTTCTTGAATTTTCCATTATCTTGATTCCTTATCCATATTACTCAGCACTGTTATCCAGCCATGACTGATGGAGTTCAATGTCAGAACAGTTATGGTAAACACTCTTTCCCAGTCTCTTGTTGTGTTTGCTTATTCTCAGTGCACAGACCATGTCCCTAAATATCTAAAATCATTTAGCTAACACATTCCCTGCTGAAATGAGATAGATTTGTAAAAACAAACAAAACAAAGCAAAACCACTTTGCGTTCATGTTGCAGAAGTTAACTTTGTATCCATGAGGATGTAGTGATATATATTTTTTTAGTGTTAGCATTTCTTGAGTACATGCTGTGTATCAGACAACGTGCTCAGTGGTTCATGTGCGTGAATCCACAGAATGAATACGTAAAGAAGATACTATTATTATGCCTACTTTATAGTTGAACAATATGTTTAGATTAATAACTTTCTAAATTCAAACACCTTGAAAATGGTGAACTACATTTCAAGCCAAGATCTCTTTAACTATGGCATTCTTACTTTTACCTACTGGGTTTCTGGAGGCTCTAGAATTTAGGAAGAATGATAAAACAACCACCACTTCTCCCCTGAAAAGAAAAAGGAAAAAAAAAAAAAAGAAAAAACAGAGGGAGGTCTTTATAATAAGAGCTTACTGAATGCAGTGATGGTTTTTAGCTGAACATACATAATTAATTTCCTCTCAAATCAATTTAACATCTAAATAATGCAGCACCAGCTAATGGGCTCTCAGCTGGCCAAACATTAAGAGATATATTGTCCCATATACTCATCATAAAGAATGAAGATGAACAACTTGCCTGGTTACATAACATTGTTGTACAACATATATAAAAGATTCTCTCGTTTTGGCAATTGTTCTGTACTGTTCTAAGTTTTGCTAAATCAGACTTCCTTCTAATCTAACAGATGCCAGCAGTTTAAAAGCAGTTCAAGAATTCTTATTTATATCTGGTGTTCAGCTTTGAATAAAATGGGCCAGCAAATGCAGAGGGAGAGGGGGAAAAAAGCATAACTTAAAAATGGAATTTATTTCCAGCCTTCTAAACACAGATTTCCAATAAACATCCACTTAGAGAACCATTTCATTAAGCTAACTGCAGCCGAAAACAAGTTCCCTGATGTTTCTTTGAGTATTTTATTTTCTAAAATGAATCATTACTTTCTATGTTTTGGCTTGACAGTCTTTTCCCCCCAATTGTGTAATTTTGCATTTGTCACTCAAATTGCCTGTATTTCTGGAGAATTGTTCCAAGACATTTATGCTTTGGAATGAGACTCTTAATATGGTGGCATGAGTTTGGAGAAGCCCCCAAACCACCAAGGTGCATTGCTTTGTCCTTTAAAATACTGCAGAGGGTCTTGACTCCCTCATTCCAATTAAAGTTTAGCAGCCCCTTAAGGCTGATTCTGGAGGTGGCTGCAATGAACTTATAATAGATGGGATGCATAGCGGTGGCCCTGTGAGGAGGCAAGGGAAATGAGAAGCATGGCTTTTGAAGCTGTCTTCTTTCTGTGGTTTGGTAAATAATGCAGATATTTGCAAACCTGTTCGTAACCACTTACCCTCCAGTGGCAAACTTTTAATGGAGAACTAATGGAAAGTGAGGAAAACTGCAGCAAAATATCCGAAGGAGAGTTTCCATTATATAAACTCCATGTATGCAAATGACAGTCAAGAATAACACGTGGGAAAGTCAGTTCATCCCAGTAGAATTTGGCTTTGATATCTTGGGTTAAATAGTGAAACTGAGAGAGAAGATTCTTTTCAATTTGCTAAAAAGTGATTATATTTCATGCCTGGTTATAAGGATGGGAGGCACACCATTAATAAGGGTATGTTTAACTATGAAGAAACTGTCAGTGTAGTAGCTACATAGTTACTCTACCATTCAGAAGATTAGATAGGATAATGATCATCATAGTGAGCAAGGTGTAGGGCTATTTATTGAGCATTTACTATATGCTAGTAGGGTAGTTAGATAATAAAAGTGAATTCTATTATAACAACTACATAACAGGCATAAAAATCAGTATTATGATTAACAGCAGCAATAGTTAAGTTTGTGGACTTCTTACCACATACCAGACAATATACTAAACACATCACATGGTTAAATCACTTGATCATCACCAGTAGGTGCTTTAATTATGCCCAATGTACAGATGAGAAAACTGAAAGGTAGAGTAATTTACACGAGTGTCATGGCTATTAAGATCCTAATTCAGGCAGTCTAACTGCACAGTTAATGCTTTTCTGCACTGTTATCCTCCTATGCTTTAACTGTTTGCAGAAAAGTTAGCAGGCTCACAGAGGTTATCCCTTCAATCAGTGTCTCATAGTTGTTAAATGGCAGACTTGGGAGCCAAACACAGGTTCTCTGCGTTTTAATCCAGGGTAACTAATGGACCAAACATGGAATTAGTGAAAGCCCACTATAAAAATGTGTTCTGGAAGACTAAAGGTGGAAGTCAATGACAGCTATCTTTAGCTGCCTGCCTTCCTCTGACAGACTGTGCACATGAACTGTAAACTCTATAGAGCCATGTACATGTAGGCTTCACCCCTGTACTCCGTCTGTGCTATCCCAGTAATGATGCCAAAAGCTATGGGGTTTTACCCTCATTTTACGAGAGTAAAATACCTATCAATGCTTTTTAAACTGTTTCTGTGCCCGTATGTCTTTCCTTATAATGTGTCTTTTCTAAAAATTGAGCATTGTGCTACATTTGCAATAGAGAGGTCAGAATGAGTCTTTTTTCTGTGTCTTGGTTTCAATTCCCTGTTCTTTTATTTTTTTTAAACAAGTTCTTTTCCAGCATTGGTTTTTCCAAAGTATCAATTATTTCCTCAGTAGTTTTTAATATCATTATTAAAGGTTCTTATTCCTAAAGATAACAGCTATTATTTATTTCATTCCTATATGACACTTGCACTTAATTTCTGCTGTGTCTAATCTTCATTACAAATATGCAAGGTAAATAGATTTATCCCTATCTTAGAGGTAAGAAAATTTAGGTTTGGAGAGGCTAAACAGCCTGTCTAACATGACACACTCAATTAACTTAAAAAATGTATAGCCCTAATTTACTGAGGACCTGAGCTAGAATTTTAACCCAAGTTTGTATAGTTCTAAATCAAATGCCTATTCGGCTATATTGATACTGCCTTTTTCTCCTTGGAGTTAATAATCTGTAAGTATTAGGTTACTAGCTTGTCGGTAAAGCAACACGTAAACATGACTCTCTAATCATGGAGGGCGGGCACGTGATCTCTGCTCATTTTATGTGAGAACATTATGTAAACGTTCATGGGTCCTCACAGTCATTTATATTGAAGGTGCTGTCATTACTGTCTTATTTCATGGTAATATAGTAAGGTTGTATGGTGAGTAAGTATAGTACAGTATTACCCAGACAGGTAACATGCTACAGGGTCAATTACTAAAAGGGTAGAAGTTCTAGCAGTTGACCCACTTCTAATGAATGAGACCTCACATTTATATGGCTAACGGCTGAATCTGAGTTGGACATTTGGACCTAGCTGGAGCCCAGTAATCATTAAATTACTAAGAAAAAGGCAAGCTTTTTCAGCTCAAGCTATTAAGCTTTTAAGATACAGTCTTGATTTGTTGGTCACCAGTTTTGCCACTTCTTGGAGAGAATCTGAGAGCAGAGCCAACAAAGAAGAATGCAGAATGGAGAGATGGAGAATTCTTATTTCATCATTTGTGCATGTGGATTCTGCTGTTTGTAAAGGAGAGCACCCCATGGATATTTCCACTTTATAAGCTAATTCATCCCCTATCCCCAAATCCAGTTTTAGTTAGGCTGCAATCATTTGCAACTAAAATTATATAGTATATTCCAGCAAATCAGCAAAACTATATGAGAAAATATTCCAATCTATTTTTTTAATGAATTGTGCTCTACTTCATTTCTAAAAGGATCTATAAGCAAGCCAAGTCTAGAAAACACATTTCTGTTCTTCCTGCTCCCATCCAGACAGAAATAGTAGATTAAAATACAAACATTTCTTGACTGCCAATACACACACACACACACACACACACACACACACACATGCATATATATGTAAATAAACTGTCACACAGAGCTGCAGGATTGTTCATTTAATATATGCCATACATCACCACCCTGTTTAAATCTATGATCGGGAGTATATTTCTTTTTAACAACATGAGCAAAGAAATTATTTCCAGTTGCATTTTTACAAATTGCTCTCAATTGTGACATTTATCTTCCATCCCAATCAAGTGTAATTTACCAGAAAGACTGCATAATGTTTCTATATTTAAAATGTGTGAGGTTTTTATAAAAGCCCCCCACCCTCAAGTTTCCCTCCTCTGTGGGGGTGGGACCAGCATGGTGCAAACAAAGTCATCAAATTGTAATAGCTCTCCCGAACCCCATTTACCGCAAAAATAAGATGACCAGTTGTTGCAGTTTCACTGGTTCTGTTCACAGAGAATCCGTCAAGAGAGCTTGAAAGTCTGAGGCCCAGTTTGATTTGAGGTATCCTGACAAAAAATTAGGCCTTGATGCAGGATAAGCCAATCATTCATTTAGTGATTCAGATAGAGAAGGGCAGTCACACCACCTCTATTACGCTGGTCTGATGGACCTTGGGCCTCTAATGCCGCAGTTGCTAAACCCTAGCACTAGTGAAATCATCAGTGGAAATCCGTGGTGAAGTTTTCACCATGCCTTAGCAACACAGGAAAAATCAGTGCTGGAGAGTGAGGTTTTTTTTTCTCCAAAGCTAAATATATACCACTTAAAAAGACTATCCTTTAATTCAAGATTATGTCCTTTTAGGTTTAAAATATTTTTTCTTTGATAAAAGAATGGTGGTATTAAACGATAGTTCTGAAGAGGAGTTTAATTGGAAAACTTAAAACTTGGCACCCTGATGTTTCTTGAAATTTTATCAGTCTGGCAATGAGTCTTGTTCTTGGCAATAATGATAGTATTAATGTTAGGCACTAACATTTGTGAAATTCTGTCATATGCTGAGCACTATGCTAAATGGTTTGTTTACATAGTCCTTGTTCAACTCTTTATACTGAAAAAGTGCTATTATTATTATTTTATTCAAGTATAATTAGCATGGAGTGTTACGTTAGTTTCAGGCGTACACTATAATGCTGCAACAATACTATACAGTACTCAGTGGTCATCGTGGTACATGGACTCTTAATCCCCCTCACCTATTTTACTCCCCTCACTCACCTCTCCTCTGACAATCACCAGTTTGTTCTCTATAGTTGAGTCTATTTTTTTGTTTCTCTTTTTTCTTTATTTTGGTTCTTAAATTCCACATAAGTGTGACATCATATGGTATTTATCTTTCTCTGACTTATTTCACTTAGCATGATACCTTCTAGATCTATTCATGTCATAAATGGCAAGATTTTAATAAACGCAGAAAAAGCATTCAGCAATGTACCTCATCCATTCACGATAAAAACTTTCAACAAAGTAGGTTTAGAGGGAACACACCCCAATGTAATAGAGGCCATCTATGAAAAACCCACAGCTCACATCATACTCAATGGTGAAAAACTGTAAGCTTTTCCTTTGAGATCAGAAATGAGACAAGGATGTCCAGTCTCACCACGTTCCTTGAACAGAGTACCAGAAATTGTATCCACAATAGTCAGACAAGAAAAGGAAATAAACAGCATTCAAAGTGATAAAGAAGAGGTAAAGCTTTCACTATTTGCAGATAACATGAAACTGTATATAAAAAACACTACAGCCTCCAGCCAAATAAATGAATTCAGCAAAGTCACAGTATAGATTAATAGGCATTTCTATATACCACTAATAAAGTAATGGAAGAGAAATTAAGGAAACAATCCCATTTATAATTCAAAGGTGCTACTATGTCTCTGTTTTACTGCTGAGGAAACTGAAGCTTATACAACTTAAGGAACTCACCAGGCAATACATGATCCTAATGGATAAGAAGCCATTTTATTTTTCTGTCCCAAAGATCTTGTTGTTCAGAACTTTACCATACCTGTCATTCAGAATGTGATTCTCATAGATCAGAGAGAATGATGGGATCTTTTTAGGCCAGCTCAGCAAAAGAAACCTGAGAATGACAGCTGGTAGATGCCAAAATGAGAATGGGGGCATGGATTTATAGGTGTCATATTCTGGAAGGCTTTTGGACAAGACAACACATGGCCTGACAGAATTGGAAGGAGCTGAAGAAACTGACAATTTCTTTTTTATGTCATGGGTAACCCATGTTACGGGGTGAATACTTTGATAATTTGAAGAGAGCCCTCCTGTTGCCATGCATGCTCTACTAGGTCGCATTGCTGCAGTGTTGCTCTGGATAAGAGAGAGTAGGGCCATCTCTGCTCACATTTTCTCCCACTCCTCTGAAAAATTCATCTTAGATGAATTATCTTAACTTGAGAAGATTTCTAGATTTCTTACTTTCCTTCTGAACTTTAGGTCAAATATCCCAGAAAGGCAAGAACCATAAGCATCACAAAAGGTATTTGTTTTTATTGATAAAATTAAGAAAGAATGCCTTTAGGTGGGGGTAAAATAGAATATAGCTCAAGTCATGGACATATCCTAAGGTGGCCCCATGATTTTGCCTTCTGGTGTCACACCTTTCTGTGGGCCACTCCTCATGACCAAGGGCAGCACCTGTGACTTGTGTCCAGCCATCTAAATCGGGCAAGGGTGATGGGATGTCACTTCTGTGATTATGTTACATAGGATTGTAATACTTATCTTGCTAGAACTCTCTTGCCCCTGCTGGCTTTTAAGAAGCAAACTGTCATATTTTGAGCTGCCTATGGAGAGGACCATGTGGTGAGGAACCGAGGTCAGTTGAGCCTCTTGCCAACAGCCACTAAGAAACTGAGGCTCCCCATCCCTGCAGCCTGCAAGGAACTGAACTCTCCCAATGACTAACATGAGCTTGGAAGTGAATCCTTCCACCCTGGTGGGGCTCCATCACTGGCCAACACCTTGGCTGTAACTTGACAGAGGACCCAGCTGTTGCCGCTACTCCTGAGACACAGAAACTGCAGGTAATAAGTGCATGCTGTTTTCAGTTGCTGAATTGGTGGCGATGTTGTTATGCAGCAATAGATAACTAATGCACCAACTCTGTGGCTTGGGAGGCTTAGGTACTGGTGGTGAAATTCCTTAAGAAGGATAATTCAAGGGAAGATCAGAGTCTAAGGATGTAGAAAACGAGATGAGTTCAGTTTGGGAAGGAAGGTAGAGTTTGAGGTGATTAAGGGACTCTAGATGGATGATGTTCAATAGGCAGAGAGGCAGATGATTCTGGGGCTTGTCAAAGGAGACTCAACGGGAAATCAATTAGTTCTCAGAGGTTCTCCAGAAGTAGACTGTCGGATGGAAATTCATGTGCAGAAATTTTATTAGAAGTGTCCTGAGATCAACACCTGTGTGAGAAGAGAAGGCCACAGGGGTGGGGTGGTGGGAGGACATGTATTCCAGATAGACTCAAACAGGTTTCCACTGACCGCACCGGAGGCTCCGAAGCTGGGATGGCACAGCTGGTAGGGCCTTTGCCCTCCCTCATCACTGGTCACAGTGCAGACTGCTTGACCTTGCACAAAGTAGCTGTCTTCAGCTGAGAGAAATACCCTGGAGAAGGCTGAGAGCTCACGTTTCTTAGCTGCCAGAAGCTGGCGGACTGTCCTTCAGCAGTACAGGGAATCTGAGCCTCTAGGATGCTGTACACCATATCAGCAGTTGACACTATGGGCATGGTTGTGAGTTCTCTCAGGAAGTTGGAAGATGGAGAAGTAAAGAGAGATAGGAGAGGGGTAAAATCCGGGGGAACCCCAGGGACACCCTGAAGTGAAGAAAGGGATGATATTATTGAAGGATTGAATGAGTGGGAGGGTTTAATTTTGTGTAAGGTGAGCAGCACTCTAAAATTTTGGGGGACTAATGATAAGGCATCAAATAAAATGTGCTTATTCTTTGACCCAAAACATATTTACTGTACATTAGATCTATAAGGTGGATGTTCACATTTTAAAACATGTGTAAAGTCACGATTACTCTTTGGCCCCATGTAATATATGTAATCTTACTATTTTTCTTTCAATGGCCACAAAGCTTTTATTGCTTCTCACCACTCAACAAAATTTACCGAACACTTGGTCAGTGCCAGATGCTAGTGCTTGGACAGAAGTGACCTGTGCAGTCTGGTGAGGGTTACAGGCAGGAAAGAGATACGTATTGTGCCCTGTGGCAAGTGCCAGCAATGGGCAGCACAAAGCAGGTGCACTGACCCCAGACGCATCCAAGGCTCTTTCCACCATGCTTGTCATTCCATGCAAGTGAGTTGACCAGGCATGGGATAGCCTCTGTATCAGGAAGACCTGGGCTTCATTCCCCCTATTGTTACACTAAACCTTTCCCACTGTGAGCTTCTCCATTTGTAAAATGGAGAAATGACCATTAACCTGCAGAGTTGCTCTAAGAGCTATTTCTGATTCATTAATTCAACAAATACATCCTGAGTTCCCACAACAGGCCAACTTTGTATCAACTTTTTTCCCGAAAGTTATATCATCACAACTTTCAGACACGAAATATATCATACTGGCAAATAGGAGCATTTACTATTGTGGAAAGAATTTTGTGACAGAATTACAAGCATTAATGAGCCCACTAGATGAGTCAACTAATCCTTTATAAATGAGTGAGAAATTGAGCTGATATTTTTTAAGAGTTAGGACTTTGATAATTTACCATTATCTGACATAGAGGGTAGAATAATTATGCTATTAACATCAGGGATAGCATTTTACATTATGAATCTTGTTGGTCTGGATGATTTTAGAAAGTATCAATATTTGAGTGATTCTCCTCTGGACCCCTTCTTTAATTCAGAGATAGTTGCTTTCCATCATAGTCTTTCACATATCAAATATGTACACTTTGACCATGTGAACATGCATGAAGATGACAGACTAAGCTGAAAAGGGAAACTTTAAATTAAAAAAAATTTACTGTTTATTTCTTCTTAAGAGAGATAGAGAGACAGAGCGCAAGCAGGGGAGGGGCAGAGAGAGACAGAGACAGAGACAGAGACAGAGTCTGAAGCAGGCTCTGAGCTGTCAGCACAAAGCCTGACGTGAGGCTCGAATTCATGAACCATGAGATCATGACCTGAGTGAGCCAAAGTTGGACATTCAACCACCTGAGCCACCCAGGCACCTCTGAAAAGGGAAACTTTAAACTGCTGAAAAAGAGAGAGGCAACTTTGATGAAACATTTTAATGGAAAGGTATAGGTGAAATACATTTGATCTCTAAGACCACCCCAGCACTTTTAACCAATGCTCTCTTGTCATCCATGTGCTTCCACCAATTTATTTAAAGACCTTTTGAAGGAAACCCTTATCATAAACCAAAATGTTATTTGAGAGCAAAAGAGGAACTAAGCAGTAAATGTTTGCTCAATCGATCATTAAGAAAATGTTCTGAGTTTTACCTTTATCCCACTTGCAAGTGATTTCTTCATGTATTATGTAGATTTTACCTCTTTTTGTGCCTCCTAACAATACAAGTTGACATTTATTCAATGTTACTATGTGCTACTATACTTTAATGGTATCTATTCATTTAACTCCATATGTATGGGCTTCGTACTATGATGAGTCCCAATGACCAGTTGAGGAAACATATGCCTAGATAGGTTAAGTACCATAAGTGGGGAAGACACACTTCCCATATGAGTATTTATTTAAATAAATAATTTAGTAATTGATCATACCTGTGCCACCTGCTGTAAAGAAAACTGAAAGGATGGAGGGCTGGAGAAGGGTGCCTGGAAGGGGAAAGGGGGCTTCAAGCCAAATCAGTCTACAAGGGGGTGAGTTGATACACATAAAGTAAAAGCATAAATTTCTGTTGTTTAAGCTGCCCAGTTGGTGACGTTTTGTTATGGCGGTTCTAGCAAAATAATGCGTTGGGTAATGACTGACACTATCTGTCAAACCCACCTTCCTTGAACTCTGGTTTCCATTGCTTTCCATATGTCAAGCTAAGCCTTCCTCTTTACTACATTCTATGCACTCAGCTCTGTCTTCTTTTTCCCTCATCTTGATTCAAAGTAATTGATAGACTAGAATATATATGCAAATGCTTTTTATTGTTTTTACTAGTGTTATTTATTACTTCCAGCAGGCTGATGGCAATGATGTAAGCTTCCTTGCCAAGGTGCCCACTTTTTAACCTCTAAGTCTGTGCCTATCTCAGACATCTATATAATCCCTTCAAATAGTTGGCATAGAAGCTGTTCATGAGCAGATGAGAGGACTTCTCCCAGATGCCATGGGTCCATAAATTCAAGCGAGGCTCATTATTTTCTTTTCTGATGCATAATGTCGCTCTAGAAAATTATCATTTAATCAGCAGTAATGACTCTCATATTTCTGCTGCACTGCTTGTTAATCTCCCTACCTAGTATAAAGAGATTCTTTAGCAATGCAAATAAAATTTCTGCTTAGAAATAGAGCTGTGGAGAAAGATGGGGTCTTACCCCATTCTTCTCTTGTTATATGTATAGCCTTTGATGTTCACAGAAACTAAACAATAATTTTACTCCATCTCGTATACATGGAAAGTTGTCAAAAAATAGGAAGTGATTCACTTGAACTTAATAATCTTATACCCGAATGCTTGCATCCCATGGTCTATTTATCAGAAGGTATGACCTCACACCCTGACACACCTTACCTCTTCATCCTCAGATGTGCCACTGTCCCTCTTACTTACCATGCTCTTGTCACTCCAGTGTTCAGGAAACCCTTGAACATCAAGCCCCTTCCAACATCAACCCCTTTATACATGTTGTTACTTCTGTCTATGACCATTTTCCTCACATTCTTTTCCCGGTAACTTCAACTTTGAGAATTTGTTTCACTGCCAATTTTTGGAGGAAGCCTTCCCTCAATACCCCAGGACACAGTTGTTTCCATAATAGGTCCCCAAATACGCATGGTACTTACACTGGTCACAGTGATGTTAAATATTTATGTTCAAAATCAGTAATCCATTAGCTCTGTCCCTAATATTTGGAAGGGAAAAAATGCGGGCCCATTCCTTTCAGACTATCAATCACACACATGTATCCAGAAGATGCTACAAAACAGTTCCCCCCCTTTGAGTGGCTTATTTCCAATACTCTATCTTCCTGTCTGGGCCCTTCACTCTTTCTTCCTATTCTGAGGTGCTTTTGTTCCATCCTTTCCATACCACCGTCCACAGGGCTGCCTTTCTTCCTCTCAATCTCTGGCTTAGACTGTTGATCAGTTGGTTACATCAGATTTTTTCAGTGTTTGTGGTAGGTGGTCAAGGGGGGAGTGCTGGAGGATTGGGAGGGCCTCAGACAAAGAGAGAAGGACAGAAAATAATTTGTTTCCTTTTCATTCAGGAGGGAACATCTGAAAGACAAATAAAGCTTTTTCTTAGTAATATTGACTCCTTCTTACAGTATAACTCAAGAAAAAAATAATTCAGGAGTATCCTCGCTAATGTTTCTTCAATCCGTTCCCCATCAGAACGATTTTACTAAAATACAATTATAAGCCCAAACTTTAAAATGCTTCAGGGATTCCCCTTGCTCTTTAGGATAATGTAGGATAATGTGTACATTTTTCAGCATGGGAAATAATTTCCTCTGTGATCTGATGAGCTGATTTTAATCTCCCTCTCTGGCATCAGTTATTGCTACTTTCTTCTTTGTCCCAGATGCTTTGTGTCCAGGCAACACTGGCATTCTCAGAACTCTCCAGAAGGGGATGCTCCCTCAGCTCTTATCTGTCCTCCCCCCATCCTCTCCACCTGGCTGACTGTCACTTCATACTTTAGAACCCTCTTGACATGATTGCCCTTTGTGACATCTTCACAGATCCTTATCCCATGAAGAGTAAGGGAAAATTTTATAGACAATTAAAATATAAATATTGTTATAAAAATTTAAATTTCCTCAGAAAAATTATCTACTACCTACACTCCTATCTAAAAATTATGTTGTACTTGTAATGTTTCAGTTACTATTTTAAACATGTTTTATGTACATATAAAAATTTATAACATTTACATAAAACTTCATCCTCTCAGGTCAACAACTCTTTTGACAGATGGGAAATTAAAGTCCCGAGCTTAAGTCACATATCTAAGTTTCCACCGTTTCATAGGAGTAGAATGGGACTTTAAACTGAAGTCATCTGTTTCCAGAGCTCATGCTATTTATGACTACCCTATTTACCTGTGTAGTGCCATATCTTGAACAAACAACTATTAACTATTTGTGTACACATCATGCCATTTATAGGAATTTGTGGTGTTATTTTGTGTGTGTCCGTTGTAAGACTGATTGTCCCAGAACCAAAAACAACTAGTGCTTAAGTTTTGTAGCATTGGTACAGACCTTATCATATAGTAATGTTTGCTGAATTTATCTTGTGTGTACGTTGTACAAATTTTGAAAGCTGGTTTCCTTGCCTGATCAAGTCCCTTACCTTTCATCTTATCTTCCAGCTAAGGATTGAAATGTTAATCTTCTCAATATAATCAAATTTAATTATTGTGGTTTATGTTTCTGTGCCCAGAGGTGAGATTGTGTCTTCTCAATAAGTCAAAGTAATAAATGAACATAGTAGAGTTGCAGGTAGGTCATTTGATGCTTCTGGAAATAGAAAAATGCCCCCAATTTAGCCTCCTAGATTCCAGGATTTCCACATCAATTGGGTGGGGGGGTCCACAGGAGACAGAGCAACCAGGAAAACTTAATGTGAACAGGGAAGTAATCCATAGGGAATTTATTGGATGTGGAATAAATCCTGCTACTTGAATATTAAGAGTCTCTCAAATTAATCAAGAAACTTGATATATCCTCAAAATTGGTGCATTTTGATGACTTAGCAAGATATTTAGGAAGTAGGGTTCTAAGTCTTGAGGATGGATTAGATGTTGGGGAAGAGGGAAATAACCACAGTTCTGGCTTTGACTTGTTGGTAAGAGGTACTATTAATCAAGAAGAAACACACAGGGGGTAAAACATATCATATACATTTCTCCAAATCTGGAGGGAGGGCAGCACAATAGAAGAAAAAAGTAATGGTTCTCCTGCTTTGAATATACACCTCTTCATTTGGGAAGGACAGAAATCCAACAGGCAGTAATTTAAGCATAAAACTAACTGTGTTGGCTTTGGGCACCACACCTAAATAAGGATAGGTGTAGATTTAACCTTAGGGACAATAGAAATTGGGAACTCACACACAATCGTGGTTTTAGATATAATTTACATGTAGTGACACGGAAAGATAGTAATTGTACAATTCAATGTAACATCCATGCCTATTAAGGAACAGAACATTTTAAAATTGAAATTGATAATAGATATAAGGCAACTAAAATTTTCTCTTTCTTGTTTTGTCAATGTTGTTGACTGAATTGTGTCTCCCCAGAATTCATATGTTGAGGTTCTTACCCCCAATGTGACTGTTTCTGAGGACAGTGTCTTTAAAAAGGTAATTAAAGTTAAATGAAGTCATAACGGTGATTCCTTAATCCTCTAAGACTGGTGTCTCTTCCTATAGAAGGAAAAGGTATCAAGGATGCACATGCACAGAGAAGACTATGTATGGACATAGCAAGAAATTCAACCTCACAACAAACTGAGCTATCCTATCACCTTGATCTTGGATTTCAACTTCCATATTGGGAGGAAATAAATTTCTGTTGATCAAACCATCTAGTCTGTGGTATTTTTTTATGGCAGCCCTAGCTAACTAATAGTTTTAGTAAGTTTTGTTTTGTAAGAAATTTTATTCATTTCATCTAACTTATGAAACCTTTTACCATAACATTTTTAATATCCTATTGTTATTTTTTAATAATTTGTTTTATATTGTTGCCCCTCTTTAATTTCTGATATTGATAATTAGTAGTTCTTTATTGATCTGTTCTAATAAGAACTTGTAATTTTTTAATCATTGTAAATAACAAATTTTGACTTTTTTTATATTGTCTAATTTGTTTTCTAGTTCATTGATTTCTATTGTTATTTTTATTTCCTTTTTTCCACTTATTTTGGGTTTTTATTAGTTTTTTTTAAACAGTTGTTGGGGGCTTTAGTATATTTTTAATTTTAATTCCAACATAGTTAACATATAGTGTTATATTAGTTTCAGGTGTACAGTAGTGATTCAACAATTCAGTAATCACCCAGTGCTCATGACAAGTGAGTTCTTTGATCCCCATTACTTACGTATTTCACCCATTCTTTTTTCGAGATTTTTAAGAATGACACATGGATCACTGATTCTACAAATTTCTTCTTTTATAATACTTTCATTTTAAATGCATATATTTTCCTATGGGAGCATATGTTTTCCTGTATATTACCTGTAACCTAGAAATTTTGATATGTTGTGTTTTTATTTTCATTCAGTTGAAAGCATTTTCTGGTTTACTTGTGATTTCTTCTTTGACTCATGCTAATTTATAATTGTTGCTTAATTTCCAAATATTTGGAGATTTTCAAAATACCTTTTTCTTATTTATTTCTAACTTCTAAGTATAGTCTGCATAATTTCAATTCTTTGAAATGTACTTAGACTTTTTTTAATGCAAAAAGTTTATCTACTTTCAGGAATGTTCCTTGTATACTTGAGAATGTCTGTTCTGCTGTCATTAGATGTAGTGCTTTTTAAAATGTCAGTTATATCAGTTGATTGATGGTGTTGTTCAAGTTTTATGATATATCTACTTTTTTCCTGTTTTATATATTCCTGTGGGTGGTGAGTTAAAGTCTTGAACTTTGTGGATTTCTCTCTCTCTCTCTCTCTTTAGTTTTCTCTATTTCTGCTGCATGTTTGCGAGCTTTTGTACCAATTATACCTGCATTTAGGATTATTCTGTCTTCCAGTTGACTTCTTTATCATTATGAAATGTCTTTCATTGTCCCTGATAATGCTCCTCATTTTGAGGTACACTTCTAATATTCAGAGAGTCATACCAGTTTTCTTATTGTTAATGTCTGTATTGTATACCAGTTACCTTCCTTTTTTTCAGTGTTCTATATTTTTGTTCATTCTGGAAGTATAGTTTGATGTCTCCTGTTTTTATCCTTCTGACAATCTCTCTTTTAATTTGATTCTTCATTTGCCACATTATTTATACGTTTATGCATTTAAGTCTGTCTTCTCTGTGAATTCTTTAATTCTCATCTACTTTGTGTTTTTCTTTCTTCCTTTATCTCCATTTTTCTTTAGAGATTGAGTATTTTTAGTGTACTTTTAATGGTCCCTCTTGTTTTTTAAAATTATACTTCTTTTTGTTAATTATGTTTAGCAGTAATTCTAAAGATTACAATAGGCATCTTTAGTTTATCAACATCTACTTTCACAAAATGGTCTTCTTGCCAGCTTAATGTATGCTCCATTCACTCCCCTGATGATTTATGGAATCTTTTTGTCATATATTTTAAGTATTCTTTAAACCACACATTATGCTATTATATTCTTTTTAATTTGAAGAATCCATAGTTTTTCAGACAGTTTCAGAAATCCTATGTTAAGAATAATTTTTTAAATGTTCTTGATATTTACTGACCTATTTGCTCTTTATGTTGTTTTCTATTCCTTCTTGCATCACCAAGTTGCTCTCTGCTATTATTTTTTTTCAGCCAAGGAACATTTTTAAAAAATATTTCTTTTGGTACAAGTTCATTAAAAATGATTTAGTTGTCTTCTCTGAAAAAAATGTATTTGGCCTTTATTTTTGGATGGTATTGTCACTGGATACAAAATTCTAGTTTGACTGTTTTTCTTTTAGTACATTTCCATTGTCTTCTATCCTCTCATATTTTTTCTGATTAAAATTCTACTGATGTTTTTCTTGTTTGTTTCCACACACATCCCGCTGCCCTTGGCCACTTCTAAGACTTAAAAAAATTTATTATATTTCAGTTTTTGATGTCTAGGTGTGATTTTTGTTCCCAGGTATGCTTTTCTTCCTATTTGTTCTGCTTGGAGTTTACTGAGAGTTATGAATGTATGAATTGACATGTGTCATAGGCACATAGAATAAGATCCCCCAAGGACCTCTGTGTCCTAATCTATGGAACTTGTACATATGTAAGATTAACTGGCCAAAGGCAACTAAGTTTGCAGATGGAATTAAGGTTGTTAACCAGCTGATTTTACAATAGAGAGCTGAAGAGAGAGGCTGGATTATCAAGACAAACTGTGGACATTAAGCAAGGTGTAATGCCCATGAACAAACTAGGGTCTAGAGATGTAGGAAAAGCAGAGAAAGAGGCTCCCGTCTCCTGACAAGGGTGCCTGGGGTTCAAATAATCTACAAAAGACCATGAGGAGTATTAAACTCAAATAGAGATGTTGGAAGTAGCCTGATGGAGTGAGTACAGGCATGCTTGACCACCCATGATGCTTTGAGGTGCACAGCCTACTCTCTTGGGTGGAATAATGAAGACCATCAGGCTTGAGGTCTCCTTTAGAATAAGAGTAACTTCCACAAAATAATATTAGCAGATAATTATTCCATGGCAGAGACCCAGACTCTTGAGAATTCCTTCCCCAGGGGCTACAGCTTTAGAAGGGCACAGAGTCCAGTGGAGTACCCCAACTAAAGGTTCAGAACTTCTCACCTGAGAAGTCTCCTTGGCCGATAGAATTAGCTATGATGCTATTGTGTGTTCTATACATGAAAAATAATTGATTTGCTGGTTTAAGGTGATAGTTAAGAAGATAATTCCCTAGGCCTAGCAACTCTGTTATCCATATGATCCCAGCCTGAATACGCCCTCCACTGCTCTCTGGTGTTGTGCTAATGGATACTTAGTATAGTCTTCAAGATCAGAAGCTGTTGGATGGATTAAGAAAACCTCCTTGATTCTTCCTTGTAATCCCTTCTTGATCTAGATGTACATCTCGCTGGGGGAAGAAATCATCTAACAGCTATAGCTATAGATCACTGAGCCATCCAGTATTGTCCCATTTCAGAAACAAGTATGTTTTTAAATAACCTTTTTTTTTTTTTTGTACAAAGTAGTTCTTTATCATAGAAACTGAAAGAAGCTAGATAGGAGATGTAAGTAATTCACTAAGTTCTTATTTCAGATGTAGTGGTGAACAAGTATTATAGTATCTCATAATTCTACTGCCCATAAGTAATCACGGGTAGCTTTTTGTTTGTTTTATTTTGGTTTGGCTTTATCGGGATCATGCTCCACATACTGTTTATATCCCAGTTTCAAATTGAACAGTGTTGGAAGAAAAATATCCTCTTGTCATTACCTACTTATTTTATGGTGGCATAGTATTAGTATTACATTTCAGAAATCAAAACCACTCCATTCTACTTATTAGCCACTGCCTTTGGATGCTTCTTATCTAGACCCCCTTGCTAAGTCTCTCTGTTCCCTCAGACCAACCCTACAACCTCACAGTCTATAACTTCAAGTCCTTTTTCATCCTTATTTTCAACTTCCTCGTTCTCTTATCAGTGATTTGATTGCAAGTAGGTCAGTCGAGCAGCTTCTTTATGAGCCCAACTCTGATATTCTCTGAGGCGGATGGTTTGGTTCAGACATCTGCATTTTGAATAAAGTCAGACATCGTTAATCCTCAGAACCATTGACACAGAATAAGCTCCCTACACATATGGTTAAGGTATTTTAGGCTAGAAAATACTCTTCAAGTAAGATATATTTGAGCATAAACTGCACATTGCAAACATGATTCTTGCCCCCCATAATTCATGCCGATGAGGTTTGTCTGTGTGTATTTGAGAATATATTTCGGTTTTGATTACTGTAATCCAACATTGTAGGGGTTTCTCTAAAAAGAACACAAAATCTGATACAATATTGCTTTGACAAACTGCATTTTATAAGGGCAACACAACTGAAAAATACTAGATTTAAAAAGAAAATTCAGGATTTGTATTTCCAATTAAATATTTAGAGCAAGGTTGTATGCACACTGTAATTGGCCATGCATTGAAGAGAGAGAGAGAGAGAAAGAAAGAGACAGTATAAAAATACATGGAAATGATGCTGAGAAAGAATGACATCCCCATACTTCAATCACCTTGCTATTCATTGAGGCCAGTGTCCAATTTTAAATTATACTTCTTTTCTGGAAAGAATCATAAGATTCCTTTAGGCATTCCAAAACAGAGAACTGAACCTAATAGTGGGAAGAAGACCCAAAAACCTGTCTCCTCTGCTGGCTGAAATATAGTATTTTTCCTTTAAAATAATGTTGAAGGAAGGTGAACCTTTAAACCTACAGATTTGCAGCTTAAAACTGTAATTTATTTTTCCTGGCAACAGTTGCAATGTTCCTAGATTTATGTGGAGAAGAAAGAATATAATTCCTCTATCTGAAGTGGACAAAGCTCTAGAAAGGAAATAAAATGAGGATTTTGACCTTCACTGTTAAAACAGGAAATAGACTTTGGAAATGTAACATTCCATTGTCCAGTCCTCTGAGAATTTTGGAAAGTAATTATAGAAGAGCATTTATATATTCAAAGTACTCAAAATTAAGTATAAGGTTCAGACAGCCCAAATGCTACCGAATTAAAAGAATGTTATCAGCTAATAGTAATGGAAGGATGAAGAGGTTTAGAATTTGCAGAAGCATGAGAGAGAGGACAGCAAGGTGCTTACTGACTAGCGGAAACTTGGGGGTTGGAAAGGGCGCATGTTATTTTTAATCAGCTTCATCTCTTTTGGGCCTGGTGCAAAAGTCAAAACAGGAAAATTCTAACTTTCTACATTCTTCAGCAAATTGCTAATTTGTGGTTTTGTAACTTGTTTAAAAGTGAAGTTCATGTTATATTTCATATGAAATGTGGTGATGCTTATTCATATGCAGGAAATACGCTGACAGCATTAGGGGGGAAATGCTCCTGCATCTGAACGAACATCAGCATAAGATTTATTGAGTGTATGTAACTGAAACACACAATGACCTAAAATGATGGGTTGACCCTGCAAGTTTTCACTGTGGTCCCTGAGACATTTCCTTCTTAAATTGAGTTGTTGGCATCTGATTATTGCTTGAATGGTTTTGGTTCCCTAGAGTATAAGGCGAGGAGAGAATGCCAGGGAGAAGATAAACCTCTCTGATCTCACAAAGACCTACGAGAGACAAACATAGAGCTGTGATATTCCTGACTCTCAGATTCTTTTTTCCTGTTAACACAGCTGGCTCCTCATTCTGCAGAAATATACTACACGGTTTTTGTAATTACAATATTAAATTAATTTTTTAAATTATAAAAGAAAACATACTTGTTAGAAAACTTAAAACATATGTCTAAGCAAAGAGAACAACATAACTATCTTTGTCTCTTTATTTTACCAAGGGCCTGCCTCCGTTCTTCTCTTTCCCATATACCTACAAGAGTTGGGAGGGGAACGAAAATACAGGGATTTTGCCCTTTTGTTTACTTTTATGCCCTGAATGCTTCCCCAGATCCTGAAGACTTTGTTGAAATGTCATTGTTAATGGCTATTTCACACTTTATTATAATTTATCACAATATTTCTCTGCTGTTGGATACAGTGAAATACTTGAAAAGATACATTAGCCATGATTTTTTTTCATGAATTCCCGTGACTCTAGCTACCTTCCAAATGTTGATGTTACTCAGAAGTCTATCTCTGACTTCTCTTCTTCATTCTTACCTTTCTCTTTCATCAATTTTATACATTTATCTTTTTCCCCAAACCCCTCCTATATCCTTCTATATGTTCAGACCTCTCTCCTGAGTCTGAAGCCCTATATTCCTCTGTCTCACAATATCTTTGCCTAGGTTCCCACAAGTAACACAATCTCAAGAAAGTCCTCCAAGTTGATCCTCATGTAATGTGATTAATGTAACACGTTTCCCTGGTTAGCCTAATCAGGACCTTGGAGATCTTCTCAGATTTCTCTCTCTCACTGAGTTTGTACTTGAAATGGAATAATTGGCCTTGGAGCAGGTGCCTACCCCTGGGTTACATGGTATACACTATTGCTGGATCTACTAGCAATGTCCAGGGCAATTTTGCTCAAAAATGATTGAATGTGGTATAGATCCTGACTGGCATGTCTAATATAGTCCTTGAAAATGTTTTTTTTTTTTTTCAAGCTAAAAACAACTGTGGTCATGATGAATACGTTACTTAAATATTATATGTATCCTAATTTCTATAGCATAAGTATCACTGTCGAGAGGTAGTTCACAAGTATTTTTAGAATGTGATATGCAGAAGACTCATATCATATTCTCTAATCTTGGGACGTGTAGGTGCAAGTGAAGACAAGTGTGGTTTATGGGAGAGAGTTGTGTAAAAATAGTAGGAAGGCCTGAGTGTTGTATTGAAGAGTTTGGCCTTTTTTTTTTTTTTTTGTAGATTATAATAGCCACTAGCAGGTTTTCATGATTGGAAGCGCTTTGATAACAACTTTCTGAAAGGGGAATCCGGAGTAGAATGTAGGATGGCTGAGAGACCTGAGATGCATCAGAGCCCTCTTGCCTTCCACGTGAGACCTTCTTGGCCTTCAGTCTAATTCCAGCCCCTGCTTCAGAGATCCACTTATGCAGGTGCAAGCAACAGAGCCTTGTCTAAGGCACATACCCAATACTTCTTGCTTTTTCCAGGGACTTCTCTGCTGCAGGAACAGGCAGGCCTGGTTGGCAGTCAATTATAGGCACTCGGTCATGGGCACCCCAGATTTTGGAAAGTTAGACTTCTGTGGAACAATGTTGGACTAATGTGGGTCAGAAGCCCATAGACAAATGCTCTCTTTTTTTCCCCTCACGCATATGGGACATAGAGGCATTTCGTAAAACTTCTTAGTTGTTTCTATGGGACTGAGCAGGCAGTTGTCTGGAATGGCAACAAATTGTATAAAGTGGCCTTGTATTGGCTCTCTTGCTGCCTATCTTTCATGCCTGCTACTAAAGAAACTACTATGCCTGGCATTTTACACTAGTGTGGGCTCTGGAAGAGAACATGCTAAGGAACAGGGAGAAATATGATTGACTTTCTCCAGAGAGCACTTCTCAGTCTAAATCAGAATACCTTTAAATACATCACACTGTCACTTTAGAGTAATTACTATATTTTAAAATTATTTTTTTATCTATGTGACTATATATGTATGATTCTCTTCCTTCATTTGACTGTAAGATCCACGAAGCAAAAAAACATGCTTTTTTTATCCATTATTCCCAGAAGGTGATAAAAATTATTAAATAAAAAAATATGATTTTAACACTTTCCTTCAAAATCTGAAGTTCTGTGGGCTGTCAGAAGCCACACTATTTTACCTCTGTTGGGTGTGAAGTTTAGTGAGAAAGATCCAATTTTATTTTTCTCAATATCTTGTGATTTTCTTTTAGGGGATGACAGAAAAATATATTTGACATTAATTAGGATAAAACAGAACTTCATGATCTTCTTATTTGCCATATTTATGATTTTATAATTGTTTTCTCCATCCCAGTTTTGTCTTATCCAAGTAAAATACCCCCTCCTCGGTTGAAGTCTTCCATAACCACACACACAAGATCTACCCTGTGTCGTGGTGTCCCAAATTAAGCCAAGGGTTCTGTGACCTCCCTCCTTTGTCTTCTTTCCAGAAGTTTCTTTGAAAGTTTTGAAGATTAGTTGAGGCCAATTCAGTTCAGAAAATATAAAATTAAAAAAAGTGGAAATGTGGTAAGCACCAGAGTTCTTTCTATGTTGACATACACAGTCCATTAAAGGAGTAATCCTTAGCCACATTTTACGTTTGATGAAAATGAGGCTCAGAGAGATTAAGTGAACTGCCCAAGTTTACACAGCTAATAAGTGGTCTCATTCCCAAGCCTGTGCTCTTAACTGTTGCATTTAAGAGCTGCTTGAATCTGCTAAATTTCAGTTTCTTACAAGTGAACAGTGGCTTTTTCCCCCCTGCCCTGTGCAGTCATTGTTAATCCTTCAGGGCAGCTGAGAAGTATCTTAATCAGGGCCTCTGCCCTTGTCATTCTTTCTTTGTCTTACTGTTCAGTTTACTGCAGCCACCCTAAGGAATGGAAATGGAAGGGCTTTGGACTTCAGATCTAGCCAGAGACACTACCTAAAGGTCTCACAGTAAGTAATGCTTTTCCCATTACTGTTCTTTCTCTTTCTCTTTTCCATTGCTTCTCTCCTCCCTACAGTATCTCTTTGCATCTGCCTGCTGACTGGTTCCTTTACTTTGGGTGGAAGGAAAAGATAAGAAGGGTATCTTCATTTAACTTTATTTTTGCTGAAATGCAAGTTTATTTAAAAATGACCTCTGAAGATTTCTAGGAGTTTTTACCATTGGGCATTGTAATAATTTAAACTGTAGCTTCTCAGCATTGACTAGAAATCTCTGGAAATAAATCATGGTGGAAAGCTCATTATTTCTTAATTACAGGACATATTAGCATCTAGCTTTAGAATTCCCAGTGGATTAAAGGAACATTTTGGTTTAGAGGAAAGTTTCCGCTTTAACCTTCCTGCTAGAGCGACATCAGTGGAGTATCATTATCATTAGTTTAAAATAAAAATGGAACAAACAGAAAAACACACAGGAATGAAAAGACATGCTTTGAACATTTTGGAGAAGAGCCAGAAAAGAAACGGCAATTGCTTTTTGTTAACAATTTTCTTTTTTCTTATTTGGAGTAAGTCCTAAGGAAGACTCATAAGGTACAGTGTTAATTTTTTTTTTTTCCAGATAGAACTGTGGGTAGGCAAATTTGTTTTGCATCCAGAGGAGAATTAGGGTAAAGTTCCCTCCTGTCTGAGCTGGACTTCAATAAGTAACAGCCATTGACTAACATATTCAGTATGCTAGTTAAACCCATTTGAGACCTTCCCAGCTATACACAAATTTAGTATTTTCAAATTGAGAATAAGGAACAATTTAAATCCACACTGCCTTTCGCAAGTACTGAAGTCCCTGTGTGAGAGAGCCGCAGGACTGTACCAAGTCCTCCTCCATTGCTTTAGTCCGGAGTAACATCGTCTCCCAGCACCCTTTCCTCCTATTCGTTCTCCAAAGCTGTGCTACTCTATCTTCTTGTCTCTTCTGTTCAGGTCACCATGTTGACCTTTCATTCACTTTGCAGAGGTTGATGGAGGTCCTATCACCTTCCAGGCACTGTGGTAGCGCTGGGGATGGAGTAGTGGACAAGACAGAAGGGGTCCCTGTTCTCACAAAGCAGTCAGTTTAGAGGGGAGAAAGGGATTGACTGAGCAAATAAGAAATGAAATAAATGTTACAAAAAGGTTGGGAGTGAAAGGAAGGAGATATAACAGGGGGACCAGCCAACAGGACCCACAGGGCTCCAGAAAAATGCACAATCTCCTTTTTGAAGCTCTAGGAAAATGGAGAATTTATGAAATAGTAACAGTGCTAATAATAATAATAACTGGCATGTGTGTATTAAACCATTGTGTAGTCAAAGCCTTTAACCTAACTGTATAAACCTTAAAGGAATATTTCTTAGTGAAAGAGACCAATCTGGAAAGGCTGTGTCCCATATGACTCCCACTATATGACATTCTGAAAAGGCAAAACTATGGAGACAAGATCTCTGGTCGTCAACAGTTGGGGGTGGAGGGCAGGGATGAAGAGGTGATGTGCAGGGGATTTTGAAGGCAGTGAAACTATACTGAGCAATATTGTAATGGCGGCTAGATGTTATTCATTTGTCTAAACTCGTAGAGCACAGAGTGAACCCTAATATAAACTATGGACTTCACTAAATAGTAATATATCAACATGGGCTCCTCCATTTTAACAAATATACCACATTAATACAAGATGTGAATAAGGGAAGGAGAGTGAGGTGGTATATTGGACTATTCATTCTGCTCAGTGTTTTGTAAACATAAAACTGATGGAAAAAATAAAGCCTCTTAATCATAATCATAATCAAAATAGCTCTTTGTGGAAGGCACTAAATTAGCATAGTTTTTTAGGTGAGGAGACAAAGACTCAAAGATTTGCCCTATTTCCCACAACCAGTAAGGGGCTGAACTAGGACTTGAATCTGTGTATATCTGACTAGGTTCCTGTTCTTATGCCCAGTGAGATCAGAAACGCTTATTGTTCTCTCACTCTTATTTCTAACCTCTCTTTCCTTCTCTCTTTCCTTAGCTGTCAATAGCCTTATTATTCCTTGGATCATTTGGACTTAGAACCTGAGAAATACATTTCTCTTACATCCCTGAGCTACAGTCATGCATCATATCCACAAATCCTCCTTCCACTGTGTTTCTTGGGCTCACCAGGTCCTTCTCTAGATGGCTGTCCCTGGCTTTGTCCTCATAGATTCTCCATATTTTCTCCATTTCTCTTACTTCTTAGGGACTTCACCTGCCCCTGGGCTCATGGTTTCTCTTCTCTTTCCTTTCATTTCACCCATACTAACTCCAGACCAATCTTTCTAACAATTAATCAGATTAATTAGTTAATCAGGCTCTTGACATTCAATAAACAATAAATATTTTGATGATGATGATGATGATGGTGATTACATTGAGGGAGATAATATAAATGATTATATGTCAAGCTTGCCTCCCAAATCTAAATAACTATGGTGGGGTTGACCATTTGAGTGCTTAAGCTCTTTTTGTCCCGATTTGGGAAAGAAAGCTTGACCTAACCTCTGCATTCCTTTTTCATTAGCTTCGTCTTGCTCACATCTCCTTAAGTAATTGGTTTATTAAAGTCTCTTCATTTGAGTCATCTCGGGTGAATTCTGTTTCCTGCTGGCATGCTTACTAATAATGAGGGTATTCAATGCATATTACCAAACCGATTGAGAGGTGAATGACATTTCTGTCTTTAACTGTTTTGTTTTGTGTTTGTTCAATTTAGCATAAAAATTATACAACAGCAACAAAACAAGTTGAAGTGCCTCTCAGTTCTTACTCTGAATTCCTACTTTGTGTTTGTTTGGAATATTCTTATTACATTTTCAAGAAAGTATAATTTTCCTTTACATGCACAGTCATTTACATGTTTTTTTTTATATCTGTGTGATTTTATAAAAAGGTCTCTTAGCTGTTGTTCTTTTTCTAAAGAATTATACCTGAAATGGAATAATGAAAATAAGCAGGAAACAAGATTTAAACATATAAGCCTGTGTTATATAGCTGTTGCTCAGGAAAACATCTAGAGGTTAAATCATGCCATTTAAAGGTAACTAGCATTTACTAAATCACGTCAGTAGTCTAAAAATTAGTTTTATTTACCCTTCCTGTAAACAGTAAGCTTTTAGAGTATGCCTTGGTAAACCTTTGGTATTTCAGGTATTTTCAGTGAAATTATTGGATTAGGGTTAACCCAATGCTCATTAAGTGATGCAGTTGTTCTTTTCTGTGCTTTAAACTGGGCTTAATTCAAATGCGTCGTTTTGTTTGCATTTTTCTCTCATAGGCACATCTGTCACTATTGCACTGAGTCACTTGATCATCGCTGTCTCTTTGACCGTTTTCAGAATACTCATACATGAAAGTTGAAGCGCACATAACTCTTAGTGGGTGATTGTTTACACTGCCTGGTTACATTATCTTGGTAATCGGGGACAAGTCCTTTAACCTTTCTGGATTTCATTTTCTGTGGGGTGGGGCTGATAATGCCTTCCTGTAGATCAAACACATTACAGAGCATGATGTAAATGCAAGAGGATTGCCATGTAATTCTTTCTCTCTCTCTCTCTCTCTTCATATATATATATTATATATATAATATATATAATATATATTTATATGTAATTAACTTTATATTACAAATATATTTAATATATTATAAATATATGTTTGATATATATCATAAATATATATCATAAATGTATATTTAATATATATATTTAAGCTTATTTATTTATTTTGAGAGAGAGGGAGAGAGCAAGCACGAGCTGGGGAGGGGCAGAGAGAGAGGGAGAGAGAACATCCCAAGCAGGCTCCTCGCTATCAGTGCAGAGCCTGACTTTGGGGCTCGAACTCATGAACCATAAGATCATGACCTGAGCCAATATCAAGTCAGTTGCTTAACTGACTGAGGCACCCAGACACCCCTTAATTCTATATTTAGAAAGATATATTTGACAGTGTTATTTAATATCTTATAGTCCCTTGAGAGTCAAAATGCTCTGGAAAATATTTTAGCTTGTCTCAACTAGAAGCTCTAACCTAGAAAATAAATCATGTAGTTAATATTTCAATAAATTTTTGCTTCACTGCTCATAAAATGATACATATGTATGTATATGTATAGTTTATATTATCCTTGGGTACCCTTTTTCCTTTCCCTTCCTTTGGTAACAAATGACATTTTTGCAAAATGAACAATACCCCAAATTGAGCATTTTTCTTTCATGTTTGTTGTCCTCAAGAGAAAAATGTTGAAATATATTCCTGTTTGTTATGACTTTGCTTTAGACATTTTAGAACCATTATAGGGAAGTTTCTCTCATTGGTGTTGAATTTTTTTCTTTTTCTTCTTTTGTTAATGCAATGGCCTTTCTTTGGAATATGGCTCTTGTTTCCTGAAGAATGTTTCCTCCTGGATTTTCTCAGCTACTTCTTTGGAATTTATGGTCCAAATGTTTTAGTAAATATGAAAAAACCAGTGTTCACCAGTGAAGCTAAGAGGGGATATGTGGTATCTGTGTTTTTAAGTTGAGTAAACCCATTTAGCTCTATTGAGATGAACCTCTAGAGCCCAGAGTCAAATGGGGAATACAAGAAAGAAATGAAGTAAAATACATTCTAGATAAATAAATGACCCTTGAATTCATGTATTATCAAGTTGTAGACTCTGCAGCAAACCTTTTATTCTGAACTTCTGTCATCTATCCCTTCTTCATATGTTGAGATTAAAATTCTCTCTTCTTTAAAAAAGATAGTAAAAGATAGTACCTGTTAAGAGAATAATGACAGGCAACTCTCTTAGTCTAGAAAGGCTGATTGCTGTAATAGGAGCAACAAGACATTTCAGACGCAACACAGCATGCATTATTTCTGACTGATGTACTGATAGTTCATTGTGGTTGGTGGAAGTGGGGTTCTTGTTCTCGACACCCATTCATAGATCCAGCCTCCCTCCATCCTTTGGTTCTACCAGCTCTAGGTCCCTGGAGTTGTCTCTATTCAGCTGGCTGATTGGGAAATGGATGAAAATCATGTCTTAAATGTGGGTCAAGGCAGTAAGTGACACATATCAGTCCATTCCAGAGAGTAGTCTCATGGGCATACCTCATTGCAGGGAAGGCTAAAAAAGTAATTTAGCAGTATTGCCAGGAAGAAGGAGAGAGTGTGTAGCATTTACTGAATGCTTCCAAGTGCCAGGTACTGTTCTGAGTTCATTGTATGGATCACTTCCTGTAATCCTCGGAAACAACCCTAAGAGATGGAGATTTTAATTTTCCTGTTTCCAGATGAGGAAGCTGAAGTGTAATGATGTAATGTAAGTTGGTTGAGGCATAGAACTAGTAAACGGCTGAACCAGGATAGGGGATCAAGTAATCTGACTTGAGAACTCACTTCTTAACTATTACACATTGTCCTTTAGTACACCTAGACAGGGTTTGTAGAATCGTGTTCTTGTTCATTAAATGTAGAAAATAAATGATACTAAAAGAATGTTTTCCTCATCATCTAGGCTTGTACAATAATAATACGTAGGATTGGCACAGGGCTATTCAAGTTGGTCCAGAAAGAAATTTAGACCTAAGCATTAGGAGCCCTTAAAATGGTCTTTCCCTTTGGCCCAGAAATTCTACTAGCTTCCTTGCATTCTCAGATGAGTGCAAGAAGTTGTAAGGATGAAGACCTTTATCACAGTGTTATTTAAAATAGAAAAAAATTGGAAACAACCTAGCTGTCTGACAATTAGTACAGATTAAATACATTTTGAGATACACAATGGATTGTTCTGTAACCGCTACAGATGGGAACATACATGAATACTTATGACATGAAATACGTTTTTTAGTATTTATAAATAATACATGTACAAGTCACAAAATAACATAGACATCAGGAAAATATATTTTAAAACATATGTAATTACATATGAAAACCTTAAGAACATTCAACAAAAATATTAATATCGGTTAACTTCAGTTGATAGAATTTTTTAATCTTTAAAATGTTACTCATTTTTATTTTCTGCCATTTCTATAAAAATGTATTTTACTTTGATGACAAAAAAAGCAATAAAGCAGAAAGTTTAAATTAAAAAGAAGAGATATTTGCCCAACATGGAGGATGATGGAGAGAGGTACAAGTTTATAAATTCCATAAAACTCCAGGCCACTCAGAGGGATATTCAGTTATAATCATTTTTATGCATTCAGCTAGCATATACTCACTCATCTTATTACATGTAAGATGGCTACTCTTCCATGTATTCCACTTTGGCAGGACCCAATGTATGGCAATAAAAAGGATACAGGCTGTCCCCTTAAAGAACTTACTTAGCAGGGTAGGAAAGGGGTTGAAAATGCCCCTAGTCTGAGAGAATAGAATTTATAGATAGGTTTTGGTGGGGGTCACAGTTTTATGTGACATAATTTTGTACAAATTGTGTATAATTTCCATCATATTTAGCTGTCATTATCAACTTTAAGTCATTCATTGGCCAAAAAAAAAAAAAAGGTTCTAGATTTGTCAGGCTATTGGATTCCTTTACCTTAAATGTCTGGGAAAATTCTAAAGAAGCTTCTATAAGGACATATTCAGCAAATCAAAGGGCCCTTTGGATAGGACAGAATCTTATAACATTTCATAAGAAACTTATGGGTTAAAATCTTCTGAAATATCTCCATTGGAAACTTATTGGGAAGCCCTGAATTTTAAAATAATTCCAATTTTTATGGTTCACAGTTGAGTTTCTGGAGAGCAAGGCAGCAATTTGATTTAATTCAATTCAACAGACATTTATTGTAATTGCATTATAATATTTATTATAATTGCATTATAGCATTTACCATCACTTCAAGAGGAAGCTCTGTAATTAGAGACCTCTGCAGTCAGTCATTTTCGCCTTCCCTCAAAGTATAGGATACCCCTGGGCCTCTGCAGACCTGCAATGCTGCGTTGTAATTGTCTGTTTATCCCGTTAGACTATATCCTTGAGGCCAGAGACTTTGTGCTCTTGTCACCCAGTGTGGTTCCTGGATATGGTAGGCTCCCAATAATAACATTCTGGGAAGATGTACTCTTCATTCTCTTCGTCCTTTTTAACATTTAATTGCTTATTAATAGACATGGGGAAAAATCCTTAGTCAGTTATAAACATTAAATAAGACAGCTGAAGACATTGTAGTGGGAATTCAAGGATTATAAAATAATTTTAAAATTACTACTTGTCCTCATATCGCTCACATTCTCACTGAAATGATGCACAGTGTTCTAGAAAAAATACTTAAGGTGTCTAACTGCACGCTGGTCAAAAATGAGCCTTAATTTGCAGATATATAGCCATGCCTCAATTAATATAAACTAGCATCAGAAAATCAAACATAACAAAGCTGATGAAAGTGCTTATTCAGATGCTTAAATGATTTTTTATTATAGAAAAATGGTTTTGCATAGAGCTTCCTTTACATTGGGAATGTCCTGATTAATTTTAACTCTGAATTGCTTTATGCTTAAAAATGCATGGACTGTGTAGCGTGGCATTGACTTGGAGGGTGGAGGTGAATGGCAGGGGGGACGTTTCACATAATGAGAATGTAAGGAATGGTCAGATATGAGTGAAGCTATTCTGGGACTGTAATGTTGAAGAGGAGTTAAAGGAAGGTGAGGGAAAAAAATTTCGTTCATTTAGTCATGTATTTATCCAACAAAATTTATTTAGTACATACCATGGAGGAGAAAGACAAAGAATAGTAGAGCAAGGAACATTCTCAGTAAATGCATTTAGTGCTACTCACACACATTTACTTCATTGAAGTTGACATATTCTTTTGAGGAGTAATAGAACTGCCTGAAATCTAAGAGCATTGAATCAAATCAAAAGTCGGGAGTGTTAACTAGTAGAGTACTAGTCTACTGCGTTGGCACTAACAGCACAAGACCTGGTTTTGAATCCTAGCTCTGTGTCGTGGTTGAGCAAATAACTCACGCTCAGAGCCCAGTTTTCTCATCTTTAGTTTTTTTAATGTTTTATTTATTTTTGAGAGAGAGAGAGAGAGAGAGAGAGAGAGAGAGAGAGAGACAGCATGAGCAGGGGAGCGTCAGAGAGAGAGGTAGACACAGAATCTGAAGATAGGCTCCAGGCTCTGAGCTGTCAGCACAGAGCGTGATGCGGGGCTCGAACCCACAATCACAAGATCATGACCTGAGCTGAAGCCGGATGCTCAACCGACTGAGCCACCCAGGTGCCCTCAGTTTTCTCATCTTTAAAATGGGAATAAAAATAACCACTTTTATGGCTAAGTGAGATAAAACTTAAATCTCCTCAAATAGCACCCTGATACATAGATGTACACAGCAAAAATTACTTCCTTTTTAATTTGTAATGTCACTCTCTTCTTAGCAAGCTAATGGGAAGAGCTTGGGAAACAGTATTTGTTACAGTGACCTATAGATGGCGCTCTAACAATGTAAGCATGGTTTATTGGAAGGGGCCTTGTTGAGAGGAACACGGCATATGCTTGGTGCTAATGCCTGATAACTACATGAAATATGTTCGTGGTCCACAGTTTATATCCCAGCCTAACCCTGAGTGAATAGTAGAATTGGCAGAAATAGGGTTTTGTGGAGCCAACCATACTTGCTTTTACTCTGTGAAGAGTTATATGTATTTTATGTCGGGCGGGTTAGAGTCAGTAAAATGGATCACTTCTTTCAGAAGTATAGGAGAGAGTTATCAGAGAGGGAGAGCACATGGGCCAGTCATCCAAGGAAAAAGGATGAGTGTTTATGCTGACCCTTTATTTTATTGGTGGTGGCAAAAAGCCAGTGCATTTACCACACTCTCCCAGCTACCACAACCAGAGTTGTGAGATTCCAGTGAGGGACAAGGGTTATTTAGAAGGATTCAGAGGAAGGCAGAGGACAATGGGGAAAACACAAAATTTGTTTCTTTCAAAGACTGGAAGGGTGGAAGAGCCCTGAGGCTCTAGATCAGCAAACATGTCAACTGTGTCACTGCCTCTCATTTTCATGCTAAAGGCAGACATTACTAATGGATTATGCCGATGTTCCCTGTTGAAAATGGAGACCACTGAAACGTTCTTGTTGTAACCCTCCAGGCAGCCTTTACAAAACCATAGGAGTTGACACATGGGATGGAGATGAAAGCTCAGCCCTAAGCATATACAGCCACCCTACTCAAAGGCGGTGTTTCCTTTTTTGGCTTAGCTTGTTTGATCTTTACCTGAGTGGTTAGCAACAAAATCCAAAGAGCTCTCTTAGAAGATAAATTATTCAGATTTGCTGCAGTAATACACAATCCCACAGTTTTAGTGACTTGTAATACCAAAGTATTTCTTATATTACATGCTGGTGACTGTGGATCAGCTGTTGTGGCCTCCTCCACTGTTTTTCCATTTCTGCATTGTAGGTACCAGTCTAAAGGAACAGACCCAGTTCTGCACCAGAGCTGGCAGAAACAGGCGATGCCTCTTAATTCTTTTCCTCTGATGTGGTATATGTCAAAATCACTCACATTCTTCTGGTCAAAGGATATCACAAGGCCATGCTCAATATCAACAAGTCCTGGATACTGTAGGACACATGGCAATGGTTGAGGTTGAATACGGAAGACGGGGCACAGTAACACAATCTACCACAGAAAATTCTTTCCTTGTGATCTTACTAGGGTAGCATAAAGCATTTTATGGTTTATGGATGGTGACTCATTACCTTTCAGGTTTCTTCCTCAATGGCAATGAAGAAAGAGAGAAGCTATAGAAAGCTGAGGTCAAGCATCCTGTAGCAACTTTGTCCAGTTGTCACAGAGTGGGATAGCGTCTTCTCTTTGGTGAAATTCTTACTGCACTCTTTTCTTTTTAATTTTTTAAATGTTTATTTATTTTTGAGAGAGAGAGACAAAGTGGAAGTGGAGGAGGGTCATAGAGACGGAGACACAGAATCTGAAGCAAGCTCCAGGCTCTGAGCTGTCAGCACAAAGCCCACCATGGGGCTTGAACTCACGAACCGTGAGATCGTGACCTGAGCCAAAGTCAGATGCTCAACCAGTTGAGCCACCCAGGTGCCCACTTACTGTAGTCTTAATGTGATGATTTGATTAGACCAGGTAACTTAATCTAAAATTCTTTACATGATTTAAGCACTGACCCTTGTTTACTCCCTTGGCCTCCTATTTTGACACTCTTCACCAGAACCTTTATGATCCAGATAAAAATCTCCAGAAAAATCAGGAAAACACCATTTTTTATTTGCATATTGTTAAAAAAATTCAACTGAGTATATTTTAAAGATCTAACTGGCTTTATTCAGTGATTCATGAATCAGGCAGTATTCCACCTAGCAGATAGAAAGGTGCTGAGTTGCTATACAAAAGGAAAGACTTTTATAGGCAGAATGGAAAGGGACAAGGTAGTTATACTAGCAAAAAGTAGATTGGTTGCGGCAAGGTCACCTTCTTTTAGGGGACAGGGACGGCAGGAGTCTATCGATAAAGAGATTACCTCACTAGCACTGATCAAGTAATTCCAGGTTTAAGATTCCATTCCTGGGAGAGGCTGAAATTACAAGTTAGATATTAAATCTTTTTTTTTTTTCATTTAAAATAATATGCCTTCAGTTTGCCTGGAATATACTTGCCCCTATGGAAGACGCACAAGGCTTACCATATGAACATATATATATTTCAGTGTGGCTTCTGTCCTTTACCAACCTATAGGATGGTAAATCCACCTGTTACTTTTTGCCTTAAAAAAAATCAGATCCTTTAAACAAAGAAATGACAGTGGGTGTCATTCCAAAAAGAAAGCAACTAATGTTTCAGCAAAAAAACAAGGAACCGTGTTCTTTTTTAATGCTAATTTCCCATTCCCATTTCAGTTTGCATGCAGTTGAGGTTGGAAGGAAAGGAGCCATTTCCAGATTTTCCTTGATGTCTTCAGGCCAGCACAGTAGCTGACTGAAGTACCCCCTCTGGGCTTGCATACACCTGGAGGAGCAAGGGTACCCTATCCTTGAGCTGACCAATGAGTAACAGTTGTTTAGTTTGGCAGGAAATGTACACCCTACCCAAAGAAAAGAACCTGCTGGGATTATGGGACTGAAGGGCTGTCATTCTACACAAGAACACCAGCTTGTGAGCCCTCTTTCTTGACTATATTCTGAAGGCTAAGTCTTTGACTCTCTGTTACATTTGCATTTGATTATTTTTATATACATTTTTATGTGACAGTGACAAGGAAGGGGATTGTTCAGTGAAACATTGATAGTGTGCCAAGGTCACTGGGAGATGTGACTCTATTTCTACCTCTTCCGTCAGAACATTCTTGTCCTATTAGCTTTCCTTTTCATATGAAATACTACATTTCCTCTTACTTAAGTGATGGATGGTTGGAATTGTTACTTTTGATTTTGGTAAACCATATAGAGAAGCATTCCCACTGTGCTGGAGGGATAGGAACAGAATAGATACTGAGGCCATGGCTCATACAAATATACTTTGCCTTGCTAAATCCTCTTCATCCTCAGGTCTTAGCTTCATCAGCGCTTCCTTTGGGTCATTCTGAGCTGGGTGCCCAGCTATGTGTTTCTATGTGCATCTTGAGGACTGAAAAAGTAGACTCTAAATTTCTTGAGGCAAGAAAGTCTTCAGTTATTGACATTTCTTCAGTGCTTAACATGCATTTGGGTAAATAGACTAAGTCCTCAGCAAGTATTTATGGAATAGATGGAATGAATTAATTCCTCTGCTTGTTCCCATCTTGGAAGCCAAAGAAAAGTCTTAGATTGGTTTAGCCCACAAAGAGAATGGTAATGGGAGTTGGGCTCCTTGTTAGGAAGTACTGTGACCAAAGCAGACATGTTTGAGGAGGCAATGGTTTTAACCACTCTGAGCCTGTCCTTTATAAGAAGGCTTTATGGTCTGGGGGTCAAGAACAGAGGCTAATGGCACACACACTTGGCATTAAGTTCTCCCTCTACCTTTGATAAGCAGTAAGAAATTCTTGGGCAAGTTGTCATAAAAGCTGTAGATCTCATTTTTCTCAGCTGTAAAATGGGGGAAATAATAACATCTACTTCACATGGCTGTTGTGAAATATAAGTGGGATTTTAAGTGGTTGGGTCTTAGTAAACACTCAGTAATTGTTAGCTGTTGTAATCAATATTGCTATTAATTTGTATTTTTCCTGATTATTATTATGAAAATATGAAGAGACAAGAGAATGAAACAGGGTGATACTGAGTATCTGAGCAGATTTTAAAAGGCCATGGGATTAAAGATGTAGATAACTCAGATTCATTTGCTTGTAAACTCCTACACCCATCAACACATTAAGTATAATCAATATAAATATAATCACCACTCAAATAGGATGGTCTATTTGCTACTCACTTTGCAGAAAAGAAACCTAAGCATAAATGGAAAGACTCTGAAAGCAGTGTAGTGAGTGTTATTATCAGCACTCCCCAGTCCTACTCAAATCCCAAGGTTAGTTGTATTTTAAAAGCACTCTTGCTTCATTAATCTGATTTTATAAAGCAGGGAGAAGTTTTTTGTTAATTATGCGTAATTCTTAGAGTTCGAATAGCTTGTAAGAAACTGGTATTTGGTCTTACTTAATAAAATTTGTTTTCTTTGTGATCGCACAGTAGATGACCTTTGCTACAGCAGAGATGTTGAATGCCCTGTGAGGGAGGGTAAGCTGGTAAGCTTACCACCTAGGTAAGCTGGGTCTGAGTGGACTCCCTGCCTGCCATGAATGGACTAGTGTTTGATGAGATATGCTGGACCAGTGACTTCTCTTTTAGGAAACAAGACTGCTTCTATCTCATAAGCTGGAGAACAGTGGGAGATAGATGACTGTGTTCTAGGTTTGATTTCCCATCAGTGAGTAATCCCAACATCCAATAGGTTCCTAAGTAGCTACTGCCTTTCCCTAGTCTGTCTGCCTTCAGATGGCAGAGAGCTATTAGTGATAGTATCATTAGAAAGGCAGAATTTCTCCTAAGAAATGTTGTATGCCAGGATAGGAAGTAGGACTGAGAGACCAGGAGAATTCCTATCAATCATAACTAAGTATGCATGGTCACAATCTGATCTTTACATCTTGTGGGGGAGCAGATGAGTAGGAACCTGGCTTAGATTCTATCCTTTATTTTATCAGAAATAACACTGATTTTGAAATCACATGCACCTAAGTTAACATTCTAACTCTTGAACAGTTTAATTTTTTTAATGTTTATTTATTTTTGAGAGAGACAGAGCACGAGTGGGGGAAGGGCAGAGGGAGAGGGAGACACAGAATCCAAAGCAGGATCCAGACTCTGAGCTCTTAGCACAGAGCCTGATGTGGGGCTCAAACTCACGAACTAGTGATCATGACCTGAGCCGAAGTGGGACACTTAACTGACTGAGCCACCCAGATGCCCCCTAACTCTTGAACATTTTAGCTATGTGATCATGACTAAATTAAGTTGACCTTTCTAAGCTTCGTTGTTAAAAGTAGTAATATAAATACTATATAAAAATCATCTTCCAAGTGGCCTGCAAGATATTAAATTCTTAAACAGTAATTTTTACTGTTTTAATAGAAATATTAGTAGTTTATATAGTAAAATGTAAATGCACATATATACCTACAGATAGTTCATTTTGAACCAATGGAGACTTGCATATTCTAATAATAGTAAGAATAAATTACATTGAGTACCCAGTATGTGATGGGTTGTACTAATATCTTTATAAACATTATCTCATTTAGTTGTACTCTAATAAAACTTTAAGAGGTGGATTCTATTATTTTAAAGTGTAAGAAATTGAGGAATGAAGAGTAAGTTTCTGAACAACCTGAAGAAGTGGTATAATTGCCTTAGAATTCTGAGAATCATGTAATTTGTTTTTCCGATACGGAGTTTATTTATCCATATCAGATAAATCTCATACATTCTCAAGAGGGAATAGAGAGCCCATGAGACAGATTCTACCCATCAGAATGCCCATTAGTTGAGAGACAAAAATACATGTCCAAATAATGGGTGATCAAGCCTTGTTATTGGTGGTCATGATGTTATAAGAGATAAAAAATGTTAACAATAGGGCTTCTAGTACTGTTTCTTCTTCCTCCACGCCCTCCTCTACTAAGTAACTATTTCAGATGCTCATTCTGTGCTTAAGTCAGTGCTCGGTACCAACATGGGATCTGTCTTCAGATTTCCTGAGTTTACGGCTTTGCTTCACCCCTTATTAGCTGGCTAACTTCAAGTGACTTGCTAAACTGCTGAGTCTCAGTTTCTCATCCATCAAATGGGGATAATAATAATATTCTTCATCTCTTTTATTATGAATAATGTTATTTATATCAGGATTATTATGAGGAAAAGATGAGATAATACATTTCAAGCATTTAGTACAATTTAGGAAACATGTACACACTATTATTATTATTATTATTATTATACTTAAAAAAATACTTCCACTCTTGTCAGGATGCTAGGCTTCCGAAGGGTGTTACTCATAATAACAAAATGTCTTTTGGATTCTTTTGGATTCAAAGCAAGACATTAATGTTCTGAAAGTTTTAGTGCAGGTTCTAAAGAGCCCTCATGTATTAGTTAGGATGGTGTATATATGAGTGTGTGTGTGAGTGAGCTAGAGAGGGAGCAAGAGATTGATTAATTGATTGATTGTTCATTGCATTTAGCATCCTGGATGGTCTAAGCAGCATATGCAATAAAGACAGAGGACAGGCAGGAGTATTTATCTGGGGGTTCATGTGTCTCCTCCATCACCTCGCAGAGAGAATTTTTAGCAGAATTCGACCTCAACTGTCCTGACCTGTAGAAACAAGAAGTCTCTTCCTCTCTTGAGTTTTCTGTCCAGGGAATAACTTCGCTGTCTCTTGTTCCACTTCTCCCACCAAGATGTCAATACATTGATTTCAGCTTAGCAGAGAGGAGAAGGCTATAAAATTGAACATGCTCAAATAAAGTGTGGGGGATTAGACGGATGAAAGACCAAGGCTATTGTATTCTTTGAAGCTCTCCAGACACAAGTCTAGTGGGTGGCCAAACTGTCCATGAGAGGGAGAACTGTTTACACCTATTCCTTTTTACAAACTGTCCTGAAATTGCCAGTGTCAATTTCAAACCATTTTTTTAAAGCCTTACAAATAACTATAATGCCTTCCATTATCTATTATTTGACTGTCTGTCTCCTCCGTTGTAGGCCAGTGATAATGGCCTGCATGGGATTAGCATTGCTTTCAGTTTAAGGAATGGATCATCTCTAAGAGCTGCCCTCACATGATATATAGAATATGGCAGAGTCCTGGAAAAGACCCTGTAGTGGTTTTAATTTAAAATGAGTCAAAAAATGGTTTGAAACTCTTTCCTTCAAAAGGTGAACCCTAGAGACACCTGGGGGACTCAGTTGGTTATTGGCCAACTTCAGCTCAGGTCATGATCTCGTGGTTCACGAGTTTGAGCCCCGCCGTGGGCTCTGTGGTGACAGCTCAGAGCCTGGAGCCTGCTTCAGATTCTGTGTCTCCCTTGTTCTCTGCCCCTCCCCTGCTCATGCTCTGTCTCTTTCTTTGTCTCAAAACAAAAAAAAAAGGTGAACCCTAATTCCCCTCCTTTTAAGTGTTGGTTGATTTAGTGACTTGCTTCTAATAGAATGTGGAGAAAGTGAAGGTGTGTGATGTTTGACATTAGGATATATAAGGTATTATGGCTTCCTCCTTGTCTTCTGTCTGTGATTGCCAATTGGCATGTCACAGAGATATTCAGCTGACTTATGGAGTAAGGAACTGAGGCCTACTAACAGTCATGTGAGTTTGCCATCTTGGAACTGAAGCCACCAGCTCCCTTCATGCTTTCAGATCACTGTCATTCTGATTGATATCTTGTGTGTACCACTTTAGTAAAAACCATGAGCCTGAATCAGTCACTGAAACTGCTACTGAATTCCTGACCCACAGATACAATGAGACAAAAAAATATTTATTATATTAATCTGCGAAGTTTTGAGAGTTTTATCACACAGTAATGGCTAACTAATATACTGACTCATTTTAGCAAAGAAACCACTCTCCATTTCAAATAGTTTTTAAAATTTTTATTATTATTAATTAAATATTTATTATTTATCTTGAGAGAGGGCAGGGGAGGGGCAGAGAGAAAGGGAGAAAGAGAATCTTAAGCAAGCTCTGTGCTGTTGGCACACAACCCAATGTGGGGCTTGATCTCACCAACCGGAGATCATGACCTGAGCTGAAACCAAGAGGCAGATGCTTAACCAACTTAGCCACACAGCTGCCCCTCAAATAGTTTTTTAGAAAGCATAAACCAGACTCATACAAAGAAATTGGTGGATGGTGCCAAAGTAGGGACTTTGTGTCTTTTTGCTAACACCTCTAGCTTCTAATTATTTTTTATGGCCTGCCTCTGAGATCACATTCTGGGTATAGAATCACTCGGTGGCAAGGACGGAGGAGGGAATACTTGGGAGTCCCAGCTAGTTCCCTGAACTAAGTTGAGTCTTTCCTTATCTTTAGCTGATGGGCATAGTATTCTTGTTCTAAAAAGACCTAATCCTTAACACCTGAGAAGGATTTTGGGGAAGAGGCTGTTTTTGAATAGAGACCTCTAGATGGGCTATAGAAGGCCCAGTGAGTGAGGACTAGGTGGGTAGACTAAGTAGAGATAATTGTTTCTTAGATATATGCAGTAGTGCACTTTCTGTGTCCTCTGAAATATCCCTTACGTCATTATTTGCTGGATGATATTGTAGACAAAACCTTGGTCTTGAAGTGAAAAGTCTTGGTCAAAAGTTCTGGCTCCAATCAAAGATAAATTTACATTATGAAATAAATTTTTCTGCAGAGAATTTTTCCCTCAACTTCTTTAATGCAGTGGGGAAATAGCCTTATAACTGAAAGGTACATTTTCCAGGAAACTGTAGAAAAAAAAATGGATTCTCATCATGATAATGATTTGAATGCATTTTTTGGTCTTAAGGAGGATGTTTTTGTTCCTGTAATTATGTTACAATCAAATTAATTCATCTGTGCAGTGAGACCAGTGGATGAAAAGGTCTGTAAAGTGCAAATTGTTGTTACAAGTTTATAAGATAAAGTACTTGTTGTTTTGGGAATCAGTCCCAGAGCCCACTGTTTTCACATAATCTTATATTGTGGGTAATTATACACAGACATTAACTTAATAAAGATAATTACAAGAATCTCTCATTGCTGGGGTTTCAGTTTATTTGATTGTGAACTTTCAGGGACTTTGGATTAGATGATTAACTTATACTGGGTATTAATTTGTTGGTAAGTGCCTGAAATAGTTACTGAAATTAATACAGAGCACGTTTTTACCTTTTTACAATGAATTTGTTTGATTAACAGTACTGTATTTATTCAGGTGGGGATCTGAAATACCAGATGCAAATTTCAAATAATCACTTGAACAATTGAGTTCAAATATTTAACAGATCAGTGCAGAAAAGATTAAGTGGGACATTCACTTTAAAGGACAAGTGACTGAGTTAGAGAAGTAGAGGGAGGAATGGGTACATTTTTAACTATATCAGACCTCATGGTATGGCAGATACATAGGTCACATGAAGGTGATGTTTTCAATTTTGGGAACTTTTCTATTCGTTACAACTTTTGTGTAATCTTTTCTGGTATGTTAGAGAATGGCTCTAACCCTAGCTGTGTGTGAGCATCACCAAGAGATCTTGTTAAAAATACAGATTCCTGGGCCCCTCAGGATTCTGAATCATAGATCTGGTTTGATGTCTACAATCTTTATTTTTAACAAGCTCCCCAGGTGATTCTGATGCATCACCTGCTTTAGGAAGTGCTGAATTAGGACATGCCTCTGTAAGTCTGCTCCTAGTGAGAAACATATTATACTAGTTGCTTCTAAAATCATAAGTAGAAAATAGAAGAAAAGATGCATGATTTTTTCACTTTTCCCCCATTCATCAGGCCATGGTCCAAACTTTGCATGTCTTCTCTTCTCATTGCCAGAGACATCTCTTCTCTTCGTACTATGTCTTTCACCAGTTTCTTACCTGAGGAAAGAGACATTTCCCCATTTCTACCCTATTCTTCTGGGACTCATACATTGTTCTCAAGGCTAGCCCTGTTCAGTACTGGGCATTTACCTTGTTCCCTGGTGTCTGTTTCCATATTTTGCTTTAGTCTGTATTAGTTGATTTCTGGATTCCTCCTTAAGACTTAGTTCGGAGGTCCTGTCCAGTAGCTTAGTCCCTCTAGGGTTGGCATTCTGCCTTGATTTTCTTTTAGTCTATTCCTAAGAATGTAAATCTCCTGTCAAAACCTTGGTCCAGAGGCCAGGACTGTCACAGGGTGGTAGATTTCCTCCATGCATCCTGGCATGCTTTACTCCCTCTTCCTTCTCTAATACCATATTTCACCCATCCACCCACCCAACTGTATACTCTGAGTTGGGCCTTCCTGATGGCCCTGACCCAGGGACTGTCTAGTTATCTGGTCTGGTCAGGCAATGTCATGAGACATGACCTAGCATTTGGAGCATCTATAAATCTCTTGAGATGGTATAAGAAGATTAATGGAGAAATTAAAAACATGTGCTTTCTTTCCTTTTTTAAAAGATTTTATTAAAATTTTTTATGTTTGTTTATTTTTGAGAGGGGGGGAGGGAGGGAGGCAGAGGGAGTCAGAGCACCAGTGGGGGAAGAACAGAAGGAGAGGGAGAGACAGAATCCAAAGCAGGCTCCAGGCTCAAACTCACATATTGTGAGATGATGACCTGAACCGCAGTCAGACGCTTAACCGACTGAGCCACCCAGACACCCGTAAAAATTTTATTTTTTAAGTAATCTCCACACCCAACATGGGGTTTGAACTTACAACCCTGAAATCAAGAGTTGCATGCTCCACTGACTGAGCCAACCAGGTGCCCCACATGTACTTTCTCTTCTGGTTTCCTTTTCCTCTCTTTCTTGCTGTTCTGGTCATGAACTTGAATTTGTGGCTATCTACTTTTGTCCTAATCTGTAAACTAAGTCTTTTTTCCCCCTTGATTTCAAAAAAAATAATAACAAGAATTTATCTTGTAAAAGAATAGATTCAAAGGAGTCCAGACTGCTGTCTTCAAGTATTTGAGAGATTGTCATGTAAATGAGTGTTTAAACTTGAGCCAGGTAGCCCCAAAGGATGGCCAATGATATCTCAGAATGAGGAAGATATTCTCCCAGTCTGAAGTGGAGTGAGCAGTCACTGAAGGAGGGCTTCCTCTTACTGGAGGGCTCAATAAGAAGCTCAATGGCTATAGTAGACATCCCAAGGAGGGGACCCAGGAGTACAGTGGATCTTAAACAGCTTTGAGAGTCGGGAGTTAGAATTCATTGATATGTCAGTGACCATAGGTTCAGGGAGTGTCATTTAGTACTCTATGGAGTGGCATGTATGTCCCTACCCAAGAGATTATACTGGTTGGTTCAGAAAAGGGCAAATGGGTCAGCTTTGTTCAAAATAACATGATGAGTGTCCTGACTGTATGCCACTTGGTAAATTTAGTCTTTTATCTATTCTGAGATAAAAATTCTAAGGCTACCTGCTCTGCAGTGCTGGTAGCAAGTCAGTTCTGAAAGGATGTCATATCTTATGTTAGACCTAAGTGGTTAAGGCTGGTACTTGATAGTTTAGGAAATATGGTGTTGAAATGACTTCCTAAAAGATCTTGGATGTTTATTAAGTAAGTTTTACCAAAGATCTATTATATGCTGAACACCGGGTAGAGTTGGTTTGATTTCACCATTACCTGTGGGTTTTGGGTTCATCATACAACGTGTTTTTTGTTTTTTAATGTTAATTTATTTTTGAGAGAGAGAGAGAGAGAGAGACAGACAGACAGACAGACAGACAGAGCACAAGTGAGGGAGGGGCAAAGAGAAAGGGAGACACAGAATCCGAAGCAGGCTCCAGGCGCTGAGCTGTCAGCACAGAGCCTGACATGGGGCTCAAACCCATGAACCGTGAGATCATGACCTGAGAGGAAGTTGGATGCACAACCGACTGAACCACCTGGGTGCCCCAACAATGTGCTTTAATTTAAATATAGTTTTACAGGAAGATAACAAGTTTTGATAATGCTGCACTAAGTAGGCCACTCTGGGAACTATTCAGGTTCCAATACCAAATCTGAAGTGAGATGGAACTTTTAGGTTCTAATACAGACTGGCCTTCCCCAGGCTGGCCTGTATTTCTGAGAAAGAATCACTGTCTTAAGAGGGGTGGTGAAAAACAGTTTCAAGACTTACTATTGACTGTCCACAAACAAGACCAACTCTCTGGGATGGATTGCAGCAGAGTTTATCTTTCAGTCATGGCTGGCAGTAAAATGTTAAGATTGCTCCTTAAATAAAAACTCACAGGTATGACTATGAGTCTAGAGTCCACTAGAGATGAACACACTTTCTCATTATCATCCTGTCAGCATCCTGCCAGGATGTGGTGGATCCTGTCTGTCCCCTTTATTATGTATCTGGTAACTGCCACACATGCTCACCCCCCTCCATGTTCAACACTGCATCTGCTTTTAGATAATGCAAAGGCTCCAAGAGCTCTGTTTAAGCAGAGTACTTCTCTGAGCCTCCAAATTTGTCTAAGTCACCTTACATTTAAAAATAAAACAAAATCCCAGACTGAAATAAAAACCTTAAAAACATTCTCTAAAAATATCCACAAAGCCTGTCTTAGTAAATATTAACAGTTTGGTTAACTAAAGATCAAATTCCTTCACCTTTTCTTTTAGTTCATGACCATCATGGCAAGGGTGTTGCAAGGTGCTAAGAAGACTCAGGGATAAGTTCTGGCCTCAGAAGCTGAGTCTTTGAGAGAAGTCTTCAAGCTAAGGTGAGAAAATTCAGAACATTCTCCCAGTTAATTTAGAACCATCAAATCACAGAACCTGGATTTTCTATGTTGCCCTTGATACTCACAAAAGCCTTAAGAAATATATCCCTATTAGGGCTCCCGGGTGGCGTAGTCAGTTAAGCAGCTGACTCTTGATCTCACTGTTTGTGATTTCGAGCCCCTCATGGGGATCTGCACTGATGGCATAGAACCTGCTTGGAATTCTCACTCCCTCTCTCTCTCTCTCTCTCTCTCTGCCCTCCCCCACTTGTGTGTGCTCTCTCTCTCTCTCTCTCAAAATACATAAACTTAGAAACATTTAAAAAAGATACCCCTATTTTCGTTTGTTTTATCAACTGTTCTTTTTGTGTTTGTGAGGTTGGTGGCAAAGTTAAGTATGGAGAAGATACATGCTCTTGGCTTACATAAATAAAAGTCAATGATTAGTCTTCCTTTTTCTCAGAGTGGGACTATAGGGAATACAGCCATTCAGAAATGTGTTACTACTTGAGAAAATATAAGGAAAGGCACCCAATTCATAGGGCTCATTTTTTCTTAGGGCAAATTATGCAAATAACTGGAACTTAAACACATTGCTATTGCTATTATTTCAATGTGCATACTTCTGTAGGATTTTTCATGATTGAAAAAAGAAATCTGGGGCCTGTGCATTTGCAGCATTCAATAACATAAATGCTCATTTCTGAACTGTGATTGTATATTGTCTCACGTATCATGCTGACACGTGCTCAATTCCTGTCACAGGCAGGATGGTGTGCTTTGGGCTGATTACATTTTGACAAAACTATGGATATTCTAGGCATGGCCGATGTATAACAATGAGGCATATACTGTGTGTATGTTTGTGTGTGAACCAAATGTAGAATTGCATCAGATATTTGATTGAAATGCAACACTTGTCAAAAATTTTAAAGCCATATTTTCCAGTATAGGACTCAAATTTGCTAATGTAAAGATATAAATTTCCAAACAGACATGCACTTTATTCTTTTGAGTGAAAACGGTCCAGTGAGCACCAGTTTTGGTGCAAGTGGTGATATCCTAGAGAAAGAACCCTAAAAAATGGAGCAGAGGATAGTGTGATTGGCAGTGAGATAAATACCGAAATCCACACAGAGACTGGAGGTATCTCTTTGGAAAGCAAAATAAAAGAAACAAAACTTAAAGAGGCAACATGAGGATAATAGGTAGGTAGGTATATGATTGATTGATTGATGGATGAATGGATAAATAGCCACAAGGAATTTGTAGTTCTCCATTTTTTTTTCTATTCCATTAAGGCTGTTAGGTGTAATGAGACTATCTCAGAGGAGCTGGAAACCAAGAAAGAGCTATGACATGCTATAGGTAGGGGTGTTACCTAAAATGTTTGATATTATTTACTGCACCGCTGTACCCCCCCACCCCGTTAGGAAAAACTCTGAAGTCCCTTACATGGCTGTAAGTCTTGAGATGATCTAGCCCCACCTACCGCTTTAGCTTCATTTATGCCTTTTCATTTATTTATTTTTATTCTGCTTCTCTCATACAGACTTTTGTTCACTTCCTTAACATACCGTATCCTCTATGGAATAAGAATCTTCATACAACCTGGTATTTTTGGCATGGTTACCATTTTCTCTCCTCCCACCCCAATGCTTTCACATGGTGAAAAGATATTTGTTTTTTAGGTTCAAGTATAACTTTCTCCAAGAAGCCTTCCCTGATGTCCCCATCTCCCAAATGAGTCTAGGCCTCCCCACCACATATTCTTACAACATATTCAACTCCTCCTTCATGGTACTCATCACTGTTAAAACTGCCAGTTTAAAGTTTGTCTATTCTACTGTGAGCTCCGTGTCTTTCTTGTCATATCCAAGAACCTCATCTGACCCCTTTCCCTTGGTTTGTGACCAACTATTACATTTTTAGGAGTAAATCTGACTATTGAGGCCCCAGGATGTGAACGTGTGATTGTAAAATGTGAGGTATAGTTAATACTTTGGGGTTGTTATTGAAATCAAGTGATGTAAAACATCTACTGAAGTTATAAAGGAGTTATAAATTTGCACTTGTAAGTAGCTTCAAGTTAGTTTTTGTAATTAAGCAGCATAGAAAGAATAAAGGCTAACGTATCTCTACTTGGATGTGTCAAAAGTCTTCAGACTCAGCAGATGAAAGATCAAACTTAAAATCTTTCTCACCACCTTGAGAAACTTAATGGAGGACCATAGGGGAAGAGAAGGGGAAAAATAGTTTCAAACAGAGAAAGGGCAAGCCATAAGGGACTCTTGAACGTGGAGAACAGATATGAGGAGGCGGTGAGGAGGAAATAGGTGATGGGCATTGAGGAGGGCACGTGTTGGGAGGAGCACTGGGTGTTGTAAGTAAGCGACAAATCAAGGGAATCAACCCCCAAAATCATGAGCACAATGTAAACATTGTGGGTTAGCTAACTTGACAATAAATCATATTAAAAATAATAATAATAAAATAAAATAAAATATTTTCCCCCAACCCTGTACTCATGAGCTATTCCTAACACCAGTGGACAGAAGCACCATGTCTAGCCTTGATAACCATCTTCAACACTTTGATCTTCCTCCTCAATAACCAATCCTCACCAAATCCTGATGATTTTATATTTCTCCAGTCCGTCCATGTCTCCTCATCTTCAGTTTTCCATCCTATCCCCCCACCATCATTTCAGTCCTAGAAAGCAGAGTAGCTTCAAGAATGGTCTTCTTGTTCCATCCATGCCTGCACTTCAATCCAATCTTCTCACTGTAGCTAGAGTGGCCTTTTAAAAACTTAGATATAACCATACCACACACATGCAGCTTATATTATTCACTTTCCAACAGAATAGCAATAACAAGTAACATTGTTATATGGCACTTTATAGCACTCATTATGTGCCAGACACTGTATTAAGTGCTTTATATATGTCAACTCATTTAATCCCCCATAAGTTGTGTTGTTATTAAGGATTTAGTCTATTGTAGAGGAACCAGTACAGAGAGTTTGAACAATTTATAGCAGGCCATACCCACTTACCACTCTTTAATCTTTTTCTAATTTGGAGAGGCAGTGTAGAATAGTTAGGAAGCATGTTGACCCTGGAAACAGCCTGCCTGGCTTCAAATCTTGACTCAACCACTTCCTAGCTGATCTCTAACATCTCTGGACTCTATTTCCTCATCAGCTAAATGGGGATGCTAACACATCTCCTTTAGAAGGTTGTTGTATCAAATGGGGAAATGCAAGTAAAGTGTTCAGAATGATACTTGGCACAGAAATATAATTCAATAAAAGTTACCTTAGGAGATAGACGCTGTCTACCCTTCCTAACTCATCCTTTGCCATTTTTCTCCCTTTCATCTTTATTTTATTATTATTTTTTTAAAATTCTGGTCTTTTTGCTGCCTCTCACAATATTATGCTTCTTGCCATAGTAAACACATGTCCCCTCTTGTTCTCCAACAATCCCCATCTTCCCTATTTAACTCTTAAATATTTTTACTTCCCAGATGGCACTTAGGCTTGGATGTAAACCCTTCTCTTTGCACAGTCTAGTTTAGATCTCACTGTTGTATATTCTTAGTATACCTTGCAACTTTCCTGGGAAGTGCTTATCACAGTTGCGACTTTTTATTTGTATGGTGTCTTAGTTGTCAAACTTTATTATTATTCTATAAGATTCATGAAAACATTTTTATAGTCACCATTATACAGTGAGCTTGATACATATTTTTGTTTATGAATGCATACATATATGTCTCCATTATCCAGAACTTGTGGTTAGAAGGGTACAGTTCTATTTAATAAGCACAAACTTCACTTAAATATTTGCAATGTGGCTGTTGAAGATGTTTAATCCATAGAGACAGATGTAGGCTCTTTTCATGAACCTCTGTGTAACTGGAACCAGAGATGCTGTTGATTTTGTATTCATAGCTGAAGATAAAAATTAAGGACTACTTTTAAAGTGAACTTAAATTAGGAACTGAATATGGAATTTTAGCAGGATTTTACATTTCTCATCAAGATCTAAGAAAGATTGCTTGATCTTGGGTATTCCCGTAAATCATTCTTGAAAAATTCTTTAAGTCATGAAGCAGAAGTGTACAAGTGGAAATTACCAATTAAGTAGTATATCTAATAAGGGGTAAAGGTCCTAGTGAAAGGATTAGAGAAGAAATGTTGGCATAAACAGAATAAATGGGGTTTTCATTTGTATTGGGCAATCATAAAGGCGGTCTAAATCCTGATGAATCTTTTGCTTTCATGGGAAGGAACTGGCCCATTAAGCATTTAGTACTACAGTCCCATGTGGTAGGAGCCATGGCACTTTTCTACAGCCAACATGTTGGTTATGCAGGTGTGAGCAGATGAAATTGTGCACTGGAGCACAGATGAGATGAAAAAACAAACCACTGAAAAGTTGAGCTAAAAATGTCCATATCCATTTGGCACAAGCAAATATAATACCATGGAAAATGCCACAGAAAATTAAGTTCAGCTGTCTTCTTCCATTCTGGACTCACGTGTTAGCTACTTTGAAGTAGTATGGTGGTTATTCTTGGAGATACATATCCGCAGAAAGGTCTTTTTTTTTTTTTTTTAAGCTTCTTGATTATTTCCTCTGCATAACAAAATTCCTGGCCTTACACAGAATGTAGATGAAGGATTAGGATAAGAAGCATTTTTACTGAAATCTTTGAATAAAGATATAAATGTAAGTCCTCATATCCCTGAGGCAGCTCATGTCCTCTTCCATGGCCTCAGTATTAGTTGAGTCCATTATTATGAAAGGACAGTAGTTCACCAATGTGCCTCATCTAAGATTAAGAAGTTTGGCTTCTTTGTAGTAAAAAGCACTGCATTAAATGTGTTCCCTGGAAGAAAAAAAAAGTAGTAGATTTGAAACAACACTTAATAATTTATAAAAGCTGACACCAAGTACATCAGAGATATATGGGAGGTGGAAAGAAATAAAAGACCATACAAAATTAATGATCACATAAGAATTGCTATTAATCAGCTCTTTTAAAAATATTTTTTACTGAGGATAGTTGATACACAGTATTAGTTTCATATGTACAGTATAGTGATTTGACAGTTCTATACATTATTAAATGCTCACCACACTAAGTGTAGTTACAATATGTCATTATAGAGTTAGTAAAATATTATAGACCCGATTTGCTGTGCTGAACTTTTCATTCCCATGACTTATATATTTTACCTCTTTAACCCCTCACTTGTTTTGATCATCCCTCCCTCCCCCCATTCCCTCCCCTTTGGCAACAACTAGTTTGTACTCTATATTTGCTAGTCCCTTTCTGTTTTCTGTTTATTTATTCATTTGTTTTTTCAGATTCCTCATATAATTAAAATCATTTGGAATTTGTCTTTTTCCTTCTATTTCACTTAGCATAATACTCTCTAGATCAACCCATGTTGCTGCAAATGGCATAATTTTTTTAATGAGTAATATTTCATTATGTGTATAAATATAAATATAAACAATATAAATATATAGTGTGGGTTTGTGTGTAGATAGATAGATACCACATTTTCTTCATTTATCTCTTGATAGACACTTAGGTTGTTTCCATATCTTGGCTATTGTAAATAATGCTGCAGTAAACATATGGGTGCATATATTTTTTTCAGTTAGTGTTTTTGTTTTCTTAGGATAAATACCAAGAATGGAATTATTGGGTTCTATGGTATTTGAATTTTCAATTTTTTGAAGACACTTCATACTGTATTCTGTAGTGACTGCACCAATTTACAGTCCCACCATCAGTGCATGTATAATGTCCTTTTCCCCACAATCTCACCAACACTTATTTCCTGTCTTTTTGATACCAGTCATTCTGGCTGGTGTGAAGTGATAACTCATTGTTTTGAATTGTATTTCCCTGACAATTAGTGATACTGGGCATCTTTTCGGGTGTCTCCTGGAAATCTGTATGCGTTTGCGGAAATGTCTATCCAAGTCCTGTGCCCATTTTCCAATTGGATTATTTGTGTTCTATTTGTGTTCTTTTTTGTTGTGTGTTTTTTTTTTCGTGTTGAGTTGTATAGGATCCTTATATATTTTGGATATTAACTTGTTATTAGGTATATCATTTGCAAATATCTTCTCCCATTAAGTAGGTTGCTTTTTGTTTTGTTGATGGTTTCGTTCATTGTACAAAAGCCTTTTATTTTGATGTATTTCCTATAGTTTATTTTTGCTTTTGTTTCCCTTGCCTGAAGAGGCATATTCATAAACACGTTGATAAGACCAATGTCTAAGAGATCACTGCCTAAAATTTTCTCTAAGAGTTTTATAGGTTCAGGTCTCACCTTTAAGGCTTTAATACATTTTGAGTTTATTTTATTTTTTATTTTTTTAATGTTTATTTATTTTTGAGAGCAAGAGAGAAAGAACGAGAGAGAGAGAGAGAGAGAGTGAGAGAGCGAGCATGAGTGGGGGGGGGGGCAGATTGATGGAGACACAGAATCAGAAGCAGTTTCCAGGCTCTGAGCTGTTAGCACAGAGCCTGATGCAGCGCTAGAACTCATGAACTATGAGATCATGACCTGAGCTGAATTCAGATGCATAACCCACTGAGCCACCCAGGCGCCCCAATTTTGAGTTTATTTTTGTGTATGGTGTAAAAAAGTGGTCCAGTTTAATTTTTTTGCATGTAGCTGTGCAGTTTTTCCAACACCATTTGTTGAAGAGACTGTTTTTTCTCCATTGCCCCCTTTGTTGTAGATTATAAGTGTTGGTTTATTTTTGGGCTCACTTCTGTTTCCTTGATCTATGTGTCTGTTTTTGTGCCAGTACCATATCGTTTTGATTACAATAGCTTTGTCATGTTGTTTGAAATCTAGAGGTGATATATCTCTAGCTTTGTTTCTTTTTCTCAAGATTACTTTGGCTATTTGGTGTTTTTTTTTTTTTTTTTTTTTTTGGTTTGTTTCCAATTAAATCTTTGGATTATTTGTTCTTATTACATAAAAAATACTATCAGTATTTTGATAGGGATTGTATTGAATTTGTAGATTGCTTTGGATATTATGGACATTTTAACAATATTTTTTCCATTCTCTGTGCATGGTATGTCTTTCCATTTGTTTGTGTTGTCTCCAATTTCTTTTATCAATGTTTTATAGTTTTCAGTGCACACGTCTTTCATCTCCTAGGTTAAATTTATTCCTCAGTATTTTATTTTTTCTGCTACAATTATATATGGGATTGTTCTCTTAATTTCTCTTTCTGCTACTTCATTTTTAAGTGTATAGATATGCATCAGAATTCTTTATATTAATTTTATATCATGAATTTACTGAATTAATTCTAATTTTTTTTTGGGTGGAGTCTTAGGATTTTCTATGTATAGTATCATGCTAGCTGCAAATAGTGAGAGTTATACTTCTTTCTTACCAATTTGGATACCTTTTATTTCTTGTGTACTTGCTGTAGCTGGGACGTCCAGTACTATGTTGAATAAAATCCTAATCTCAGAGAAAAAGATTTCAGTTTTCTACCATTGACAAACATTTTAGCTGTGGGTCTTTATTTTGTTGAGGTATGTTTCCTCTAAACACACTTTACTGAGGGTTTTTATCATAAATGGATGTTAGATTTTTTCAAAGCTTTTCCTGCATCTATTGAGATGTTTATATGTTTTTTATTTTTCATTTGTTAATGTGGTATATCACATTGATAGATCTGTGGATTTTGAAACATCCCTGGATCCCTGGAATAAATCTCACTTGATCATGGTGAATGATTCTTTTAATGTATTGTTGAATTCACTGTGCTGAATTTTGTTGAGGATTTTTGCATTTGTGTTCAACAGGGTTATTGGCCTATATTTTTCTTTTCTTTTCTCCTTTCTTTCTCTTTCCTTCTTCCTTCCTTCCCTCCCTCTCTCTTTTCTCTTTCTCCCTTCCTTCCTTTTTCTTTTTTCTTTTCTTTTCTTTTCTTTTTTTTCCCTTCCTTCCTTCCTTCCTTCCTTCATTTCTTTTCTTTCCTTTTCTTCTCTTTCCTGTATTTTTATCTGGTCTTGGTATCAGAGTTATGCTGGCCTCATAGAATGAATTTGGAAGAACTCCTTCCTCTTCTGTTTTTTTTGGAATAGTTTGAGAATAGCTTTAAATGTTTAGTAAAATTTACTGTGAGGACTTCTGGTCCTGAACTTTTGTTTGTTAGGAGTTACTTGATTACTGATTCAATTTTGCTATTAGTAATTGATCTAATTAAATTTTTTATTTCTTTCTGATTCAGTGTTGGAAGAATGCATATTTCTAGGAATTTCAACATTTCTTTTAGTTTGTCCAATTTGTTGGCATACAATTTTCATAGTAGTTTCTTAAAACCCTTTGTATTTATGTGATGTTGATTGTAACTTCTTTTTCATTTTTGATTGTATTTATTTGAGTGCTCTCTTCTGTTTGAGTCTTGCTAAAGGTTTATCAGTTGTGTTTATTTTTTCAAAGATTCAGGTCTTAGTTTCATGGATCTTTTTTATTGTGTTTTTTTTTGGCTTTTTTTTTTGGCTTTTTTTTGTGTCTAGGTCATTTATTTCTTTTCTGATCTTTGTTATTTCCTTCTTCTACTAACTTTGAGCTTTGCAGTTTTATTTATTTATTTATTTATTTAGTCAGTCCCTTTAGGTGTAATGTTATATTGTTTACTTGAGACTTTTATTTTTCTTGATGTAGGCCTGTATTGCTATAAACTTTCCTGCTTTTGCTGTATCCCAAAGATTTTGGTTTGATTTGTTTCAATTTTTTACCTGTTTTCATTTTATTTTTAATTTCCTCTTGGGATTCTCATTGACTCTTTGGGTTTTTAGTAGTATGTTTTTAGTTCCCACATTTTAAAAAAGCATTTTGTTTGTTTATTACAATTAATGTCTCGTTTCATAGTGTTACATTGACTCAACACTTCATATGTTTTTACTACTCTTAAATGTACTGAGATATGTTGAGTGGCTTAACATGCGATCTGTGTCAGAAGTTTCTACTTTCATACCTGATAGCAGATCAAAATGCATTTTTTGTAGGATTGCACTGGCATCCCTCCCCTACTGTGTTGGGGCCCTTTCAATTCCATTTTCACAGCAGAATCTTCTTAACATTTACGAGCATCAGTGGAGTCATATTATTCCAGTGCTTATGTTATGGGGCACTTGCCATGCTTGCGTGAACTTTTCTCCATAGAAAAGGTAGAGTTATAAGTCCTCATGCAGTCATGTTAGTAATTAAAATGTTCTTTGGGTTGTTTTGTACAATTATACCTCTATTTTTTCCCTCAATCTCCACTATAGGTAGACTATATTTAAAGATACCCAATTTATACCACAAATAGTGAAAGTTAGTTTCTCTCTGTCTCTGTATAAATTTCAGTCCTGGAAAATGGGTATTATGCACTTAAAACACCATCCACCATCCAATTTTTGTGCAGACTTTTTATAGTTCTTCCCTGTCATATGGTTTCTCATTGCCTTTAGAATACATCTAAATTCCTTACCATGATCGACAAGGTCCTAAGGGTTCTGGCCTCTGTGCTACTGTCCTGACACATAACCTGTATCTCTGCTCCTTTACCACTAAACTCCAGTCACATTGGTCTTCTTTTGTTTTTCAAATAAGACTTTTCCTTTCTTTCTTTCCTTTTTTTCTGTCTTAAGACCTTTGTACTTGTTACTTTCTCTCTGCTTGGAACACCATTATCCTCAATTTTCACATGAGAGACTCCCAGATAAAATGTAATATTCTGAAATATTCTTTTCCAGATCATTCTGCCTGAAGTAGATACACTCTTTATAGCACTTAATAGGATTGCATGTAATTAATTAATTGATTTGTGCACCCCCCCCTCCTTTTTATGGTCTGAGTCTCATGATAAAATGCAAATCCCATAATGGCAGGGTTCATATGTGCTTGACCCTCACAGTCAAGATACCAGCATCTATAGTGTCTTATACTAGTAAGTGTTTGATAAATACTTTTGTGAACATGGGGATATTACAAGTAACTTCTTGGTTCATATAAAGTGTTCTGATTTTTAATAAAATTCATTGAAACCAAACCAAAACTTACGGAACTGATAAAGTGCATTTTGAAGCCAACATCTCCATCTAAGACAGGAGTGTACAGCACATACTGCATACTGACACCTACCTGCAAAGTCCAACATTGCATTTTAATTGTTTTCTATCTCATAAACAATACAAACATTAAGAGGAAGGCAACTCTTCTGGGAAACTAGGGAAAATGTGACACCAAACTTGTCCCTAGGCATGGGATTTAAGTCCCTCAAGTAAGGCATGAACACCAGTCTTGGAAAGTGCTATATGGTATGGCATTTTGTTTTAGTCTCCGCTCTATCTTTAGTCCTTGGGTTGATGCTGGGACCTTGGAGACTTTCACATATCAGTTGAATGAATTAATGAATCCATGCAACAACTCACATCCTGGTAATCTTTATTTATTCTGAAGCTCTTTTTATTACTCAAGTTAGTCATTTCTTTTTCTTGCTAAAACAACACTTTGCTGGTTTTTATATCAAAAGTCTGTAGGGAAACACAGTTCACTTTATAGCCAATTTTGCTGAAATGCATTGGCCCTGCAAAGCAAGAGACATTTACACTTTGAAATATGCATTGTCATTTACTCTTCAAACACATAGTAGTTTTCTGTAGCTGTTTCTTGGCTTAATCAGTCCCCAAAGCTGAATAAATGTAAGAAATGGAAAGTGTGTGAGCACTAAACTATATTCTAGCAAGGTGACTTTTACTTTGCTCATGGAAATGTAATTATTAATGAACCACTGTTTTATCTAGATAATTATTTTCCTCATAATTTGTTATTATTTGGATTATGAAATGGTGATCTCAGGAAAAAGGAAAATGTTTCTAGTTTAAAGTCTAATCCCAAACCATTAAGCTAAAAAGTGCTGTTACACCATAACTTTCACATGCTCAATTTCTAAAATTAAAGACAAATACAAAATAAAGGTAAGGCTGTTATAGATATGGTGTTCTTAAACATTGTTAGTGGGAGTAAAAATTTGTGTAACAATTTTGAAAGCAGTTTACTTATAGGTACCTTAAAAATGTCACTGTTTGGAACCAGTGGTACCATTTCTAGGAATTAATAATTCACATAGAGATAGAGCTATACACAAAGGTTTATATACAACAATGCTCATCACAGAATTAATAAGAATAACAACAACAAGAAACTGAACATAAATATTAAGGATGTAGGATAATAAGCATAATGACATATGATTATGATTTAATTAAAATGCCATTAAAAATTAAATTGCCATTAATTTTTTATTGGCCAAAAGGCCAAGAAACGATTCTTTATTCATTTATTGACACTCAGGTTGCTTCCATATCTGGGCTATTATAAATAATGCTGCAATAAATATAGGGGTACCTATATCTTTTTGAATTACTGTTTTTGCTTTCTTTGAGTAAATACCAATTAGTGAAATTACAGGTTGTATAGTATTTCTGTTCTTAATATTTTGAGGAACCTCAATACTGTTTTCCACTGTAGCTGCACCAATTTACATTCCCATCAACAGTGCATGAGAATTCCCTTTTCCTCCACATCCTCGGTAGTAATTGTTATTTCTTGTCTTTTTGATACTACACCTCTGACTGGTATAAGGTGATATCTCATTGTAGTTTTTATTTGCATTTCCCTGATGAGTGATGTTGAGCATCTTTTCATGTGTCTGTTGACCCTTTGTATATCTTCTTTGGGAAAATGTCTATTAAGATTCTCTCCAATTTTAAAATCATGGTTTTCATTTTCTTGGTGTTGAGTTGATGAGTTCTTTATATATTTTGGATTTTAATCCCTTGTTGGATATATCACTTGCAAATATATGTCCATTTAGTAGGTTGCTTTTTCATTTTGTTGATTTTCTTTTGCTTAGAAAAGATATTTATGTTGGTGTATTCCCAACTGTTTATTTTTGCTTTTGTTTCCCTTGCCTTGGGAGACACATCTGTAAATACATTGCTAAGGCCAGTGTTTAAAAGATTACTGCGTATGTTTTCTTTTAGGAATTTTATGGTTTCAGGTCTCACATTTAGGTCTTCAATACATTTTGAGTTTATTTTTGTGTATGGTGTGAGAAAGTGGTCCAAGTTTATTCTTTTGCATGTAGCTGACCAGTTTTCCAACATCATTTATTAAACAGACTCTCTTTGTCCTATTGTATATTCTTCCTTTCTTTGTCATAGGTTAATTGACAATATAAAGTTGGGTGCACTTCTGGACTCTCTATTCTATTGATCAATATGTCTATATTATACTGTTTAAATTATGATAGCTTTGAAATAAGGAATTATGATACCTTCAGCTTTGTTCTTTCTCCAGATTGCTTTGATATATGGAATCATTCGTGTTTTCACATACATTTAGGATTTTTTGTTCTAGTTTTGAAAAAAATGTTAATGGTATTGTGATAGAGATTACAGTGAATCTATAGATTGCTTTGGGTAATATGGTCATTTTAAAAATACCAATTCTTCCTGGGGCACCTGGGTGGCTCAGTCATTTGAGTGTCTGACTTCGGCTCAGGTCATGATCTCAGGTTCATGGGTTCGAGCCTCCATGTCGCACTCTGTGCTGACAGCTCAGAGCCTGAAGCCCGCTTCACATTCTGTGTCTCCCTTTCTCTCTGCCCCTCTCCCACTTGCGCTCTGTCTCTGTCTCTCAAAAATGAATACATTTAAAAAATATATTAAAAAAATAATAAAAAATTAAAAACAACTAATTCTTCCAGTCTATAAACATGGTCTATCTTTCCATTTGTTAGTGTTGTCTTCAGTTTCTTTCACCAATGTTATAGTTTTCAAAGTATAAGTCTTTCATCTCCTTGATTAAATTTATTCCTAGGTACTATATTTTATTCTCTCTGGTGCAATTGTAAATGGGATTGTTTTCTTATTTTCTCTACTACTTTATTTTTAGTGTGTAGAAATGCAACAAGTATTTTTGTATTCTACAAATTTATTGAATTCATTAATTAGTCATAGTAGTTTTTTGGTGGGGTCTTTGAGTTTTCTGTAAATAGTGAAAATTTTACTTTTTACTTACCAATATGAATGCCATTTTTTCCTTGTCTGATCATTGTTGCTAGGACTTCCAGTATTATGTTGCATAAAAGTGGTGAGAATGGTCCTCCTTGTTTTGTTCTGATTCTAGAGAGAAATCTTTCATTTTCTACTAATGAGTATTATGTTAGCTGTGGGTGTTTTTATATATGGTCTTTATTATGTTGAGGTATGTTCCTTCCATACCCATTTTGTTAAGATTTTTATCATGAACAAATGTTGGATTTTGTCAAATGCTTTTTCTGCACCTATTAAGATTATCATATAATTTTTATTCTTTCTCTTATAATGTGATATATGGCATCAATTGATTTGTGGATTCTGAACCATGCTTGCATCCCTGGAGTAAATTTCACTTGATATGATGAATGATCCTTTTAATGTGTTGTTGAATTCAGTTTGCTAATATTGTGTTAAGGATTTTTGCACCTATGTTCATCAGAAGTCATTGCCTGTAGTTTTGTTTTTTAGTAGTATTTTGTTCGTAGTAACAGGGGAATGTTGGCCTTGTAGAATGAATCTGGAAGTTTTCTTTCCTTTTCTATGTTTTTGGTATCATTTGAGAAGTATAGGTATTAACTTTTATTTAAATTTTTGGTAAAATTCACCTCTGAAGTCATGGTCCTGTACTTTTGTTTGTTGGGAGGTTTTTGATTACTGATTCAATTTTATTACTAGTAATAGCTCTGCTCATGCTTTCTTTTTTCTGATTGAGTTTTGGGAGATTTGTATGGTTTTAGTAATTGCGCCATTTCTTCTAGGTTGTCTAATTTGTTGGTATATAATTTTCATAGTATTCTCTTATAATCCTTTGTATTTCTGTAGTATCATTTGAAATTTCTACTGTTTTGTTTCCAATTTTTTCTTTTTTCTCTGAGTTGCTTCTCTTTTTTCTTTGATGAGCTTGGCTAAAGTTTTATCAATTTTGTTTATATTTTCAAGAAAGCAGCCGTTTTATTGATATTTTTCATTTTTTTAGTCTCTAAATAAAGTCTATTTTTATAAAGTCTCTGGTCTTTATTATTTCCTTCCTTTTCTAAATTTGGGCTTTGTTCTTTTTCTGATTTTATTAGGTGTGATGTTAGGTTGTTTATTGCAGATTTTTCTTGTTTTTTAAGGTGGGCCTGTGGCACCTCTTAGAACTGCTCTTGTGCGTCCTGAAGATTTGCTTCATTTTTTTTTCAATTTCCATTTGTTTCCATGTACATTTTAAATTTCCTCTTTGAGTTCTTTGTTAACTCATTGATCGTTCAGTAGCATGTTGTTTACTCTACATGTGTTTGGGTATTTTTTTCATTTTTTTTCTTGTAATTGATTTCTAATTTCATAATGTTGTGGTTAGAAAAGATGCTTGATATGCAGTTTTCAGTACATTTATGTAGACCTGCTTTGTGGCCTATCACATGATCTGTCCTGGAGATTTTTCCATGTGCTCCTGAAAAGAATATGTATTCTTTTTTAGGGAAGAATAGAATGTTCTGTATATATCTGTTAAGTCCATCTAGACAACGTTTTGTTCATAGCCACTGTTTCCTTATTGATTTTCTGTCTGGATGATCTATCCATTGATGTAAGTGGGGTATTAAAGTTCCGTTCTATTATCGTATTACTATATTTCTCCATTTATATATGTTAATATTTGGTTTGTATATTTAGGTGCGTCTATGTTGGGTGTATAGATATTTGCAACTGTTATATTTCCTTGTTGGATTCACTCTTTTATCATTATGTAAAGCCTTTCTTTGTCTCTTGTTAAAGTCTTTACTTTTTTTTATTATTTTTTAATTTATTATTTTGAGAGAGAGAGAGAGAGAAGGCAAGTGAACATGCCTGGGCATGAGCAGGGGAGGGGCAGGGGGAGAGGTAGGGAGAGAATTTTAAGCAAGCTTCATGCCCAGACGGAGCCCCATGCAGGGCTCAAGCTCACAACTGTGGGATCATGACCTGAGCCAAAATCAGGAGTCAGATGCTTAACTTACTGAGCCACCTAGGTGCCCCAAAGGTTTTGCTTTAAAATATAATATAAAATAAAATATATCTATTTCTGACATATATCTTGCTATCCTAGTTCCTTTTTTTACTTCCATTTGCATGGCATATCTTTTTCCATTTACTTTCAGTTTCTGTATGTCTTTAGGTCTGAAGTGGATCTCCTGAGAACAGCAAATAGATCGGTATTGTCTTCTTATCTATTCAATAACCCTTTGTTTTTTTGATTGGAGCATTTAGTTTATTTACATTTAAAGTAATTATCAATGAGTACGTATTTCCTGCCATTTTGTTGTTTTCTATTTGAATTTTTTGGTAGGTATTCTCTTTTCATTACTTAAAAATTTTTTTTAATGTTTATTTATTTTTGAGAGAGAGAGAAAGGAGTAGGGCAGGGACAGAGAGAGAGGAAGACACAGAATTCGAGGCAGGTTCCAGGCTCTAAGCTGTCAGTATAGAGCCTGATGCAGGACTTGAACTCATGAACTAAAAGATTATGACCTGAGTCAAAGTTGGATGCTTTACTGACTGAGCCACCCAGGCACCCCAATTGTTTTTACCTTTTTAAGTTTTCAGTGAGATAATCCACTCTTTTTTCTTAAGTCCAGTGAGTAATTTTATGACCATTACTTTGAACTCTTTTTTTGGGTAGATTGCTTATCTCCATTTAGTTTAGCTTAGTTTCTTTGATTTTATGTTGTTTGGGATGTATTACTCTGCTTCTTCATTTGGTGTATAACTCTCTGTGTTTGAGTCTCTGTATTAGGGAGGTCAGCTGCATTGGCTGGTCTTGATAGTTGTGTGGCCTTGTGTAAAAGTACTGCGGTGACCTGCAGTGCAATCACCCCATGGTCAAAAGAAGGGGGCACCCAAGGGGTGGCCCCTCTATGGGCTGCATGTGCACTCCTGTTACAGATGAGTTTTAGTAGCTCTGGGCATACTGGTGGGTGGGGGTTGCCATCAGTCCATTGCTGTAATGACCCCTATCACCTGCTGCAAGTATACTGGTCAGTGTTTTTTTCCTATGTTGTTGAGTGGCCCAGCTGCAGAAATCTTAGACTCACTGGCGGGTGGGTGGTCACTCATTCTGGCTGTGTGCAGTTAGCTGCTGTAACAGCTACAGGTGCACTGAAGGTCAGGGTTTGCTTCCTGCATAGTCAGCTAAGAGGCCTAGCCACAGGAACTGTGGACACACTGGTGTGTACGGATATCTACCCCATCCCCAGGGCAGGAAGCACCGTGGAGTTGCACTGGTCCTGGCCAGGGCTGTCTAGTAGGTGTGGTGGGATGGGAGATGTTGGGGGTGGGGGTATCTGCTCAGGCTGGCAGTTTGAGTGGGACTGGTAACTAGAGAAATACTGGGGTGGGGCACATGGTACTAGCATGGTAGATAGTGTTAGCACTGGCTCCTGAGAGCATCTGGCTACCTAGGCTAGGGGAGGGCCAGAAAATTGGCACATACCAGCAAGTGGTTTTTTACTGTTTTTTTTTTTTTTTTTGCTCCCCAAACCTGGGATGAAACCAGAACCAGAACTTTTGTTTCTAGAGAAATGTCCTGCAGATCCCTGCCCCTCAAGCGCATACCCCAAAGTTGGTCAGCAAATTGCCTTCAGGTATACCTCAGGTGATTTTTCAAACCTGGACTTCTGTGCTGTGTCTCAGGCTGTTATTTAGCATACTGGCTTTTAAAGGGCAGAGTGGCTTATAACCTTTTGTCTCTCCTGGAGTTAAGCCCTACTGATTTTCAAAGCCTGATGTTATGGGGACTCGTCTTCCCAGTGTAAGCCCCTAGGGCTGGGATGCCTGGTGTGAGGTCTTATCTTCTTGCTCCTTTATACTTGTGATGTACCTCCCATTTGTGGTTAGTCTCTGAGGGAGGTTGTTTCCCAGACATTTCTTTGCCCTTCCTACCCTTATTGACGTGGCCTTCTTGTGGTGGGTTCTCCTTTTCAAGGAGGGGTCCTGGGGAGACGACGAGCGACGCAATGGGACGCTCCTCAATGGGAGCGCGGACGTTCCCAGACACCACTGGAAACGTGTACGTCCCCGAGAGCAGTGGAGATGGACCAAGAGCTGATGGCTAATGGCAAACTTTATTAGGAACAGCATCTTATTTTATACCCTCCTTGCAAGCATGGAGAGCATAGTAAATGTTTAGTCAGCAGGAAATGTTTTAACCAGAACAAGAGGTGCGGATAAGGAAAGGACAGATCAGGAACAGCTTGCAACTGTGTGTGGGTGTATCTCCGGTGTGAAGTTTCTTAATGCACTTGGCTAATGACCAGGGAGGCTCTGTCCTGCACGTCCTCCTGGGACTTCATCAAGTCCCATGTTCCCAGTGTTCTGAGAACAGTGTCCGATAAGGACAGTTTGTCCCATTTCCCAACACCTTCTCACTAAGACTAGCTGTGGAAGATACATTCTGCTGGTCTTCAGGTTGTTTTCAGAGTTAGTTACAGTACATGTGGTTGTTGCTTTGGTGAGTCTGTAGGATGAACTCAGAGCTTCCTACTCCATCTTTCCTGTACCCCCCACTCCAGGTTCACTTTATAACAACCTTATTTTTAGGTCCTTTGTAAAATCCTGGATATATGGCAATACTCAAGGCCCACCTACCTAGAAGCAATAATGACCTGGATATGGGGAGGCCTGGCCTATGCTCTCTGGTTGGTTGCAATCCTTAGCACTCCTGCTATCCCTGACCGGTTGCCTTCCTGACATGTGAGTTCTTGGCTCCTACACACTATGGTCCAGTTTTGCAAAAAATACATGCAAATGCATGATATGTTACCAAACTTCTCCCCTAGTAGTAGGGTAATGAGTGATGTTCACTTTCTTTTTTACAGATTTTCTATTTTCCAAACTGTATTACAAACACGTATTGCTATCTGATTTCAAAAAACGAGTAACTTATTTTTTAGATGTAAATCATTGAACACCATAGAGCCCCTTGCTAAAAGATTACAAATTACAGATGTTAACATTACATTCTTAAGGGAATATTGCATCCTGATTTCCCTTAACCAAAATACTGGACCAGATTATTGATAATTTTTTCATTCACTGTGTTTTTTCCCATTATTTAATAAAAACACATTATTTAAATTTAAATGAAACGAAATAATCTTACTAAATTGCTTTTTTATTGCAAAGTATTAAATCTTCACCCCAATTCTAAATGACTAATAGCCTCACCTTTAAAAACACCATTTTGCTCTCTGCAAGAAATAAATACTGATAATGTGAGGCAAAGACATGAAATTGTTATCACTCAGATCTCTGATTTCATGGAGAATTTGTTAAACTTAAAATTTTATTAAAATACTAGTGGATTAGAAAAAGTAACTGCAGCCTAAGGAATATGCAGTATCCCTGAATTGGTGATCTAAAACAGGTTTCGCGGATTTGTGATTGACATATAGCATTATATTAGTTTAAGGTGTACATAAGTTATACATAACGATGTGATACATGCATAAATGGCAAACTGATTACTACAGCAACTTCAGTTAACGTTAATCACTACATATAGTTTTGAATTTTTTGTCTTGGGATGAGTACTTAAAAGGTCTACTCTCTTGGTGCCAAGGCCAAGAGAAGGTTGAGAAAGTCTTCTAGATAAGAAAAAAGACATTACAACTTAATGTGATATGTAATCCTGATTTTGATGCTGGACCCTCAGAAAAATATCTATGAAGTTCATTGTTACAACTGGAAAGACTTAGAATATGGCCTATGACTATAGAATATGGCCTATGACTAGATAATGGTACTTATCAATATAAATCTCTGATTTTTATAACTGCATTGTGGTTATATAAGAAGATGTCTTCATTTTTGGGGTGCCTGGGTGGCTCAGTCGGTTAAGCGTCTGGCTTCGGCTCAGGTCATGATCTCGTGGTTCGTGGGTTCGAGCCCCACATCAGGCTCTTTGCTGACAGCTAGCTTAAAGCCTGGAACCTGTCTTCAGATTCTGTGTCTCCCTCTCTCTATGACCCTCCCCTGTTCATGCTGTCTCTCCCTCTCTCTCAAAAATAAATAAAACATTAAAAAATTTTTAAAAATGATGTCTTCACTTTTAGTAAATTCATTCTGAAATAAGTGAGTAAAGGAAAATATTGTGTCCTACTTACTCTTAAATAGATGAGAATAAATAATTTGTATATAAGCATACCCATATATCTCTACATCTCTTCGTACTCACCTATCATCTCTCTATCTGTCTATCTATCTATGAAAGTAGAAAGATAGAAGTAGAAAGTAGAAGAGAGAAAACTAATGGAAGAAATGATAAAATATAAAGTGCACATGGAGGTAGTTTATACTATTCTTGCAAATTTTCTATAATTAAAAGTTATATCAATATGAACATTCTAAAAATATTCTAGTCACCACCTGCCCTTTCTTGTCTCATCACCAGATACTCCCAACACTGAGCTCCAGCCTCACCTAGACATCATGTGCTTTCCTGGCTCTATACTTTTCATCCCACTATTTCCTTTTCCTCAAAGTCCTTACTTTGCCTGCTCTGCCTATCTAAAGCCATGCAACCTTCTAGACCTAGGCCAATGGTCATTACTTCTGGAACACTTCTAGCATTCTTCTAGCAGGACTTCTAGACTGGCTCAGATTGAATTGCCTCTATTCTGTTGTTACACACTATCCAATCTCTGTTGCTAACAGAGTCTATTAGAGTATACTAGGTTGTACTGTGGTATCAAGGCCAAAATCTCAGAGGGTTAAAACCACTAAGGTTTCTTTTTCATGATAGCTAAGTGCCTTAAGGATGAGTGAGTAGGGCTTTGCTCATTGTGGTCATTCAGGGCCTGAGGAGGATGGAAACTCTCTCTTGACATGTACCTCCACCAGAGGGAAAGGAGCATGGGAAATCATGTGCTGGCTGTTAAAGCTTCTTATTAGAAATGACTAAGTCACTGCTTTCCTTTCTCCTTGGTTAGAGAAGTCATATGAACATGCCTAATTTCACAGGGGGTAGAAAGTACAATCTGCCTGGAAGGGGACTTTGAAGAACTCTAAGAATGTTCACTCACAGGGTTTGTTACCTCACACAACTGTTACTGTGCATGCTGGTTTTCTCCAGTGAATTGTGATAGCAGCTCATGTCCTATTTATCCTTCCATTCAACCCTTCAAGCCCTATGTTTAAAACAAAGTCATTGCTTAATGCTTATTGTCTGATGGAGACAATCAAGAGACTTGCCCAAGGTTGTGGAGCCTCTGGGATTTAGCTTCATGTCTGGGAATTTCCAGCCCTGTGCACTACAGAAAAAAAAAATCCACAGGCTTCCCTGACAGGGTCCCACCTTTATTAAGTTGCAATCTGCCAATAGGAACTGTTACTTTACTATACGGTTTAATATTTTGCATTCTTCAATCTATATACAATAACCCATTTTAGAATTTTCCTGCAGCCAAAAAATACCAAAGGAAGATACTGATTAAAATCCCATAAATAAAAACATATTTCAATCTGCCAAGAGTTTTCACTTTTGCTTTTGAGACTCTTTCTCCCGTCATTTCTGTTTCATGGCTCTTTTCATTTAAACTTGACCACAGGCTCTTTTAGAATTGTCTGCTTTTAATAACAAAGGCCAAGAAAATTCTAAAAACCTTTGAAAGATACAGGAAATATCAAAGTCAAAAACAAGTCTTCCAAAACAAATCCTACCAGGATAGCATATGTTCTTGGTTACTGCATGAAATTAAAAATCTGATTATAGTGAAATCAGATTCCCACCCATCTTTGTTTTTCTGTGTTTATTTATTATTGTTATGATTATTAGTATTACCCATTCCTCAGGTCCCAGTGGAACACTAAATTACTAATGGTCTCTTTTTCTCTCTTGGAATGAGAAGAGTAGAAATTCGCTTCAGAGGAGTAAGATGCTCTGAGTTTGCCTGTTAGGTATATTGAATCATCACCACTTCAGTAAAATGCAACAAAATAGGCAATCTTTGCAGATCAGCATGGTTTTCCATTCAAGTCAGAATTTGAATGTGTGGCAGAGAATGAATAGGGATGATGAATTCAGGAGGCAGTGTGCAGGAGTAACTCAAATGCAAAGCATCTGTTGTTGCCCGGATCCCGGGAAGCTGGATTGTGGGGAGGGTTTCTTATCTCTCTGTAATGTCTGCCATGTTGCAAATCCAGGTCAGTTACTGGATTAGTGTTGTGGCTACTTCTACCACCAACCACGGAGGCATGACAAAAGTCTAAGTGCCTTGCTGACTCAGATTTCCAAATGCAAAATGGAAACAATTTTTGTATCTTTGGTTTCAAATAAAGTTTCAGGGTCTTCTTGTGAGGGTGAGCAATCTTTCAGTGACAGATCATTTTATGAGGCTTCTAACTAAGATGAGCAAGCCTGTTTTGTTAACATAAAATTGGCAGGAACTTGAGCTTGAAATCTGAATAGAGCTCAAACTGAATATCTGCACAAGTTTGAAGAGGCACAGATGATTTTATGCAAATTGTTTGTTTAAGGAATGCTTCCCCTGAGCACATCTGCAGGCTCACATGGGCTGAAGGTGGAAGAGGAGATGGGAACAGTTTAGTTAATATGACTATTGGTTGTTTTGTTTGTTTCTTCTTAGTAATTAGAAATCCAATTAAAAAAATAATATCTAACATTCATGGAACACTTTTACTGAGATATGACCTAGGCTAGGTGCTTTGAAATTATTCAGACGTGTTACCACTATTCTCATTTTCCTGAGGAGAAAAGTTGGGCTCAGGAATACAGGGACCTTATTCAATGCCACAGCAGTAAGTGGCAGTAAGTGGCAGACAGGGTTTTGAACCTAGACACTCTGTTTCCAGAGTCTACTTGTCTAATTTACACTGTACTATATATTGACGTTCCTAGATAAAACAGAGTAACCCTAGTGATTGAGTTATTTAAAACTCAAATTGAAAAGTGTGATGAAGAGAATGACAGAAAACTCAGGTAGAAAACTTCAGATTTTTCACTCCTATCCTAAATTCTGCAGAACATGCTGTTTGAAATAGGACAGCTCTATTCATTCCCAGGAAATTGAGTAGAATACCTTATAAATGAGGCCTTTAGTCTTCTGACCATCTAGTCAAAGTCCTCCATCATGCCATCAGTGAAAATATTGGAGAGTTCCTACCTTTCTCAATCTGATATACACAATTGATTAGGATTATTGAGGGTAGACATAGGTTGCACTGAAGAATCTGTTAATGGCTTGATTGCTCCCTTCACCTCTATCTTCCCTTCTCCCATGATGCGAATTTTCAAGTTGAGGTGTTGTGCCAGGATGACATAAATGGAGGAAGGGGACTTGAGGACTTACTGAAATTTAAGGGCTTATAATATCTTAGGGATCTCTTCCTTCTGATTGAGGTTTAGCCAGGCCACAGACGCTGGAATTATCCCTGATTTGGGGCCAACCTCATGTTACCTCTCTCTCACTGTCTTAACTGGTCTCTTTTCTTCCATCTGATACAACTGTAGTCTATCATCCTCACAGGGGCTAGAGTGATTCTTCTAAATTGCAGGTCACATCTTCTACCTCTTCCATTCAAACCCTCTAAGTAGCTTCCCCTTTCACTTAATGCCTTCTGGATCTCCCTTCTCTCGCTCTGCTCTAGCCACACTGGCTGCCTCCCAGCATACTCCAGGCTCAGAGCAGTTCCCTGGACTATTCAGCTGCCTGAAACCCTCATCTCCTGGGGCTTCTAAAGACTCTCTCCTCACTTCACTCAGATTTGTAAATATTAACTGAAACACTTTCCCTCATTCCCATTTTTTTCCAAAACAATGCCTTTGACCACTATCAATGATTTACATTTCTTAACACTATCACGTGACATATTCTATAGTTCATGTGTTTATCATACTATTTATTGTCTTCTTCAATAGAATGCAAGTTCTATGAGAATTTGGACTTGATTTGTTCACTGCTTAGTATTTCATAAATGATTGAGTGAGTAGCATGGAACAATGTTGTAGGAGCCAATAAAAATAGTTGTAATGGGTATTAGGTTTGGCAAATTGTAATATATGAAATCAGAGGCCAGAAAGTAGAGGATAAAATTAAAGCTAATGTGCAATGTGTAAAAAAAAAAACGAACCATCTATAGGCACACCCAAAATAATATATTTCATAGGCAAAACAAAAGTCATATTCCATAGGCATCCAAATTGTCCTTAAATGTTGAGATCTAAATCAGATTTTGATGGATGAGTTTCAAAGGGAGGAAGGAAGAGTTCTGAGGAAAATTCCATTATCCAAAGTCTCTAAGATAATCGTTAAATGAGTCCATTGAGATTGACCTAGAGTCTGGGATTTTTTTATGTCTTTAAGACACAGCTCAGATTCTACCACATTTGTTGATCACCTACTGGATGTCAGGGACTGTGTGAGACAACTTAGGCTAACATTTCTGTATCTCATAGCAACTTTGTGATGTAGGCCACTGTCATTGCCATATATTGGTAAGAAAATAGAGTCTCAGAGACATTAAGTTCTGTGTCCAAGAATGAAGAACTGCTCTGATGACTTTACTTTATAAAGCTTTATCCAATGACTTTGGATCTGAAGGGGAGCTCTTCTCCCTCCCATCCGCTAGACCATTTAATGGACTCTGACCATATACTGACATATTTTCAAATATTGTTTACCTATATCATCACAACACATTGAATTACTTTAAAAAAAAACTTTTTATTCAAACACATGTAGACTCCTCAAATAGGACTGGGCATATTCTATGAGTGCCATATTTCTTTGAATAAAAATCAATCTCTATGAAAAGGAACTCCATTTTCTAAGAACAATTGATTTTAAAATTACTGAGACTTTGAAATGACCACATTTGCAATAGTTATTCTACATGAAAGCCTGGTCATCACTTTTACTAAAACATTCTAATGTAGTCTTTCTTTAAAAAAATATTTTTAATGTTTATTTAATTTCAAGAGAGACAGAGCATGAGTGGGGGGCGGGGAGTAGAGAGAGTGATGGAGACACAGAATCGGAAGTAGGCTTCAGGCTCTGTGCTGTCAGCACAGAGCCAGGCGCAGGGCTTGAACTCATAAACTGTGAGATCATGACCTGAGCCAAAGTCAGATGCTTAACTGACTGAACCACCCAGGCGCCCCTAACATAGTCTTTCTACAGAATGAACAAAAGCTTATCATATATTTCTAAGTTTATTGTTAAGAAAACCAATTGATAATATCAAAAGTATACATTTTAGAAATAAGGAAGAGATTTCTTGCAGCCATTCCGAAGATTCCAATTAATTCCAATTCCAATTAATACAGAAGAGGTCAAGAGTTAACAGTGTAATGGTTAAGGATATTAGTTTGACCAACTAACTGTGACACCTTGGGCAAATTTCTTAACAATTCCTAGAGTCAGTTTCTTCATGTTTATAATGCAGTTATACATTTACCACAGTGGCACATAGAAAGCTCTCTATAAATGGTTATTGTTGTATAACCATTGTTACTAAAAGGAGGTTTAATATGGCAGAAGATCAAAAATCCTACTCCAATTATACCCCTAATATCAGTGCTCAAAACATGTACAGTTATGGGAATTATGCGAGGATATCACATAAATCAATATTAATAGAACTTGAGTCCTTTAAAATTCTATAAAAACAACTCAAGTGTGATGGCAGAATATGAGCAATTATATGGAGTTGCACTTCATGTGTGCCACACTGGCAAATGGAAAATGAAGCTGACATGGAACATGTCTCTGTTGACATGAAACATTTCCACCCCTCGCCATTTGTTACCCAGGTTCTCTGTTGTGTTGTTTTTAAGCCATGTTGAGCTGTAGTGCTCCTCTTTCTTGACTCAGTCCCTTTTCTCAGAAATTCTGCCAGGAGATCTAAGAGCAGATGGTGCCTTATTGTTCAAGAAAGTGGTATTTTTGTTGAGTGTTTGATCACATTGTTCTGTTGGGGATTGCCTCGTCAGTGACTTGTGCCATCAGAATAAGATATATGCCAAGTAAAATGAAAACAGCATATTTGCTAAGCCTGTCAGAGGATATATTAACAATAGAATCAAAACCTGAAACCATGTCTTCAAAGGTTATAACGTATGAAAGGAGTATTTTCATTTTGTCAAGTAAATCCAGGGTTTGAGGCCATATATGTACCATAACAAAATGATGGCAGCCATCCACACAGATGGTGACCCTAACTTGTGAAAACACCCACCTAATATAGAAAGGATAGATATTAGTTCATTTACTCAACAGCCATTACTGACTACCCACCATGTCATGCATTGTGCTATGCAGTGCAGGTGAGTAAGATGCAGTCCCCCAAGTTAAGGTGATCTCAGTCTTGTGGGTGAGAAACACACACAGATAAAGTAAGCAGTACAGTTATTCTTTACTTTCCTATCCCATAGATTCATTCTCTGAATTTCTTCTGTGTTCTGGGAGGGAGGCTACCCCAGTGAAGTGCTCCCTTACCAACTGGCGTCAAGACGCATTCAGCCAATTTGAATTTCTGGTAAGAGGGGCAGAGGGCTCACATTTTTCCCTCTCACTCATCTGTGCTTTGCCATCTAACTTCTGGTGGTGGCTTTGTGCTTCCGTGGCTGCTACTCTTCTGTCCTCTGTTCCTCCCAAGCTCTAGCTGTCACCAGCTTCTGGGCAACACTGCTTCCTTCTCCCTTGAAGGTTCGAAGTCTTCAAATTTTGGATTTATGTGACAAAATAAAAATACTCCTTTCTTCCCACTTCAGCTCTCCTGGTGGTAGCAACTTGGATTGCTGCTGTTCTCTGAGTGCTCCGACCCTTCTTGTTTATTCCATTAACTGTGCAATATCTCAGAAGTAGACCTTTATTATAATTCTCTTCACTTGAAACAATGGAGTTGAATTCTCTTTCTTGACAGAATTCTGACAGATGCAAGGACTGTAATAGAGAAGCTAGTTTATTCAACACTCATTCTATCATAGACTATTTATTGAGTGCCTCTGTGTGACCGTGTACTAGTTACCAGGTATAAACTAGTATTTTCTAGTAGAACTTGATCAAAATATTCTGCACTGCTCCAGATACGAGGTACTAGGCCTATGTCATGACTGAGCACTTGAAATATGGCTAATGTGACTGAACAATCGAATTTTAAATTTTATTTAATGTTAATTTATATTGCTGCACACAGCTCTTGGTTTGTGGCTGCCATACTGGACAGAAAAGTGTGGACTGAAAACTCTTTTGGATAGAGATAGACATGGAGAAAGGTCAGGATTTGTTGTAAGATACAGCTAGGAAGGCGACATGTGGGCTGCCCTGTGGATGTACAGGTTCTTACGAGACAGCGTAATGTGGAACATGCATTCCGGGCAAAAGGAGCATATCATGTAAATGGGGAGAGGCTTTGGCATATGGAAGGTAAACTCAGGGTAGCACATAATATTCAAAATGGTTAGATCATAGCAATACCATCACATAGATGACCTTAAAACATAAACATTAAGCATGATAGTATTGATATGTTCATATTCCTTTTATTTTTTTAAATTAAAAAAATTATTTTATTTTATTTTTGAGAGAGAGAAAGAGAGCACGTGCGAGTGTGAGCTGGGGAGGGGCAGAGAGAGAGAGGGAGACACAGAATCTGAAGGAGGCTAGAGGCTCCAAGCTGTCAGCACAGAGCCTGACGTGGGACTCGAACTCATGAACCGTGAGATCATGACCTGGGCTGAAGTCAGACGCTCAACCGACTGAGCCACCCAGGCGCCCCCATATTCCTTTTAAAAATATTCCACTGAGCTTTCAATTTCCGTATATTAGTGATTACTTATAGTATGCTCAACTTTGTCGCTCCCTATTCTAAAAATGAATTTACCATTATTTCTACAATAGTACAATAGCAGGGCTCCTGGGTGGCTCAGTCAGTTAAGTGTCTGACTCTTGATTTCAGCTCAGGTCATGATCTCCTGCTCTGTGCATTAGAGCCCCACATCAGGCTGCGTGCTGACAGCATGGAGCTTGCCTGGGATGCTTGCTCTCTGCCCCTCCCCCATGAGCATGCATGCACATACTCTCTCAAAATAAATAAACTTAAAACCAATAGTACAATAGGTACAATAGATAATATGTTAGTAATCTAGCTTGATTCAGGGATGTCCAAGGGGCCAAGGAGCATAAATGAGGTACATATAGACATGACTTGAAAAGACCAGGAAAAAATACGTGGATAAATTGTGAAGTTTGTGCTTAGCCTAAATGATGGGTCAGAATTTTTTAGGTGAAACTGTGTAGCTGTGTGGGTTGGGTGTTGGAAGAGGGAGGTGATGAGAGTGGAATGGAGTGTGTTTCTGTCAGAAAACATTAAATGTGAGGTCATGACAGAACTGAGAGAAAGGTGGAGCAGTCTGAAGGTTTAGATCTCCAAAGATCTAAGTTATAAAAGGATCACTCCGGATGAGTGTCTTTGGAGAGATGTTAAGACTGAAACGTCAGAAGCCTGTAGCAGCAATGCAGGGAAAACATAATGATGTTTGAACACAGGTTCTGAGAAATAATATGTCTCATTCATGATCTTTCAAGCTTCCAAAGATTAGTATGTTTCTTTGAAAAGTAAAACAATAACTTCACTTTGGCTTTGGGTCATAATAGTAATAGTTGCTATTTAGCATGAAATTACTACATGCCAATCACTCTTGTAAGCCTTTACATGCTGTGTATTAATTCACTTAATCCTTACTACAATGCTAGGAGGTGGGTGCCAGTATTACCCCCTTTTACAGATGAATAAATGGAGGTTCGGTAAAGTTAAGTAACTTGAGGTCATCCTCTGAAATTTGCAGAGCAGGATTTAAATCCTGGCATCTGCTTCTAGAACAACTCATTATGTTTTACTCTCTTTTATAAAAATCTTACCATTTGCCCTATGCTGATACTCATGATTTGTTGATCAAACTGTCTTTTCCCTTACCTTGAATATTATCTAACAGAGAATTTTATTTTCTATAACGTTAGCTACTAGAGAATGAACACCAAAGTCTTGTAGACTTTGAACAGAAAAGGATAGTCATTTTAAGAAAGATGGAACAAAATAAGTATGAATGCAGCCAAGTTCATCCACTATTCAGTCATCCAGGATTATTCAATTTACTATACCATGATTGTATTTCTAATATTCTTATGATTAAAATACTTTTTAGTTTAAGTATTTCAATGTGAATAGTGTTAAATGTGAAATATAATTTTTTAAAGGGATTTTAAGAAGGCAAGCTTGGCAGATTTGGAAAATATCTTTCCTTATTATAGACAAGATCACTGAATACTAACATATGTAAGTTTTTGGATGCCTGATGAATATTTGTAGATATTAGGATCTGTGTTTATAGGACTTAACCTAAGATCATCCTCTGTGGTGTAGTATTACTAATACTCATCTGCTTATATTATAAGAACTTTTCCTGCCCAAAGATAGAATTCAGGAAATTGAGGTAGAGAACCATGTAGTTGTACTATTTTATTTTTTATGTTTAAAATTTTTAAAAATTATTTTGAGAGAGAGAGAGAGATTGAATAGGGAAGGGGAAGAAAGAAGAATACAGAATCCCAAACAAGCTCCATGATGTCAGCACAGAGCCTGATGCAGGCTCTAACTCAAAAACTGTAAGATCATGACCTGAGGTTAACCAACTGAGCCATCCAGGCACCCCTAGTTGCACTATTTTAGTTGAAAATGTTGTATTCTGAGAAAAATTACCAAAAGGACTTAACATAGGATCTAAATTTCTTCTCATTTCAAATACGTTGTGAAAAAATATAATTGAGTAAGAGGCAGGACATTGTCTGGGTTCCCAAAACCCAACACTCATTTAGTGCCCAGCTTAGATATCTAATATCTAAGGCTTCTGTAGCATTCACTTAGACATCCTGACTGCCCATCAGTCTTGCAGAATTCTATCATAGTTGCCTTAGGTGGCATTCACTGAAATAGAATACATCAACTCCTTCAGCCTTGTAAAATTCCCATTCTCCCACTGAACTGGACCTCACATTGGTTTCTTCTCACAACAACCTATCATTCTGATAAATAGAATTCTGTTAATTTTCATTAAAATAACGATAAGCCAATTAGATGAAAACAAGTTGGGGAAAGAGCTTAGGACTGTTGCATCTTTTAACACTTTCCCTAAATGAATGCTTTAGATCTCATTCTTTGAGGATTTCATAGAACAAAATCATAGCATAGTCTAGTTATTTGGATAATAATGGCAAGTCAATATTTATTTTGGTTGTGTTGAAACAGGAAATGTGGAAAATATTCATGAAAGATGAAGCTCTAACAGGATGGAAAGGCCAGGTCATAAAAGATCTGGTTCCATGTTAAGGAAGTTGGATTTTATCCATTTCTAGTGCACAACTGCTGAGGGCCTTAAGCAGAGAAATTATATAAACCCTAGAAAGCTCCTTGATCTTGGATAATAAACCTGTAATCCAGAGCTTCATTATCATCAGGCTTATAGCATCATAGGATTTGGAAACTCATGGTTCCATTTTGGACCAGTATGTCATTTAACTAAAGGACTAGAGGGCTATCACCTATAAAGTACTGCCCCCAGGTTTGGCACAAGGAGATGGCTGGTTTGGTTGAAGCTGACAATGCTTGCCGTACTGGGGGTCTCTCATTGGAGTTCTGCTTTTACCAGGGAGCCACGAACCAATAGAAATCAGCTGAAATAGGGTCAAGTTATCATTAGTGAGTTAAAATCACAAGAGTGGCTAATCAACTGTTGGCAAGGAAAATCCTAAGTCAAACATATGGAAAATGAGACTTATGAATCATACCACCAGCTTGGCTTCAGCCCTCAAGCAAATGAAACTCAGTCAGTAAAAATATATTCAGTAGAAACATGATTTGTTCTAATTCTGTCTAAGGCACCTCAGATCCAGAAGCAGAGCGCCCTCCAGAGATGTAAAAAGAACAACAGTTCCTTTATCTCTCAGGTCAGACTGCAAGTTTAATGTTGGTCTGACCCTCTCCAACGGTGTAAATATTGGACAAGTACCTTAACTGCTCCAGTGCTTATTTTTATCATCTTAAAAAATAAAATGTAAAAATAGCCAAATCTGCATCATGGGACTTTAAGCTCCAGGAGAGCAGGGACTGTGTCTGTCATCCACACAGCTGAATCCCTACTGAATAGCACAAAATCAGGCACATGGCAGGCATCTAACAGATGTCTGTGGAAGAAGTGAATGAGTGCATGAGGAGAACTAAATGTCATAGTACATCATGAAAATGCTTTGTAGACCATAGAATGCCATATGTACAGTGATATTATGCTGCTTCAGATTCTAAGTTCAATAAAAATCCACTCAGATTCACATCAAAAGTACATCACATAGTAAAAGATCTCTAGTCACTTCTTTCCCCTAACACCAAAAGGCAACAGCTAAACTAATTGTCGCTTATTTATTATTCATTAGACCATCACGTGGATTTTCTCATGCCTTCTTTTAACAGTTTTAAGAAGGAGCAACTATCATTAGCCCAGTGTATAGATGAGGAAATCCAGCCTGAGGTAGGTGAAGTAAAGTCCCCAGGATAGCAAAGAAGCAAGAGGTCACACCAAGATGCAAATTCAGGTCTTTCTGTCTCCGTAGCCCATGATCCATTCTACTTCTCAAATGAAAATCTTAGACTTTCTTTTTTTATTCTAAAATGTAAATGGTTTAAAAAAATGAATGTCAAACTGCCTGGTCCTACTGAATGAGTCTACTTGGTGAAAACAGAATTACTGAATTAAACGGTATCACATTTAGTTCATTATATGTCTCTTCGACCCCTAAACTCTATAATCTCTATAATTATTTCTACTGTTTCTAAGGACTCAGTTTATTTGGCTGTATCTATATAAAATAAATGTGGGAGAAACACTGGGCTCTTCATTCACAGTCCTGGGTTTCTATGATTTTTTTCTTTCCAAAAAATTTTATTAACTTTTTTAATGTTGATTCATTTTTGAGAGACAGAGAGAGACAGCATGAGAAGGAGAGGGGCAGAGAGAGAAGGAGACACAGAATCTGAACCAGGCTCCAGGCTCTGAGCTGTCAGCACAGAGCCCAATGTAGGGCTCAATCCCAGGAACTGTTGAGATCATGACCTGAGCTGAAGTCGGACGCTTACCTGACTGAGCCATCTAGGCACCCCTTAAATTTTATTTAAATCCAAGTTAGTTAACATAGTGTAATAATGGTTTCAGAGTAGAATTTAGTGATCTATGATTTTTGTGTGTATGCAGTTCTTTTTATCTATTACTTTTCATTTGTAAAGCATACGATTCTCCTTAAAAAATGCCCTTCTCTAGAAGATAGTAGTTTGTTCTTTATGCAATTATATATTTCTGATCGTTTTAGAAGTTAGAGCCACCATCCTGAAGAGAACAATGTGACAATACTGCCTAAAGGTGTAAGATATTATCTTATTACAATGAAAAGAAATCTAAAGTCGTTCGAGCAAAGGGGAAGCCTATTATAAGTATATAGTGGAAATTCCTGGAATCCTTTGTCCAGAATTACTGCCCATTGTACCCACTTTCTCTTTCTGTGTTTGTGTCCTCACATCTTTTCTTTTTTCCTCTTCCCTTCCCATTCCTCCCTCCCACCCCTTCCCACTTTTACCTCCCCTTCCCCTTTTCCCCCTTTCCCCTTTTCCCCTTACCCCTTTCCTTTCCTGTCCTATCCTTTCCCAACTCATCCCTTTACTCTTGGGCAGCTGTGGCTGCTCAAAACAGGGAAGCATTAGCTTCTGAACCTGTGTTTCCCAAACCAACTCACTCAGTGTTGCAGACAGTATTTGCAAAGCATGGGAAAAGTCATCTAGGAGAGGATCCATTCTATTCCAATCACCTGTGGCAGGTGGATTCATGTACCACAGTGCATGTGATACTTACCAGAGCATACAGGCTCTTTAGCAAGGCAGGAGCATCCAGGAGAAAAAAACTGATACCTCTTCTGAAAGTATAATAAAAACCATTAAAAGAACGATGACAAACTCTTTAAAAGGGAGGTCTCAGGATGTCATATCCATATATGCTTCAAAGGAGACTAATCTAAATTTTCAACTTCAAAAACAAAGTTAATTTCTCTAAAATATTGGGTTCATGGGTAAGCCTGAGGAAGAACCAGTACATGTTATCCTTTTAATGCATTTATTAGTATAGACTAACAGTACATTGACCCCAAATAGTTCTATGAATAATGAAAATGCCAATTACAATTAATTTGGGTTATTTGGCAGTTTTACAAAAATAGCTGAAGGAAATACTGTCTCAAAATACAAGTGCTATAGTTTATAATTGGTGTGGACTTGGATCACATACCTTTACTTGTAGTTCAATTAAACCTTTTATAAGCTATTAGCTTATGTATTAGCATCCAAAAAAGTTATTAAGAGAAACGGGAGCTCATCAAACTAAAGTCACTACATACTTCTGTCTTCTTTTTCCTTTAGAGTCTCTGTGGTTTATTTTCTTTGCCTGTCAAATGGAGATCCATCCATTTGAGAAAACATTTTTTTGAAGTCCTACTAGATGCAAAGTTTGATACTGGTTACTAAGGCATATGTGTGGCTAAAACATTTCTTCAGGGATGTAAGGGTCAAGAAGCTAAAACACGGGATTAGTGTGAAAAGAATAAATGCTAATACACATGCAAAATATTGTTGTTTTCCCTTTTTGGACCCTGTGGAGTATCCAAGCAAATATTAAAGTCTTTTGATCATCCGGGCAACTGAAAATGGAAAGCTGCCACAGGAAGGATCAACTGCACAAATAGTGATTAATATGAAACAGCTAATTGGACCAAGCCCCTGGAGAAAGTACAAAAAGCTGAGAGATGGAGAGGAGCATAATGCTCTGTTTATACTGACAAAATGAAAGTCTTCTCCCGTTTACATTTCTTCTTATTAACATGCTACATGGACTATGGGCATATCCCATTTTATTCTGTTTGCAGGGCTTTAAGAAGGTGACTCGGGGGCAGCTAATGAAGAGTGACAAGCACCTAATATCAGTCAAATGTTTCATTATTCCTTTTACATTAATCTCCCCTTCTGCAAAGATTAGTCAAAGTGCTTAGCTAGAGAAACTAGGAGGAAATATGGACAGCATAGAGATCAGATTAATCCTGGCCTTTTAAACATGAGTAAAGAATTGGGCTGAGTGTTGAAAAAAGTTGTAAAACCAGATTGCATTTGAACAAGAGCAATTTAATTGCTACACAAAGCAGAATCGTCTGCATTTGGGCATCCATCGCTTTAAGTGAACTCATGAAGAATTGAGTGTTTTATAGGTTATGTGATTCTTAGCTCAAGTCTAAACTGGCAAATAAAATGTCCTGCACCTTCAGGCTGAATTATAAACTCAGTTGTTCCTCTTTTTTTTTTTTTTTTTTTAGAAGTTTTCCTCATTATTTCCAGAAACGTTTCTCAAGTGCAGGAAGTAAACTGTCAGCAATTAATTATCCATGCTCCTTAGACCAAAAGTTTTCTGCTCCTTCTCTGAGTTCTTTTATCAGAGAAATCTAGGGAACTCGTCCATGTTTGGGCAATGGACACAGCTTCATGACAGCTGGGAAGAGCACTAGGAAAAGAGGTTGAAATAAAGTGGACTCAGTTTACCCACCTGAACCAGAGAAAGAGACTGGGTTCTTCTGTAAACTTGATCCTGTTTCTTTTCCATAAGTCACCAGCCATCTTCTGCCTAAATTGGCAGGGAGTGCTAAGTAGAAAGAATGTTGTTATAATAAGCCCTTTATTGAACTCTTGCTATTTGCTAGACTTTGAAGAACTTTGCATCAGTGACGTGATCTAGGCCTCACATGGCATCACTGTATTTTTACTCTGTAGATAAAGAAATTCGGTTTTTGTGAAGAAATACTGGATGCTGAAGTAAAATGTGATTACTGATATAGAGGTAAGTCCATCTGGGATAGAAGATAATGATAGCAGTAGCAAGACTTCTCTCCAGGTAAAGCTCTCTTAGCCTCCCTGAACCTACCGTGTGAAATGAATCTAGGCAGTTAAGTCATTGTTCTGGGAGATGGGTGTACTAAGGTGCAAGGGATTTGGAAATTCTAACTCTACAGCAAATGAAATCTGTATAAAGTCCATCATCTTTCTCCTAACACATGGTTTACTTAAATGCAAAGCATGGGCCATATTAGGCAACCAAAGAACCCCAAAACAAAACAAAAACCCCTTCTGTTTCCACTGATCAAATGACCCTTTTAAATTGTTATTATCCAGAACGAAGGGGCCAACATTACAGGAGGAGAAGTATACTGGTCTTTTAACATAGCTTTCAAATTCAGATAGTCTGAATCCAAAATGGATTCTTAAAACCTTTGCCTTCCAAACTGGGGTCCAGGGAACAAGAGCATCGGCATCACCTAGGAGCCTGCTAGAAATGCAAACTTTCAAGCTTTCCTCCAAGTCTACTGAATCATAATCAACTTTCTATCAAGATCCCCACATAATTAAGCATTCACCTGAGAGTTTAATGGCATTGCTATCTGTCATTATTTCCTTGGTGCTCAATCCTGACAGGCATCAAAATCACTTTGATGTTTTGGAAACCTGCAGTCTTGTCAACCTCACTGTATACTTTGGGGTGAGATGGGGCATCCATAGGTTTGCTACATTCCACAAGGGATTTTGACATTTCGCCAAAGTTAGTTTTGACTTCAGACTTGAAGATTTTCTAGACAGGTAACAAAGATCTGACCAAGGATGGAGAAGCAACTCTCAGTAGCTGCAGAGACTCTCTGGTGCATGTTTTAGATGGTGGCAGCAGGAAGTCTCGTGTTCTCTCCTGAGCCTTTAATGTCTTCTCTGAATTTTACAGATGTCAAAACCCTTCCAAAGCCATTCTGTTGAGTCTTTCATCATATTCTCCTCCTTCTTCCAAATTCCATCTCTCTCCGCTCATCATGAGAAGAGAGAGAAGCAAAATAGCATGTAGGTAAAGGACAGGAAGTTCTTGGGGCACCTGGGTGGCTCAGTAGGCTAAGCATCCGACTTTGGCTCAGGTCATGATCTCACGGTTCGTGAGTTTGAGCCCCACTTCCGGCTCTGTGTTGACAACTCAGAGTCTGGACCTTGCTTCAGATTCTGTGTCTCATTCTCTCTCTGCCCCTCCCCCACTCATGCTTTGTCTCTCTCTCTCTCAAAAACATAAATAAACATTAAAAACATTTTTAAAAAGGACAGGAAGTTCTCTTTTTTTTTCCCCTCCAAGTTCTTCTTCTGAGGAAGGAACGGAGGGAATAAAAATGGGGAAAACCTCCTGCTTTATCCTCCATTATACTTTTTAAAGTTGACTTCATTTTTTTTCTCAGTCAACAGCAAAGGTCTAAACACTTTGTCTTTTATGTGTCCTGCTTCATCTTTATTGATAATGTCTCAGACCAAGAACATATTTTGAGAAGGTGAACATTTCAAAAGTGCATTGTTCAGCAATCAAACCCTTTTACTCTTTGCAAGACAAGAGAGCTAAATGTCTTTGCTGAAATAACCATTGAATACATTAATTCATAAACTAACATCTGAGTTTATAAACAGACTTCTTCAGTTGCAATGGGTTATGTATTTGTATTTGTGTCTCCAGCCATCTGTAAGCACTGGATGTGGAATCTCCTTTTCCAGAACTACCTTGTAAGACTCTCCTAACCTGATCTCCTAAAGAGCAGAGAGGAGGCATTTAAAAGAAAAAGTAAGTAGTAGTGATACTTTGCTTTGACAACCATATTTCTAATATTTTGTTTTTATCCCTTAAAATAATCCCTTAAAAATGATCTCTTAATGACATTTATATTAATAGCTAACATTTTAATAATGTTCATTTTTTTTTTTTTTTTTTTTTTGCACCATGGGCTTTAGGGCTTCTGGGTGCCTGAACAAAATCTGCTGAACAAAATTACAGAATTCACCAAATAAGACAGTAAACCCAAATAAAGAGTACATAAGCCTAGAACAAAGACTAAAGTAATAGAGGCAACATAATACTGACTTGCTCCTAACCGTGCAGAACTGAAGCAGTCATATTTTGGGGATGCACCTGTTCACCTGAGCGTAGATACCCTGTAGCTAATGGGCAGGGATGGCATCATCCAATTTTCATTTGAGAATTGTATCTGCTTTCTGCTTAGGGCAACTTTTCTTTAATGGACAGACTCCTTCAATTAGGACAAGGCTATCAGTTAGACATATTTAATATTGTAATGGCTTTGATTTACGTTAGTGTTGAGTTTCAATTCCAACGGTGTCACTTACCATCTGTCACCTGAGATTCAGTATTCCTCCTCATCTGTAAAACTGTGCCTATATTATTAGAGTTGTTGTGAAGGATTAATGACATCACTCATGAAAAGTCTTCACCCCAGTAAATAATCTGTAGGTATTAGTTATTATCAGTATTGTTATTGTTTTTGTTACTATCATATGCGGTGACAGTAGAATCGATAGCAAAATTTGGGGGTGCTGATGTCATGACTCATTTGGGAGCCACAGTCAATCTGAAGGGAGGGAGGAAATGATACTCTAAGTAGAACAAAAGTGAAATAATCTGTCAAGGTTCTAAGAGTTGGGTGGAGTAGCTGTGATGTTTATGGAAGGCCAACAGAGCCACACATAAATCAGGAATCTAAATTGTATTTGAGAGGGGCGCCTGGGTGGCTCAGTCAGTTGAGCATCTAACTTCAGCTCAGGTCATGATCCCACGGTTCGTGGGTTCAAGCCCTGCGTTGGGCTCCGTGCTGACAGCTGAGCCTGGAGCCTGCTTTAGATTCTGTGCCTCTCTCTCTCTCTCTCTTCCCCTCCCCCACTAACACTCTGTCTCTCTCTCTCCCTCTCAAAAATAAACGTAAAAAAATGTAAATTGTATTCAAGAAAGCAAGCAAAGTACTTAATATTGAATATTTTATATATTTCAATTAGGTATAGTTGACCTATAAAACTGTATTAGTTTCTGGGGTATAATACTAATTTGACTATTCTGTACAAGACACAGTACATACCACAATGGTCATCAATGTCGGTCACTATGAACAGTTACTACGTAATCACTTACTACATTTCCTAAGTAGTACTTTTTATCCCTAAGGCATATTTATTTTATGGCTGGGAATTTGTATTTCATGTTCCTCTTCAACTACCCCCACGCACTCTCCCTTCTGGCAATGAACAATTTGTTCTCTGTATTTATGAATTCATTTCTTTTCTTTGTTGTTTGTTCATTTGTTTTCTTTCTTAGATTCACATATAAGTAAAATTGTGTTATATGTCTTTTTCTGACTGATTACATTTAGCATAATACTCTAAGGCCCTTCTTTATTGTCATGAAGGGGAAGGTTTAATTCTTTTTAAGGCTGATTAATATTTAAGATATGGAAGCAACCTAGGTGTCCACTGATTGATGGATAAAGGCAATTGTAAATAATACTGCAATAAACATAGGGTTGCATATATCTTTTCCAATTACTGTTTTTACTTTCTTCTAATTCCCAGAAGTGGAGTTACTATATCATATGGCATTTCTAGTTTTAATTTTTGGAGGAATTGTCATACTGTGGCTGCACCAGTTGGCAAGCCCACCAATAGTGCATGACGGTTCCTTTTTCTCCCTATCCTTGCCAACAATAAACAATTGTTACATTTTGTCTTTTTGATATTAGCCATTCTGACAGATGTGAGGTGATATCTCTCTGCAGTTTTGATTTGCTGATGATTAATGATGGTGAGCATCTTTTCATGTGTCTGTTGGCCAGCTGAATATCTTCTTTGGAAAAATGTCTGTTCAGGTCCTCTGCTCATTTTTTAATGAAATTTTTAATTTTTCTTTTTTGGTGTTGCGTTGTTGTACATGTTCTTTATATATTTTGGGATTTTAACTCATTATTGAACATACCATTTGCAAATATATCTCCCATTCAGTAAGTTGCCTTTTTGTTACACTGATGACTTCCTTCACCACATGAGAGCTTTTTAGTATAGTTTGATGTATTCCCAATTGCTTATTTTTGCTTGTTTCCCTTGCCTAGGGAGACATACCCAGAAAAGAATTACCAAGACTGGTGTCCAAAGATTACTGCCTACATTTTGTTTTAAGACTTTTATGGTTTCAGGAGTCACATTTAGATCTTCAATCCATTTGAGCTGATTTTTGTGTATGGTGTAAGAAAGTCATCCAGGTTTCTCAGCACCACTTATTGAAGAGACTGTCTTTTCCCCATTGTATATTCTTCCCTTCTTTGTTGTAGATTAACCCCACAAGTGTGGATTTTTTTCCCTTTGCTCCTTATTTTGTTCTATTCCTGTATGTGTCTATTTTTGTGCCAGGACCATACTCTTTTGATCACTATAGCTTCATAGTATAGTTTGAAATCTAGGATTGTGATATCTGCAGCTTTGCTCTTTAACCTCAGGGTTGTTTTAATTATTTGTGGTATTTTGTGGTTCCATACAAATTTTAGGATTTTTTTTTGTTCTAGTACTCTGAAAAATACTACTGATCTATTGATGGGGATTGCACTGAATTTATAGACTGTTTTGGGTGGTATGGATATATTAACAATACTAATTCTTCCAAGAGTAGATTTTTCTTTGTGTTTGTGTCATGTTCAATTTCTTTCATATATGTCTTATAGGTTTCATATTACAAGTCGTTCACCTCCTTGGTTAAATGTATTCCTAGATATTTAATTTTTTTTTGGTGCAACTGTAAATGAGATTGTTTTCTTAATTCCTCTTTTTGCTCCTTGGTATTAGTGTATAGAAATGCAGTATCTCTATATTGATTTTGTATCCTGTGCCTTTACTGATTTTTTTATTCTAATAGTTTTTTTGGTGGAGTCTTTAGGGTTTTCTATATAAAGTATCATGCCATCTGAAAATAGGGATGGTTTTACTTCTTTCTTACCAGTTTGGATGCCTTTATTTTCTTGTCTGATTGCTATGGCTAGGACTTCAGAACTATGTTGAATAAAAGTGGTTAGAGTGAACATCCTTGTCTTCTTCCTGATCTTAGAGGAAAAGCTTTCAGTTTTGTCACTGAATATATTACTGGGTTTGTCAGATGTGACATATATGTTTCACTCTAAATTTATTCTGTTGCATTTTGCGAAATGCTTTTTATGCATCTGTTGAGACAATCACATGATTTTTATCCATTATTTTGTTAATGTTGTATGTCACACTGATTTACAGATAGGGAACCATCCTTGCCTCCCGGAAATAAATTCTACATGGTCATAGTCAATGATCCTACAATTTATTCTGAATTCAATTTTCTCATATTTTGATGAAGATTTTTGCTTCTATATTCATCAGAGTTTGCCTATAGTTTTTTCTTTTCATAATGATTTTTGAAAAGGACATTTCATGTCCTCATGAAATGACTTTGGAGGCATTTCTTCCTCTTATATTTCTTGGAATAGTTTGAGAAGAAATTGTATTAATGTTTTTTTTTTAATTTTTAAAAAATGTTTATTCTTGAGAGAGAATGAGAAAGGGAGAAAGAGAGGGAGAGAGATGGAGTGTGAATGGGGAGGGGCAGAGAGATAGACAGACACAGAATTTGAAGCGGCTCTGAACTGTCAGCACAGAGACCAACAGGGGGTTCGAACTCATGAACCATGAGATCATGACCTGAGCCAAAGTTGGACACTTAACTGACTGAGCCACCCAGGTGCCTCATTAATGTTTTTTTAAATGATTAGTAGATTTCACCTGTGATGCCATCTGTTTCTTGACTTTTGTTTGTTTGAAGTTTTTGATTACCAATTCAATTTTATTAGTAGTAATAGGTCTATTCATATATCCTTTTTCATCCTAATTTAGTTTTAGAAGATTGCATGTTTGTAGAAATTTCAACATTTTTTCCCTAGGTGTCCAGTTGGTTGGCATATAATTTTCATAGTAGTCTCATAATCCTTTCTAGTTCTGTGGTGTCAATTTTAACTTTTTATTTGTTTCAAATATTATTTTAGTCCCGTCTCTTTTTTTCTTGACAAGTCTGGCCAAAGATTTGTCAATTTTATCTTTTCAAAGACCTAGCTCTTGATTTTACTGATCTTTTCTATAGTTTTTTTTTTTTTTTTTTTTTTTTTTTTTGTCTCTAGTTCATTTATTTCTGTTCCTTTATTATACCAGTTTTGGGCTTCTTTTTCTTTCTAGTTCATTTAGGTGTAAGGTTAGATGGTTTATTTGAGATTTTTCTTGTTTTTTAAGGTAGGATTATATTGCTATAAACTTTCCTCTTAGAACTACTTTTATTGTCTCACAGTAATTTTGAACCATTGTGTTTCAACTTTAATATCTCTTCAGGTGCATTTTTATTTCCTTTTTGATTTGTGAAACCATTTATTGTTTCATAGTATGTTGTTTTGCCTGCACATGCTCCCCCCACCCCTACCTTTTTTTTGTGATTGAATTTTAGTTTCCTACTGTCCTGGTTGAAAATAATGCTTGATATGATTTCTTTATTCTCAAATTTACTGATCCTTGTTTTATGCCCTAACATGTGATTTATCTTGAAGAATGTATCATGTGCACTTGAAAATATGTGAAATTCTGGCAGTTTGGGATGGAATATTCTGTATATATCTTTTAAGCCCACCTGGTCAAAGATGTGGTTCAAAGCTACCGTTTCCTTATTACTTTTCTGTGTGGATGACTTATCCATTGATGTAAGTGGAGTCTGAAAATCTGCTTCTATTATTGTATTACTGTCAACTTCTCCCTTTATGTCTGCTAATATTTGCTTTTTATATATAGATGTTCTTATGTTCAGTGTATAGATATTTACAATTGTTATACCCTCTGTTGGACAGATCCCTTTATTATTATTTTAAAGTCTTTTCTGTCTAAACAACCAAAGGGTCAATAAAGAAATCAAAGAGGAAATAAAAAGAATACATGGAGACAAATGAAAAATGGAAACAAAATGGACCAAAATCTTTGAGACATAGCCAAAGCAGTTCTAAAAGGGAAGTTTATAATGATAAAGACCAGTAAGAAACAAGAAAAATCTCAAATAAAGAATTTAACCATACCTCTAAAGGAACTAGGAAAAAAAGCCCAAATTTAAGTAGAAGAAAGAGAATAATAAAGATCAGAACTGAAATAGAGACTAAAAAAATAGAAAAGATCAATGAAACCAAGAGCTGGGGTGTGCAAAGATAAACTAAATTGATAAACTTTTAGTTAGACTCATCAAGAAAAAAACGTGACAGAACCCAAATAAATACTAGCAGAAGTGAAAGAGGAGAATAATAATAGATATCACAGAAATAGAATTACAAGACTGCTACGACAAATTATATGCTAACAAACTCAATAACCTGGAAGAAAGTCAGGAAGTAATAGAAAACCTAAACAAACATATTAATTACTAGTGACAAAATTCAATCAGTAATCAAAAAGCTCCCAACAAAGAAATGTCCAGGACCAAATGGATTCACAGGTGAATTCTACCAAACTTAAAGAAGTGTTAAATCTAGTCTCCTCAAACTATTCCAAAAAATACAAGAGGAAGGAAAGCTCACATGAGACCAGCATTATCCTGATGCCAAAACCAAAGATGCAAAATCCTCAACAAGATATTAGCACGGCACATTCAACAAAACATTAAGAGGATCATTCACCACCATCAAGAGGAATTTATTCTGCAGATGCAAGGATGATTCAATATTTGCAAATCACTCGATACCCCACCTAATCAAAATCAAGGATGAAAATCATATGATTATCTCAAAAAATGCAAAATATTCCTTAGACAGTATTCAACATTAGTTCATGATAAAAACTCTCAGGAAAGTAGACTTTAGAAGGCATACGTCTCAACGCAATAAAGGCCATATATGACAGATGCACAGCTAATAAATAATAGTGAAAAATTAAAAACCTTCCCTAAGATCAGGAAGAAGACAAGGATTTCCCCTCTCACTACTTGAATGCAACATGGTACTAGAAGTTCTAGCTGCAAATAATAAAGAAGTAAAATTATCACTATTTTCAGACAATACCATACATAAAAAAAACCCCTAAAAGCCCCACTAAGACCTATTAATATATGAATTCACTAAAGTTGCAAGATACAAAATTAATATATAGAACTCTGTTGCATTTCTATACACTAATAATGAAGCAGCAGAAAGAGAAATTAAGAAAACAATCAAATGCACCAGAAAGAGTAACTTCCCTAGGAATAAACTTAAAATTGAAGATAACAGAAAAAAATGGAAAGACATATCATGCTTATGGATTGGAAGAATGATTTTGTTAAAATGTCCATACTACCCAAAGTAATGTACAGATTCAGTCAATTTTTATCAAAATATCTAGAAATATATCCAGAAAAGACAGTCTCTATAATAAAGGGGGCTGGGAAAATTGAACAACTACATGCTAAAGAATGAAATCAGACCACTGTCTCACAGTATATGTAAAAAAATAAACTCAAAATGGTAAAGCCCTGAATGTGAGACATGAAACCATAAAACACCTACAAGAAAACAGGCAGTAACCTTTTTGACATCAGCCTTCGCAATAGTTTCCTCGATATGTACCCTAAAGCACAGGAAACAAAATTAAAACTAAACTATGGGTATTATACCCCTCCCCCAAAATGCTTTTAGACAATGAAGGATCCTATATACCAAACAAAAATGCAAGTTATTGAATGGGAAAAAGGTATTTGCGAACAATAAGGTCTATTTCGTCCAGTTCATGTTACCTACCTTTTCTTTCCTATCTGTATATGTCTTTAGGTCTGAAGTGAGTCTCTTGTAGGCACCATAGAGGTGTTTTGTTTTTTTTTAAATCCATTCATTCACCCATTGGCTTTCACTTAGAGTATTAAGACCATTTGCATTTAAAGTAATTATTGATAGGTATATATTTATTGCCATTCTGTTGATTTTTTTTCTGGTTGTGGTATAGTTCTTGTTTTTCTTTCTCCTCTTCCTGTCTTCCCTTGTGATTAATGACTTTCTTAAGTGTTATGCTTGGGTTCCTTTTTCTTTAATTTTTATTTATTGTAGGATTTTGGTTATTATAGAGTCAAATATAATATCCCATGTATAAGTCAGTCTATATTAGGTTCATGGTCTCTTAAGATTGAACATGTTTTACTACCTGGTCTGAGCTTTATGTTTATGATGTTATATTTTACATCTTTTTGTATTATGTCCCTGGATTAATTTTTATATATATAGTTGATTTTACTGCTGTTGTCTTTTAACTTTTACACTAGCTTTTTAAATGACTGATCTACTACCTTTATTGTACATTTGCTTTTACCAGTGCATTATTTCCTTTCAAAAACTTTTACTTCTAGTTATGGACTTTCTTTCCCACTTAAAGAAGTCCCTTTAACATTTCTTGGAGAGGTGCCAGTCCTGACTGAGGGCACCCACAGGGTGTGGCAGGAGTTGTTATGGAGGGGTACCTGCTTGGGCAGGTGGGTTGGGCAGGGCGAATCTGTAGAAAACGCCTTGGTGGGCCAGGCAGTGCTAGTGAGGTAGATGGAAGGTGTCAGAACTGGTTCCCACAATTAGCTGGCTAGCGAGGCTGTAGGAGGGTAAGAAAAATGGCACCTGCCTGCACTTTCATTCCCAGAGAAAGAGCTGTAGATCCCTTCCCTTCTGGCACATGCCCTAAAATTATTCAATACATCTTCCTATATACTCAGACACTTTCACACTGCTGCTGCGTCTCATGGCCAGGGATACAGCATGAGGGAAGGGGAAAAAATAGTTACCAACAGAGAGGGAGGGAGGCAAACCATAAGAGACTCTTAAAATACAGAGAACAAACTGAGGGTGGATGGCGGGGGGCGGGGCAAGGAGGGGAGAGGGGAAAATGGGTGATGGGCATTGAGGAAGGCACTTGTTGGGATGAGCAATGGGTGTTGTATGCAAGCCAATTTGACAATAAATTATATTCATAAAAAAAAAGAGTAGAGAACTCACTTCCCTGTAGCCTCCAGCTCCCAGGGCTAACCTCCAATTTTCAGAGCCATACCCTAAGTGGACTTCTCTTTGCAGTGCGGGTCTAATCTGGAGCTCTATCTCCTGGTTTTCAGAGAGTGACTATGCCTATGACACTCCTCTCACCATGGGTGGCCACCATGCCAGGGGTTGGTTTCCCTCCCAGTCTCATGTTGGCTGTATAACCTTAGCTGGGTCATCTTTGATCTTCAGTGTTTACATTTGTTGAAGGGGAACAATAATATATGAGAGCACACTTCCAAAGACTGTCATAAAAAAAATGAACAAGTGTGAAAATGTAATGAATCTTTGTTCATAAACTGGGCAAAAATATCAAAAACATTTATTTAAATTTGAATCTGCATCCTCATCCCAGTGGGTTGGCAGAAAATTCAACCTCAGTCATTTTGAGTTTTCCTCCTCCTTATACTGGTGGGAAGGTGTTTTGGCATCACTACTCAGGCCACTGACCGTTTGCTTACTCTTGTTAACACTGAGACATACCCACTGTCTTTCTTTACTCACATTTTCCTTATTTCTGTGCTTCCCAGGGACATGGAGATGCTTGTCAGAGCCCGGACTCCTAGGCCAGGCAACATCCTCCCTGGGTGCTTATGTTTGCTCACCGATCCATCCCCATGCAACTGCCACTTCCCAGGAAGGGCAGTGCTCTCTTTTTCCCTACCTTCTCTAGAACACCCATTATTAAAAAAAAAAAAAAAAGACTTTTCACCAAAACTAGAAAGGATCTATTCAACTCAAGCACAATTTGCTTTGCTTTCTATCCTGTAAAGCTGGCTCAAGGCAGGGGGACCAGAAAATACAAAGGGCCTGGCTCCATACTCAGAAAATGAAGAAGGAAAAAATAGAATTAATACAAATTTGTATATTAATATGTTATTTTGTAAAAGTGCATTTAAAACACACACAGTCTGCTACATGCATTTGGATTTGTGGTTAGAATTCACCCCCAAGTCACAGACACCTTTGTGGAGCAGTGGGTAACTAACCAGAAAAGCGGCACGTCTTCCGCCATTCACAGATGCTGCTCTTTCCTGGTTGTAGTTCATGTCACGGTCATTACATTGTGGATTTCATCTTTGAAGAGGCCTCCAGAGCCAGTATAGATCACTGAGTCTTTGATTAAACCCTGCTAAGGCCTAATAGTCTGGAATGTTTCATTATTTTCTTGGCAGGATGAGTGGGTTATTTTTTAGCAGGCTGCAGAAAGCAGAAATTGGGAAAAGGTGTGTGCCCCTGGATGGGGATTGACAAGCAGGGGGCCCATTATGCTGTCTTTAAAAAGAATATATTCACCAGCAAGCTTTGCTTTTTTTCTGTCTTGGAGTTTCTGCTCTATTTTTCCACCTATCCAACCTATCCAGTAAATGTCCACCAAAATGGGCATGCAGTAATAACTTCCGCTCATTTAGTGCTTACTCCGCGCCAACCTTTATATTTAGAACTTAAAGGGGCCTCTACCATTGGTACTGGGTTGAATTCTGCTCTCCCCCAAAACTGTGTTCCCTAAAAAGATGTATCCAAGTCCTTATTCCTCATGCCTGTAGGTCTTTGCAGATGTGTCATGGGTTGAATACTATCATTCTAAAGTTCACGTACACCCCAAACCTCAGAATGTGATTTGCAGATAGAATCTTTGCATATGTAATTAGTTAGGGATCAAAAATGAGCCCATAACTGATTAAAGAGGGCCCTAAATTCAGTGACTGGTATCCTTTTAAGAAGAGGGTAGGTTGGAGACTCAAACAAACACAGAGAGCAAGTAGGTCACACAAGGAAGGACCCAGGCTGCCACAAGCCAACAAATGACAGGAGCTACCAGATACTTCAAGAGGCAAGGAAGAATTCTCTTCTCGAGGTTTTGGAGGGAGCATGGCCCTACAGACACCTTGATTACAGACTTCTGGTGACTTCCACAAGTGACACACTTGCAAAATTGAGAATAAATTTCTGTTTTAAGCCACTTGCTTGGTTGTACTTTGTTACCTAGCATCCCTAGGAAACCAAAATAAGATACAATTAAGTTAGGATCCTGAGACAAGATTATGCTAAATTTAGAGTGAATCATAAATCCATCAGGACTGGTGTCCTCAAAAGAGAAAAGAAAGAGAGATCGGAGACACACAAACCTGGTGGAGAAAGCCATGCGAACACAGGGGCAGCGATTGGAGTGATGTGTACAGAATCCGAAAAACACCAAGATTTGCAGACAACCAACAAAAGCTCGGGAAGAGACTTGGAATGGATTCTCCCTCAGAGCCTCCAGAAGGAACCAATCTTGTCAATACCTTGATTAAGGACTTCTGGCTTCCAGAACTGTGGGATAATGCATTTCTGTTGTTTTAAGCCACCAAGTTTATGGGAATTTGTTACAGCAGCCCTACCAAACTAATATAACAATTTAATCCTGACAGTAGCCCTGTGATAAGTAATATCACCCTCATTTCACTGAAAAGGAGATTAAAGAGAACAGTGGTTAAGTAGCTTGTCAGCATCACACGAATTTCAAATGCACAGCCAGAATTCAAACTCAAGGTTTAAGCCTAGCTCTTCTCAATTCTGAGCCCACGAACTTCACCCTTTGACCAAATCAGTTTTCTGTATTTAGCAAGGGACTATTCCTTTACCCAGAAAAGCACTAAAAATAAATACAACAGTCCATTTTTTTAAACATGTGTAAGAGAAATGAAAAGAATAGAATCTACTTCCTTTCTTAGCATCCACTTAACTAATGTTGACTTGGCACTGTGCTAGATTCTAAGGAGACAAAGGGGGAAAAGATGCATGTCCTATCTCTGAGGCATTAACTACTGACTAAATGAGAAACTAGTGACTTCCAGGACTAGTTTCCAGGACTTCCAGGATGATGTGGGGGCCTCTCAAGGCCCCCACATCATCCTGGGCAGTGGTTATACAAGTAATACTTCCAAGAGGGAGTTCTGTCTTGAAATGTGAAAGGGATTTAGGCATCAAGAAAGAAGTGGAAAAGTGCAAGGGATATGGTGGGGCAGGGAAAAGGGGGGCATTTTTGATGGAAAGCACACATGGACAAAGATGAGAGGTGGGAAATATTACAGCCCATTTATGGCGTAGGCTTCCTTGCGGCTAGAGCACAAGCTACTAACAGAGACAGCAAGAAACCAACTCTATGATGAGCTCTGGACGCCAAGATGAAATGAATTCTCAAAAGAGAGAGGAATGCTAGGGAAAGACACAGGGAAGGCACCATTTCAGTGAGATACCATCTTTCAGCAAATAGTATCTGACTTACAGATCCTTTGAGCTAAAAGACCAAAGTTGTAATGTCATACTAAAATAGTCCTCTTTTAAACCTGAACTTTATTAGTACCTGTCAATGAAAAATTGCATCAGACAAGTGAAACAGGCAAAAAAGACTTTATTCAAAATTATTGCAGGAGAGAGAGAGAGAATGAACTCTACTGAAACGAAAGGCAGAAGAGTTTTCAAAGTGGAGTAGTGAGCTAGAGGAAAAGTACTGGCTGGACATTGGGGAGAATTTGGTCAGTGGTGAGACCATGAGTGTTTGCCAACTGGTGCTTATCAAAGTAAAAGTCCTACCATCCTACAGAGACTGGGATACAGAAGTAGGAACTCCTTATATAATTCCATTTCAAAGGGATAACTCTTCTTTATCAAGAAAAACATTCCTGGGATGTAAAACTGGCAAGAGGCTGGAAGAAGATTTACATCTCAAAGAGGCAGTGAAAGGATTTATAAATGAAAAAGTTTTCTAAAGTAAATGCCTAAGAAAAATGTGGGTCAGGCCCATGGTTAGGAAGCAACCTGTCCAAAGTTCCTCAGATTGAGGGGAACTTTGAGGCTTTCTTGGTCATATGGAACCAATGTGATGTTTTTGGTTTTAAACAAACAGAACACCAATCAGTTTAAGTCATGGCAATTAGGGTGACCAAAAAAGCCTGGGTTTTGTTAATAGGAAAATCTAGATTTATATCTCCAATGTCCAACTACTGACTATGGATACATCACTGAATCTCATGGATCCTGTTTTCTCATCTGTAAAACAGAGTAGATATTTTGTACACATTTTGTAGGGTTGCTTTGATTTACAAATCATGAACATATATTTAATAATGCTATATTTTATAATTTTTCTATTACATGAATATTTGGCCATGTTGATGGAGATTTCTAATCTGTCACCAGTTGTACAGCCTATGGGGTATTATATTTGTCAAATGAAAGTTCGGCCTAGATTTCTATCCTGCGATATTTTGGATATGAAGGCATTAAAAACCACAATGCCAAGTGAGAGACAAGGACCCACAGAAAGTGTTTGTTCACTGGGGATAATGTCTTCTGTTCTTTGGTCAGTTTAGGGTTTTCTTTAGCCATGTCACAAGCAGGAGTTGGTCTACAAGGTTTAGTTAGGAGCTGCACAGAGACATTTATATATGCACATGAAAAGCCCCTGAGAGAACAAAAGTCAGGGGATTCTACCCAAACTGTTGGTAGAAAAGTATGCAAACTGGTACAGCCACTGTGGAAACCCATATGGAAGTTCCTCAAAAAAACAGAACTATCCTATGATTCAGTAATCACACTCCTGGGTATTTACTCAAAGAATACAAAAACACTTTTCAAAAAGATATATGCACCTCCTATATGTTTATAGCAGCATTGTTCATAATAGCCAAGATATGGAAGCAGCCCAAGTGTCCACTGATAAAGGAATGGATAAAAAGATGTGGTGTGTATAAGATGGAATATTATGTAGCCATAAAAAGAATGAAATCTTGCCATTTGCAATGACATGGATAGAGCTAGAGAGTATGATGCTAAGGAAAATAAGTCAATCAGAGATGGACAAATACCTTATTTCATTCATATGTAGAATTTAAGAAACAAAACAAATGAACAAAGACAAACTAAAAAACAGATGCTTAACTGTAGAGAACAAAGTGACAGTTACATAGGGCGGGGGGGGGAGGGGCAGTGGGTGAAATAGGAGATAGGGATTAAGGATACACATATGATGAGCACTGAGTAATGCACAGAATTGCTGAATCACCATATTGTATACCTGAAAGTAATATAACAACGTATGGTAAAAATACTGAAATTAAAATAAACAACAACAACAACACCAATTATGTGGCTTCATTTCCCAATTTTATCTGTGTTGTTTTGATACCCAAAACAGATCCACTGAATTCAGTCAGGACAGTACATCCATTTGAAATAATGTATTCCAATTGCATCACAAGTTTCAATGCAGATCTTTTTTCCTAAGGAGAATTTGCAAAGCATAAGCAAGAAAAAGAACAATTAAGGATTCAGAAAACAGTCCACATGGTGCCCTCAACAGCATCTAAGTCCCTGAGGGCCACATTTTCCTTTCCAATCTTTAAACTCAAGTCCCTTTTACTCCTATGCCTTCAGCTCTTTTCATTTTAATGGACTGATGATTTCACCACATCTTAAAATACACATCTCTTGAAGATACAACTGTCTGCTCTGCTTCGAATATTTTCATTACATTTTATTACAAGCTTGGTTCAAGAGAAGTTTTATCCCCAATTTGGAGGACCTGCCCTGTCAGTTTCATTTTCCTTCATGACTTTTATTAGGCTAATTTGATTCAACTCTGAGTTGTTCTTTGCAAATCCAAAGCACTGTGTTATTCCTCTTACTTAAAAAAAATTTCTTTCCATAGCATATGAGCCGTACTCCAGCCTTCCCATTCTTATGTTTGCAGAATCTCACTTACCTTCAGCTGTATAATGTCTAGTTCATCTACTTAATGTGTCAGTAATACTAAGATCAAGAAAACATCCCTGAGCTCAAGAAGATCATACTTTAATGGTGGAGGCTGCTATGAAAATAAATATAAGGCATTGGTATGAATGCAATAATGGAACTATGTTCAAAGCACTCCAGGAGCACTGTCATGTAGGAGAGAAATAGTTTTATAAATTGGGTGCTATTAAAACTACATTAAAGCAAGAGGCACTTTACAGGACATTCATAATGAATATTTTAATAAATGAACTAATGAATTTAAAAATTATAAAAAATATAAATATAAATCTTAGATTTGCTTAAGCTTTGATATTAATCTTCTCAAAAATATATTCCTTTAAAGAGCCTACCTGTTTAAAAAAATAATTTCCATAATTAAGTTTCACAAGCAAAGCATATTTTATAGTTGGCATGTGACTGCACAGTGTACATTAGGATATTAAAGATTCCTAAAAGTTCAGATTGTTTAACTTTAGTAACTCAGCATTTTTTAACTTCTTGACCACTGAAATTTGTTTTCTGTAACAGCTATTATCCCAAGAACTAGTGTTCTAAAGAATACACTTTGAAAGATATTCTTTTACATAACTACTCAACTTGAAAGTCACTGGAAAAATGTCAGACCAGTCCATGCAAACCAAACACAATGAGTTTTAATGCCTTAATAAGGCATCTCCCAACATCAAATAACACCATAAAATTACTTTATCATTACCAAAGAGAAAAAGAAGCCACTAACTGCCTTACCAACCAGGTAGAGTTACTATTAAGATTATATACTTCTTTCCAGCCATTTGCTCTTACATTTTGAAATCTAGATAAAATAAAGCATATACATATTTGTATATACTAATTTTCATGTCTTTTGTACTGATTATAAAAATAACCTATTACTGTGGAGCAAAAGAGGTTTAGAAAATAAAAATCATATGGAAGGGGGGGTTCCAAGATGGTGGCATGGTAATATTTTGAACTCACCTTCTCCTATGGACACACCAAATCTACACCTACATATAGAGTAACTGCTCCTGAAGAACAACAGAAAGCTGATTGAAAAGCTTTTCTATAGCAAAGGGCAGAGGGACCAAATAGAGAATAGATTGGAGATGTTTCTACATAAGGCCACTCCCTCAAAACTGGAAAAGGTCAATATTTTACTAATTTCATAGAAGCAAACACAAAAATAAAACACAATGAAAAAACAGAGAAGTAGGATCCAAACAAAAGAGCAAGACAAATCTTCTGGAAAAAGAACTGAATGAAAAAGAGATAAGCAATCTGTGTGATAACATGTGCAAAGTAATGGTCATAAAAAGGCTCACTGGACTTGAGGAAAGAGAGGATGAACTCAGTGTGAGAACTTCAACAAAGAGGTAGAAAATGTACAAACAAAACAAACAAAACCCTGTAAGAGTTGAAGAATACCACTCATGGTAACTACAAACCCCAAACCTATAATAGATAGACAAAAAATAAAAAGTAAGCTAAACATATACTACAAAACTCATCAGTCACAAAGAAATGGAGCAAGAAGAAAGGAATAGAGAGGAACTACAAAAACAACCAGAAAACAGTGGACAAATTGGCAATAAATCCACACCTATCAATAATTACTTTAAATGTAAATGGCCTAAAGGCTCTAATCAAAAGATAAAAGGTAACAGACTGGATTAAAAAAACAAAAAACAAAAAAACTAGTCCCATCTATATGCTGCCTACAAGAAATTCACAGCCGACCTAAAGACACAAATAGCTGAAAGTGAAGGGATGAGGAAACAGGCATTTGGAGGCAAACAACAATGAAAACAACCTAGCACAGCAATACTTCTATCAGACAAAGTAGACTTTAAAAGAAAGCCTGTGGCAAGAGACAAAGAAGGGCACTGTATAATGATAAAAGGATTAACCCTAAAAGAGGATGTAACAATTGTAAATATCTATCTAAATACGTGAAGCAAACAGTGATGGATATAAAAAGAGGAATTGATGGTAATACAGTAACAGTGGGGAACTTTAACACCCAACTTACATCGATGAATAGATATTCCAGGAAGAAATTAATAGGAAACGATCTCTGTTAAAGAGATTTAGATCAGATGGACATCAGAGTTACATACAGAACATTCCATCCTAAAATAACAGAATACACATTGTTTTTGAGTGCATAAGGAACATTGTCTAGAAGAGATAACATGTTAGATCACAAACCAAGTCTCAATAAATTTAAGAAGATTTAAATCATACTATGCATGTCTTCTCGCCACAGTTGGTAAGCAATTAGAAATCAATCACAAGGAAAAAATTTAAAAAAGAAAAAAACACAAACACACAGAGATTAAACAACATGAGACTAAACAACCAACTGGTCAATGAAAAAAATAAAAGAAGAAATAAAAAAATACCTATAGAGAAATTCAAATGGAAATAAACAGGTTTAAAATCTTTGGGATATGGTGAAAGCAGTTCAAAGAGGTAAGTTCATAGCAATACTGGCATACAGGAAAAAACAGGAAAACTTTCAGATGAACTATCTAACCTCACACTTGAAGGAAAAAAAAAGCAAGAACAAACAAAACGCCATATTAGTAAATGAAATAATAAAGATCAGAGTGGAAATAAATGCAATACATACTAAAAAAAATACTAGAAAGGATCAATAAAACAAAGGGCTGGTTCTTTGAAAAAAATTTTTTTTACATTTATTTATTATTGAGAGACACAGAGAGACAGAGCATGAACGGGGGAGGGACAGAGAAAGAAGGAGACACAGAATCCTAAGCAGGCTCCAGGCTTTGAGCTGTCAGCACAGAGCTCGATGTGGGGCCCGAAGCCATGCCGTGAGATCATGACCTGAGCTGAAGTTGGATGCTAAACTGACTGAGCCACCCAGGTGCCCCAAGGGCTGGTTCTTTGAAAAATTTTATAAAACTTTAGCTAGATTCATCAAGAAAAAAAAAGGACACAAATAATAACACAAACAAAAGAGAAGAAATAACAACCAACATCACAGAACTACAAAAGATTGTAAGAGATTACTATGAAAAATTATATGTCAGCAAATTGGACAACAGAAAAACTGGATAAATTCCTAGAAACATACATTCTTCCAAAACTGAATCAGGACATACCAATTACTAGTAACAAACTTAAATCAGTAATCAAAAAATCCCCAAAAAACAAAAGTCCAGGACCAGATGGAGTCAGGTGAATTTTATCAAATGTTTAGAGTTAATACCTACTCTCCTCGGACTATTCCCCCCCCCCCCAAAAAAAAGAAAAGAATGAAAAGTAAGGAATCTTACAAACACATTCTATGAGGCCAGCATTAGCCTGATAACAAAACTGAAAAAAGTTACTGCAGAAAAACAAAAACAAAAACAAAAATCAGGCTGATACTTGATGAACATAGATGCAAAAATCCTTAACCAAATACTAGCAAATGCCATTCAATAATACATTAAAAGGATTGTTCACCATGATCAAGTAGAATTTATTCCAGGCATGCAAGCATGGTTCAATATTTACATATCAATCAATGTGATACATATCAACAAAAAAAGCATAAATATCATATTATCATCTCTACAGATGCAGAAAAGTGCATTTGAAAAAATTCAACTTTCGTTCATGATAAAAACTCTCAACAAAGCGGGTTTAGAGGGAACATATCCCAACATCATAGACGACATATATGAACACACAGCTAACATAATCAAAGGTGAAAAACGAAAAGCTTTTCCTCTAAGATCAAGAACAAGACAAGGATGTCCACTCATGCCTCTTTTATTCAACATAGTACTGGAAGTCATAGCCACAGCAATCACACGAGAAACAAAAGTCATCCAGACTGGTAAGGAAGAATTAAAACTCAGTATTTGCAGATGACATGATACTATATATAGAAAACCCTGAAGACTACACCAAAAAACTATTAGAACTAATTAAGTAAAGTTTCAGGATACAAAAATAATACACACAAATAAGTTGTGTTTCTATATAATAAAAATGAAGTAGCAGAAAGAGAAATTAGGAAAATGATTATATTTACAATTACACCAAAAAGAATAAAATACCTAGAATAAACTTAACCAAAGAAATGACACACCTGTACTCTGAAAAGTATAAAATACTGATGAAAGAAATTGAAGAAAACAGAAACAAATGGAAAGATATTTCATGTTCATGGACTGGAAGAATGAATATTGCTTAAATGTTCACACTACCCAAAGCAATCTACAGATTCAATGCAACCACTAATACACTAGCAACAGCATTTTTCACAGAACTGGAAGAAATAATCCTAATCTTTGTATGGAGACACTAAAGACCTAGATGCCAAAGCAAACCTGAGAAAGAAGAACAAAGTTGGAAGTACCACAATCTCAGATTTCAAGATATCCTAACAAGCTGTAGTATGGTACTATCATAAAACTAGACACATAAGTCAACAGAACAAAAGAGCCCAGAAATACATGCACACTTACATGGTCAATTAATGTATAACCCAGGAAGCAAGAATATAGAAAGGAGAAAAGAGAGTGTCTTAAATAAATACTGTTGGGAAAACTGAACAGCTACATGCAAAATAATGATACTAGACCTCTTTCTTACGTCATACACAAAAATTACTCAAAATGGATGGATTAAAGACCTAAATATGAACACAAAACCATAAAACTCCTGGAAGAAAACATAGGCAGTAAATTCCTTGACATTGGGCATTGCAACTGATTTTCTAGATATGTCTCCTCAGGCTAGGGAAACAAAAGTAAAAATAAACTATTGGGACTATGCCGAGATAAAAAGCTTTTGTACAGTGAAGGAAACCAACAAAACTAAAGAGGCAATCTACTGAATGGGAAAATATATTTGCAAATAACATATCCAACAAAGGGTTAATATCCAAAAATATATAAAGAACACATATAACTCGACACTAAGGAAAGCAAATAATCTGATTTAAAAATGAGCATCAGGCCTGAATAGACATTTCTCCAAATAAGACTTACAGATGGCCAAAGACAAGAGAAAATATGCTCAACATCAGTAATTATCAGGGAAATACAAATTAAACCACAATGAGATGTCCACCTTACACCTGGCAGAATGGCTAGAATAAAAAAAAGACAAGAAATAACAAGTATTGATGAAAATGTGGAGAAAGGGGAATTCTCATGCACTGTTGGTGGGAATGTAAATTGGTGCAGGCACTGTGGAAAACAATACAGGGGTTCCTCAAAAAATTAAAAATAGAAATACTATATAGCCCAGTAATTCTACTACTGGGTATTTAATCAAAGAAAACAAAAACACTTAATTCAAAAAGATATATGCACTCTTGTATTTATTTCAGAATTATTCACAATAGGCAAGATATGGAAGTAATCCAAGTTGCCACTTCCACTGATGGATGAATGGATTAAGATGGGGTGTGTGTGTACACACACACACACACACACACACACACACACACACATTGGAATATTAGTCATAAAAAAAAGAATGAGATCTTGCCATTTGCAACAACATGGGTGGATCTAGAGGGTACTATGCTAAGTGAAATAAGAGAAAGAAATACCGTATAATTTCACTTATATTTGGACTCTAAAAAACTAGACAAACTAATAAACTAAAAGGCAGAAACATCCATAAATACAGAAGAGAAATTAATGGTTGTCAGAGAGTAGTGGGCAAGGGGATGGACCCCAATGGGTGATGGGGGGAGTGGGAAGTACAGACTCCCAGTCATAGATTGAATAAGTCATGGGGACAACAGATACAGCATAGGAAATATGATCGATGGCATTGTAATAGTATTGTATGGTGACAGATGGTAGCTATACTTATGGTGAGTATAGCATAACATATGCAACATAACATTGTTGAATCACTGTGTTATATACCTGAAACTAATGTAACATGGTGTATCAACTATACTTCAGTAAAAACAAGAGAAAAAAGAAAACTGAAGTAAAATAAAAAATGAAAGAGAAGTTAAAATGGACAGCACTGAAATATTAAGGGTTCTAACAAGAATACTATGAACAGTTACATGCTAACTAATTGAACAACCAGGAAGAAATGGATGCATTCCTGGAAATATACAATCTTCTAAGACTGAATCAGAAAGAAATAGAAAATATGAACAGAATAATTACTAGTAATGAAAGTGAATTGCTAATTAAACTTCCAACAAATTAATATAACACTGTATGTTAATTATATTTGAATTAAAAAAAAAAACCTTTCAGGAAACGAAAGCCTAGGACCAGATGGATTCATAGGTGAAGACCATCAAACATTAAAGAAGAGTTAATACCTATCCTTCTCAATCTACTCCAAAAAAATGAAAGTGGAAGGAATGCTTCATAATCAATTCTATGAGTCAAGCATCACCCTGATACCAAAACTAGAGAAAGACACCATAAAAGAAAAGTATATGCCAATATCTGATCAACACATGGAAAAATCTTCAACAAAATATTAGGAAACTAAATTTAATGATAGGAGAGGATAGGCAAAATAGGTGAAGGAGATTAAGAGGTACAAAATTTCAGGCATAAAATGAGTAAATCACAGAGATGAAAATTACAGTCTAGGGAATATAGTCCTTAAGACTGTAGTAACTTTGTATGGTGACAGATGGTGAGAACATTTATTGTGGTACGCCATGTGTAATGTATAGAATTGTCAAATCACAATGTCGTATACCTGAAACTAATATAACCTTGTAATGTTACCTTAAATTAGAAAAAAATAACTAGAAAAATTTATGTGAAAGCCCCTCATCTATATTTAAGTCATACAAACAATTAATTGTTACAGTTAACAAATGATTCTAGATAAAATTTAGAAAGGGATGGCTTTCTAAAGAAAGAAAGAAAGGCTTGCTTATGCTCTAAACCACTTTGATATATACTCAAGAGCACTAACTATACATGGTGTAGAACATGGTGACAATTGTAAATATCTTACATTTCTCTAGGGAGTGAAGGGCTGATGCCCCTTCTAGTGAAGATTTCTGACAGTTAACATATTCCCTAAGGCCTGGTCTAAGAAGCTACAGCTGAACAACTGGACAACTCTCATATCTTAGTTTCCCTGTTTATATGGTTCAGAAGTATTCCATTTAATAGCAAGTCCCTGTGTGCCTTTTGGGTTCTTTCTCCAAGGTCTGGTAATCTATACTCATCTGCATGTGGCTATCATTTAGCCTGGCAACTTAATTGTATTGCTTCTCTGAAATTAGCATCACTGTACCATGAACAATTCCTGGGCAGCACTTCCATTTGCTACTGTAGCTAAATTTCTCTCCCTGGCCACATTTCACAGTCTTGCCTAGACTTTTTTCGTTTTTTAATTTGCTCGATGGGTTGGCAGGCATAATTTACAGGGCCACTGGCTAGCTGTGGTTTAAGGCTACTTAGACCCTCAGTTTCCAGGCTTGGTGGCTCCACTAGTCCATACGTTCCCTAATGTCCTCTTCATTTCCACATTTCCCTGTTTGTGTAAACAAAGCCAAAATAAACTGAGTCACACACTAATCCCTTTGCTGCTCTGTGGGAAGTAGAATGAGAGTATGTAACCATTTGGAAAAACAAAAACAACAACAAAAAAACCAACAACAAAACATTGCTTTGAAAAAAATGAGGCCAGAGGGATTCTAATGATCAAGTATTCAGGCTCTTTTCATCTGGACTTTACCTTCTGGGGAATGTAAGAGTGTCACACAGAGAACATGTTAAATGAGAAGGCAGCTAGATAATATGGCAGGGTTTCTAAGGCCATCAAAATGGGAAAACTCTGGTTGAATCCGGGTGACCCAAGTGGACCAGCAATGAGAAAATCACTTCTAATACTGCATATTGAGTTGTCCTGCTGAGGGGAAAGTGCCATATCCCTTCCTCTTTTAGGTAAAATCATCGACCTTCTTGTGTCAGCGAGCTGACAAACATTCAGGATCTTATAAATCGAGTAACTGGTCAGCACATTTTCTACAGCTCATTTCTACATTTATAACAATTTTGCCAGGTTGATAGTAAACCAATTTCATAGGTGAAAAAAAGAAAGGAAATTTGGAGATAATTAATAAGGGAATTAATAAATTGATGACATATTGTGGATTATATAACATATACTTATAATATTTATCATATTAATAAATGAAAATTTGCAGGTACAGTAACTGACAGACCCTAATTTGGAGGGAGTCTTTACATCTCTGAATTCCATATGCTTACCAGTGGAGTAGCTTTGTTTGTGTTTCATTTTTGTTTTGGTTTTGGTTCGTAAACTTTCTGAGGACCTCATGAGAGCTCTGAATCTTGAGCATCGAAGATTGCACATAGAGCAACATTTTTCTTTGGATTTTATGGCGTCCAATGGTTAAGAACCCCTTCATTTTGCAACTATTCTTTGTGCCAAAAGAGAGTGGTACTTGAAGTGCAGGAGAATATCAACTGTGCTGTTTGGAGATACATGTGCTGCTCCCCTAACAAAAGTAATTCCCAATCAGGAATGAATAAAGGAGATAAGGAGAGCTGAGGTCAGCCTGTCTTTTGTAGCCCTGACACATGCACCCCAAGTCTCCCCAGGGACTGCTGTTGTAAGGGGCTTGGTTCCTGTTGGCACTGTGTCTCGTTCTTTGAGTTCATGCTAAAACACAAAATATGTTGCAAGTTTCTATCATGATGAATAAAATATCTGGCTAAATCAAAAGTATCTGCTAGCGTATTTTCCTTTAACAAGCATTGCACATTGATGCAATATTTTGATTACTACCTACCTCAGAAAGTTAGGGGCAAATAGGCTTTACACAGTAGTTTTTATTCTTGAAATTTCTGTCCTCTTTTTTCTTTTCTACTTAAAAGGTCATAAAGGTGTATGTTGCCAGTCTTACCACACTCCATATGGATAATGAAAAGCAGCTGTCTTTCCCCATACGTCATGATTCATGTTCTAGCTCTATCCTCTTGAATTTGTGAGGGGGTGAACTTGCTAAAGCAACTGAGAAACAGCAGGTCATTCAAACACTTAGGTATCTGCTGAAGGGGTCCTTCATCATCCAGATGCACTGGAGAAGTACAGGTGATTTCTGGCAACACTGATTGTGTGACTGCAGACTTGACTCCACAGGAAGGAAAGAGAACCTATCCTCACTCTGAATGTAAGTTATTCATGAACTTGGGGATGAAAGGCATGTGATGGGCTTCAGAAATATAAAATGCCTAATGTTGTCTCTGTGTCAAGGAGAAACACTTTCATCTTCATGAAAGAGAGAGCAGAAAGAGAATGCTTTTTTCCCCCCAAACAACCCAAACAACTTGTGTATTTTCCATGACACACACGGTACAAAATTAGTTTTCTTCCTTCTCTCTCTCCGAAGTCCTCTCTTCACCTCCAACCATCTTGGAATCCTAATATTGTTGAGTTAGGTTTATAGAAAAAAGAATGAATTAAGTGGGAGACAAAAATGTTCACAATGTACATAGTGATATTTCATTACCCATTCTAATGAGATGTTTGCTTGCCATATTATTTGGTTTTCTCTGTCACTGGCATCAATTTTATGGAATTATCTCCTGGTAAGTAAAAATAGCAAGCATTGATATTAATTGATGGTTATTCTGTCCCAGGTACTATGCTCTAAGCACATTCTTTAATTTACTGGTTGAGACAGTACTAGGTAGTAGGAAATGATCCCCAATGTCCATTTTACAGTGCAGCGCATGCAAGAAGTACCAGTGCAAGCCATTGCCTGCCACTGTCTTGTTTTGTGGGTTCCAATGAAACATCTAGCTCTAGTCTGGTCTTCTGCTGCCCCTTCAGCTCCACCACCCGGCAGCTCACAGGACAGGGCTCTAGGTGGCCCTGCTAGGACAGAGCGGCAGACACCGTCTGGCTTCTGAGCTTCAGAACTGTGTCAGGAGAGCTGAAAAACCAGCTCCTTGCACTGTTATGCAAGCCTTTTCCTCACAGAGAAGGGCATGTAAACTGTAAAACATCTGGGGATCAGAAAGGTAGGATTTTTGCTTTCCTTTGAGACTATATAAACCATTTTGTCATGCCTGAGTGCATTTATCCCACGTGTACCAGGGAGAGAAAACACGGTAATAGGAAGGCTTAGATTTTGCAGTACTGTACTTGCCTTTTGTCTGGAACCCATATAACCTGAATGCAAATGCATTCTTTCTTGCTTTGCATGTAGAAAACAGGGATCTATTTAAGGAAGTATTTTATAGGACATGAATTGAGAATAAGATGTATTTTGCTCCATCTCCCACATTTCTTCTACCTACAGACTGTACTCTAATAGCTAATGAATGAAAGAAAATGCCACAGAGGAGAGGGAATTCGGTAATTATCTAAACAAAAGCTCTCTTATGAGACGGAAAAGCTGAGGCCCAAAGGGTTGGAGGAAGGAGGTAGTTGTACACTTTGTGGAGCTGGTTAGTGATGGACCCAGTAACTATTCTAGCTGCTGCTTCTTAGACTCCATGACAGCTTACTGAGCTTACTCACAGTGTCCCCTTCTCCAAACAAGACTGTCTCCTCTAATTTCTTCCCCTTTCGTCCTTTCTGATTCCTTTAAAGGCTCTATAAACTGATGAATCCCAAGTGAATTCTCCAGACCAAATTTCATTAGCCTATTAGATTTCTTCACATGAATGCTTTGATGCCTTCAACTTGTCTTCCCAGTTCTTTTTTAAGGCAGTTTTTCCTGTTTCCATAGCACTCATATTTTTCCACCAGAGTACTTATAATACTATATTTGTCAGTGCGCTCGTCTGTATATAGCATAGATTCCAAGCCCATGGTAGCAGTGGCTATGTTTCGTTCATTGTTTTATCCCTAACACCTAGCATAATGCTTCACACATGGTAGAATGATCACAGAGTGCTCAGTCTGACAGTGCTGACCTATCCTGGGTTCCTCAGAAGGCAGAAACTGAGGCAAAGGATAATTGCTACTGTTTTGTTAGGGAGTGTGAGCCCCTGGACTTGTTATGGTAACTGAAAACCAGCAGGTGGAGATGCACTGGAGAGATACAGGTGATTTCTGGGAACGCTGGTGTGTGACTGCAGATGTGACTCTACAGGAAGTCAAGAGAACCACCCCCTCCCCTCTACCTAAGTTACTCAGTGAGTAAGGGTAAGGGGTGGTTAAGCACAGAAAGAGAGAAAGCCAATGCACAGATATGTATTATCAAGAGGGCCACCCAAGAAGATGTTGACACTAGTTTCAGGGAGAGAAAAGGGAAAGACTTTATCCAACTGGCTTCTTTCTCCCAGTGATTATAGATTTGCCTCATAAAGTATTAACATTTCTTTACTTCCAGGTTACTCATGGGGGGTGTTTCAAGTGGGGTTCTATGACTTGTTACACCTCAGAGTCAACAGGGTAACCCTGGGATAGAAGGCAAGGGGTGTACAGAATGGTATATGCAGTGATGTTCACATTAGGTCTCAGGGCTTATCCTGGACCCTCTCTCTCTTTTAGGAAGTTCCTCACCTCCGGTAAGTCAACATAATTATCAAAACAACTCTAAAAATGTATTCTTTTATCTCTTTCTCCATTGCTGTCTTTTTTTTAAATTTTAGAATCTCTCTGTTCCTCACTTATGTTTATGCCATAATCTTACTTGATCTTTCTGTCTCCCATCTTGCCCCACTGTAAATGATTTCTCTGATTCTATCCATCAGTGATGCTTCATTCCTATCAAGATAAATCTCATGAATATGACTAGCAAGAATTTTCAGGTTCTGATTCATTGCACTTGACCAGCCACATCTGTCCCCCTATTTCTCCCAATCCACACCAGGATCATTAAACTTTGGCCATACTGAATGCCTTTCTAGTCCCTGTTGTGGTTATGCTCCCTCACACCCCTAGGGCTGGCAAGGTTGCTTCCCTTCCTTGGAACACTGGTCTTTGTCCAGCTAGTTTCTCTTCAGCCTTTGAAACTCAACTCAGGTATCTGACCCTCTATAAATCCTACCCTAACATCTCTGCTCTAGACCCATGATTTTCAAAATTCTGAGTGTTGGAATCACCTGGAGGGATCTTAGAAACACAGATGGCTGGGCCCCACCCCCAGAGTTTCTGATTCAATAGTAGGGTTGGGGTGGGCCTCCAAATGTGCATTTTTAACAAGTGCCACGTGATGCTGATGCTGCCGGTTCAGAACCACACTTGGAGAATCACAGCTCTGAAGAAACACCTGTATTTTTCTCTCGCATAGCACTTTACACAACTTCTACAGTAGTTTGTTTGCTGGTTTCTTTCCTCAATCAGCATGTATTCATTGGAGGGCAAGAGCGATGTCTTATTCATCTCTGTAATAAGGCACTTGGCACTGTGCCTGGCACATGGATGTTACGTTAATGGAGGGAACAGGAAAAGGTAGGAAGGAAGAAAGACTTTTTAATAAGACTGGAAGATGGAGAAAATTAGATGCAGAAGTCTTCAGAAAACACTCACAGACCAATGTTCTACATTTTGGCATAAAATACTCTGACACTACAGAATTGGTATATTCTATTAAATATTGTGGAATGGAGCCGGTGCAATGTAGTGGCTATAACAGTATGGGTTCTGACATCACACAGTCTTATCTTAACTCCTAGTCCAATTTGTGATATTAGGCCTATTATTTAATCCCTAAAATTTAGTTTTTACACTCATAAAATAGGAATAATAAAAATGCTACCTAATGGGATTGTTCTAATGTTTAACTGAGGTGATACATGGTTTTTTAGTAGTCCTTGCCATATTTGAAGTGCCCAATAAATGTTAACTACCATTTTATTTTCTGTTCCTTTAAATAGCTTAGTTGCAAAATGATGTGATTTTAGCAATTTAATAGACACAAGCACCAAAAAAAAAAAAGAAGAAGAAGAAGAAGAAGAAGAAAAAGAATGTAAGTTAAGTTGCTTTTAGGAATTTTTGTGCTATGCAGCACTGTGTTTATTTTAAACTCTAAATATAGTTTTAATTCAGATCATTCTTATCAAGGTAGAATATGGATTAAGGAAGAATCTGATTTTGGTTTTGGAAGATGAGTTGTGCATTTTCTACCTGAAATTCATTTTTTAAATATTCACATCTACAGAGGGAAAAATATCTTCAAAAGGACAACTCTGGTAAAAGAGAATGTCCAATGAAATACCTTAAGGTTAGAGAGACCATTTTATCCAAAGGTCTCAAAAGACTTATCAGTCATTAACCAAATACCTCTCCAAAATATCTCTGACTATGCTATGCCAATTTTACATTAGAAAATGACTGTCAAGTAAAAACATTCAGAAGCAGGACGCTGGTGCTTCCATTGGCAGGCTAGGCCGGAAGGTAAAACACTGTGAGAGAGAATGAAACTGAAAAGGAAGAATTTTTAGATACCTGTACTGAGGAGTCATCTGTAGACATTACATGAAGACAGCCTTTCTCTCAATGACTAAAAGTTCAGAGGCGACAATTTTTAATCACTTGATTCATGCTCTTCCTTCTCTGTCATTTATTCAACAAATACTTAGGATGTAGTATGTTTAATGGTGTGCTAATAATTTCTCTTGCATGATCTAATTTTTCTATTTATGAAGTAAATACCATGATTATCCCCACTTACAGAGCAGAAGCTTGTCAAGACTTAGAAGCATTCCTGAATTACATGGTGGTTTGAGAACTGAGTTTTTCTAACTCCGGATGCCAGATTCTAACCCCAGTGTTACTCCACAGAGCTGAAGGTGCCATGACAGCAAAAACTTGAGAACGACTGTCTGAATGTGAATATATAAACTATTATCTGTGCCAATTATAGAAGTTCACTTTTGAGATTTATTAATTTGCTTATGCATTTTAAATAGTATGTTATAAAATGACACATTAATTTGGAATATAGTTTTTTATCCCCAATGTTGTTTTCCATGGAAGTATCTGATTTAAATTCTGGACATGCATCTTCTTTGCCCTTGCAAGGACTAAGTTTTGACTTTTTTAATAGTGTTCCAGAGTGAATGAGTTTCACTCTGTCTGGAGTGTTTGGTGTTTGTGACATAGCCCTTTTGGTATCTGTGTCTGATGTTATAAAAATGTTATGCTAAGCCACAAGTACTTAACTGTATGGTTTTGATGGCTGTTTTCTTATTCGTCTTTAATATATATACCTTAATGCATATATTATAATAATTATATATAGTACATAAGATATTTATTAGAATGGGATGCATATATAAATATTTTTATATTACAGTATGCAACTATCTGAATAGATCCTGAAGATGTGATACAAAGTCTTTCTTAAAATGGCATTCAATACTCTCAATTATAAAATCATACTTCCAAAGAATAATTACTGAATTCATGTTAAGGTTTTCCTTTTTTTTAAACTGATTCTCTCAAGCAATTTTTATGGATATCCAAAACTAACATTGATTATGTCTTAGGCTAAGACGACTTATTCAAATATTATTACTTTTTTTCCCCAAATGAAGTATTTAAGAAAACTTCTGTAATATGAAAGACTTGTTAGGGTGCTAAGAAAAGCCATCATTTTCTTTTCTCAGAGTTTTTTTTTCTAATGGTGGCCTAAAAGTATTATTCCTTATATTCAAGCATATTCAGTAACCATGGTATTCAAAGGTAGAAGTTCAATGAAGATTTTGAAAAGTGACTCAAAAGGGTCATTCCTATTTCTATCCTTTTTATCTTTCTGTCTTCTAAGGGTTTGTTTTACCCTTAGACTAGCTTTCCTTCAGCCACAAAGTGGCTGCCAAAGGTGCTATGAATAAGTGGGGAGAGAGAAGTGAAGGAGAGATGTTTTTCCTACCATTTGATGAAATATTTCCTTTATTACGATGGGGCCAAGTATCCTTTTTATCTTTCTGTCTTCTAAGGGTTTGTTTTACCCTTAGACTAGCTTTCCTTCAGCCACAAAGTGGCTGCCAAAGGTGCTATGAATAAGTGGGGAGAGAAGTGAAGGAGAGATGTTTTTCCCACCATTTGATGAAAGATTTCCTTTATTACGATGGGGCCAAGTTAGATTACTTGTTAATCCTCAAGACAACCCATGTGACCATAGAAACGTCAAGCATAATTGACTTGTGCCAGTTAAGACCCACCTCTGCAGCTGGAGATAGATAAATCCCCTTCCAGGTGCATGGCTATTCCACAGGGAGGGAACATATTCACTGTATCAGACTACACAAAAATCACAACTCTCAATTACAGCAGTAGAAAGGTGACAGCAAACTTTCCATGTCAAAAATTGAAAGCAGACCCTGGGATCCTCTTTAACTGAAAGGCTATTAGAAGACAGTACTTCCAGAAAACAAAGATGCAAATCAAGTCAGGTGTAATTTCTGATGCTTCCTCTATCCCCCTAAACAACAATGCCTCCTGTTTGCCACCATTTTTGAAGAGTGGGATAGCAAAACGTTTTTAAATTCGCCATGTTTCAGTGAAGCAATATTGACTCTATGGGGACAGTGCTTATTAAATGCCAAAGCACTTTCATGCCCTTTCTCATTTGATTTCTAGAGCAACTCTTAAGTTATGTGCTATAAATAGGATCATTTCCATTTGATGGGTGAGAACATTGAGTTCAGTGTGGTTGTTACCCTAAACTCATATTTATTTTCCTTTAACTCCAGGTTCGGCATTTTCTAGACACTTGATCATTTTATTGAAATAACTGGTTGAAAAGTGAATAACTACGTCAAATCACACATTTGTCATCATGTTGTCTAAAGAAACTTGCTATAATGGGGGTATTCTCTTGATACAGAGATACAGGAGAAAGCCTAGATGGGAGTATGCCAGGGAAGCTAGGATCCGTCCAGAAAACTGACAGTGTTCACAGGAAGGATTCTTTGTGACATACTAGTAGCAAAATATTCATTGTCAGGCTCTTCTGATAATGTCCCTCCCAATATTTAATATAGATATTGGTGATTATGGTAAAAAATATATGGAATGAGAGGAAACTGTTGAAAATACCACATTGGGGACTATAAGATTTAGAAACAATTAACTCCTAATGATGGTATTAATGTATTCCATTAATGCTTTCACAATGCCATTGGATATTGTGATGTAAACAATGTTCCCTAAAAGTTTTGTGGTCATGCATGTTTTTTTTCCCCTGTTATCTCAGTACCCCAAAGAGGTTACAACTTTATGTGACATAGACATTGTAAAGGTGGTTCTAATGTTAGTAAGAAGCACAAGGAGTAGAATGTACATACCATATACATACCCATAGACAGATATTCCTAGTAAAGAAATGGAAAGTATTCATTCTTACAACAGAGACCAAGTACTATATACTGGGCATGGCTCTTTTCTACATGCTAGGAATAGAGAAATAGATCAGAACTCCTCATTCCTGTTTAATAAATCAAGCATAGCAGGGAGTCTGACATAGAAATAATAAAATCTATTGGATGATATTTAATGATAAAAGTTTGCATAAATTCCAAATTCAGTAGGGAAGTATGATCTATTTGACCATACTAAAATAACTACTAAACAATAGTACAGAGGAATGTCAAATATGGGGTTATGTTAATAAAAGGGAAAATCAGAGGCAGAGGCTCTTGAAAGGGTGTTCTCAGAGGAGAGAATTTGTATGAAATATTTACGAAGAGAAAAGCCCCTGACAGGCAATAGGTAGGTTTGGTATGAGTGTGCCCAGGGTAGGATGGATGGAGTTTTTAAAAGAAGTATACCCAAGTTCAAAGGTAGTTTAAAAAAAAAAGGAAGGACAGTTTGAGGCTCCATTGCAATATGCCTTTGGGAAAACACTGAGGACCATACATAAATCCCTTATCAGACTTGCTGCCTGGTGTTATTAACGCTTCTCTTACTTCCTACAGGTTAAGAGTGTAAGAACACATTCCTACTTATAATATTTCCAAGGTCTTTCACCATCACACAGTCACCTCCCCTCAAAATACACACACACACACACACACACACACACACACACACACACATGCCTTGTTCCCTGGGTTATATTTTCTAATATTCTTTACTTGGTGAAGATTCATCTTTTCATCTACACATCCAATATTGAGTTTCTCTGTTAGCATTTTTGGGCTTCAGAAACATAATTTCCCTGAGCTGGTAACTCCCATGATTTTTTGCTGCAAATAAGACTTTATTTCTTCCTTGTCTACTTTTTTCCCATGTTGCCACACTGTTACTGTAGAATTTAAATCAGTAATGCATTTAGGTAGACAATTTCTATGAAAAGCGCAAATCAACATAGAATCATAGCATATCCAATTTGCTGTGCACAGTTGGTGTTTTATAAAGGGCTGTAACTGAGAAGAATTCAACTCCTGCTTTATGCTCTCTTATCATGGCAATTATCATGGAGATTAAGAGAGGCAAAACAAAACAAAACAAAGCCTTCATTTTTGGGGAGAGAAGAGAAGTGAATACAAATAACGATCAATAGAAGGGATGGAATATATGGGGCGGTGCTGGTATTGTGAAATGGGCTGTATCTAAATGTAAGTTAACATTGTGTTTAAAATCTGATCTATGAATAGTAAGATAATCTCATTTAAAACTTTATAAGTTTTAAAGATTTTGAAAAGCTTAAAAACACAAAAGTGAGAGAAGAGGGGTCCAAGATGGCAGCATAGAAGACCATGAACACTCGCCTCCTCCCACAGACACACCAAATCTACACCTATTTATAGAGCACCTGCTCCTGAAGAACTGAGGTCTGTCTGCCTGAGCACATTCTACACAACAAAAGATACAGGGATCACAGGAGAGAAAATGGCAGGCGAGACAGAGACATGGTAATGATGGGAACCCTGACTCTAATGTGGCAACTTGAGGTAGGGAGGAATAGCCTTACTAAGGGGCCTGTGAGCACATCTGCCTGACTTGCGGCACAGAAAACAGACAAAACCAGTGGTTTAAAGGCCAAAGATAGACTATAAATGAAGGAAACCTATTTATTAATACTGGAGCCCTGCCAAACATTGGGAGAACTGCTAGAACTCTCTCCAGGGTTGGTGGTGCTGATGAGCACCATTGTTTATGATCATTCTTGATAGCATGGAGGGGAGCAAGTCCAAGTGCTCTAGCTAGTCCACCACCTATCTTGTATCAGTGTGCTCCGGCCCCATCCCATATCAGCTCCTGCCATTCTTCTAAGAGAGCCCCCCTGCTTATGCATGTCCCAGCTCCTATGTCCCACCAAGGCTGCCCTGGCATGGTGCACACTGGGAAACCCCCAGCTTGTGCCCACCCCAGTTCCAGTCATCTTACCAAGGCAATCAAGGTATGAAAAATGCTGGGATACCCCTGGCTTTCAACAACTTCAGCTTTAGCCATCCCACTGCAGAGCCACCTGTGAGAAGCATCCCAACCTGCACCCACTTCAGCTCCAGCTATCTCACCAGGATCTCCCCTGTGCAGAGTGGTCCAGCCTGTGCCCACCCCAGCTCTAGCCATTTGCACCAGGCAGCAGTGGTGTGGAGCCCATCAGAACCAACCAGACCAGGCCCACTTCAGCTCCGCCCTGGTCCATGTCTTCTCTGGTTTCATTGTCCCTCCACGGTGGCTCCAGTATAGAGGGCTCTGGGACTCTGCAGCATCCAAGCACTCCAGCTCTGGCCATCCTACCAGGGTGTTCCCAGTGCAGGGTGCCTTGGGAAATCCAGCCCATGCCCACTACACCTCCAGCAAGACAGCCTAAACTACCAGGGACACAAGTCTACATAGGGGACATTCCTACGCAACGCCACTCCTTCAAGACTGGCTGAGGTAACTGTTTCCCTAATTCATAGAAACAAACAAGTCAAACACAATGAGGAGACAGAGGAATATGCTCCAAATGAAAAGGAAAAACAAACAAACACAAGATATAACTTCAGAAAAAGAACTAAATGAAATGGAGATAAGCAATCTACCTGATAAAGAGTTCAAATTAATGGTTATAAAGATGCTCAAAGGACTTGAGAGAAGAGTGGATGAACTCAGTGAGAACATCAACAAAGACAGAACATGTAAAAATGAACCAGAGTTGGAGAATACTATAACTGAGTTGGAAAATACACTAGAGGTAATCAGACTAGAATATGCAGAATATGCAGATTAGAATATGCAGAAAAACAAATCCAATAGGAAGGAACTCAAGTTGAACAGCAAAAAACAAAACAAATTTAAAAAAATGAGGATAGGTTAAGGATCTCTGGGACAAGTATACTACCATTCACATTAGAGGAAATGTGAATTTCCTTCCCAGAAGGAAAAGAGAAAGAAAAGGGCAGAAAATTTATTTGAAGAAATAATAGCTGAAAACTTTCCTATCCTGGGGAAGGAAACAGAATTCCAGGTACAGGAAGCAGAGAGAAACCCAAACAAGATGCATCCAAGGAGGTCCACACCAAGACACATAATAATTAAAATGTCAAAGACAAAGATTAAAAGCAAAGCAACTAGTTACATAAAGGGAAACCCTATAAGGCAATCAACTAATTTTTTAGCAGAAATTTTGCAGGGCAGAAGGAGGTATCATGATGTATTCAAAATGCTGAAAGAAAAAAACCTACACCAAGAAAACTGTATCAGCAAGGTTATCATTCAGAATTGAAGGAGGGATAAAGAATTCCATCCCCGCAAAATGAATCTATTACCACTAAATCAGTTTTATGAGAACTGTTAAAGGGAGTTCTTTAAGTTAAAAAGACCATAACTAGAAGTAAGAAATTTATTAAAAGAAAAAATTTTACTGGCAAAGCAAATGCAGTATATGATAAAGGTAGTAGATCAATTACTTACAAAGCTAATAAGAAGTCAAAAGTAGAATTATTGTATCTCAAAAATTAGTTAAGGAACTCACAAATGTATCGAAATACACACACACATATATACATATACGTATATATACACACATACACACACATATATATAATGATATATATAATGGGGAATAGTAAAAATATAGTGCTTTTAGAATGTGTTCAAACTGAATTGATCATCAACTTAATATAGACCGCTATATACATTGGATGTTGTGTTTAACCATCATGATAACCATCAACCAAAATAAACATTTTTTAAAAAGTATCTCAAATTGTATTTGACATTGAGTAAATAAACTGAATATTTGTGTGTAGATTAAACTAAGGTTCTACTAGTATTATTCACCCTGACAAAAGTGTTGTTATCCATAAATAGAACTCTCTCCTAGAGGATTCATATTAGTTACTTCCTAGATTTCTTCTTGTTCCTGAAGCATTTTTTTTTTAATGTAGGCAGTGGATAGCCCTTCACTCCCTCTCTGCCTCCCTCTTTCATTCAATGTATCTTAAGGGTCTTAATGCATCTTGGAGTAGACAATGTATTAGGCCTTGGGAAAGACTAAAATTCTCTGCTCTCATAAGGCCAACATTCAGTGGGGGATGAGAAAAATATCAAAGAATCCAACAAGCCAAATAATTACATTTTGTGGTAAGTTCTATTAAATAAATGAACAATGTGACAAAGATGTGATTAAACTCTCTTTTGATTTAAGTGTGGTGATTAGAAAGGCTTCTTTGGGAAAGTAAAGTATATGCTGAGACGTAATGTATGAGAAGAGGCTAGACATGAGAAGCATTGGGAACAAAGTACCTGAGGCTGAAATGAAAGCCCATTCAAATACCTTGCCCTGAACAAGAAGGTGGTGTGTTTTGTACAATGAAAAGAAGGTCACTCATCATCAGTATCTCAGTATCTTTCCCAAAAGCTGGTGGGCACCTTGAGGGCAAAACTTGCACCCTGTGCACACTATCTTTCCTTAAGCAGCCAGGGCAAATTTTGATAAATATTAGAGCCTCTATTAATTTTGCTGAATAACTAAAGAATTGAGGGAAGAGCTCAATGAGTCATCTATGTAAATTTACATGTGTGGTGATATTGCTAAGGAACATTGATTGACCCTTACCTCTCAGCACTGGCATCTCCAAGGGACTTTAGAGGGCCATGTGGAATGATCAGTCATCTATATTAGGAAAATGATTCTACTATCTCTAGAATATTCCAAATATGTTCTATGACCTGGTGTCAAAGTTCCGTTCCTCTCGGGAATACCCAAATACTGATGCTTCTATGTTTCTAAAACCTAAAACCTCAGCTATGTATGTTCAAATGACATAATTTTACCATATCTGAATTTCAGCTACACTGTTATTATATGCATGACTATGTGACTCACTTAAAAAAAACTTAAAAACCTACCAGAGCCATATACCAAGCATTAATATCTATAAGATCATATTATAGTCAGCATCATACCTGTATTTTTATAATATGCATTAAAATAAATGCATAACTATTAATTTTTTTATAAAAGGCATCTATGTTTTAACTTAAAACATTGTATCCTATTCTAATCCACAATGATTTAAGTTCTAGGCTTTCCTTCCATTTCCAACTCAATCCCCATTTCATGTGGGAAACCTTCTTTCAACAAATACTTCTGCTCCGAGTGACATGATGCTTTTCAGAGTGGTGCATATTGTGTTCTTGTCATTTCTATTAGGTTAAGCCAGGAAGAAGAATGGACAGGAATCAGAGCAGCAGGAAAGAGGCTCACTGCATAAGAATCAGCAATATGCCCACTGACCCCATGTTAAAACAAAACAAAACAAAGCAAAAGAGCAGCAAAATCCACCCCTGCCATATACTGCCAGGTCCTGTACTCAACAGTTTGCATGCATTATGACATTATGTCTTTTAATTCTTCTCACAATGCCCTATAGTACATACCTTTATTAGTAAATGTATTTTATAAGGGGCAGAAAGAAGAGACAGAGGTTCAATAGGCCAAACTGTTAGCAAGTTGTAGAGGCTGATTTTGGACTCTTGCAGCATGAAATCACTCTTTATCCATACTCTTACTGCTTTTCATCACTGTATCACTTTTCCTTAATCAAGATGAGGGGTGAATAGCACATTCATTTGGTGAGGGAGTGTGCTACCAGAAACTTGGATGATTGACAACAGCACCAGATGTTAATGCTATGGATTCTTCCTCCAAGAATGGAAACCATCCATTCTGAGATACATAGGGAATAAAGATAGTTTTGGAAAAGTCCAGGTGCCAATTAACACTCTCCCCACTACTTTTTACCCAGAGACTTGCTCAGTTCCTGTCTTCTAAGATGAAGTTTAAAAAAAAAAGAGAATAAAATTTGCCTTCATTCTAGTTGCAACATATTTTAATTTTAAGAGATCACAGGTTAATTAAATTCATTTAAAAACAACTTTTGGGTAGTACCTTAATTAACCTTCCAGGTTTCCTTGTTATTCTGCTCCTATTCAGGTCTGTCAGTCTGCCAGGGTGAGGGTTAGAATCCCTCACCTTCTTAGGTAGGAGGGGAGGGTGGAAAGTAGCTTTTACTCATCAGTTTCATTAGTGGAGCTCATTAGCTGTCAGATATAAGGCATCAGGAGTCCATCAGAAGAAAAAAGCAACACCAGTGACATTTATTACATGGCCAGCGTTCAGAAGCTGCTTAGAAACCAATTTCCATTCTTACAGATTCTGTCCCCAAAATGGAACTTCTCTAGATTCATAAGCATGCCTGATCAAAATGCCAAAGAAAAGAGAAAGAAATAAAAAGGTCTTAAGATGACCAAAGCACAAAACTAGCCTCGGACATTCAAGGCAGAAATAAAGGAGAAAAGTTGTCATCTGCCTCCCTTTTTACTAGCTGAGACTGGGTGTTATTTACAGTTTCAGGAGAGTTGCTGTTCTTGGGTTTTCCTGAGATTTCACAAGGTGAATGGGCCTCAGAGTTCTTAGGCCGATTGTCCCAACACAGTGGAAATGCTTATTTGCCTGTTTTTCCTGCTTGTCCTGACATGCTTCCAGACAACCAACTTGAGTGAGGGCTTAGCTTGACCACACAACAGGCAGATATGTCACATGGACAATCTCAGTGCAGTGGCCGGGCAATCCTCTGAAAGCATTTCTGCTCTTTAAATAGTGTGGCAAGACAACCACATGGACGGAGCTAGAGAGTATGATGCTAAGAGAAATAAGCAGAGAAAGACAATTACCATATGATTTCACTTATATGTAAAATTTAAGAAACCAAACAGATGAGCAAAAGGGAAAAAGAAGGAGAGAGACAAGCCAAGAAAAACAGTCTTAACCACAGAGAACAAACTGATGGTTAGCAGAGGGGAGGTGAGTAGGGGGATGGGTTACATGGGTGATGGGGATTAAGGAGTGCACTTGGAGTGATGAACACCAGGTACTGTATGGAAGTGTTAAATCACTATATTGTACACAAGAAATGAATATCACACTGTATGTTAACTGGAATTTAAGTAAAAACTTAGAACAAAAAGGCATTTTATTTTTTAAAACTTACAAATAGATATCAGCAAATGGTCCTCCTCCTAACTGATCTATGATTTAGATAAAGAAATGGACACCGAGTGAAATCAAATTACTTATGTAATAAATTAGTGGTGGAATCCTTTAAAATTTGGGCTTTAGTTCTCGTTTGGCACCGGACCAGCCGGGAGTCCCACTTTTCTTACCTACAATGTGAGTGTATTAGATGGCATTTACAGTGTCTTCTGGCTTCAAAATTATATGCCTTTATGATTATGGGTAGTTTTCTATCAGTCTTTGTTCTATTATTTTATAGTCTTATGAGCTAGGCGTTATCATCTCCCTCATTTACAGAGGATGAGATAGAGAATTGTGAAAGGACTTGCCCAAGGACACAGTGAGTAGATGCAGAAGGGCAGGAGGTGAACCAAGGCGGCAGATACCAGATCCCGATCTTGTTTCCAAGATCCTGTCTAGCATTAAGAGTCTGTGATTCAAAGCTGCAATACTTTGAGTCAATGAATTGCAGTTTTTCTAACTACTTTAACCATTGTGTAGCCCAAGGGGATTTTAACAAAGACTAAGATTCACACCTGATTTCCTGTCCTTTCCAACCACTACTGTTCACAGTGGAAAAACCAGAGGTCCAAGGACCTCCCAGTGTCCCCTTGATTTCTTCTCATTTCTCTAAAGAGCAGAACTGAACCAGGAAATAGAAGAATTGCTTATATTACTCAAAAGGAATTTCAAGAATCTATCTTTACCAGGAAGGAAAGATGGGTCAAGAAGGACAATTTTCTGAAAATATACCTCAGAGCAGAGGTTTCAAAGTTTGGAAGGCATTGCCATCACCCAAGGAGCTGTTAAAAATGCATATTCCTGTGTGCCATCATGGAGATTCTGATCTAATATGTGGGACTCAGGCATGTGAATTTTTATCAGGCTCTGTAAGTCATTCTGATGCAATTAAATACTGTTAAAGGAAAACTGTCCTAGAAATGCTCTGGAGTTGACTGGGGCTGCTAAACTGAAATACCACTGCCTGGATCACTTATAAACAACAGAAATTTATTTATCATGGTTCTGGAAACTAAAAGTCTGAGATCAGGATGCCAGTATAATTGGGTGAGGGCTCTTCTCTGGTGTCTTAAGGTGCCAAAAGGGCCAGCAATCTCTCTGGGGCCTCTTTTATGAGGCATTGATTCCACTGATGAAGATTCCATCCTCATGACTTACATACCTCCCAAAGACCCCACCTCCTAATACAATCACATTGGGAGTAAGGATTTTGACATGTGAATTTTGTGGGGATGCAAACATTTAGCCAGTAGCACCCGTTGTTTTCAGAACATTCTCCTGTTGTCTCTGAGGTCTTCCCATAAATTTGTACTCTCCTAAGTCCAAACGTCATGGCACATCTATCTGGGCATTTCCTAGTCCTCTTGTACTTACCCCCCACCCCAGAACTTTTGATTTTTTACCCCCAAATATTGTTCCCCTCCACATCTTCCCCTCCCCAATAAAGAGCATCATTAACCACCTGCTTATTTAAATAAACATTGATGACTCATCCTTGCATCACCTCGCCCTGCTCAGACATTTACTTTCCTACTTTTCCTACTCTTCATGCCTTCCCCCAACTTCTGTGTTTTTCTTAGAGAGAGAGAGAGAGAGAGAGACAGAGAGAGAGAGGTGGAAGGGCAGAGTGAGAGAGGGGTGCAGAGAGATAGAGAGACTCTTAAGTAGGCTCCATGCCCAGTGTGGAGCCCAATGCAGGGGTCTGTCTCACTACTGTGAGACCATGATGTTAGCTGAAATCAAGAGTAGGTTGCTGGGCCATGCAGGTGCTAGCTGAGCTACCCAGAGAGAGAGAGAGAGAGAGAGAGAGAGAGAGACCAACCTTCCTCCAACTTCTAATCAATGAGGAAACCTTTTTGTTACTGTCTCCAAAATACATCTTTCATTTGTTTACTTTTCTCTACTATCATCATCCTCATCCAAGTCAATGCTTTATCCCATCTGGATTTCCAAAGTTATCTTCCCACTGTTTTTCCTTCTTCCAGTTTGATCCCTCCAACTGACTTTCCATGTAGCAGCAAGCAGTGTTTCAATCAGACCATACCATTTTCTTAGGTGAAAAACTCTAAAAGGACTCTCACTGCTAAGAGAATAAAATCTCTGACCTGACAGGCCGTGGATGCATGGCGGCTAGTCCCTGCCTAGCTTCAGACAAACAAGCTTTCTGTCAGTTTGTGGGTTGAGCTTTTCCCTCTGCCCAGGGATACTCATGATGCCATCTGCTTGCAGATTTCCTCTCTGAATCATTCCTTCTGTTTCTTTAGATCTCAGTTGAATTGTGACCACCTTAGGGAAGTGGTCTCTGATTTCTTGGGACATTTCTTACCTCATAAACTCTTCCACAAGGTGTTTATATTTTCTTTCTAGCATTTGTTATTATATAAAATTATTTGTTAATTGCCTCCTTCCTCTAATATTATGTTATTTCCATGAAGTCAGGTACTCATCTGTCTCGTACCCCAGTGCTTACCTGGCACTAAGCAAAAAACTTATATTTGTTGCACTTAAATCAAGTGTTAGTAAGTTGTTTAAAGATTTCCTTGCAAAATATACAAAAATGGGATGATATGGATAAAGTTATCATTAATTTGGAAGGTATAATTCCGGAAAAACAAAAGAGTAGATATGTGTATGTTATACCTCCTTTGTCCCTTAAAATCCCACAGAGCAGAATCTTTTAAACTAAGAGAACCCATCTACATTGAGCCCATCTAGGCAGATTATATCCAATCAGAGGGAGTTTCCTGAGATAACTCATGGCTCTCTCTCAGCTGCACAAAAGGCAACTGTTTTCCTGGTTCATGACTCACCTCACAGTGCTTAGAGTGGCCTTCCCAGCATGGATATGGTGGATCCATAGAACATAATTAAAGGTACTTGGCTCTAGGCAATTACAAAAACAAATGATGATGAACTGCTTCATGTGCTTCTCTGCTGTGAAAGTCCTCATCTGCTGTTAACTCACAAAGCATCCTGTGGTGGCGGTGAGATTGTACTTTGAATGGTCAGAAAATGAACTCGAGTGGATTCCTCAAAAGGCTTCAGGAGGATAATTCTTTTTGCTTAAATGTTAGACACAAATTAAGTTAAAATGCTTTCAAACAATAAAATAATACATTTTTCCCCCTAGAGCTCACATTTAAGAATTAGATCACATATAAATCTCTTTGAAGGCTGCCACTTTGCTTTTTGAGACGCTTAAGTCAAAGGAATCAAGTAAAAAAACAACAACAGTAATTAAGACTCTTCTTTACGAAGGAAACTATTTTTGATTGGTGTTTTCCTACCCCCAAGGCATTTCTCCTTTATCTAGTTGACATCTTGATTTTGCTTGGGCAAGGAGTCCTTCCCATACTCTTAGTCCAAGTGATTTAGCTGGGATGATCCACCCTACATATAAGAAAGGAAACAATTCACAAGCCAATGAGAGAGTCTCTCCCTGGCATTTTAATCTTGAGTAGAATAACTCAAAGATTGAAAATGATAGTATGTGATGGTGAGTCCAGAAGAGATTTTTCATTGGTTTCTGTTACCAAAGTTTCTAGACCTGTTGGTTACTTGTGCTTTCAGAATCTAGTTCTTAAGCTTTTCTCACTCTCTTTCTCTTTCTCTTTTTTAAAAATAGGCTTCACACCCAGCATGGAGCCAACATGGGGCTTGAACTCACCACTCTGAGATCAAGACCAGATATCAAGAGTTGGATGCTTAACCAACTGAACCACTCAGGCGCCCCCCAGGTTTTTCTCTTAATTGTATAAAGCTGTTTCATGTTATTAAAATTGTTCTGGTTAAATAATGACATATAACAAACAACCTCACAGTTTGGTGGCATACCAGGACAGTGATTTTATTAAACTCATAGTTCAATAAGTCCTGAGTTAGGGTAGGACAGAGAAGAGATGGCTGGCCTCTGCTCCACCAATACTGGACCCTCAGTTTTTGTGGCCCCAATGACTAAAGGTGGCTGGATGGTTTGAGGAGTTTCATATATCAGTCTGGCTGTCAGCTAGATCCTCATTTCTTCTCTATATCACATCTCTTGGGATATATAAAATGGTTTCTTCACTCACATGTCTGGTATTTTGGCAGAACTGGTTAGAATAGTTAGAGTTGGCTGAATATCTTTTTCTCTCCAGGTGATCTCTTACATGGCTAGCTGGGCTTTCTCACAGCATATCAGTTCATAGAATAGTCACAGACTACTTAAAAGCTCTGTAGATTCCACCTTAGACTCTTGGTACATCTGCCATGAGGTGCTGGGAAAACTGGACAGGTACACGCAAAAGAGAAACTGGGCCACTTATATTCATCATACACAAAAATTATCTCAAAATGGATTAAAAACCTAATTGTGAGACCTGAAACCATAAAACTCCTAGAAAAAAACATACACAGTAAATTCTTGGACAAGTTTTTTCTTGATCTATTTTCCTCATGCAAGGAAACAAAAGCAACAATAAACTATTGGGACTACATCAAAGTAAAAGTCTTTTGCACAGAAAGGAAATGATCACCAAACAAAAAGGCAACCATTGAATAGGAAAAGATATTTGTAAGTGAAATATCTTATAAGGGTTAAGTATCCATAATATATAAAGAATTCATAAAGTTCAACACCAACACCAAAATAACCTAGTAAAAAGATGGCCCAAGAACTCAAATTGCCATTTTTCCAAAGAAGTCATATAGATGGCTAAGAAACACATGGAAAGAAGCTCAACATCACTAGTCATCAAGGAAATGTAAATCAAAACCTCAATGGAATGTCACCTTATACCTGACAGAATAGCTAGTATCAAGAAAATAAGAACACATTTTGGCAGGGATATAGAGAAAAGAGAACTCTTGTGTGCTACTGATGTAAACTGGCTCAGTCACTTTGGAAAACAGTATGGAGTTTCCTCTAAAAATAAAAATTAGAAATGCCATAAAATCTAGTAATTCCACTGCTTTTAACTCAAAGAAAACAAAAACACTAATTTGAAAATGTATATGCACCCCCATGTTTATCACAGCATTATTTGGAATAGCGAAGATCATAAAAGAAACCTAAGTATCATCAATAGATGAATAAAGAAAATATGGTACACACACACACACACAGGAATATTATTTAGCCATAAAAAATAATGATATCTTGCTATTTGTAATAACATGGGTGGACCTAGAGGGTATTATGCTGGGTGAAATAAGTCAGAGAAAGACAAATACTATATGATTTCACTTATATGTAGATGCTAAAAAACAAAACAAATGAACAAATGAAAAACAAACTCTTAAATACAGAGAACAAAATGGTGGTTTCCAGATGGGAGAGGTGGAGGATGGGTGAAGTAGGTGAAGGAGATTAAAAAGTACAAATTCTAGTTATAAAATAAATAAGTCTTGGAGATGAAAAGTACAGAACAGGGAAAATTGTCAAAAATATTGTAATAATTTTGTATGGTAACAGATGGTAACTATACTTACCATGGTGAGCTTTGTGAATGTACAGAATTGTTGAATCACTATGTTGTACACCTGAAACAAATGTACCATTGTATGTCAACTACAATGAAAAGAAAGCAGGAAAAAAATAGAAATTGATTTCTTTTAAATGAAAAAAACTCATTTTCTGAAAACCTCATTTTTCACTTATTTTGCCCTAGAGCAATGAAAACTTTCTCACAGATTGGCAGTAGTCCATTGAAGGTCTTATGGGAATCATTTACCTCCAGGAGTGAAAGGCAAAAAATGTGGGATCCACATAGGTTGCCACAGATATTCAGAGAAAGGTGTCAGGAAAAGAGTGGTTGGGGAAGCCTTCATGGAGGAGGCCGGTAGGCAGAAAACAGGGAAGAACAGAGTAGAGGATTGGGGAATAAAGAGGATCATAGAAAGGAATTTGGATGAACATTTATGGAAGGTTTGCTAATGCTAGAAGTTTTTGATATGGCATTTCACTTAATCTTTACAGCAGAACAGTGATGTGAGAATATATGTCCCATTTAAAGTGGAAGAAGGTCAGAAAGTTTGAATAACTTGGTCAAAGTCCCTGCTCTGGTGAGTATCTGGATCAGGTCTTGGATCATGTTTGGAGTGTAGTCAAGTTCCACTACATCATAGGGCCTTGGAAGTGAGTTAAGCATCCAAATATGAATTGAATTGAATTAGTTGAATGCCTAATGTACATCAGTTGAGCATCTACTCAGTCTTCTAGAAACAGAGATTATAATATTGAGAGAGACAGACATGTTCATCTCCAGGGAATTTATAGTCTGGCATAGAAGACAAAAGGTAGACAAGCATTTAAAAGACACTGTGATGAGTACCAATGAAGCATTTGAGGTCAGAATACAGAATTCTTCTGGAGGTAATGAGGGACTAATCTGGTTCAGGAGAGTCAATAAAGCCTTCCCTGAGGAAAAAAAATAGAGAGAGAGACATAGAGGTTAGCAAGGTAAAGATGGAATGTGTTGGATGGAGATGGGTGGGGACTTTCCCTGCAGACATGGGGCACCCTGGCAAAAAGGTACCTTTGAGGAACTGTGTGCAATTCAATATGGCTAGAGTTTAGGGTTCGAGAGCCTTAGCTGGCTGCACAGCAGGAAATGGAGAGTTAGTCAAGGGTGGCTCGTGACCGACTCATTATGGAACCAACACTTTTCCATTGTATCTAACACAAAACTTGGTAAGTGTGCTGTTGTTTGTGCTGTTGCTACACTGACTCCTTTTCACAGCCCACAAAGCAACAATGGATGCCAAAAATAATATTTCTTAGCTTCTGTCACCTCACTCTGAATTTCCCACACATACTTAAGGGAAAATGTGAGTCACCAGAGTCATTAATAAGCTTGTAAGTATATTTGAAAGACTCTGAGAAGATCTGGTCATCCTTATATCTCTGTCTCAGAAAGATTTTTGGAAAAATATTTTAATGTTTGCATGACCTTTCATCAAATATACTGCAGATTTTTAGAGCTCAGTAAATTACTGCTTTCCTGTAAGTACTGGGGGGAAACATAGCAGTATCATTAAGAAACACATAAATATCCTTTTTTTTTTTAACTTCATGCAAGGTTTATTCCTGCCAGCAAAGATTTTTTTTTTTTCAGTTGTGCCTATGGAAATTAAGCAGGATTTTATTAGCAATAAAATTTTTCCAAGTTATCTTCCTTCTGGGTCTAATGTATTTCCTAGAGGCCTTCTCAGGCTATAAAAGGACTGGGTTCTTCCAAATCTCTAGTTCTGAATCATCACTAGCTCATAATTATCACCTCTCCCAACCTCTCCTTTTCTCTCTTTCTCAGAAGAGCTGTAACCATGATCTAAAAATCAGGACATACTTCCACGTAAGTTTCCAAGTAAACTATCCTCTATTAGATGTTTTTTCCAACTTTAAAAAATAAGAATTGCATTTCTATGTTAGCCAGAACTCCTTTTGGTTTGAAGTGACAGAAATAAACTCAATCTGGCTTAAGCAAAAAAGAACACTTATTGGTTCTGGCAACAAAAGAGACTAGGGTGTCCCAGCTTTACACCTAGCTAGGTCCAGGGACTCAACTTCTATCCATTGAAGCTTCTCTTCCATCTCTTGGGCCTTCTTTCCTCTGTATTAGCTTCAATTTTAGCGGGTTCATACCATGTGTTGGCAAAGATGCAATGCTCTGCCTGACCAGGCTTAAAACTTAAGAACACAGTAGTGGTTTCTTGGAAAATTCAGGTTTTGTTACCAAAATTAAGGGAAATGGGTGAATGAGAGGCAAAGAATTGACAGACTGCCCTACACGATTACTTTTCTTAGTAGTTTCAGGACTAATGATACCTAAATATAGCAAAACCATCATTTTGCAGACATGGTAGGGCCTCACAATTCAGCCACTGTATTTTTGGGGTCTCAGGATTATAAATTCAGTTTTAACAGGGGAGTTTTCCCTAAATATTAGAGTAAGGTTATTACATAATAAAAGATTTACTTTGTCTTCTTTTCTTCAGCCACATGGCTAACATTTTCAAAAGGATAATATAGTTCTGATTTGGGTAAGACAGAGTCTGATAAATCCTAGCTTTTCAGCTCAGATCTCATTTTCTTAGCAGCTTTTTCTGTGCCTGAAAGGAATCCATTATCCTTTGCTTCATTAAATGCGTCCACATGTAATGCCAGAGCATTTTCTGGTAGGTGCATCTAAAACTCTGCAGGACATCCATCAAGGTCCAGGGCTCTGCCTGTAGAGGGATCTGTAATAGTTCATTTTACCTCTTATGGAGCAACAGAAACATTTTTGTGCCACCAACACTAATTGAAAGAGACTGAATACTTCTAATGAAATGCTGGTATTCCTGCAGATTAAGCAGTATGAAGGGCAAGTCATATTCTTTTTATTAAAAACAATATAACACCCTCATATCCTTTTACTTCATAGAATTCCTATCTCTATCCTATAGAATGACAAAACTGGTGAATTGAGTTCTTCACTTAGAGGAAGCAAATGGCTTTGCCCTTTTTTCCCCCAAATTTGAGTGATTTTGAATCATTTTCCTTGGCTGGTTTTTCACATTAACATTTGCCTCACTACCTGCTTATTTGCAGCAAGCCCTTGAATGCCTGCCTCACTTCTTCCTTAATCAAACTAGCTTTTGAAGATGTGATTTCAGTTTCCAGACTGAATGCCTTTGGTCCTGTTCTTTTTAGGAAAAATTAAAATAGCTAATTAGCAGCTCTCTTCTTCACGATCTTAGGGTTTTCCATACGGGTTATGGAGAGGATTCAGAATTATTATTTTTGAGGTAATTATCCAAATTGATTAGAGAACACTTTAAAAATTTTAGAATCTTTCCCTGTTTTTTACCAATGAGTGTTCTGATGCCATCTGGAGCTGTTGAGAGAGGTGAATTGAGATTCAGGGCTATGATGAGGTCATATGATTAGCTACCAACACTGATAAGCACATCATTAGCAGCACCATGGACAGAGGAAATTACCTACAGCAGGAGGAGAAAATGTAGAGTGAGACCATTCTCCACTCTGACCTTTTGGCACACAGCTTCTCAAGCAGAGTGAGGAAATACAGATGCAAAGAGAAGACCTCTATACTATACCACTCATTGTAAATGGATACATAGCTCCAGGGTTGACTCCTCAGTGCCAGACTTTTTATCAGAACTGACCACTGGGCAGAGTATAAGAAAAGCTACCATCTGCTGCTGTGAGATTATTAGATCCAAGCACTGTGTACTCTGTAATATATTCTACTAAAACATGCTTTTTTTAAATCTCATGACAACAATATCAGGAAGAATATCTTTCCCATTTTATATATGACAAATGGAGGAGTTTGGAATATGTTAAGTACCTTGTAGAAGTTCACACAGCTGGTGAGTGGTAGACATGAAGTTTGAATCCTGACCCACTTAATGTCAAACCCTTTTCTTATCCATCATATCTTCCAATTCTAAGACACCACTGATAGATGGAACCATAGAATGGCAAAGAAAAACTTGAGGTTCATGGTGGGTTTTGTTGTTGTTGTTGTTGTTGTTTGTTTGTTTGTTTTGGTCCACTTATTTGTCCTTTATTGGGGACAGTGGTAACTTTCTGAGGGGGCATCCGATGAGTAAGCACATAGTAATAAAAACATGAAACATAATATATATAGTGTAACTTCCCATATAATGTGTTTTCCTGTGATTCTCCCACCTATCCTATAAAGAAGGAAAAAGTTTTACTAAGTGATTCAGGAGGGACCTCCCTTGGGCTAATACTACCATCCTATCCATTGTACACAAGATGACACTGAGACATGCCATTAATTATGGAGAGGGCAGAATCAGACATCAATGGTATCATGATTATATTAACAGGTAGAGTGAAAATAGTAACAAGAATAATATTTATCTGATATTTAGAACTCTGGGCCAAGTTGGATCTCAGCACTTATTTTCTTATTTTTAACCCAAGTTTGCTGAGGTATAATCACTTATGGTGAACTACATCTATTAATAGTGTATAATTTGATGAATTACAACAGATATATACACATATGAAACCACCATCTCAAGCCAGACACAATATTTCCATCATCCCCAGGATTCTTATGCCCCTTTGCTGTTCATTCTATCCTCTATCTTTGTCCCAAGGCAACCACCAATCTGCTTTTTGTCACTGTAGATTAATTTGATTTTTTTTTTTTGAGAGAGAGAGAGACAGAGCGAGTGAGCATGAGCAGGGGAGAAGGGCAAAAGGAGAGGGAGAGGGAGGAGAGGGGGGGAGAGAGAAAGAAAGAGAGAGAGAGAGAGAGAGAGAGAGAGAGAGAGAGAGAGAGAATCTCAAGCAGGCTTCATGCTCAGCACAGACCCTGTTGTAAGGCTCAATCTCATGACCCTGGAATCATGACCTGAGCCAAAATCAAGGGATGAATGCTCAACCCACTGAGCCACCCAGGTGTCATGATTAATTTAAATCTTTAAAAAGAATTTTTTGTAAATGGATTAATATATGATGTGCTTTTTTAATCTAGTTTCTTTCGCTCAGAATAATGGTATGAGTTCACTTGTTTTATTGTGTGTATAAGTATTCCTTTATACAGATTAGAAGTATACCATTGCAAGGATATACCATATTAGTCTACCCATTACTTATCTACTGCTGGACATCTAAGTTGTTTCCAGTATTTGGCTATTCTGAAGAAAGCTTCAAAAAACATTCAGATTTATGTTCTTGTGTGTTTTCACTTTGTTAGGGGTAAATACCTACAATAGAGTGACTTACACCTATAGTTGATTTATATTTAACTTCTTAAAAAATTGCCATTCTTTTTTCAAAGTAGTTGCATAATTTCACATTTCCATAAGCAGTGTATGAGACTTTTAGTGCACATACACATCCTCATTAACAGTGGTTATTTTCTTTTTGATTGCAGACATTGAAAGGGTTCAAAGTGGTATCTCATTGTGGCTTTAATGTGCATCTCCTTCATTTATTAATGATGTTGAGCACCTTTTCAGATATTTTTAACCATTCTTATATCTTCTTTTGTGAAGTATCTGTTCAAATATTTGGCAAACATTTATTAGATTGCTTATGTTTATTGAGTTATAAAAACACTTTTAACATTCTGAATACAATTCCGTATTCAGCTAAATGTATTTCAAACATTTTTACCATTCTGTATCTTGCCTTTCCATTTTCTTAATGCTCTTCTTCAAAGAGAAAAATTTTTAATTTTGATTACATTTAATTTATCCATTTTTCCTTTTACTGTTTGTAACACTTCATTTACTTTAAGCACATTTAACTCTCTCATCAGCCTTATATAATACTGTAATTGTCCACATTTGTCAGGCGATCAAATTAGATCTCTCAGAGATTAGGTGAGTTGCCCCAAATCGCACATTTATAAGAATGCTAAATTCAAGCCACTGAATAGATGTGAAGTTAGAGGAATGAAGTCAGAGGTCATTAGCAGGAGAACAGAACCAAGAGTCAGAAAAGCCTGTGTGGGCAAAGGCGAAAAGCAGAAACTAGGGCGACAGTTTGGATTCCGGTGCAGAGATGATGATTCATATCTCGAGAGGAGTTTGATAGGAGGATCCATCCATTCAGCCCTTCTTCTAAAGTGAGACTTTCCTAGGCTGAAGGACCCTGTTTTTTATATCTGGTGTCGAGCTCACAATAGAAACAGGTCTCCTTACTTCTAGTCCAGCAGTCTGTCCACCCCCTGGGATACAATCTCTGTGACAGACAGCAAAACCCAGATTATCATAATCTCTGTATCACAGAGAAAAATCTATGACTTGTTTAAGTAGTAAGACATAAGTAAGTGTATTTTTCTTCTTAGAATACAAATAGGACACAAATATTCTGAAATATAAATGGCAAAGTAGTTTCTTGACTTACAAGAGTCAAGGATTGAACAGTCACAGCCCAGCTTCTTGCACACTCTCCTCAGAAGAAAACCCATGCAAAGCCCTTCTCTCCTCGCTTCTGATTATGCAGGCAGGAGCCATTAATCGCAATCGATTACTTCTTCATAACCACATCCTGCCATTTCTCTTGCCACATTTCCCTGGCCAAGTCTACACACGCATCTATTTTGGCAGATGCAAGTTCTATATTTCTCTTGCCGCTGGCTACCTTTGAATTACCAGAGCTCTGCGGCATTGCAAGTCCATCACCTGAAAGTGTGACAAAGAATATTGTACAACTACCACTGATAGCAACTTTAAATGGAAATTAGATTCCTTTCCTCCCTATTTTTATGTTCCACTTTAATTTGGGCAAACTGCAGTTGCAGACATCATGTTCACTGCAATCATCTATCTTTTAGAGAACACAACAGTGGTCCTGCTTAAATACTTTTCATTTTTCATGCATCTCTCTCTCTCTCTCTCTCTCTCTCTCTCTCTCTCTCTTTTGAGTAGCATTCCTCTGCCACAGGCAAGGGCATAATGTGCTCTCATGAATCTGGCTGCCCATTCAAGCAATAGGAAATGGGAGAGTCACCAGCTGATGAAATGTGCTGCAGTGGTCCAGGGGCCTTTAACTCCTGAATCCTATTATCAGGGTAATATGCATCTTCAGGAGAAATGCCCTGGAGCGCAGATGGATCTCTGGAAGACTGAACTTTAAACCTGGTAGCATCTTTGAAAATATAAGTGTGTGACGGTATCTCAAGGGACACCAAAAGAGTAACCAACAAACAACCAGTTTGAAACACACTGTTAAAAAAAATCAAATGCTCAAGTCCACCAAAATGGTAGACCTAATCCAATGTGAACATCGCAGGTTATCTTGATGTGACAAAATATTTTGCAGATTTATTGGGGGAACAAAGATCTTTTGGTTCAATCTAATTCTCACAGAGTTTGGAGACCAGAAGAGTGGTCCTTGGGTTTGCAGCTTGTTCATAGTTTGCCTCCGCCAGATATATCTTGCTTTTTTCTCTCGTGCTTTGTCCCAAGAAGGCTGACTTCTGTGCAGTGTATGACAGGGTCTTGTGCCCTCTGATCTCTGGGTAAGTTGGACCAATAGGAGATGCTGACAGGAGATTTAAGGATGAGAGGAAAGAGAGGGTGCAGCATTTATTCCTCAGCTGCCTGTCCTTTTTCTTTGCTCTGGTGCTGGTGGTAATGATGCTCTCTGTAGCCCTTGCTTCTTCCAGCCAGTCACGTCCCCATGGCTTCAGCTCTTCCAGTCTGCTGACACGATTTTCACTCCTTGCCCCTGCAAATCTAGGGCTGATAACAAAGTCCCACTGTTGCCACTCTCTGGCCATCTTACATCTCTAATTGTGTCCTTCCATCCTGTCTATACTCAGGTAATTAACTGTCTAATCATGAAATAATTTCCAATAAAATGGGTTTTTGGTGGGGGGAGAGGAGGCACATCTGTTTCCTGAAATGATTCAACTTGATAAAATTTTCCGCCAGGAAAACTTTCTCAATAGACTGGTTTCATTTCAGTGTGATTACTTAGTAAGCGACCCATGTTTCCTGCTAACGGTATCTTAAGTGCGTTTTGAGCAAGCAAAAGTGCACACAAGTAATATAACAGGCATACAATGAATAATCACAAGTGATTCCATTTACCCCCAACCACTTATCTCCTTGGCCTCTTTAGATATTTGAGTTTGTAACCTGCTATGTTGCAATGCTGGCTTTGAAAATTCCCAATCAAGCCCCGGGTGAGGAATTTAACAAAATGCTTTAAACGGGTTTCATTGTCCTCTAGGAAGTCTTGTGCCACAGGTGAGGTGGTATTCAAAGGCCTCCTCCCTTGGTGCCTGGCAGGTATGATGCAACTACACTCTCCCTGGCGTGCTTTCAAAGTCCAGTCCTAGGCAATCAGACCACAAAAGAGATGGTTTACAAAGCCCATTCACTCTTTAAAGGCTGACTCCATACATTAAAATATACTTTGTAACTTTTGGATTAGTGACAATACTTCAGCCCATTAACATGGTGGGAAAGGAAACCTTAAACTGTAATGGGCTTTTGGAAAACTGGCCCACACTGCTGTTTTTACATTTTACCTTGTTCGTGGTGAAGTAAGGCTAACTAGCTTCTTTTTTCCATTTTCCAATTCTGCTGTAACACTTTCTCCCAATAAAGAAGATGCTTGCTTGTGGTAAATTAAATACTTGGAAACTATGCCAATTCCTTCAGGATGATTATTGCTATCTTTGCTAATTTTTTTCTTTCTTTCTCTTTTTTTCCAAGAAGTTCCTGATTCAGTAGAATTTGTCTTCTAAGTGTATTTTGTGTATTCTGATAAACATACTCCCCAAACATAAAATACTATTTAGTTATAAAAGGGCACCTTAGAAATGTTAATACTTATAAATGCATATCTATAGGGTCTTTATATTGGTCTTCTGAGTATGGTGAGAAGAATAAAGCTGCCAGGATCCCTGTCACATTCAGAGTAGAGTATTAACAGTAACTCAAACAAAACAGTAGCTACTTACATTGAGCATACAACATGTGTCAGTAAATATGCTGAAGAATTTACATGTTGTATTTGACTCCATGCATACAAGAATCCCAAGATGTAGTTACAGTAATTATCCCAGTGGTTGCACAGAAGTGACAGAACCAGGCAGGATCCAAGCCCAAATCTGTCTGACTCTGTAGTCTTAGTGCAGAGTGCCCTACCACCACACCTCAGTGTTTCTAAATCTAAGACATAATCAGGCTCAAACATGGGGCAATTAACTTGTTAGAAGGCCGACTTTTCCTTCTCCCACTACTTGCAGTTTGTTCCCTGAAGTTTCTGATGTGCAATGCTAAGACACCAATTTATTGAAGGAAATGTTTAAAAATATTTTTTAATGTTTACTTATTTTTGAGAGAGAGAGATGGACTGCAAGCAGGGGAGGGGCAGAGAGAGAGGGAGACACAGAATCTGAAGCAGGCTCCAGACTCTGAGCTGTCAGCACAGAGCCCAATGTGGGGCTTAAATTCACAAATGGTGAGATCATGACCTGAGAAAAAGTCAGATGTTTAACTGACTGAGCCACCCAGGCGCCCCTGAAGAAAATGTCTTAGAGGCTATTTCCATACCCCGCCCCCCCCTTTTTTGTCATGGTTGAAGGATTTGGGGGAAAGACAAATGTGACAGATGGCAGTGGGATTACACAGATAGTGGGAGATATGAAGTGGTCTTCTAAGTTTAGTGTTTTCCAAAATCAGTTTCATAATATTTAAGGTATCACCCATCAAAAACTGCTAAAGGTAATTTTCATAAAATCTTCTAAGCAATCATAGTGACCAGATTTGATACCTGCAAATGTTGCAAAAAGGGTATTTCTAGTCTCTCTCCCCTCCCCTCCCTTTTTTTTTTTTTTCAGTTAAGTTCCTTCCCAAGTGTAGTTTGTTCAATAAATACTGAGCACTCATAAGGATCCAGAGCCAGTCATGGCTAAGAATATAAATATAAAAAAAAGATACAGTGTCTTGCCCTGAATGGGTTCATTTGCCAGCCCATACAGATATATTCTAAGCATAATTTGACAAGTTTCACAAGACATCTTGGAAAATTCAATATTTGTGGTTTCAACTCTTCCTAAGCACTGAAGATCCATGAACTGGGGTAATTTTTTTATTTTCCTTAAGGATGAATTAAACTCCTCAGGCTTTGGGGTTGTTATGAGAAGTGGATCGCTGATTAGTAGGTGAGCAGTGCTGACACCTCATCATCCATATCTCATCAGGGTCCTAATGTGCATGACCCACATTAAGTGATAAAAACTTTATATTTGAAAACAAATCCAAATGTAGTGCTTATGACGAATGTGAGGAGAAAGTGAAGCAGTCTAAGGAAATGCTGGTTCTTTACAGAATGGAGAAATGTTGGATAATTTAAGAAGTAACATGTCACATTCTTTTATGGGTTTGGATATATGACAGAAATGTGCCACAAGCCTTATATAAATGGCTTTCAAACTTTTTTTTATCCGCAGCCTGTCTAAAAAATAACTTTTCTTCACAATCTAATAAATATACACACGCGCACACAGAAATGAAATAAAACTTCAATAACACAACACTTGCCTTTACTGGAAGTCATACACTGTGATATTTTCCCCATCCTTTCTATTTTTATATTTTTAATGCTGATTATGATCCACTAAGTTGATTTTATAACCCACTAATGGTTTGTAACCCCCAGTTTGAAAAAACACTACTCTGTATTAACCATATGAATAAATAGGTGAGTAAATAAGTCAGTTGATCAAGCTGTTTCATCTGGGTTTCCAGCTCGAATTTATTTTAATAGGATTATAAATTACTCTAATCCTGTGTTTACAGAATCATTAAGGGTCTTACGGGGTCACTTAAATTTTTCATTTATTCTTCACTGCACTTTATGGGAGGAATTATACAATATAGTAAGACCTATGAATGCAGGGTTTTTCACAGCTCTCATGATAAAGACTAACCTCTCTACTGAAAACAAACTGAGGGCAGAAGGGGGAGGGGGAAAGGGGAAGGGAGGTGATGGTCATGGTGGAGGTCACTTGCGGGGAAGAGCACTGGGTGTTATATGGAAACCAACCTGACAATAAACTATAAAGTTAATAAAAAAAAAAAAAAGACTAACCTCTCTGAATACAATGGCTGAGGAGTATATAGATGAGGGAAGGATTGTACGTGAGCACTGCAAAAAAAGTGACACTCAATATGGCTTGGAAAGATGAGTAGAACTTGACAGGTAGAGAAAGAGGAAGGATGGTTTATATTGAATGGATGATGTGGTTTGGAGACCAGTGAGGAGAAAGTTGTGTCTAAGAAGTATACAAGAAGATAGATGTGGATTAGGTAAGTGAGATGGAAGCAAAATCACGGCTTATGACTCCACTGACATGATGCAACTTGAAGTTCCTTTCCATTGAACAAATGGACAGTATTCATAGACCTGTATTATTTTACCACAATTGAACCGAACAGGAGCTAGAGTTTCTAGGGGACTTGTGGTGGAATTCAGGAATTGAAGAACAAAATTTATAAGACTATTTCTGTCCTAGATCGCAAACTCCGTAAGAGAGGTGAAATGTCAGTTTGATCCATTTATGTTTCCTAGCTTCTAAAACAGGGTCTGGTGCACAGTAAGCACTCAAGGTATTTTCTACATGAATACATCACTGAGTGAATGGATAAAGGAGTGCACAGTTTACCTTGGTGATAACCATCTGAACTCTGCTTGTCCAAAGTCCCTTGTCCTCTAATGCAGTTATTTAGAGTTTCCTTTTATTCCACTTCTAGGAACATTCTAAATTCAAGTGCTCTCTTTTGTCTTCCTGGCTGATCTATTCTCTGTTTGGTGAGCATCCTTTATAATACCCTACCTGTCTTGCTTCTGTTCTTTTAGAATGTCTCTCTGTAATGTCTTTTATATATCATAGCCAGTACCCTGCTCCTCCAAATGAAACTTTATCTTTCCCAGGAAGCCTTACATGGAATATTTTAGCTCCTATGGTACTTTTGATTCTTTTATCTTTTTTAAATTTAGTAATTATTAAATAATACTAATTAAAAATTATTAAGAATTTAATATATATATATATATATATATATTTTTTTTTAATTTAAAAATATCTGAAGCTTGCCTGGGTAGCTCAGTTGGTTAAGCATCTGACTCTTGATTTTGGCTTAGATCATCCAGCTCTGGCTTACAGTGTGGAGCCTGCTTGGAATTCTCTCTCTCTCTCTCTCTCTTTTCCCTCCCCTGCTCATGTGCACTTTTTCTCTATCTCTCTCAAAACAAGTAAATAAACATTTAAGGGGTGCTTGGGTGGCTCAGTTGGTTAAGCATCTGACTTCGGCTCAGGTCATGATCTCATGGTTTGTGGGTTCGAGCCCCGTGTCGGGCTCTGTGCTGACACTGCAAAGCCTGGAGCCTGCTTCAGATTCTGTGTCTTCCTGTCTCTCTGCCCCTCTCCCACTTACCACTTCCTCTCTCTCTCAAAAATAAACATAAAAAATTGAAAAAAAAAAGAATATTTGAGAAATGAAGAAAGTATGCAATAGGAACAAACCGAGTGTCTATAATATTAGACCCTACAGAAAACTCTTAACATTTTGCTGCTTGAAGTTACTCACATTTTAATATGTCTATATTGATGAATTAATTATAAATATGGATATAAATTGTGATCGGGATATATATAATATTTTATACATTGCCTTTCACTAATGTGAATTTTTCCTCATTTTAAATATTTCTAAAGAATCTCACCTTAATGCCTATAAAGTACTCCATTATTCCATTATATGAGGTTATATTTAATTAAGCTTTTCATTTTTTTGTTGGATATTTGTTTTGTTCCCAATTTTTTACTTCAAAAACAATTCTGTGATAGGTATCTTTACAGCTGAGACTTTATATTTGTACCTATTTGACTATATGTACGTCCACTGTATATATGATAAATAAATGGAAGTGACATTATTTGGAAAAGGGGTATAAGCATTTTAAATAGTGTCTCAAAATGTGACAGGTGACTCCATGTCCATCCCCAGGAAACTACTGCCATTTACATTCTCCTCAGTAGAGTATGAATGCCTCTTTCTCGATCTACTCACCAATTTTAGTTGTAGAGCTTAGTAATTTGAAAGCTAAAAATGATGACATCACCAGTGAGTGTGAATTTTGTTTTGTTTTGTGTTTTAATAGGTTGAATCTAACATTACTGCATATGATTATTATCCATTTTCCTGACTTTTGAAACTGAGTGTTCATGGCCTGTGTTCATTTTTCAACAAAGTTATTACTCTTTTTCTTCTTGTTTTTAAAAGCATTATGAGGGGTGCCTGGGTGGCTCAGTTGGTTGGGCATCTGGCTTCGGCTCAGGTCATGATCTCATGGTTTGTGGGTTTGAGCCCCATATCGGGCTCTGTGCTGACAGCCCAGAGCCTGGAGCCTGCTTCGGATTCTGTGTCTCTCTTTCTCTCACCCTCCCCTGTTCATGCTCTGTCTTTCTCTGTCTCTCAAAAATAAATAAACATTAAAAAATAAAAGTATTTTGCCATTAGCTATTAAGAGTTCCCTGGACTCTTATAGCCTTTTTCCATTCCTCTCATATAATGTGGGCCATACTGTTTTACACACACACACACACACACACACACACACACACAGACGCCAATTAGATTGCGGACTTCTGAGCAAAATGGTCTCATTCTTATTTAAATCCATTCTTTGGAGAGCTGTGTGGACAAATGGAAGAGACATTTGTGGAATCCACTAGAGTCAAGATTTACCTATTAGCTTTTTACCTGAACAAGCTCTTCAATCTCCCTACACCTGCTCTTTCTTCTGAAAAAAGCAGGTAAATAGTCTCTCTTCTTCAGAGTGTGGTGAGGAGTAGATGAAATAATTTATGTAAACCCCCAAGAGAGTGACTGGCACATGGCGGAAAGTCCTAAATATGAACTACTTTTATTTAAATATTTGTTGGTTTCTGTTTTGTTTTGTTTGCATAACATTCATTACAATGTTTTGAAACATATTAGGAGCATAAGAAACAGAATAAACTATTCAATTATGCTGGATCAATAAGATAGTCAAAACAGTATCAATTTGTTTTTAAACATAATATTTAGAGAGATTTAGAGAAATTAGGAGCTTGATTTCTCCTTTTTCAAGTGCATTCCACGTCCATGCCATTTAAGGTGTAAACATTCCAGACATAATCAATTCTCAATTCTCATGCCCAGGCTATAGACAGGCATTTTACAAGTCCTTCTTAATAAACTCACAAAAGATAAGAGGAAGTGCTCTTCCACATCTGGGCTCCTTCCCACCTGAAATTCATGACATATGCACTGGGTTTTGAATGGCTTTTCCAAAATAGGGTTATGAAGTGACCTGGCCCAAGCAATTCTGTATTTCAATTTGGAATTCAGCTTCCTGGATTGAGTTAGTCACAGATGTTTGTGGCATCTGCTGTTGTGCTCCAACGTTCACCAAGGATGTCCTGCTTAGAGTTACTTTCATTGATCCTTCTACCTCCATCTTGTTCTGTAGCACTGTCATTTAAAGATACACAGACCTTTGGAGAATGCTTTCAGGAAAAGCTAAACAAGTTCTTAAGACTGCAAGGGAAGTTTTGTCCTCTGATTAATACTGGCTTTGGAGAGCCAAGACATCAGACATTTGCTTTTATTTATTCCTTTATTCATTCTGCTGGCCCTACACAATAAAAGACCTTATGAAATAATTGTGTTTCCAATTATTTCCCTATCACTCTTTGTGTCAGTGAGGATCAGTGCTGTCCCACTGATGTTCTTCTTGTTGATTCTTCTGCCGTCTAGGCCAGTTTTACCTCATCTGGGCAATAGGCACAGTGGATCCATAAATAATGGCACTTTAATACTTCCTTATTGATTTATACATAGCTGAAGTTTGACTGTATCTCCACTGGTCCCCAAATCATTTTCCCATCAATGGGGGCCTTCCCCTTTATCCTCTATCCACTTACTTCATATGTAAAGACAAACTTACTTCATATGCAAAGACAAAGTGGAAGGTAAAGTTCTCTTTATTCAATTTTCTGACTCACTTTTTTGAGACAAATAGCTTTCTTTTTTCTTTACCATTTTTCTTTCTTGGGTAGGAAGTCGAAGGAAATTCTGTCATTGAGATGTTGCTGCCCATTTTCTTTCCTTTGCTTTCATCTGTGTTTTACTTATGTTAGCTTTTTCAGGCTTCAATCTTCCAACATGCACTTCCTTCATAGTATTTTTTTTCTATCAGGTTTTATGGGGGTATTTACATATTTACGTATCACAGAACGTGACCCCCTGTTTTCTAGTATTTTTGAAAGGAAGTGGAATGGAAGAATGAAAGCAAAAATGCCATTTTGGTTATATAACTTTTTATCCTCATCTTTTATTTGCTCCTTCATCAAACATTAAACCTACTTTTGATATTTTAAGTGGGCTTTTTTCTTAATTATCTATTGTCCAATTATTTCTATTTTCTTTTATATTAGATTGCAGTTTCTCTGGTTCATGGTATACCCTTCTCTCTGGTAAGTCTTTATTTATGTTTTATTATTACTATACTTTAGAAGCTCAGATTTTAGAAGCACTCAGATAATTTTGTGAACTTCTAAAAATGTGTCATTGAGATATTTGGTATAACATTAGCCTTCACTTGCACACTGACAGGATATCTAGTAGAGAGAGCGCATAGCACAACAGAAGTCACAAAACAAAGTTAAATTAATGCCAAATGTACAATACGGTCTAATTATAATATGCACTAGGAATTGTTAGCATAGGTAGGAGAAGGATGGTTACTAGAAAGTATTAATTTTATAGGATAATAACAAAAATGATTTTAGGCTTAGAGAATTTTAGGCATCCTATATGTATCAACCAAAACACAGAAGGAAAGTGAAATACATGCACTGTGATTCATTTCACTACTTCAGAAACTATGTGTGGAGACCTAATAATGCTGCAACTGGTTCTTCTTTTAATTTTTTTAATGCTTGTTTATTTCTGAGAGAGAGAGAGAGACAGAGCACGAGCAGGGGAGGAGCAGAGAGAGAGAGGGAGACACCGAATCTGAAGCAGGCTCTGGGCTCTAAGCTGTTAGCATACAGCCCACATGGGGCTCAAACCCACAAATGGTGAGATCATGACCTGAGCGGAAGTCATTTAACCGACTGAGCCACCCAAGTGCCCCAATGCTGAGATTGATTCTAAACACTAAGATCATGGTTTATGAAGACTGACAAATTTTGCATTTGTAAGGAGCTTATATTCTAGTCTCATGCTAATACAATAGCTATCACTCACATGTGACTATTTACGTTAAAATTAATTAAGATTCAATGAAATAAAAAAAGTTGAATCCCTCATTTGCACCAGCCACATTTTAAATGCTCAGTGGCCACATGTGGCTAGTGGTTATCATGTTGAGAAGAGCAAATATAGAGCATTTCCAAGATCACAGGAAGTTCCAAGAGAAGGTACTACCTTTAAAATTATATTTTTACTTTTCAAAGTTTAATAATAAATTATCTCAAACACATAGGAAAGCCAAAAGATATTGTAGACATCTATATAATCACTATCAAGATAAAATACATGCTGGTATTTTTCATGTTTGTCTCTGCTGACTTTCTTTTTTAAAAATAAGATCTAAAACATTATAAATAAGGAAAAACCCATATTCCCCACCCTTCCTCCCTAAAGGTAACCATTATCTTTCCATGTTGTAGAATCACCCACAAACATGTTTTTGCAGGAATATATTGATAAACAATATAAACTGTTAAGATTTTTTATGATTTTTACATAAAGAGTAGAAGCTATTTGCCACTTGCTCTTTTGGGTTGCTCATTGTTTCTATTTCACATTTTACCTTGAGATTTAACCACAGTGATACATTTCATTCCATCTATTCATTTATCTGTTCTATAATGTTTTCTGTACAAAACCCACTGTGTATATATCTACTTCCTGAGTCAGAAAATGTTAGGAGCTTTCCAACCGATGTCTACATTCTAAACATTTCACAGGCTCTGTTGGACAACTCAACCTCTGTCCCCGAGTTCAGCAGCCCACAGATTCTACATCGTTCAAGGAAGTGCCCTGCAGAGGGTAAAACAGAGGCGTCCCTCCATGGTGCTACTAGATACCCCATCATGGCCTCGCTTCAGTGGGGGGCCCTCTGAGAGGCCTTCTATTTATGCTCTAATAGAAGCAGAGCCTAGGGAACCAGTGACCCTGCGGTGCCAGAGCAGCTGACCCACTCGATATTCTTTCTTGGAATCCTGCTTATTAACTCTCTCTTAAATAAATTGGTCTCTATGTAAATTAAATCCTAAGAAATAGCTTGTAAAAAATATGCACTCATTTCTTGAGGGGAAAAATAAGTCACTAAATTTATGTCAAAGTTTCTACTCTACCTGAATATATTTAGCTGCTATCTTTTGATGTTCTGATCTCATAAATTTAAAAGCAACTCTCGGATCCAAGCTAGGAAGACAGGCAGCAGGCACTATGTCTATTTCTCCTTCTTTTTGCCTCTGCCTCTTAAAGGATTCTGTCCTTTATGGAATGTGAAATCAGCCTGGAGATTTTTTAAGAACTTCAGGGTAATACCAACTCTTTTCTCCATCCTGGTGTTTAAAGTGCACTCTTCTTATTCTTTCCTCAGGTTACAAACCAAACCTGCATTCACCTACAAGACAAAACTGCTTTTGTACCATTTTAAAGACAGGACAACTTTGGAAATGTTAATATATATCATTTCTACATTGTAGGCATTTTCGCATTTTAAGTTATTGGTTTAGAAAAAATATTAGCAAAATGGACGTTTCGACAAATTGAGGATCCCGAGAGGGCTCCAAGATTGCTTGTGAGAATAAGCCTGAGGGTCATTTTCACAAATTGTACTTTCTAGGAAGCCCACACAAAACATATTACAAAAGTAATTGCTCAACCTAATTCAGTTCCATAAGGCTGTATATACCATTTTAGGTCCCTCCTAATGACGGGGGCAGTTTTAAATCCCTGCCACCCCCAAACCTCCCCAGAGCAGCACTTTTGTAAAGTCTAACGTAAAAGTACAATAAAGGTGAAAGGACCTAGAACGCCCTACCCTTACTCAGCCACGCCCTGCCCCCACAGATTTACAGAGTGCAAGATTTGTGAAGGACACAGTGTTAGTGTTGGAACAACTTTTGTTTCTGCCGCTTTGATAGATTGGTGGTTACTCTAAATAATTTTACAAGTGAAAACAACTAAATATTCTGGATAAAATACTTTTTAAATCCATTTTAAAAAATTGATTATTTTAAACCACAGCCGTGGCTAAATATAGACTATGTGTAATCTGCCCAGACACACACACACACACACACACACACACACACACACAGATAAAAAGAAGAAGAGAAGGAGGAGGATGAAGAGGAGAAAGAAGAGGAGGGAGCAAAGAATCCTGGGAGGTAAATGAACTTCACCTTGAGATGAACCTGTTGACTTTAGGATTCTGTTTTAATATCTATGCAGGGCATAAAAGAATAGAAATAAAGACTGGGATGAGTACAAAGTAAAAACATATTAGGAAATTATCAACCTGGAGATCCAAAGGACTACTCTTTCAAAGTTAGGGTGAGTAATAAAGTAACTCACTGTCTAGAGGATAACATGGAACCTTGTCACATTTGACCTCTATACTGGCTGGAGGGGAAAGATAAACAACCAACTGACCTCACTTAGGTTTAGAGCTCAAATTCCTGTTACCTTCTTTAACTTACGTGACCTTAGCAGATAATGTCAAGTAGATAATAATGTGAAGTAACTAGCAGAATCAAATACAATATCCTTTGAAGAAATCCAACTTTAGACTAGATTTCAAAGAAGTCCTGTAGAGGCTTTTCCAAAGTATAAGACCTCACAGACAAAACTCGTATATCATCTAAGCAAACAAGGCACTATAAGTTAGATCCAAAGAATCAACAGAGAGTTGAATCCTACCCAGAAGTCTTCATTAGTGAAAGTATCAAACAGAATTAAAAATAAGTATGTTTAATATGTTTTACGATAAAACAGAAAGGATTGATACCATGCATAAGGAAAGAGACTATAAGGCAACCAATCATATGTGAAGAAGAACCAAATAAAGCTTTCTATATGAAAAAATATAATAATTGATGTAAACAGTAAATGAAGGGTGAAAAGAATAGATTAATTTCTGCTGAAACTAAAAGTGGTGATCTAGAGAATATATCTGAAGAAGCAGAGAATATATTTCAGAGAGACAAAGAAATGGAAAATATTTCTTTAAAGGTGTGGGTCAGGAGGCATGGAGAATAGAGGAGGAAGTGATCAGAGTTCAAAAGGTGAGAAAAGAGAAAAATGGGAAGAGTTAATATTCCAAGTGATAATATAGAAATTTTCAGAACTGTTGGAAGGCAACAAACTATAAGTCCACAAAACCTATGATAAAACCCAAACAAAATAAATAAAAAGAAATTCATGTGTATATGTGAATATATAGTATACATACATATCTATCTATCTATATCTATCTATAGTTTGTATAACAAAAGAACAAAGGTAATATTTTTAAAGAAGCCATAGAGGAAGAGAGGTCACCTACAAAGGAACGGTAATTAGCCTGAGAGCTGAATTATCAGCAGCATGCACTGGAAGCCAGAAGGCAATGATATATCTTCAGTGGTGTCCTGAGACAAAAATAACTTCTAATGACAAAACAAAATAAAAGCATTCCTATTTTTTTTTTAATTCCAAGAGTTTACCTCACAGGAAAACTATCTAACAGATGTATTTCCATGGAAAAAAAACATGATCTCAGATAGAAAGTCTAAAACACAAGAAAGAATGAGAGCTATGATATTATTATCATGTAAAGAAATCTAAGCAATACTTACACAAGTGTTTAAGGGTTACAAATAAAACAAGGGAGAACTTCAATATGGGAAGAAACATGCAAATCAAGAGGCATGGTGATCAGATGTACAACATGCTGAAGTTTTTGTACTGTTTACAGTGACAGCAAAGGCACTGGGGTTCACTTTTGGCCTCATTTAATTAAATGAACATGTTAAAATAGTCTTATAATAATACACAAATTACTATTCTTCAGTTACACTAGATGAATAAATTGCAGAGATCTACTGGACAATATATTGCCTGCATGAACGATATGGTATTGTGCACTTCAAAATCTGTTAAGAGGGTAGATTTCATGTTAAATGTTCTTACTGCAAACAAAAACAAAAATCCCCAAAGGGGCACACGGAAACCCTGGGAGTTGCTAGATATGCCTATTACCGTGACTGTGGTGATGCTATCACAAGTATTTGCTTATGTCCAAACTCATCAAATTGTACACGTTGAATATGTACAGCTATTTACATATCAATAGCTCAATAAAATGCTTTAAAAACCCAAATTACTACTCCATTAGTGCAAAAGAAACACAAAAAAAAAGTTTAAAAAAGTTAAATAAATGCTGAAGACATAGGTCAAATTTAAGGGATTAAAAAACAATAAAAATGAATCCACATATCAGTGTAACACAATTAAGCTTTACAGCTAAAGTACAAAAATCATTGGAATAGACTGAACAAAAACAGCAAACTGAGGTAGATGCTCTTTTAGGAGACAGATTAAAGCTTAAGGACACAGGAAAGCTGAAGGTACAAGTATGGAAGAGTATAACAAACAAATAATAATCAATTTTAGGCTAGTATAATTATAATATGAGGCAAAATATATTTAAGGTAAAAAATATCATTACAGATAAATAACTTTATTTATTAAGATAAACATAAGGATGAAAGATTCAGTTCATCAGGGAACTGAAAAGGTTCTAACTAATGCATGTCTAATACACCTTTAAAAAGTAGGAAGTAAATACTGACAGAAATTTAAGTAGAATTAGTAAACCCAGGTTTGTAGCAGCAGATTTTAACGCAAATTTTTAAAGATATTGGTAAATCAAACAGATAAGTAACACTACACTTTAGAAAATTGGTATACTTCGATCGTGATGAGCATCGATCAATACAGTTAGAAAACAATACCAAAAACAATACACTTAGAAAAAAATTTTTAAGCGATATTTGGGACAAAGAAGAACTCAAGGTGGACAAAAATAAAAGAGTAAGGTAGAGTAGATTGGAAGAGCACATTTAACCTTCTAATAGCCATGTAAGAATACCCTTGTCTCCTGGTAACTCACACCATTGGAAGTCTCATATACACTGCATATGGGGATACTCTGTGTAACAAATAAGGTAATGTACTGTCTCACTTCCATGGTTAGATTGTAAGAAACTTTGCAGCCTCCACCTTGGTCAACAGGAATGATGTTCTAGGGTAAGCCAGTTCCCGTGTAAGAAGTATAATTACCTTGAGACCACCAGGCTGTGGGAAATCCAAAGTTAGCCATGCTTAATGGACACTAGGAGAGAGTGAGAGATGCACACACAAATGTTTAGTTTCTTTGTTGAGGTGTCAGAAATATGGTTGAAGGTGTTTTCTTGTATGTCTGCCTCTCTCAGGCTTAAAGATATCTCCAGGACCAGACACCATCTCATTGACATTGCATGTAAGACTCCAATTTCTGGTCTAAATCAACCCATACAATTTTGAGATTAAAAATAAATTATTTTTTTAGCTACCAAATTTTGGGATTGTTGATTATGCAGCAAGAGATAACTGAAATAACCCTATAATTGGAGATAAAACAATCTTTAAAAACAGACCTAACAGAAGCATCACTACATTTTACATGATTAGTATTATTCAGATCATGTTTTGTGAATGTATATCAGCATAATTAGAAAAACAATAGCAATAAATGATACATTTAGAAGAAAAAGGCTGGAAACATTGTTCTATGACTGGAAAATAAAAGAGAAAAATTAAGATGGAAATTTAAAAATATTTATACATTAATCACTTACAAAGCCAGTAAAGAGGTTAAAACACAAAAGTTTCAGAAAATCAGTTATTTATATAAAAATTAATCAAGGGATAAACAAACTAAAAAGATGTAAGATATGATATCATATATATACATATGCATATATATGACATGGAGGAGGAGAAAATTTTAATGCTTTTAGAATGTGTTTGGGCTTAAGCATTCATCACCTTAAAATGCACTGCTAGACACATAGGATATTATATATGAAACCGATGGTAACCACAGATCAAAACCCTATAATAGATAAACAAAAGATAAAGATAAAGGAATCTAAGTATAACACTAACAAACCACAAGGGAAGACAGCAAGAGAAAAAGAAAGGAATGGAAAAGAAATATAACAATAATCAGGAAACAATGAGCAAAATGGCAGTAAATACATACTTATCAATAATTACCTTAAATGCAAATGGAGTAAATGTTCCAAGCAAAACACGTAAGGTGAGTGATTGGATAAAAAACAAGACCCATCCGTATGCTCCCTATAAGAGACTCAGTTCAGACATAATGACACATACAGACTTAAAGTGAGGGGTTGGAACAAGATATTCCAAGCAAATCAAAGTGGAAAAAAGTGGGGGGGGCAGGGTAGCGATACTAATGTCAGACAAAATAGACTTTAACACAAAGACTTTGGCAAGAGACAAAGAAAGACATTATATAATGATAAAGGGATCATAAAAACAAAGGATGTAACAATAGTAAATATCCGTGCACCCAACAAAGAGGCAAAAAAAAAATACGTAAAGCATACATTAACAGACATAAATGGAGATACTGACAGTAATCCAATAGCAGTAAGGGACTTTAGTACTATATTTACATCAATAGACAGACCATCCAGATAGAAAATCAAAAAAGAAAACGGGCTGTGAACAACATATTAGATCAGATAGACTTAAGATATATAGAGAGAGCATTCCATCTAAAAATCCCAAAATACACAGTTTCTCCAAGTAGACATGGAGCATTCTTCAGGATAGATCACATGTTAGTCCACAAACAAGTCTCAATAATTTAAGAAGACTGAAATTACATCAAGCGTCTTTTCTGACATTATGAATCAGGCAATCAATTAGAAGTAAAAACTGGAAAAAACACAACCACGTGGAGGCTAAACAACATGGTACTAAACAATCAATGGGCCAATGAGGAAATCAAAGAGAAAATTAAAAAATACATGAAGACAAAGGAAAATACAATGGTCCAAAGTCTTAGAGATGTAGCAAAAGCAGCTTGTAAGAGGAACGTTTATAGCAATACAGATCTTCCTCCAGAAGCAATAAAGATCTCTAACAACCTAACCTAAAGGAACTAGAAAGAGAACAAACTAAGCCCAAAGTTAGTAGAAAGAAGAAAATAATAAAAATTAAAACAGAAAAAATGAAAAAAGAGCTAAAAATAAAATAATGGAAAAATCAATGAAACCAGGAGGTGGTTTTTAGAAAAGATAGACAGTCCATCAGGAAAAAAAGAGAAGACTCAAACAACTAAATAAAATGACAAATGAAGGAGGAGAGTTAACAGGTGACACCACAGAAATATAAAAAAAATTGTAAGAGAACATAATGAAAAATTATATACAAACAAACTGGACAATCTAGAAGAAATGGTAAAATTCCAAAAAGATACAATCTTATAAAAGTGAATCAAGAAGAAACAGAAAATTTGAACACTCCAATTACTATTAACAAAATTAAATCAGCAATCAAAGAAGTCCAAAAAAGCAAATGTTCAGTACCAGATAGCTTAACATTTAAATAAAGTTTAATACCTATTATTCTCAAATTCATTCTATGAGGGTAGCATTGCCCTGAAACGAAAACCAGATAAAGACACCACATACATAAAGAGAACTACAGGCCAGAATCCCTGATGAACAAAGATGCAAGAATCCTCAACAAAATGTTAATAAACCAAATCCAATAATATATTAAAAGATCATTCAGCACGATCAAGAGGGATTTATTCCAGATATGCAAGTGTGGTTCATTATCTCCAAATCAATCAATGTGACACAACACATTAACAAGAGTTAAGGACAAAAACCATATGATCATCTCAAAGATGCAGCAAAAGCATTTGACAAAATACAACATCCACTCATAATGAAAAGCTCTCAACACAGTAGCAGAAAGATAAATTAAGAAAACTATTCCATTTACAGTTGCACCAAAAAGAATAAAATACATAGGAATAAACCAACGAAGTGAAAGACGTACACTGTGAAATCTATAAGGTAATGATGAATGAAAAAAAAAGACTGGGGCACCTGGGTGATTCAGTCAGTTAAGCATCTGGCTCTTGACTTCAGCTCAGGCCATGATCCCATAGTTTATGGGTTTGAGCCTTTACAGGGGCTTTGGGCTGGCAGCGCAGAGCCTGCTTGGGATTCTCTCTCTTGCTCTCTCTGCTTCTCCACCGCAAGTGTGCTCTGTCTCTCTCCCTCTCTCTCTCAAAATAAAAAAAATTTAAAAAATTATTTAAAAAAAATGAAGACAATGAAAACAAATGGAAAGGATAGTTCATGCTCATTAGATTGGAAGAATTAATATTGCTGAAATGTCCATTAATGTCCAAAGCAATTTATAGATTCAATGTGATCCCTATCAAAATACCAACAGTATTTTTTTCTTACAAAACCAGAACAAATAATACTAAAAGTCGTACGAAACCACAAAAGACCTTGAATAGGCAAAGCAATCCTGAGAAAGAAGAACAAACTGGAGGTACCACAATTCCAGATTTCAGGATATACTATAAAGCTATAGTAATCAGGGGCACCTGGGTGGCTCAGTTGGTTGAGCGTCCGACTTTGGCTCAAGTCATGATCTCACGGTTCATGGGTTCAAGCCCCGGGGTGGGCGCTGTGCTGACAGGTCAGAGCCTCGAGCCTGCTTCAGATTCTGTGTCTCCCTCTCTCTTTGCTCCCTTCCTGCTCACACCATGTCTCTCTCTCAAGAACAAATAAAGACAACAAAATTAAAAAAAGATATAGTAATCAAAAAAGTATGCTACTGGCACAAAACTAGATGCACAGATCAGTAGAGCAGAATAGAGAACACAGAAATAAATCCATGCTCATATGGTCAATTATTGTAGAACAAATGAGACAAGAATATACAATGGAAAAAGACTTTTCAATAACTGGTATTGGAAAAAGTGAACAGTCAAATGCAAAAGAATGAAAATGGACCACTTTCTTACAACACGTACAAAAATAAACTGAAAGAGATTAAGACCTAAATGTGAGACCTGACTCCACAAAGCTCCTAAAAGAAAACACAGGCAGTAAACTCTTTGACATTGGCTTTCACAATACATTTGTGGATTTGTTTCCTCAGGTAAGGGAAACAAAGGCAAAAATAAACTATTGGGATTATACCAAAATAAGAAGCTTTTGCACAGTGAAGGAAACTAAAAACAAAATAAAAATACAACCTACTGAATGGGAGAAGATATTTTCAAATGATATATTTCATAAGGGATTAATATCAAAAATATATAAAGAACTTATACAAGTCAAATAAACAAAATCTGATTAAAATTTTAGGGCAGAGGAATGATGGACATTTTTCCAGAGAAGACATACAGATGGCCAAAAGGCACATGAAAAAGTGCTCAACATCACCAATCATCAGGGAAATGCAAATCAAAACCATAATGAGATATCACCTCCCACTAATCAGAATGACTTAGTATCAAAAAGACAAGAAATAATAAACATTGGCAAGGATGTGGAGAAAAGGGAACTCTTGTGCACATAAGAATGTAAATTGGTTTAATCACTGTGGAAAACAATATGGAGATTCCTCAAAAATTAAAAATAGAAATATGATATGGTTCAATAATTTTACTAGTGGGTATTTACCCAAGGGAAATATAAACACTAATTGGAACAGATATATGCACTCCTATGTTTATTGCAGCACTATTTACAATGGCCAAGATATGGAAGCAGCTCTAGTGTCCATCGATGGATGAATGGATACGGAAGATGTGGTGTACACACACACACACACACACACACACACACACAATGGAGTATTAGCCATAAAAGGAATGAAATCTTGCCATTTGTTGACAACATGGATGGACCCTGAAGGTTTAATGGTATGTGATATGTCAGACAGAGAAAGACAAACATTGTATGATTTTACTTGTATGTGGAATCTAAAAAACAAACCAAATGAACAAACAAACAAACAGACTTTTAAATACAGAGAACAAACTGGTGGTTTCCAGATGGGTGAAATATGTGAAGGGCATTAAGAAGTATCAGCTTCCACTTATATAAAATAAGACATGGAGATGAAAATACAGCATAGTGAATATAGCCAATAGCACTGTAGTAATGTCGCAGGGTGACAGATGGGTAACTCTGCTTATTGTGGTGAGCCGTGAGTAATGTATAGACTTATCTAGTCACTATGTTGTACACCTGAAACTAATAGATTATATGTGAACTATACTTCAATGATAACTAAAAAAAAATTATATCTCAGCTATAAGTAAAATATCATAGATCAAAGTCATGTGCTGCAGCTACTGCGTAGTTATAGGTAGAGACAATTTTATCGCCTTAAGTTTTCACATTTTTAAAAAGCAAGAATGGGTGATAATTAATGAGTTAAATGAATCAGGGTCGTGTTAGGAGATATGAAACACACCATAAATTTGAAGAGGGAACACTTAATATAAAAAATTGTGAACTGAGGAAAAGTAAGTTGTTAGAAGGGTGAAAGAGAATTTTAAGACGTAACAGAGAGCAGAGCTGCAGAAAGCAGCCGCTTCCCTGAGGGTTGGTGGAAAAATGAACAAGGGAAAAAACTTAGAAGAGAGGTTCTGTAATGATAAAATTTAGACCTCTGAGAGATGGCAAACTTTTCTAAAAACACACAACCTGTCATGGCAGTTGCTGGAGGCCACTCACCAGGACTGGGAGAGCAGCGTGCCCCTATGGTGATGAAGAACATTTCTATGAGATCAGCTGCACATGGAACTGACTGTTATTGCTGGGAAGGCTGCAGGGACCTGCCATGCACCAGTCCACCTGCTACTGTGGAAAGCAGAAAGGCCAAGTACCTTCTTTTTCCTCCAGCCCTGCAGTCTCCTTCTGGTGTCTCTCACCATCAGAGTCTAACAGAGGCACTGGGAAGAGAAGACATTTGCTTTGCTGAGTCCATCTTCAGCATCACAAAGAAGGGTAAAAGAAGGGAGACTCTGAACTGAGAACTAATAATTAAAAACAGATATATTGAGAATTCAATATAAAAAGAAACTGTAGAATAAGCATCAAACTAAAAAGAAGGAAACATGGAAGAAAATAAAAGTGAAATAAAATAGAGTAGCAATAGACGCAATACATTTTATATGTGTTTTTTAACGTTTATTTATTTTTGACAGAGAGAAACAGAGCATGAGCGGGGGAAAGGCAGAGAGAGAGGGAGACACAGAATCTGGAGCAGGGTTTAGGCTCTGAGCTGTCTGCACAGAGCCTGATGCGGGGCTCGAACTCATGGACCTCGAGATCATGACCTGAGCCGAAGTCAGACACTTTCCTGACTGAGCCACCCAGGTGCCCCACAATACATTTTATATTGACAAAACTAATAAAATTAATAAACCTCAGGGAATCTTAGGAAAATAAGAATGAATACATGATGTAACTACAGATAAGGCAGAAAATTAAAAAATATATATATTGAACACTGTCATGTCAGTAAATTTGAAAACTTACATGCAAGAAGTAGATTCTAAAAGATACAAGTTACTATGACTGATTAAAAAAGAAAGAGATAATTCAAGTTACCTTATAATCATTAAAGAACTTGAAAAGTACTTGAAAATTTACCCACACAAAAATATTAAACCAAATGAGTTCAACCAACATTTAATGAACAAAAAACTCAAATCCTACAGTTTCTTTCAGAGAGTAGAAAAAAAAAGCAGAATGCATCCCAAGTATTTTGTGTTAGTTGGAAAGTGTTGATAGGAACTGAGAATAATCAGATAAAGATAGCATAAGAAATCAAAACTAGAATTCCATCTCCTTCAATAGCATATGAACAAATACCCTAAATAACCTATTAGAAAAGGAAATATATAACAGAAAAACTCCAGTACCAACCAAAGTATACATTAGAATAGGATTTAATAATTAATTTTAAATAATTTTAATATACTTATTGAATGAGCTACTTATTATGCAGTAACTTAAATGAACTATGACTACAATTTAAACCATTGATAAATTTCAAAAACAATATTGAGTAAATAATGTAAGTCATCTAAAAACATATACACTATGATAATGTTTGTATTTCCGCCCTGCTTATTTTTTTAAATGTTTTTTAAAATTTATTTTGAGAAAGAGACAGAAACAGAGACAGAGAGAGAGAGAGGAAGAGAGAATCCCAGGCAGACTCCATGTTGTCAGCACAGAGTCTGGCACGGGACTCAAACCCACAAACCACAAGATCATCACTCGAGCTAAAATCAAGAGTTGGGGACTTAACCAACTGAGCCACCCAAGGACCCCAGGGCCCTGCTTCTTTTTCTTTCTCTTTCTCTTTCTCCTCCTCCTCCTTCTCTCTTTCTCTTTCCCTCTTTCTCTCTTTCATTCTTTTTAAATTCTACATCCAATGTAGTTAGCATATAGTGCAATAATGATTTCAGGAGTAGAATCCAGTAATTCACCCCCTACATATAACACCCAGGGCACATCCCAACAAGTGTCCTCCTTAATGCCCCTTGCCCCTTTAACTTATCCTTCCAGCAACCCTCAGTTTGTTCTCTTTTATATTTTCTCCCCCTCCCTTCTTTGGAGTAGTTTAAAGAGGGGAAGTAGTGACAGTGGTTGTGAGTCACCATTGTTAGCATTAGCTCTCAAGTCTCTTCCTTCGCCCATAATGACAGAGTTGAAAGGTGAATGTATGTGTGTGTACCTATACAAAAAACTTACCAATTTATCTATGGAAATTCTGAAGTTTTGTTTTTTTTAAGAAATTTAAATCCAAGTTAGTTAACGTATAGCGTAACAATGGTTTCAAGAGTAGAATTCAGTGATTCATCAATTATATAAAACACTCAGTGTTCATCCCAAGCGTCCTCCTTAATACCCATCACCCATTTAGCCCTTCCTTCTACCAGACTCCCCTCCAGCAACACTCAGTTTGTTTTCTGTATTTAAGAGTCTCTTAAAGTTTACCTCCCTCCCTGTTTTTATCTTATTTTTGCTCCCTTTCCTCTCGGTTCATCTGTTTTTCTCAAATTCCACATATGACTGAAATTATATGATACTTGTCTTTCTGTGACTGACTTACCTTGCTTAGCGTAATACATTCTAGTTCCACCCACATTGTTGCAAATGGCAAGATTTCATTCATTTTGATCTCCAAGTACTATTCCATTGTGTGTGTGTGTGTGTGTGTGTGTGTACACATCCCATCTTCTTTATCCATTCATCAGTCAATGGACATTCGGGCTCTTTCCATAATTTGGCTATTGTTGATAGTGCTCCTATAAACACTGGGGTGCATGTGGCCCTTTGAATCAGCATTTTTTTAATCTGTTGGATAAATGCCTAGTAGTGCATTTGCTGGGTTGGAGGGTAGCTCTATTTTTTAATTTTTTGAGGAACCTCCATACTGTTCTCCAGAGTGGCTGCACCAGTTTGTATTCCCACCACAAATGCAAAAGGGTTCCCCTTTCTCTGCATCCTTGCCAACATCTGTTGAAGTTTTGCTTTCTAAAGTGAAATTAAAGTAGATTTGGGTACACACACACACACACACACACACACACACCCCTTTACTCCTCTGAGATCTTGAAGCCTATTCATTTCCTATGGTAGTAAGACAACGCTCTCTCTGTGAAGCCCATGAATTTTGGATTGTGCCTCCTAAGGGGCCAATAATAATTGGGAAATTAAAGAAAATGGTAGAATCTGAGGAATTATAGAATCTAGACTTCACACAGGATGCCCTCCTAGAGTTCACTTCAGCCTGCTCATATACACAAACAGAGACAGAATTGACTGCTAATGTTAATATCTCCAAAAAGATACAGAAGTGCTTTTACTCAGTGCTACAGACTTTCAGAGTACATCAGAATTAATAGGCAAAGCCTCTCTGCACATAAGTAATGACTCTACATTGCATTTTCACTTTCCTGGAAGTGTTTCGTTGGTTTGTTGTTTGTTTTTGGTTTTGGTGGGGGTCAGAAAGTGACTACAAGGACCAAAATATTGCTGGCTTCTAATTTTAAATCTTTGCCCAATACTAATATCATACTTCCATATTTTCTGTTGTTTCCTCTCACCTATTCCACGATAAAGCACTGTGTTGTGTTAGCACAGGCAAAAGGAAGAGCAGCAGTGTGAAGCTACATTCTCAAGATAGTACAAGTCTCTTGGGAAGCAAGAGTCATGGTCTTGGTCTTTTGATATACAATCCAATGTCCCAAGTATGAGATTTTATTAAGTCAATTTTAGAGTCCTTCCCTTTGCTTTAGGTTCCTGATGAGCGTGGTCAGTTCTCGTCGTAAGGTGGTCAAAAGTTTCTAAATAATTGCCTCCATTTTTCTCTCTGTACTTATGCTATTATCTAAATCCAGAGAATTTTTTGTGTGTTGCTCAAAGAAAATACCGTTACATCTGATTAAATTCAAGATGCAACACTGACTTTATCTTTTCCTTTTTAATGAGCCCAGTATTCAAACTGCCTCCTTTTTCTTTCTTTCCCATTACCTTACAGACCTGTGAGAGTAGTAAGTAGGAAAATGCTGTACTCGGAATTTACGAGGTTTGCCTGCAATGATTTTACTTTGTCTGCACCAGCCAAGAACCCAAGACTCCAGGGATTTGGCTCCAAAAGCAAAAGCAGTTCTAGTCAGGATTATATAACCAAGGCCTGAAGGATCATAATTGGCAATTTAGGAAGTAAAGCCTTTGCTATATTCATTTATTATTTTTAAAATCTTTATAACTATTTTCAGGATGTGCTTTTTCTAAATTTCCATGGCTGAATTCTTTTTTCTTTTAGCCACTGTGGAACACAGTATGAAGATTCTTCAAAAAATTAAAAATGGAACTACCATATGATTCAGTAATTAATACTTAGTCTTTACCTAAAGAATATGCAAACCCTAATTCGGAGATACATACATCCTTATGTTTACTGCAGGATTATTCACAATAACCAATTTATGGAGGCAACCCAACTGTCCATCGGTAGATGAAACGGATAAATAAAAAGTAGTATATATACAATGGAATAGTATTCAGCCACAAATATGAAGGAAATCTTGCCATTTGCAACAGCATGGATGGAGCTAGAGGGAATAAATGCTAAGTGAAATAAGTCAGAGAAAGACACATACCACATGATTCACTCATATGTGGAATATAAGACACAAAACAACTGAACAAAGGGGAAAAAATGAGACAAACTAAAAAACAGACTCTCAACTATAGAGAATAAATGGTACCAGAGGGGAGGTGAATAAGGAGATGGATTAAATAGGAAATGGGGATTAAGAGTACACTTGTGGTGAAGAGCCCTGAATAATATTGGAATTGCTGAATCACTATACTGTACACCTGAAATTAACATAACACTGTATGTTAATGACACGGGAGTTACAGTTTTTTAAAAAATTAAAAATATTTTAAATCCATATGCTTTGAGGAACATACTGGTAGGAATATGGAACCCAGCAAACTTTTCCAAATGTTGGTATCTAATGCAGAGATTATTATTGTTATTGATCACCCATGTGCAAAAAATTTCAATGAGGCATACAAATCAGAAAATGTTAGTATCGTGTTTATAGGGATCTTTATAGTCACATGGAAATATTAGACATATATGTTATGATTGAAGAGATGCTGAATTCCCAGAGATAGCAATGTCACTTAAACTGAGACTTACAGATAAAAGGGGTCTAGCGATGTACATCCCTTTAACACACAGAGAGATGGGAAAGCATTTTCCAGGACTCTCTCTAATGCCACCTTTCAGACAAAACATCCTTTCATTCTCTCAATCCAAACAGTGCCTTTAAGCTAAAATCTCTCCTTTACTTTCTGTTCTACCATCTTATCATTTATCATAATTTAGGTCTTCATATGTATCTATGATAATTTAATGTCTCTCTATTGCTAGACAGTAAACTCCAGAAGGGCAAGTACCATATGTGTTTTATTTATTAGTGTATAGTCTATATGGTATACTGGTATATACTAATGTGTCCGGTAAATAATAGGTGATCTCCAAATGTAAGTAAAAAGATAAAAGACTATATATCTTTGCATATAAATCATATTGCAAGTGTAGCTGTCATTTAATTGAGTACTTACTATATACCAAGCACTTAAAAACATTTTATTTAATCCTCTAACCATGTTCTAAAATAGCTATTATCTTAATTTTATGGATGAGGCAACTTAAGCTCTGAAATTTTAAGTAAACTGCCTAAGACCTAATAATTAATTAGCTACAAAATTGTGATCTGAACTTCAAGTTCAGTCTCTCTCTCTCTCCTTTTTTTTTTTTTTTTTGGTGGGGGAGGCTATACTGCCTGCCCTCCTTCCTTCCTCCCCCTCCCTTTCTTCCTTCCTTTCTCCCCCACTTCCTCCCTTGCTCCCTCCCTTCTTTTCTTCCTTTTTTTCTAATACTTTACAAATACAAAAGCATATATATATATATATATATATATATATATACATATATATACACACACACACACATATACACATACACACACATATATACACATATATATACTATTTTACAGGTGGTAAGAATATCAATGAGACAAATGCTTGTGATCCTACCACCCAGGTTAAGACGAATGGCTTTGAAATAACCATGTGTCTTTCCATTATCACAGTCACCTCTTTCGTCCTAAATATGCATGCCAGTCATTTCCTTGTTCTGTTATTTTTGAATGTAAGTAAAATCATAGTGTGTTAAAGAGGATAGATGCAGAAGGAATTTTTCTTAATTCCTTCTATGAGGCCAGCATTACTTTCATACCAAAACCAGGCAAAGACAGACCACTATCTCTCATGAACACAGATGCAAAAATCCTCAAGGGGTATTAGCAAATTAAATCCAACAATGTATAAAAACAATTATACACCATCACTAAGTGAGATTTCTCCCAGGCATGCAAAGCTGGTTCAACATGTGATCATCAATTAATATAATCCATCACATCAAAAAGCTAAAACAACAACAACAAAACAACACATATGATCATATGACAATGGAGGAGGGAGCATGGCTTCCTTAGGTAATCAGATGAACCTTACCCAAGAAGGTGGCCTATAAGATGGAGTCTGAATGATCTCCTCTAACCCATTTTCTCATTTGCAAAATGTGTATAGCCCTAATACTTTTCTCAGAAAGATTTTGTAAGAATTTATGAGGCACTAAACATAGTGGCTGGCAGAGTATGGTCTTGAAATTGACATGGTCATTAATAATTTTTTAAAAATTATATTGTTTTATAAAAAATGTTTATGCATTGAGAGAGAGAGAGACGGAGAGAGAGAGAGAATGAGAATGAGCAGGGGAAGGCAGAGAGAGAGAGAGAAAGAGAGAGAGGGAGGAGAGAGAATCCCAAGTAGGCTCTGCACTGACAGTGTAGACTAGGGGCTCCATCTCACGAAAGGTGAGAGCATGACCTAAGCCGAAATCAACAGTTGGATGCTTAACTGAGTGAGCCACCCAGATGCCCCTAAAAATTAGATTCTTTTTTTATTTTTACTTTTTTTCAATGTTTATTTTTGATTGAGAGAGACAGAATGCAAGCTGGGGAGGGGCAGAGAGAGAGATGGAGACACAGAATCTGAAGCAGGCTCCAGGCTCTGAGCTGTCAGCATAGAGCCCAAGGTGGGGCTCGAACCCATGAACCACGAGATTATGACCTGAGCCGAAGTCAGATGCTTACCCGACTGAGCCACCCAGGCACCCCTCCAAAATTATATTCTTGATTAAGCCCTGAAATCAAGATTCAAGTCAAATGATAATCACAGACATTAGAATACAATGCCCCCAGGGAGCTTCAAGAACTGGGTCAGCTACACTACAGGAAATACTTCTACTGGAAAACTATACTTCACATAGTCGGTCTTTTGCTCTGTCAGTGGCACACTTCTGCTCAGAGTTCTAATCAGCAGGAAACCAAAGGTACATGAACTGAGGTTTGTATTTGTGCCCAGGACTAAGACCAAGGTCTGAAAGGCTAAAATGACACTCACTAAAAACTATACCTACATGCAACTGAGTCTTCTCTCATTTAACAGGGATAAGGGAGAGCCTGGAGTTGGTCATTAGAGAATCATTCAGAGAAATGTCTGCTTTATTGAATGAAACATACGTCGGCCCAGGTCAAAAGATATTCACATTGCAGCCCTAGCTGGATTGTTAATAGTGTCATAAACTTGAGCAAGTTATTTCAATTTCTGCATGATACTTAGCTTACACGATATAATACTTTCCATATTCATTTTGCAGAGGCTTTCTGATTTTAAGAATTAACCACTCATTACAAACAAATTGGAAAATATAGAGAAGTATAAAGAAGAAATATAACCACCCCAAAATCAATCTCCCAAACATATGCACAATTAAGATTTTGTTGTAAATTCATTTTTTCAACAATTTACTATGTGCCTACCATGTGCCACTGTGATTTCAACTTTGTTATATGGGCATATATTTACATATGTAATTTAAAAATGTAAAATGGTTATGGCTGTGTTCCTTTTCACTGAAGCTCGAGCCTCATAGGGCTGGCTTTTGAAAACATATTTCTTATGGGGTGCACAGCAATGGCTCAGTTAAGAGGCTATGTAAGAAATAATTATTCTAATTTATCATTCATAATGATAGGTATTTTGCTTGCTTGTTATATTTCTCTTTATTCTTATAAGTTCAGTCTCCAAGTATTTTCTTAGGATAGTGCTCCAGATGTTATCTTATTGGATAAACAGACTCGGGCATTTTTTAGTAGGATATAGTACTTTATGTTTCCCTCAGTCATGTACAAGTGTGGCCTTCTCCCAACTCTTATATTTAGCATCTACACAGAGACTATTAGCACAAAGTAAGAAATGACCATGCAGAGCAAAGTGGCAGGTTCCAGGCTTTCACCCCTGCCTACATTTGGAGACATTGTGGACTGAGGCAGACACCTCAGCATGGGAGCACTGAGATAGTCTCACGGGACAGACATCAGGTTTCAAGGCTCTCGCTCAAAGTAGGCACTCTATCAGTGTTGCTGATGATGACTGCACAGAGCTGATGATGGTAAAGGGAAATACCAAATAAGAAAGAAAGGAAAAAAAAAAAGAACCACAGAGCAGGGTTTTCTTTTATTTTAGCCAGATCTTCTCTGTGGTTGAATATATCTGCTGTATTTCCATTGAAAATGCAGCATTTGGGTTGGTGTGAAAATCTATGTCAGGAAATGCCCCCAAGAGAATAAAACACGTATCAGGTGATAATGGATGTTATTACTAGAAGCAACATTTGTCTTGTTTTTTCTCTCTCTCACTCAACCATAGTAAATTTTAATATGTGTGTCAGGTTTCCTCCAATTTATATAAAATAAAACTCTTTGGGGAAGAGAACACACAGTGTCCATATGATTTCATGCTGCAGCCTCACCTCAGATCTAAAGCTAATGTCAGTTGCTCGTTCCTTCTCCTGGGGAGATGTCAACAGAATATGCTGGTTCAAAATAAATGTGTCCCTGCGACCAGTATTTATGATGGACCTGGCTGCACTCCTGCTTTCAGAAATCACCCCCTTCTGTGATCGCAAGAAAAATAGGCCCATCTTTTGAGACAGGCATAATTTTTGCTTCACTGAACTGTTCCTTAAATTTGTTTTGGGGCTTAAAATCTATCGGTTAATCTGTGTGGCATACCTTATTATGCAATCAAGTTCAATGTATACTGGTTCCGGAAAGAGGCCCTGAGGTCTAATGGGATATGTTTAGTTCTCAAAACTTTCCAAGTCAGATACAGATTTCTTTTCTTTTTTCATCTTTTTGACTTGCCTTTCCCAGAAATCTTTCTTTTTCCCTTTTTACTGCTTGAGGGGGGAGATAGATGCTTGGTGGTATCATGAAATACACCACCCAAAGACAGTGAGAGAGTATGCATCTAGACCGCAGAAGCTAGAAAGGTAGAGGAGGCCAGACTAAGGTCTAGGAGTAAGAGTTGAAAGGACCATGACTCTGCTGGTTGGAAAATCCAATTCGGGACAGGGGAGAAGAGTGGTGATGCCTGCCTTCAAAGAGCTGAAGGGTAGCAGGTGAAGATGTGAAGCTGCTAATGTTGTCTAAACCAGTAAAGGAAACTGGTATCAGTGAGTGGGTTCAGCTTCCCAGATCTCTCTCTAATCTTTCAACGTCTCCCTGTCTCAACTCGCCACCAGTCTTGGGGTGAGCCATTTTCATCTCTTGCCTGCATCATGACCACAGCCTCATAATCCATCTCCTTCTGTCTCTTTTGCTCCCCTCCAAGTCATGTCTGTCCTCTGATTATAACCCTTTGACAGCTTCACATCAGTGCATGTAAAGATGAAGTTTGAGTTTCTGATGGCCTCCTTCTCCTGAAATATCTTGTGCTTCCTTTCCCTCCAGCCACATCTTGTCCCTTAGTCTTTTCTTCAGCCATCCTGGAATTCTCTGAGGAAGATGATACTCAAATGCCCATGTGATTTCATGCAGCCTCAGCAGCATTTCAGTTTGAGAATCTTGAGACATCTCTTTCCCTTTGCTTAGAACCACCCTTCCTTCTTCAAGAACTTCACTGGCTCTCCTCCCTGTATTATTTAACCCTTATTCTTTCTTTAGACTTCACACACACACTCCTCCCTTCTTGTCCAAGTTCCATCCTCAGTTATCAATTCTAATAGCACCATCTATCTCCTGGCTAGTGCTTTTCTTATAATTATATACACAATATCTATTTTCACAGCTGCCCTGAACACTCTGTGGAGGAAGAGACGGTTTCTCTTACACACTACTGTACTGTGCCCCTTACGCATTCACAGAGCTAGCTCGGTGGTTAACACATGGTAAGGCGCTCACTTTATAAACAAGTGTGAGTGAGAGAATGGATTAAACACTAAGAGGAAGTTTATTTCCCACATATGCAACAACTCCAACACTGAAAGTTGTTAGAAAATAAACCAGAGTATCATGGATATTGCAGGAGGGGTCTTCCATTATGGAAGTTTTCATGTAGACAAGAGAAGACCTCTTGGTGGGAGTAATGCAATGGATATGAGGTATCAAATAGGACAATGGAACCATACTCCTTTTTTTTTTAAATTTTCTTAACATTTATTCACTTTTGAGAGACAGAGCGTGAGTGGGGAAGGGCAGAGAAAGAGAGCAAGACACAGAATCCGAAACAGGGTCCAGGCTCTGAGCTGTCAGCACAGAGCCTGATGTGGGGCTTGAATCCATGAACCGTGAGATCATGACCTGAGCGGAAGTCGGAAGCTCAACCAACTGAGCCTCCCAGGTGCCCCTGGACTATCCTCTTTAGTTGCTCTTTAAACACCCAGTAATTCTATGATTTTTAAAGTATTTTTTGAGGGGGGAGGGAAAATAATTCTGGTAAGAAGCTTAGCAAGGGATAGATTAAATATCTGGTCAAATATGAATATTTGAATATCTGTCTTTCCAATTTACATGGAAGGGTTTGTGTATGTGTGGATGCTATATAGCTGAGCAGTGATGAGGATAACATGTCATTCATTCATTCATTCATTTATGCATTCATTCAACAAATATTTCTTCTGCTGGGGACACAGCAGAGAACAAGAAAATAAGATACTTCCTCTCAAACACCTTCTATACAAATGGACATAAACACAAAATATATGAATAAATAAATAAGAAGTAATGGACAATGATAATGGGGGAGGGGGTGTGGCTTCCTTAGAGCAGTCAGAGAAGTCTTATTGATGATGGCAGCATTTAATATGAGATTTGAATAACAAGAAGGGGAAGACGTGTAAAGATGTGAAGGAAGAGAATGAAGGTCAGAGTGCACCCCTAGACAAAGGACCTAAGGCAAAAACAAGCCTGGTATGTTGGAGTGGGAAAACAAATGCCAGCATTATGATTCGGTTTGAAGAAGAAAAGAGTGGTACACGGTGAGGTTTCAGTGAAGGGCAAGACCAGATGAAGCAATTGCAGCTGTGGTGAGGAGAGTGAATTTCATCCTAATGAAATGGGCAGTCATGGAGGTTTTGAGGGGAGAAGTCACCTCCTCAGATTTTGGTTTTGCCCTCGTATTCTTATTGTCAAACCTTTTAGACCCATCCACCCTGGGGCTCATTGCAATTCCTTCTGGTTTTCCTCGTACACATTTCTCCTCCATTCCTAGCTCTGCTTGTGCTCCCCAAACCTATTCCAAGTTAGTATCTTTTTAAAAGCACTGGCTTAAAGAAAAGTATTTTTAGAAGCTGGGAACATTGTGTAAAACTCATAATTTAAAGCAGTAACAAAAAAAGCTATTTAATTGATATGTCAGCTTCTACATTTTAAAACCCCCTACCCTTTTTTTATGTACCTATAAAGAAGTCATGTTTTTTTCCTAAAGACCTTTTATATAGGAGGTAAAACTTCATATGAAGTAAAATAAGTCAACTCCAGCCTACCTGACTATAAAATGGAGTATTACTCAGCCATAAAATAGGATGAGATCTTGCCATTTGCAACAATGCAGATGGAACTAGGGGTATTATGCTAAGTGAAATAAAACAGAGAAAAAGAAAAGCCATGTGGTTTCACTTATATGTAGAATCTAAAAAATGAAACAAATGAATAAACAAATAAAAAACAGAATGAGACTTATAAATACAGAGAAAATAACTGATGGTTGCCAGAAGGGAAGGTTGTGGGGGATAGGCAAAATGAGTGAAGGGGAGTGGGACACACAGGCTTCCAGTTATGGGACGAATAAGTCCTGGGGATGAAAGGTACAGCACAGTGAGCCTCGTCAACATTATTTTAACACATTATATGGTGACAGATGGTAACTATACTTGTGGTGAGCACAGCATAACATATAGAACTGCTGAATCAGTATGATGTACATCTGAAACTAATAAAACATTGTGTGTCAACTATACTAAAGAAAAAAAATCCAATCCCACGCAGTATTTCTGAATATTTTCAGGTGCTTCTAAGTCCAGGTTGGTTTTCTCCATTCTTGCCCTGAACTGTTGCTTCTCATCTCTCCTCTGTCACTTTTGGATGTTCTGTCTTTGCCTTTTCTGGTCATTTAACTCTGTTCCCTTTGTTTTGCTTTAAAATGCTGACACAGCCCCTTCATTCCCACGACAGTACTAAGAAGAAGCTAATACCAGGTTGGGGTGAATAATAAATTTTACTTAAAACCTGAAGATATTATGAGGTCATATCAATTCAGAAAGCTAGATGTTACTGCCTAATCATTTTTCCTCTGTGGCAGGAAGGTTCTTTCTGGCTGTTGTTCACATGGACCCAAGACTGTGGTCATACTGAGAAATGCCCTTTCCTATTTCTCTCATGTTTCTCTTCCCCCAGTATCATGACCTCAAATGCTTATTTCTTGGCCTGCTGAAGGAAATCTGTGATGCTTTTTATTTTTTTAATTTTTTTATGTTTTATTTATTTTTTGAGAAGGACAGTGCGAGCAGGGGAGGAACAGAGAGAGAGGGAGAGACAGAATTCGAAGACAGGCTCCAGGCCCTGAGCTAGCCATCAGCACAGAGCCTGACATGGGGCTCGAACCCATGAACCGCGAGATCATGACCAGAGCTGAAGTCGAATGCTCAACCGACTGAGCCACCCAGGCGTCCCTGTGATGCTTCCTTGTTACTGGCTAATTTATGTGCTCTCGAAATTCATGTCCTGAAGTCCTAACACCCAGGACCACAGAATGTGACTGAATTTGGATATATGGCAAGAGGCAGTTAGGTTAAATGAGGCCATTAGGGTGTGCCCTCACCCAGCATGAGGTGTGTCCTTAGAAGAAGAAACACACACAGAGGGAGAACACTACGTAGATAGGAAGAGCGCCATGTCCAAGGCAAGGGCAGAAGTCTCAGGAGGAGCCAACACTGCTGATGCTTAGATGGTGGGCTTTTAGTCTCCAGAAAGTGAGAAAATAACTTTGTGCTTCTAAGCCCCCCAATCTGTGGTACCTGTTACAGTAACCCTCGCAAATATGTACAACCGTCCAGTCTCCTTCCCATACTTCTGCCAATGGTTTTCAGAGTTGTTCTCTCCCTCAGTAAGGCATTCATTTGGTCACTTAAACCAAACGCTTGTCACCACAGCCTGCAGGGCCTGTATTACATTATCTCTGTTTGTGGCCAAATTGACTAACATCAAATAGATATGTGCATGGCAGGCAGTATGTATGACCAAGAGGACTCCCTAAGTGATCCCTTGCATGAAAAGGAAGATTCTGCCCTAGAGACTTATTCACATCTCCCAGAATATTTTTGGCATTCTAGGAGCAGCCAGATTACCTCATGTTTTTAGCCATCGCTGCCTCAGAAGTATTGATGCCTGGCCTCAGAGTCCTCCACTGATTTTCTTTACAAACCCAGACTTGAGTTAATGCTCTTCTTATGCTCTAAAAGCACCCATTTACAAATATTGATGTTCTGCGTGTGACAATCAGCCCAGAGCTTTTCACACCTCACCGTCAGTGTCCTCCAAGACTGCCAAAGTCAGCCCAAGCAGACTTGTGGCCACACAGGCTGCCTTGGCAACGCAGAGGGATGTGTGGCTACATTCTCTGCCTAACCAGCACATACAGCAAGGGGAACAGCCCCTCACATCTTAGCCAACCAGCTGGGCCAGTCTAAATTCCTCATCTTTATTAGAAACTTACAGACCTATTTCTGTGCCAAGTCCTATGCTAAGAACCTGAGATATTTTATCCTACTTGGTTCTCATCACGATCCTAAGACGTAGGAGTTACCATATTTTACATGAGGAAGTGAATGTTCAGAAGATTTCTGTGGTTACCCAAAGTCATAGGGAGTAAATGGTAGTGCTGGGTTCGTGTACCATGTGCCATGAAGTCTCAGCTTTTGATCTTCTTATGAGGCTTAACTGTGTGGCCTTCCCAGATTTCTTCAACCTTCACTCATCACACACTTTTCTAAACTGTATTAAATATTGCTGGAACCACTCAGCACTTAATTGTGGTTCACTTTGAGTTGCTCTCTGTTTCCTTAATGTATGCTTGTCTGGGGCCCCCAGTTATATTATAGCTCCTCTGTGATAGAAACAGTCCTTAGAGCTATACCGTGTTCACTTTTCTGTACAGAGTCTTGCCTTTAGTGGAAACTTGATGTTTCTGATTTCCTAGGTGCTCAGAATCCAACGATTCCCCCTTGGAATCTTTCTCAGTAATAAACACTGCAAAGGGGGCATTTGGTAGAAATCCTTTCAGGGGCAATAAAATATAGAGGTAAGAATTGTGGCCCAATTCACAGAAGATCACAACTCTGGCCTTAACTCTGAGCTCTTGGTAGTTTTTGGCCCTAGATTAATAACTTTAACTCCTCTGAGCCTTAGATTCGTCATCTATAAAACGAGGTGGTAAATACCACTGCCCTAGCCTGCTGTGAGAATTGGAGGTGAGACTAGGTCTGAAAATGTTAATACACTGTAAAGTGCTGTTCACATGCAAGAGATTATATTTTTCAGCACTGGTAGCTTTGTTATCAGTATTGACCAGCAATGAAAGACACCTCTCAGTAATCTTATTTTCTCCAGGAGAAAAAGAGTGTGGTGGTCTACAAAGTTCTCTCGTTTCAACACTCTGTCAATTCCTCTTTATCGTGATGGTGAGAATGTGTGGGATTGGCCGGGAAGGTGGGGGGAGGGCTGTGTGGGCAAGACCTTCCAAAGTGAGAAATGATGCCTTACTTTCAAAGGGCTTATCACTCACATCCCACTTGCCAGCAACAGGATCACATCTCACGTGGGGGCTGTCTGTGTCTTCAGAGAAGAGGTGGTGTGGTTATATGACTCATGCTGTCACCGCCGCAGATGGAGAAATGCCATTCTCCAAGAGTTTATGGTTCTAATGACTCTGTCCTGCACCTCGTCTGTCTATGTCAGTTCACAACTGTATGCTGATGCTTCTGAACACTTGTCTCAACGAGGAAAAAAATAAAATCTCAAGATAAGTATTTTCTCACTTTTCTTTCTTTCAAAGTGCAAATTTTTTTTCAAGATACCTCTACTATGCCTTAAAACACAACTTCCTCTTTTGACAAAGAAAGTAGGAATAAGGACATGTTTAACAGAGGTGCAAATGGAATAAACGTATTCCCAAACTGTTACCGTGCAGTTTTATTTAACGCCTAACAGAAGCTCTGAGAGTGTTAAAAGGGTTGGGATATTTCCCCCAATGGCATTAGGTATAAACATGAAGGTGTTTATGATTCTGTGTTCCTTGACCTTGTTGCAGCTTAAAGTATTGAATAAATAGAAGCAAAGTAGGCCATGCGATCACAGAGGCTTGGCTTGTTGGTGACAGTTTTAAAGAAATAATTTTTACTGCTAAAGGGCTCGTAAAGTGAAAGTCACTTTTCTACAGAGAAAATAGTTCTTAAATATTTAAAAATGCCTAATTTCTCCCCAGATGCCCAGAATTGGAAAGGTCACAAGAGTTGGGATGACTTTGGGGACCACAACACTCATAAAAACCAGCCATTCTTCCTTGAATTAACTCTCAAACACAGATTATTTCACAGACTCTTCAATTTCTTGTCCATTAAACTGCAGGGACTCCAACATATCTGTGGAAAACAGCCCGCCGTATTTGGTCTGGATTCCAAGATCCTCCACAGTTTGTCACCAAACCATCTCTCTGGTTATATCCTTTTCTCTAATCTTCTAAGTATCCTATATTTTGGCTATGTGTATCAGCCATCATTTTCTTCAACTATTCAAGCGATTTCAGCCCTTCTTGCCTTTTATCCCTAGGGGTCCCCCAGCTTGGAACAATTTTCTTGGTATTGAAACCTTGTTCATTCTTTAGTCCCCAGTGAAATGCCACTTCTCCCACAGTATTGCTCTTGAGTTCCCAAATGGAATATTCTTCTCATATTTAATATTTAGCAGTTCATTTTCATACCATTATTATTTCATTCTGACTTGCTTAAACATTATGAAGCCTCTCATTCCTGCTCCTTTTGAAAATATTTTAATCAAGTAGGTTGAACTCATTTGTTGACTCATTCATCCAGTGAACAAAAAAATGAATTGATTCATATTAATAGACAAGTGTCTCTGTGTCTTGCTTAATTCCTACCCAAACATGTATTTGCAGTATCTGCTTTCCCGTCTTGATAATCAACTATGTGAGGACAAAAATCACATGTTACTCAGCTCCGTAGTCCTTAGTTTCTTTTAAATGGTGGGTACTTTATAAATATGTTGTGGATGGATGGATGGATGGATGGATAGATGAATTAGAATGTGACAGAAAATGATGGAATAAATTAAGAACTCAAAATATTATCTTTTCCCTGGCTTAAGACAATTACTTTTGCTTGGAACCACTACACTATGTGAACTGAATATGTGTTACTTTTGTCATTTTTGTGTCCTTCATAGCCCTTTAATTTGGGGAACTTCTAGGTGATTCCATAGTAACCTGCGTGGTCCATGAGGCTCAGATGGGCTTATTCATTCCCAAATTTTGGCACATCATCTAGGTCTCCAGAATATTCCACGTATTCAAGTTCAGATACTGATTCAGCAATAGAAATAAGAACAATTAGACTTTTTCCAAGGCACTGGGCAAGGTTAGTGGGGGGGACTCTCTCTTCTGGGAGATTCTAAGTATAAAGTTGATGTGAACTAGAGCTACAACAATTTTTGTTCCACCATGAGAGGAACAGCTTATATAAGAATAAAGCCAGGGTACCTAGGTAGCTCAGTTGGTTAAGCATCTGACTTTGGCTCATGTCATGATCTCACTGTCTATGAGTTTGAGGCCCATGTTGGGCTCTGTGCTGACAGCTCAGAGCCTTGAACCTACTCCGGATTCTGTGTCTTCCTGCCTCTCTCTGTCCCTCCCTCTACCCCCTCTTTTTCTCTAAAATAAATAAACATTATAAAAAGAAGAAGAAAGCCAGGCTGAAAAAATAGAATTGAAGGATAGGAAGAGAGAAAAAATTGCAAATATTATGTTTGAATCATGAGATCTAGCCAAGCCTGTAGCCTACTTCTCAAGACGTGGATAAATTCCCTTATTTGTTTTTTACATTAGTTAATATTCAATTACTGTTGCTTAGAAGCAAACGAAACTTAATTAAAAGGAAAATCTAAAGAAAATGTCCCAATATTCTCACTTTTAAAAATAAACACTTGTATCTCTTAGGACAATCACCATAATCAAATATAAATTTAGCCAGCTACCAGGATATGAAAGAAAAGAATTTCTAAAGAAATGAGGCATTTAAAAATCTATGCTCCATGCCTTCTCCTTCACCCTGCAAGTCTTTTTTTCTTTTTCTTCTTTCTTGCATTCCCCCCCTAGTTTTACTGATGTATAATTGACAAACAAAATTGTAATCATTTGGGGAGCCTGGATGGCTCAATTGGTCAAGCGTCCGACCTCAGCTCAGGTCATGATCTTATGGTTTCTGAGTTCAAGCCCTGCATCAGGCTCTGTGCTGACAGCTAGCTCAGAGCCTGGAGCCTGGCTTTGGATTCTGTTTCCCTCTCTCTGTCCTTCCCCTGCTCTCCCTCCCTCCCTCTCTCTCTCTCTCAAAAATAAATAAAACATTAAAAAATACACACAAAAAACCCCAAAATTGTATTAATTTAAAATATACAGCATAATGATTTGATATATGCATAGTTATAAAATTATTACCACAATAAGTTAACATCTATTACCTTACATAGTTAGAACTTTTGTTTAACTGAAAATTCCTGTAAATCCTATTTAACAAAATTTCTTATTTACTTCCCAAATACATCCCTTATTTCCCTCTCCATGACCACTCCTATGACTCAAGCTACCACCCTCCCTCACCTCCACTCCAATAGCAGTCTCCCAGCTAGACCCTTGTCCTCTTACCTCTTCACTTGATTGTCTGCCAGGGCCAGGATGATTTCTTTGAGACACCATGGATATCATGCCAATCCTTGTCTTGAAACATACCTCATCTTTCATTAATCTCAGAAAAAAAAGTCCCTATTCTTCTGTTTAATTTACAGACCCTACCTTTCTGTACTTCTTAATCTCTTTTAACTGTCCCTTAGCCCTCCTTCCTTTAGGCACACTGACATTTAAAATTTTTTAAAAATATTTATTTATTTTTGAGAAACAGAGCGCAACCGGGGAGGGGCAGAGAGAGAAGGAGACACAGAATCAGAAGCAGGCTCCAGGCTCTGAGTTGTCAGTACAGAGCCTGACACAGGGCTCGAACTCACAAACCATGAGATCATCACCTGAGCTAAAGTCGAACGCTTAACCGAATGAGACACCCAGGTGCACCAAGGGCACACACTGACATTAAAAAAAAATTCTTTCAGTGTGCTATATTCTTTCTTCATTTTAGGACTTTACATGTTCTGTTCTTTTTGCCTGGAATGCCCTCCTGTTACTTATTCTCTAAAATAGTTTCTGCTTCTTTTACAGGGTTGAATAATGTCTTTCCAAAATTCACGTTCACCTGGAAGGTCAGAGTAAAATGCTATTTGTAAAGAGAGTCTTCACGGAGGTAATCCAGATAAAGATTGAGATGACAATATATTGGATTAGGATGGGCACTACATCCAAGGAGAATGCCCTTGTGAGGGCGAGAAAAGGACACACAGAGACAGAGAGAAGAAGACAAAGTGAAGATGGAGTCAGAGACTGGAATGATGCATTTATAAGCCAACGAACCGTCAGGATTGCTTGCAACCACCAGAAGCTAAGAGAAAGGCATGGGGCAGCTTCTCTCTGAGAGGCTCCAGAAGAAACCTATACTGCGGACACTTTAATTCTGATTTCTAGCCTCCTGAACTGTTAGATTCTATTTCTGTTGATTTACATTACCCAGTTTGTGGGACTTCATGACAACTCTAGGAGATGAACATAACTTTCCTTGGGCATAACTGTACAGCTATCTTCTTTGTGAAGCCCTCTCCTACAACGCTCGTCTGAATCAAATATTCCTTCTATGTGTTGCCCTAGAATACTCTATTTTTCCCCACTTCATTATGTTTAAGTTTCCTCTACGCTTCTCTTCCAGTGGTCTACACTACATAGCTTTTCACAGTTGTTGCTCAGGACCTATTATCATGGCCAGCAGGTAACCGGTTTCAATAAGCATCGATACTTATTGTATCTTATTGATAAGATACTTATTGTATCTTATCAATATAGTATCTTATCTTATCTTATCAATAAGATACAATAAGTATCTTAGTCCCTTCTGTCCTTTTAGCACCTAGTCAAGTAGTTGCTATATAAGAAGTGCTCTGTAAATGTTATTTATCCAGTGATGACATGTGTCAGCAGGATTGTGTTGTTAGCAGTGGTACAGCCTGGTAACTATGGTGCTCACTGATCCTTGTCCCCACTAAAGAGTGTAGGGCTTGCTCAGAGGGGTTTCCATTTGTAGACCCCTTCATAATGCCACATTCCTTTTTCATGAAGGTAATTGTCAAAAAACCCTATGAAGCATGTATAAAAGGTGTTCTTATCTCCAATTTGAGGGGGAGAATGCCAAATCTTATGACTAGACAGTCACAAGAGAACTTAGTAGTTCTGATTCTGTATTCATCATTCCTGCCATAGAATCCTGAAACTCTATTAAAATTGGGACAAAAATATCCTGATTCTTCAGTTATCCTTCCATTTAAACAGAATGGTTTTAATCATTTCTGTGATAGATAAAGAGAAAGTTGTGGGGAGAACTTAAGCAAGATGACAGGCAGTATGGGGCAGTGGGATTCTAAGTGCATAAATTCCAGGAAACTCTCAAGTGACAGTGGAAGATAGCCACGGTTATCCTATGAGCTCTTATGAGTCCTCGTGGTCATTTCCTATGTGTCCTACTTTATTAGAAACAGAAATCCAAATCAGCAGATGATGTGAAAACCAAATGGAAACAGAGATGGAAAAAAGACCAGTGAGTGCTTACTTTGGTCTGAGTAAAACAAGAGGAAACACAATTGCGTATTACAACAAATCAGTAGTCTACCAAAGCCGTGGAGTTGGCTGATACTAAGAGGGCAATTGAGAGTGAAAAGCAAGAACCCTGGGAATGGAGAGCCAGTCAAAAATAGCAAAATGTTTTTTCTTTCAAAGTCTGCACTTGAGGGGTATTTGGAAGGTAGTCAGGCCTGGGAGTTCCAGATTTCTCCAGAGATAAATAAATCATGTTTGCTGTCTTTTTGTCTTTGGAATAAACTCACAGATATATATGTATCTCCATAGTGTATCTGCTGAGAGAAGAAAAAAACTCCTTTTTTACTAATAGGAATGAAACACAGAATGTGTGAAATACTAAATACTCTCCGGGAATGGAAAAATACAAGACAGTGTGTATGTTAAGAAAGTTCAAACAGGAGGAGCAAAGGAATCTCCATGCATTTCAACTCCAGGTGGTGTACTGTGTGGTTAGATACAAAGCCTTTGTGGCTCCACTGATTTGGTACAGGTCTTGGGTATATTACTAACTCATCTATATAATCTTGAACAAGTTATTTTATTTCTCCATGTCTATAAAATGGGACAAATGATATACATAATTCATAGAGTTGTGGTAGGAATAAAAGGAATTACGATGTAAATAATATACAATATTGCACAACACACAATAAACACTCAGTAAATATAAGCATTATTTTTGATGTCTATGTTCTTTGGATTCAGCAATAAAAATACAAAGGTGAAAGAGAAATATACATGATGGTCAAATGCTCAGACTGTAGGGACAGACAGGCCTTACCCCTTATTGCCTATGTGCTGTTAGGAGTAATTTAATTTCTCTAAGCCTCATTTTCTTCTTTGATATGATGATAACAGTACCTTTCTCATAAGGTTGTTGTGTCCTATCACCTACTTGATTATCCAGCACACAGTACAAGGTTGATAAGTGGCAGCTGTTTCAATTACAGACTTGGAATTCTTATGTCCTGGATGTGAGAACTGATTGCTTCAGCAAAATATAACATACAAAGCAGTAAAGTTTTTCCTTCCATGGACCACTAAAAGCTGATTTAATTCTTCCCTCTAAAGAAAAAACCAACCAACCAACCAAGAAAAAAAAACATGCTGAAAGAAGATGAAAGAAGATATTGAATTTTTAATTGTAGGGTAAGGCTTGTTTCTGGTGTGTTGTGTGAGTGTGTGTGTGTGTGTGTGTGTGTGTGTGCATTTTCCCTATATGTACTAAAGTGATAGCAGGTGTTCTTTTATCAGACTTTATTTGGGGATGAAACAGAAACTGAGGTTGTACAGACCTCCATTATGTACCTTTGGGGTACTGTCTTTCATCAAGAGACCTCTCGATCTCCTTCAGAGGCAGCTGAATGGATAGAGACATGTGGTAGAGTAGTCATTGGAAGCCTCTGCAACTGTGAAAAACTTTAAGAGGACAGCATGGGGTAGAAAATGACTAGAACGTTTCACAAATATTCATCATTCAGTTGGATCTAAATGCATAAATTCAACATGAAACTACATAATGAAGTATCAAGGGCTGAAACCTCAGGTCCCACCATTAAGGCAAGAAGACAAGTTTCTCATTTCTCCATCCACAAACCATACTTAGGGAGAATGACCTCAAGACCTCACTCGCCCATCTCCTCATGCTGTCACAGTTAACATTCTCATTCCCACTGATAACCACAGGGATTCCTGCCACGTGAAATGTTTTCTAGGTGGTAGGGTTTTTGCTGAACTTATACATTATTTCTTTTCACTACAATAGGAAATTATGGGGTAGGTATTAATTTTGGCATTTAAAGATGAGGTAAGTGAGGCACAGGGAGAGGAAATAATTTGTTTCAAATCTCATGAAGAGGAATAGTAGAAGAGCAAGCATTTGCACTCAGTTTGTCATGCATTAAAGCTCTTAGTCTTAGCACATTACTCCCAATCTGCTATTTGCCCCTGGACCAGAGACAATGAAATTAAATTGAAATACAGGAATGAACACTGAGTGCCCTTTTTAGAATACATAAACTCAGTAAATACAGATGATAAAACACAACACACAGACCACGACAAGTTCCTCTTTCAGTACTCAAAGAGTCACACTTTCCTACTGAGTCTTGATGTAGTGTCAGAACTCTTTTCAACTGAGATTCATGAAATTGTAATCAATCAGAGTGAATAAACAGGATGTACACTGTTAGCAGCCTCCCGTCTATTTCAACTGGCTCCTTTTGTACAGGAAGACATTCATATACTGAGGAGAGTTACTTTCCCAAGATCACAGCATGACAGGAGCAAAGTCAGTATAGGAACTGGATTCCAGACTTCCAGCACATGCTATTTCCTGAAATCCCCACTGCCTATCCTGACCAAATTTGCTCCAGGGAACCTTGCATGTGTTTGGGCAGCCTGTGTAAGTCACAAGAAAGATGCCACTAATAGCAAGTAACCTGTCTAGGTATTTATGGATAAACCTCCAACTCTTGCCAATTTTCAGTGGATGTTTCCATATCCATCCAATAATTTGGATGGGAAAAGAGTAGACGGAAACATACCAATAATGAATTGATCACGTAAATTATAGTGATTTTGTACAATATAGCACTCTGAGGCCTTTAAATACAATAAAATGTTCCCACATATACCAACATTTCTCTAATAGCAAGCTGCAGAATCACAGATACAGTAAGCCCTATACCTTCCTCGGCACCGCTGTGGGCCGCAGACACCATGATGAAGGCCATAAGATGGAGTTGAACACAACAGCAGGCGTGTCAATATCTCGATCAATATCTATGTTTCCTGCTCTATCTCTTTGTAACTCCTCCTGTTTCTATCCAGTGGATAGTGCTGTAGTAACATGGGGAACAAATAGGGTCCCATCTCTTATATTTTACTCAATTCATTGCTCAAGTTCCCACATGTAGAAAATTCACAGTCTCCATTAAAAGGCTCTTCATATCTCTAAATAATCCAAGAAAATTGGGAGCATGTTGGGGTATGTGGCGAAGGAATGGGTCAGTGTGGCTTCCACGTCTGGGGGAAGTCACCACAGTACACTGCCTCGCAAAAGAGTTACTGAAAACAGCTGCACACAGTGTGAGAGAGAGTGTTGATCTCTCATCTGGGATCCTGTGCAGACCAGAACTATGAAGGCCTGGAACTGTATGCTCTTTTCTCACAGGGGATCTCCCTTTAATGATGGGCTGCTTTTCTGCAAACTCTCCAAAAAAAATTCTATAAATTTGCATTAATTATCCCTTATGAGAGACTTTACTCACCAGTTCTGAGGGAGGGTTTCCTCAACGATTTCCAACCATTTTGTCCTCCTAAAGAAGGCTTTCAGGGATTTCAAATCGTGCCCACACACGCCTTTTCTGGAGCTGTGGAAGAAAGAAATTCCATAAATGATGAGGGATCATGGCATCACTCACAGTAGAAAATAAGTGGGCAAAAATCTCAGAGATGTAAAATGTGTTTATATGCATTATATAAAATATTTTCCATCATATATCATATTTATATATTATGCATATACATTTTTATATATAACCTATACTATACAAAATACATATATGAGAGATATCTAGAAGGATATTCCCCAAATTGTATATCAGTTATCCTTCACAGTGATATTGTTTTGCTCATTTAACTTATTTATTAATAAATTTCATTTATACATAAAATTATTTATTCTACATATATATTCATTGTAAAATGTCCCCCTTCCTTGCATTTCTATGTGCTATGTATTATCATTTAGCATGGTGTGTGGGTGTAATTTTATGTGTAAGGATTCCTATTTGAGTAAATCCACATTTAAGTTTGTTTTACGTCCCTGAGGTGAAAAGTGTTAGGACATAAATTATAAAGAGCTGTATGTTTAGGGTTTGAAGTTGAAGCCAGCTGCGCATCTGAGAGGCTCTGGGGGAAATGTAGCTGGTTACTTTATTCTCTGAACAAACGTAATTATATGGCCCCTTCTCTTTCTCAGTAATAGACACACCTCTGTTCACCTGCCATCTGCCTGGTCCTTTCCCTCCATCCTTTACAGAGAGATGCTAGTAATCAGTTGTGATGATATCACATCATACCTGTGGAATCAGTGCGCCTGCTCAGCATTCCACAAGCAGTGTGAGGATCGTTAACAGTTGGAAACCTGGAGATGATGTGACACAGCTCCAGAGAAACGGAAGGTGGCCAGAGGTTTGGGTTAGGAATTTGGGGGGTAAAAGTACACTATTGTTTCACTGTTCTCTATATAATATGATAGTGCTTGTACAGAGGAGGCCCTCGATAGTGTATCTGTCAAACTGAATTGACCTGAAATACTTTAATAATTATAAATTATTCTGTATCCTGCAGTGTGGTCACTATCTCATTGTTTCTCTTTCCAAGCAAATTTTCAAAATATTTCAGACAAAGAAAATTTGAGTCTGTCTCCATGAATATTTGGCACTGTTTAAATGTACCTTAAGCAACATAAATGAAAGGGTTTCTTGTGGGGTTGAGGTTAAAAGAAAAAAGAAAAAAGCAACCCTTTCTTAGTAAGCAGTCTACTGTAAGTATAAGAGAAGGAAAACACTATTTGGGGTCAGGGTACAGTGAGATGGAAAGATGTGCAGATGACTGTGTAAATAGATTGTACTCAAAGACTTATCCCACAGGGGAGAGTTACCTTCAAAGCACATGACTATGTTATCAGAGCCCACCAGAAGCAGTGTGGTTAAGGCAAGACTCAGATTTCAAATTGCTTCTGTTTGAACATGATGGAACATTCCTGGGTAGTCTGGCTTCCAACTGAAGGTTTAGGGGATCCTAGGTCTCCCTTTGAGTCCAGGCTAAGGGAGGCAGAGCTGATCTTCAGAGACCCTTTAACACATTTCCCAAATTTTCAGTCCAGTTCAATGTGGGCAGTGACAGACTTTTTCCTCCCACTATTCCCTGGCTGTGAGCTGCTGCTGACCTCAGCCCCTACTGACTTACGTTTGTTTTTCAAATAAAAATCAAGCTTTATTTCCTAACACAAAAGTATTTTTATTGTCAAAAATTTGGAAATAGTATAATTGAAAGGATGATAATAATAAGTACTCATAATCTCACCAAATACACACAAAGGCACGTGTAAGCATGTACGAGTGTGAGTGCATGTGTGTACACGCACATACACACACAAACACGGAGGATAGGAGGGAGGAAAGGAGAGAGCAGAGAGAAACATAAAACTACTCCTTGGGATCAGGAACCCTACTTAGATCACTGCTTTGGATAAATTTCTCTTTCTCTTTTTCTTTCCTCAACCGTACACTAAAGGAAGCACCACACGGCCTTTTCTAACCAAAGTTTTGAAGTGATGTTAATCTAAGATCTTAAAAATCTCTAAAAATTGCAATATGTATGTCTTAAAAAAAAAAACAACCTTGGAAAACCCCCTGCAGTAGTGTTTCAGAATTAAAATATGTGGTTAAATAGATACTTCTTACAGAACCAGGAGAATATTAATAAATTCAATTTTTTAAAAAAGTATGTGTAGGAAAAAGGACATACAAAATAGAGATTTTTGACAGGGCTTTATCATTTTCATATTTATGTGCATGTGGTGTGATCAAAAGAATCTCCTTTGCCTTTTTCTGCTTCTGATGTAGGATGTTAGTGTTACTGGGTATGACTTTACCAGTTGTGCTTTCTCTATTCTTCTATTTTGAATTCTATGAAACAGGTTCTCCATCTGAATGAGAACAATTCAAGAAAAGCCATAGTCCGCTCTCTGCTCTCTCTCTCGAGGAACACCTAGAGTTTCAAATTCAAACAGAACAGGTAGTACAGCTACCTTGATGGCACTGTCACGTCCTTTCAACGATGACTATTAGTAAGTAAATGTCACAATGGCAGGTTCTGACAGAGATGAGAAGTGGTTCTGCACAGTGGAGAAGCCACTCTGACATAGCGGAAAGATGCTTGATATTCAAAGACCTGGATTTAACTCTTGGGTCTGTGAATTCCTAGTTAAGGGATCGGGACTAGTCCTTTCACTCTCCTGCTCTGCATTTCTTTCTCTGTGAAGGATGAAATACAGTATGTCCTCAAAAGTGTGCAGGAAAGAGTCAGATAAAATAATCAATGAAAATAAAAACATAATATATCAAAATTTGGGGATTTAAGTTACATCAGGAATTATTATTATTAGAGAAAACAGATATAAAATTAATGATTGATGTGTGCATAATAAAATATGATAAAAGATGGGGAAACTGAACAAAATTAACAGAAGAAAGGAAAACATAAGGATGAGAGCAAAACCTACAAAAGAGAAATTTGACAAAAGGAGATTATGAAAACCTAAAGTCAATTCTTCTAAAAGATTAGTAAGATTGATAAACCTTTAGCTAGTCTGATGAAGCAAAGAGAAAGAAAACACAAATTAACCACATCAGTAATAAATGAGGGGATGACATTTAGATCTTCCAGTCCTTAAAAGATTAACAAGGGAATATAACAAACAACTTTATGACAATAAATCTGTCAATGTAAATGAATACAGAAAGCCATGTAACTCACAAACTGGCAATAATGACAGGAGCAGAACTCGAAAATATGGATAGCTCTAAACAAGGTTTTAAAAACCACTTTATTTATAATGAAACTGCTTACTATTGAATTGTCTTAGAATCCCTGTTGAAAATTAATTGACTATAACTGTATTGGTTTCTCTCTGGACTCTCAATTATATTCCATTGATCGATATGTCTATCCTTATGCTGTACTATGTTTGATTACTGTTCCTTTGTGTTAGGTTTTGAATTCTGAAAGTGTGAGTCTGCTTTACCCTTCTTTTTTCACATTGTCCAGCTACTTGAAACTCCTTGTAATTTCATAGGAATTTTTCAATCAGTTTTTATATTTCTGCAAAAATGGCTGTTGGAATTTTGATAGGGACTGCTTTAATCCATACATCATTTTGGTAGTATTGACATCTTAACGATATTAAATCATCCTACCTATGAATATGGATATGTTTTCCATTTATTTAGCTTTTTAATTTCTTTCATCGATGTTTACGTGTGTATGTGGGTGGCTTAGTTGGTTAAGTGTCTGGCTCTTGTTTTTGGCTCATGTCATGATCTAGTGGTTTGTAGGATCGAGCTCCATGTCAGGCTGTGCTAAGAGCATAGAGCCTGCTTGGGATTCTCTCTCTCCCTCTCTCTCTCTGTCCCTGCCTCATTTACAGGCACATTCTCTCTCTCTCTCTGTCTCTCTCTGTCTCTCTCTCTCTCTCTCTCTCTTTCCCTCTCTCTCACAACAAAAAAGTAAACTAAATAAAAACTTTTAAATGATTATATGTATTTTAAAATATTTAAGAGTAACAACTATCTTTTCTATTTACTCATTTCTCAAATATTTACCATTTCTGTCCTTTCTATATTTGTAAAAATCCAAGTTTTCCCCTTTATCTTTCCATTAGCATGAAGAATTTACTTTAGTGTTTCTTGCAGAGTAGATCTGTTGACAACACTTCTCTTAATTTTTCTTAATCTGACACTGTCTATATTTTGCTTTCATTCCTGGTGACTGTTTTTGTTGGATACAGAATTCTGTATTGATAGTTCTTTTATTAAAGCACTTTAAAGATGTTTTCCATTATCTTCTGGTTTCTGTGATTTCTGTTCATCAAAGACATCATTAAATCAATGAATAGGCAAGGCACATGCTGAGAGAAAAACTTCACAACAGTTACTTCTGCAAATGGACTTCTATCCAGATTATACAGAGAACTTTAAAAACTTGATAACATAAACACAGTTCAAATAATTCAATAAAATGTGGTGAGAAGTCTTGAATACACTCTTTACAAAGAAATATTACAAATAACAAGTTCATGAAAAGTGCTCAAGATGATCAGTCATCAATTAACTGCAAATTAAATCCACAATGAGGGGCACATGGATGGCTCAGTCGGTTAAGCATCTGACTTCGGCTCAGGCCATGATCTCGCAGTTCATGGGTTCGAGCCCCACATCAGGCTCTGTGCTGACAGCTAGCTCAGAGCCTGGAGACTGTCTTCGGATTCTGTGTCTCCCTCTCTCTGACCCTCCCCTGCTCACGCTGTCTCTCTCCCTCTCTCAAAAATAAATAAAACATTTAAAAAAATTAAAAAAATAAACCCACAATGAGATACCACTTTACACATAGCAGAACTGCTAAGACTGACAAAAGAAAATGCTGTGTTGACAAAGGTATAGAATAAAAACTCTTATACTTTGCTGATGGAAGCAAAGTATCTACTTTGGACAACTGTCAGTTTCTTTTAAAGTTATATATGCATCTTCCCAACCAACCCTTCAATTTCACTGATAGGTATTTACCTGAAAGAAATAAAAACATATGACTCATATAAACTGGAATGAGTACCAATTGTAGCTTTCTTGATAAAAGTCAAAAACTAGAAATCAAACAAATGTTTATAAGAAACAAAATGATAAAACAAATTATCATATATTGATAAAATGTAAAATTACTCAGCTATTGGGAGGTGCAATAACTATATTCTCAAAAATATAATGCTGAATATGGTTTTGTTGTAATAAAAAGCTGAATATAGTTCATGATTCTGTTTGTAAGGAGTTCTAGATGAGGCTGTCTCTAAGGGAGAAACTGAGGAAAGGGAGGAAACTTCCATATTAGGGTGGCTTACATGATTGTATTTGTCACAATTAGCTGTATATTTTTGATGTGCACATGTTAATTTAAAGGCCACTCAATTTTTATTTTTTATTTTTTATCTGTCAATTAAAATGTTTTTAATGTTCATTTTATTTTTGAGAGACAGAGAAAGACAGAGCATGAGTGGGGGAGGGGTAGAGAGAGAGAGAGAGAGAGACAGAATCCGAAGCAGGCTCCAGGCTCTGAGCTGTCAGCAGAGAGCCTGACATGGGGGGTCGAACCCATGAACCGTGAGATCATGACCTGAGCCGAAGTCAGATGCTTAACTGACTGAGCCACCCAGGTGCCCCAAAGGACACATAATTTTTAAAAAGAGGGCATGAAAAAAGTGATCAGAAACTATTAAAAAAAAGTTTCAAAAGTTGAGCTTTAATTTAACAATCTCTGAAGTTTATGTGAAAGAAGACATACTCTGTAAGTAAGCCTCTCACTTGGAAATCCAAAGTATCTACCTGAGGTTGTCATTCCATATAAGCCATATGACCTTGGTTCCTTGAGTCATGGTATGCCCAAGTTCCCCTGACAAACTCCAGTTTAAGTAGACACCTTTCTACTTAAAGCAGCACCACAATACCAGCTGGAAGACAGCTTCTAGTTTTGGTCTTGTAGCTACAGAAAAAATAGAGGAGATAGAAGAGAAAGAAGTGTCTATCCAGGATGCTAAGTACATGGATGCAAATCTTTTCATTTGCTGCTCAATAAGTGCAGAGTATAGATACAGAAGAAATGTAGCCATTTCTCTGAGAATGAAGAAATCTACACACAATAAAACTGTTGGCCATTTTAAGTTTACTTTTAATTCAGGGTCCAAATTGATTGAGTGATACCTACCTATCTACCTACTTGCCTATCTACCTAATACATGTACACACATCGCCATGTATGTATTACAATCACACATGTTCAAAGAGAATGAGGGACAGAGTGGGTTACAGCAATAGAAATATATAGACAGGCTATTATATACATTATCTCAATTAATAGTCTTCCATTTCCACCCCCATCATCCTATTTTCTACTCAGTTTCATCACACTACTTAATGTCTATTTCAATATGCCATCTTCCCTTGCCACACCATGAAAAGGGCTCTCATGAAGGTCACCAATGACATTTACTTGGCTATATTCAGTGGATACTTTTTTGTCTCCAGTGATGACAACCTCTTTATTAAACTACCTCAGTGTGTACCTCTACCTAACCTTTAAAATTTGGCATTGTTCAAGCCTTGGTCTTACACTATGTGCTCTTCTCACTCTATTATCTCTTCATGAGAAACATCCCTCATTTACCCTTTGATGCCATTTAAGGTTCTATTTTCTTCTGGATCTTTATTCCAAAGGTCAGACTTGCATAACTACCTTCCTTCTCAAATTTCAATTTGGCTATCTCACAGATACCTCATTCTCAATCCATTCACAAGTGACCCCATAATCTTGGTGCTGACAATCCCTCACTCAGTTTACTCCTCCTTAGCTCCTTAGCTCAATGTCACATCTTCCTAAGTAATCCAAGACACTTCTCTCTTGGGTCCATATACTTCAAAAATCCCTCTGGCATCATTTCCTCCCAGACTATTGTGTGTTATCTTCTAATTGGTCACCAATCTGTTTTCTACATAGCAACAAGGGTGATCTTCTTTAAAAGCCAATCAGGTCTTGTCATTTCCAATGCCTGAAACGTTTCCCCTTCTTTTGTCCTCTAATCCCATTTTCAAGTTAATTTCTCACTAATTTGTACTTAATAATCCTCAAAAATTTAAATAAAATGTCAAAAAAATCCCTTCCTGACCACCCAATCTGGCTCTTCTTCTTCTTCTTTATTTAATGTTTATTTATTTATTTTGAGAGAAAGAGAGAGGGAGTGAGAAAGAATGTGTAGGCAAGGGGCAGAGAGAGGGAGAGAGAGAATCCTGACATGGGACTTGATCCCCCAAATTGTGAGATCATAGCCTGTGGCTTTTCTTCTTATAATCATTTTTTTAGAAGACTCCACCCTTTCTTCATGCCCTTTGCTTATCACAAATTGCTGTAAGATAATTAATTGTGAAATATCTCCAGTTAGAATGCCAGTTTAATGAAGGGAATAAACATGCCTATTACTTTTCTGTTCTATCTATAGCTTTTACCCCAGTATTTTTCACATGGTGTATACCAGTAAACATTTACTACATTACTTTCTGTTCCCTCCAATAAATATCTTCCTCCATTCTCTGCCCTAGTTCCCTTCATTGAGCTGATCTTCCTAATCTTTTAAGATTCATTTCAGACATGACTCATTCAGAAAGCCTTCCCTGTTGTCCCCAGCCACCCCACCTCTGTGCTCCCATGGCTCCTTGTTTATTCTTATTTTATAAATGTTATCATACAATCATATAATGTTTGTTTTTTCTGAGCACCTACATTCCTCACCTGTGAATTCCTTAAGGAGAAGAACTGTGTCTTTACAGGGACTGGTCATGGTAAGACTCAATAAGTGTCTATTAAATGAATAAATAACAGTGAGTAAATAGGGGCAATACTTCATTTTGCAGATAAAGAAATCTAGGTTCAGGGAAGTGAGAAGATTTTCAGAATATCACATGTTAGGATCCAACATCTTTTTACTTCATTCTCCTTCTTGGCCCTAGGAAATGAAATTATAGGTAATTCCCAAGGCTCCTAACTCACAGAATCTTCCCTGTTCAGCATCTTAGATGGTCACAGGCAAAAAATTTACCAGATTCAAGTTTTGTTTTTCTTTTACCTTTTTCCACTTTGGGTAGAAATTCTCATACTATTTTTAGGACTAAAAGTGGGATGAAAAGGGGAAGAGCAAAAATAGTCTTGCATAATTTGCTGATGGAATAGCAAGCCCGGCATAATTGAGAACAGCCTGGGTTTTTAACATGCTTAAAATCTCCATGAATCAGGAGGCATTTGCACTTGCATGAGTGAAAATGTCAGGGAATGATTTTGAAAGGCCCCGTTTGAGGGTGAAATGTTTCTGCATCTGAAATCCATTTTAGTGAGCAAACTACAGTAGTCATAAAGGCTAAGAGGTTTTCATTTCCATAATTTTACCAATGGTTTTTCAGGAAAAAGTAGAGAAATCCAAGCTTATAAATTTGGACCTTCACAGCTCAGCAAGAAATGTATTTTTTTTATAGTTTATAGAAATGTATTTTAAATAATAGTTCTGACTGCCCTTATAAAGAAAACTGATGTCTACGTGTGAGGTGTCTCATTAAGTTTTGTCCAGTCTCCTGGCTAAATAATTCCAATACATTTGGAATTATGTCATGTGGTAGAGAATTTCTAACTTTTTACTAAGCAGCTTTTGCTTCCTGGATTCCTGAGAACAGCAAGTTCTTCCCTCAGTGAGTTCTTTCAACAAAACTTTATTGATCATCTTCCGTATGTGAAGGAATTTTGTAGAAATGAGGTAAGCAGCAATGCACACACGATAGAGAAGTCTTTGCCTTCATGGGTCAACATTCTAGTAAAGGGAGACTGACAATAAACAAAGAAGTCATTAAGAAGTAAAGAATATCTAATTTTCGTTAGTCAAGGAAAGAAAAGCTAGAAACTGTGGAAGAAAGCCTCTGGCATTGGAAGAAACTGAGCAATTCTTTTTCTTATATACAAGGATCAGAAAAGTCTTGACTAAGATAGCATTTGAGCAAAGACCTGAAGAAGTCAAGTAGCAAAAAGTACCTGCTATGAAATACCTCGTATGCACACTGGAGGACCCTTGACACATAACTGGGTTTCAAAATCCAAGGTCTTGAAAGATATGAGAAGACAGAGGAATTGATGCAGAAAATGGGGACTTTGTGGACAAACTGATAAAATGTCAATCAAATCTTCAATTCAGCTACAATATTATACTAATATTAATCTCTTAGTTTTGTTAATTCTACCACGGTTATGTACGATGTTAATATTAAGGGAAGGTGGGTGAAGGATCAATGGGAGTTCTGTAATATTTCTGTAACTCTTCAAAATCTACAATTATCTCACAATAAGAGGTAAAACCAAGTGTATATAACATGGCAAGAGCTTCTGAGGAGAGGAAATAGGTAGTGCAAAGGTTTCTAGCATGTTAGAAAAGAGTCAGGGGCACCATGTGACTGGAGCTGAATGAGGATTGGGGCAGACCAGTGGGACTTGTAATGGGGGCAGGAGTATGTAGGGCTCTTCAGGCCAAGGGAAGGACTTTAATTTGTCCTCTGAGTTACATGAAAGCTGTTGGAACTTTTTGCACACAGAAATGTTATGATCTGACTGAGACTTCAAAGAGAATCGTTGTGGCTGCTGGGCTGATAAGCTAATGCAAAAAGTTGGGGAAGAAATCATGGTGGCTTGGACCAGAGCATAGCAATGGAGGTGAATTAATGAAATGATAGACTATCAATTCTGTATTGAACTGAAAGTAGAGTTAACAGTCCTCTGTAAAGTTTAAAATTTGTGATTTTCCCCCCTCTCTCCTCTTCTGGGTTGCCATGCTCTTCCATGTTAACTATATATGCTTTATTTTCAATTTCTCCTATGAAATGTGGGAAGGACTTGGTTTAGATGAGCATCCTCTAGTTTTCTTCTAATTCTAAGGGAATAGGGGTCTAAAACTCACCATATGCCTTCTTCTCTTATAGTGGAGAAAATTAATATGAATGATTCATTCACTACAAAGTATTAAGAACTTGGTACGTCCCCCTTCCAAAGATATGTTTAAAGGCTACCAGGAGAAGATAAATACTTACTCTCAAAGGAGTGAATGACTAATTTGGGACTGACACATCAGAAGGAGAAAGAGATTTGGCCATCAGGCTTTCATGACACCTCTCCCCCTCCTTCCATTCCACATCTCCATGAGTTTATTCAATGTGTACCCATGGGATGCACTGCTAGCCTGTTCTATTTTAAGATCACTTATACCCTCAGGATCCACCACCGATGCTAAGTGAAGAACATGTTCTTCCCCGAGAGCTCCAGCAATGACTGCACATGGCAGCTTCCCAGGGCCTGGCCATTTGTGCTCAAAGTGCAATCCCTCCAAAGGGTCCTATTTACCAGGAGGCTCTCCTCTGGGCTGGCTGACACTCAGCCAGATTGCACCACACTCTGAGGCAGTCCTGGTCCAATCTTATTTCTTCTACTTCCTGAGAATCGCATATATTTAGTCTGAAAGCCAACAAACATGTTGCTCTCCTTTTACCTTTCACGAGCAGCACTCCCATAAACTTCTTGTACTCCAACCTCTGTTTCAGTGTCTTCTTCCCAGAAGATCTAACACAAATACTGGGCTTATCCTAAAAATCAATCCTTTCTTCCATCTACCTCATCTGTCTTTTTTCCCTATCTCATGCTCAGCATATGATATACCTTCTGGCACATACAGATACTCAGTAAATACCTGTTTAATAGAATCCAGAGAAGTTGGGTCCCAATCTAACTTTTCCACAGTATTATATGTGACCAGAAAGTGAACATTCCCCTCCGAGCGTTAGCTGTCTCACCACTATGATCAGGGGGTGGAAGGAAATCTTCGTGATGAGGGAGCATAAGGCAAGCTACTGTAGAATATGTGGGATATTCCTCAGGCACTCCTGGCTGCCTAAGAACAAAGGAAAGGGGAAAAACAAATGGTTAACTGATAGAGATCTGAGTCTCCATCTATTTACAAATATTTTACTAAATGACAAGGAAAAGGCAATCTTACCAATAGCCTAATCTCCAGAAACCTATAGACTCCCTTTCCTGGAGCTGCAACATCACCTCTCCACAGTGATGTGGGAAACAAAGGCAGAAGGAAACTTGACATTTTTAAAAGTGAAATGTGATCCCAAACTTGGAAAAAAATCATAAGCAATTGTGATCAAAGCAGTAGATCTAGAGCAGTTTTCTATTTATGGAAGGGCAAAATGGCCCTGAAAGGCAGATAGAACTACATTTCCTTATAACCTGCAGCCCAAGGACAAATACTTGAGGCAGGTAGAGTTTCTCCAGGAACTCTCTACTGTCTTAATGCTAATACTTTGCTAGAGGGGAAAATAACCTTAGCTTGACAATAGCTAAGCCTCCAGGATCCTGTGAGTCTTCTTTAGCATATGAAAATATCATTGGAAACTTCCCCTGGACTTTACCTCCCCCAATTCCTTAGTATATAACCAATCTCTCCTCATGGCCCAAGGCACCTCTTCCTACCCAGGGGTCCTGTGATTTAATAAAATCACCTTTTTGCACCAAAGTTGTCTCCAAGAATTCTTTTTTACCAGCAGCTCCAGACCCCACAACCCCCCCATCACCTAAAAACTCATCATTCTCAGTATCTCATTGGCCTGGAAATCCCACATCCTTAGGGAAGAGCTCATCTCTGTGCCCCTACACCTGTCTCCCGAGAAGACCAAGCATGGTACCTCCAGAAACATAATGCGGTTTGACAAGAGACTGGAGACTGAACCCTCTAAGAAGCATACTGAGCTGCTTGCCTCCAGGGAAGAAATGTGTCAGTAGAGGCACTGCTGGTGGCATCCCCATGAAGTGGTCACTGCTGAATTGGGTAATGATATAACAGAAGTCAAGGTCAAGCCTTCCAGGGCAAGGGTTGGCAAAATTTCTCTGAAAAGGGCCAGTTTGTAAATATTTTAGGTGTTTTGGGCTATGCACAGTTTTAGTTACATAGTCTCTGCTAAGTTTTACAACCCTTTCAACATAGAAAATTTATTGTTAAGCTTGACAGCCATACAAAAAAAGAAGTGGGTCCAATTGAACTATTAGGCCATAGTTTGCCGCCTCTTTTTCTAGGTGACCATTTTTTGTGTCTACAAAACAACTTGGGTAAACACAATGACTTGGGTTAAAAAAAAATGACTGGGTATTGTATTTAATGCAAACCCATGGCTCCATCAGTGCTGTTCCCTGAGCTGACAGGCATCTGGTCTCTATGGGGTTTTAGTCCCCAAGATGACCCCATCTTACTGGTTTCCTAGATTTGCACCTTGGAAACTTTCCCCAAGTACCTTAGTGATTCATCAGGGAGGAGTCAGATAAGAACCAAACCACTCCACTACCCCAGAGCATCCAGAAGGCTGCTCTATATATTCACTAGAGGGGGTTTTCAGTTCACAGAACTTATTTGCTTTTTCTTTCTTTCTTCTGTCCTTCCTTTCCTCCCTCCATCCTTCCTTCTTTTCTTCCATAAAGTTCTTGAATCAAGAGTTTAAAAAATATTTTTTAAAATCTTCTTTATTTTGAGGCGGGGAGAGAGAGAAAGAGAGAGAGAGAGAGAGAATGAATCCCAAGCAGGTTACACCCTCAGTGTGGATCCTGATTCAGGGCTTGATCTCACCACTGTGAGATCATGACCTGAGTAGAAATCAAGAGTCAGACACTTAACTGTTTAAGACACATAGGGGCCCCCCCAAAATTTTTCTTGAATCAAAAGTATGATCAAAGAGTGATTCTCTGAGGCAGTAATGATTAGAGAAAAACAAAATGTAAGGCAAGTGGGTGGACTTTGGAATCAGGCTTTCCTAGCTTCTAATTCAAGCCATATCCCCTTAGCAGCTGTAATAATTCACTTACTTTCTCCCAGGCTCAGTCTCCTCATTTTGTCTTGGGGATTACTGTTCTTCCCTCACAACCTTTACACGAGGATTAAACAATTAATCCACGTGAATATGCTTATTTGAGTGTCTGGCACAGAGGGGGTGCCTCTGCATTGCATCCCTTTGGTGGCCTGTATGGTGCCCAGACAAGGTGCACTCCCCAACTCACAACTATAGTGCATGCATGTTACATGTAGGCAAAGCTAACAACATAAGAGGTGAAGCAAAGTGATTTGAAACCCTACAAAGCCTCATCCTCTATACACACTTTCTCACAACTCCCATAGAACTCATATTCTCATGATTAGAAAAATTTGCCCTCATCTGCTGTTTGTTGGAAGGGCAGGAGCACAGGGCTCTGCACTTTTAGTTTCCTCTCTCCTGTCCTGTGATATATCCACAAACGAACCCCACATTAAGGCCTTCAAGTTTCAAATTCCCTAGGCAACTGAGAATAACCTAATGATAGTGGAGACATTCATCTTTGAGAGCCATTGCTATCTGTGCAGTTCAGCCCTTTGCATGACTCACTGGACCTTGTGCTTTTTTGTCTTCTGATAAACATGATAAATTTCCACATTTCCTGGCTTTAACTATTTGTCTGACAATTATGAAGGATACACAGGACTCATCAGCCTGGACTGAACTTAAGCATTTGTCTGGATGCTTGGAGAATGCAGCCTGTTTGGTATACTATGTTAATTACATGGAAGTACAAATAAGAGGGACATGAAAGTAACACTCTTAGAGCATAGAGAGCTTACAGCAGGAGAGAGGGGAGAAGACGTTAAGATCAATGGAAGTTACAGATTTTTAATTCAGAGAATCTTTTAGTTCAATAAATTATGCTAAGTGGCAGAGGGATATTAGAATATGTGCTCTGGGAGGTCTCAAAGGATAAGTCTTCTTTCTAAGGGAGTCCCTTAGAACCCAAGGGATGTCCCATCACTAGATTTGGATAATGAAAGGATTCTCGGCCTTCTTGTTTCACTTTCATCCACACTACTTCTGAGAGGTGGTAAACGAGCCGGCATCCCTAACTAAAAAACTTCTCTGGCAACCACTAAAGCACCATTTCTTACAGAATCCAAATGACTGACAGAGGATCCACTTGACTGAAAGAAACTAGATGACTTCCCCAATTACCTACTTCATTCTTACTGGGACAGAGAACAGATAACCTAGGGCAGAAAGGCCAGAAGCAGACAGTGAGTCCGTGGAGAATGGACTTTTGGAGAACAGTCAGGGTAAATCCCAAGTCCTTTTATCCTATATTTACAGATGACCCGAATTTGCTACAACATATTTGAATATCCCAGAAATATTGATCATGTTCATTTGAACAAACCTATAAGTATAGGAAAGAGGATCAATACTCATATGAATTATCAATGGTGAGAAATGAATCTAAGGTGTTTTCAGCTAGAGCCCAAAGTCACTAGAATTCTATGATTTTCTGAACCTTGTGAATCATTGACATTCTGCTCCGCAGAGAATGAGGAACATGATGGTTTGAGCTATTCCCCCAGTATGATTCCTTTTAGGCCCTTCATTTGGAATTGTATGAATATAACATGAGATAATTTATGTAAAGTGCTTAGCCCAGGACTGCACTCAATGAGGCACTTAAAATTAGTCACATTTTTAGCAAAAATAAAATTACTTTTATTTCTCAAATTCTTCCATTACCACAAGTTTTCCGTCACCCATAATATCTACCAGACACAATCACCATCCATATTGAAGAGCCAAGATAACTACCCCCAAAATAATCTAGAATGTCATGAGAAATGTTTGTCAAGACTACACACATTTTCACTTAAGATGTTTCTCTTAAATATGTTAGTATTTTGGTGCCATTTAGATATGAGCATAACTGTTACATAAAAAATAAAATAAAACTGCAGAATTCCAAAGTTTCACAGCTTTATAAATGTACATTCCATGGGATGAAAACTCTGATACATTTTAGTGGAAAGGTACAGTTAGCATTTGTTTCATAAAGACACCAATGATTTTACCCAAGGAAGAGCTACTGGAATCAGACCAGTCTCCAGCAGCCATCAGGACTTTGGTGACTTCTTGCTGACCACTGCAACATTTCTGTGCTTCCTATTTACCGTTAAAGGGTTTTATAAGTATATTTTCCTACCCATTTCTTTGTGTTTAATTTTTAATGTGGACTGTTAAATTCCTGGGACAGAGGGTGAATCTTAAACACTGCCTTTTAAACACCCTGTGCCATCTTTTCATGGTTAATTTCTCACTGCTGCCTGGGGCTCATTTGTGCTTGTATCTAGAATTAGCCCATTAAAGGGGCATGCCTTTAGTGATACTAATAACAAGCATATATTACTCTGGTGTAACTGTCCCTTTATAGGATTCTGAAAGACAGTTGATCTTTTCAGGGCTTCTTTTGCCCAAACCGCCCCCTACAAAATGGGGTGCATGTGCCTTTGCTGTACTCATGTATAGCCTGTAAGCAATAGGTCAATTATGCCTTCGTGACATTCTTGACCTGCTCTGTGTCATGATAAATTGATGACCAACGCATGTGCTTTGACAACTGGAGTGAAACAGAGTCAACAGACCCAAATCCATGTGCATGCCTGAGCTAATACTAACACATTTTAATTTGTCTTATTTATCTGGTTGTCACCTAGAGTTCTAGGGAGTATTTCTGAAGGAAAACCTTTCTTATAAGATATTTAAAAAAAAATAAAGCCTACAGGCCATTGAAATTTCTTCTACTTAACCAAAATCTAATGCAATCTGAGATGATCTCTTTCATCTACTCCAAGTTAAAACAAGAAAGAAAACCAAACTTACATTAATATTACCTGTTTAGAACCATAATAATAATTCACATGCCCAAAAAATTCCTGTTTTACCCAAATAAATGGCAATCAGTTTCCAAGTGACATTTTCCCCTTCACTTTTTATTACTCCTATAAACAGCTCCATCCAAATAAAATTCAATATTAATATGTGGACTAGAAGGACCTCAATAATTTGGCCTCAGCTTACATCTTAATGTCTTCTATAACACTCTTTCTCTTGCTTACCATGCTTCAACCACTCTGACCTTCCCATGGTCACTGAGCCCACTTGCTCAACTATAGCCCCTAAGAGTCAAAATGAGAAATAGGCAAGACTGCTTAAGTGACGCTCTAACTGAAACCCACTTCTAATTTCTTATTGCATCTTCCTGAGGCATAGATGAAGATATTTCACAATGACAGGAACATTCAAACTGCCAGGCCAGAAAAGCCCTGAGAGCAATGGAATGCTTAGAAGACCAAATCCCACATGTCCACTTCCCTGCCCATTATCATGGGCTGAACACATGCTGACTGCCACCCATGATCACACACTCTCCACCTGTTCTCTTATGTGTACCCCCCAGAACCTCTTATGAAACTCTAAATGGCTTGTTGATGAAGAGTTTGGTTGCTAATGCTTGAGCCTGTCACCTCTCCCCCAGCTGCTGGCACCTGAAATAAATTTCTCCCTTTCTCTTTTCCAAACTTTCCTCTCTTGAGTTATTGGCTTCTTTTGCCACAAATATATTTGTTGGGAAACAGTGTTGGCAAACCCAGCCAAGAGCTGTATTGTCTATTTTTCCAGCCCCTTGGGATTCCCTGACTCAGAGCAGTTGGCCCCAGTAGCACCAGGGCTCATGGCTATGAGAGATGGATTGGTAACACCATCATTTGGCAATTCTGGAATTATTCCCATTTTGTAGCCATTTGCTACAAAAATATTCTCCAGTTATCTCTTCACATGGCTCTCTTTATCATTCAGACCTCACCAAAAAGACACTTTAACCAAAATATTCGACCTAAACACCCTTTACTCCAGTCATTCTCCATCATTTAATTATGGGTGATAAACTAAATTACTGGCCCCAAACATTCATCTTCCTTGCACCTTTTCCTTTCCATAGCTTCATCTTCAGGCAGTGTTTATCACTGCTCCTTGACTTTGGCTTGTCCATGTTTTTTTTGGGGGGAGGGGGCAATAGTATATGGGTGTAAATAATAGCTTGCTGGTTCCAAATCCAAAACCTAAAAGACCTCACTTGTTCTGCTTGCTTTCTTACACCTCTGGCATTGCAGGACGGAGCTATGCCAGCCACTTTGGCCTGAAGCAAGCCACCTATCTGGACCCAGTTAGAATTAGCTGAATCCCAGACCACTCTCAGATAAAAATAAATTTTCTGCAAGCTACTGAGTTTTGGGTTGATTTGTTAACACATTTTTATTGTTGCAAAAGGTTACTAAGAAGGTATGTTTTTCATTACCCTTATCATTTTAGAGTCAATTTCATTTATTTTTCTTTACCTGTTCATATGTCTTTACCATTACTAGAATATGAATTTCATAGAAGCAGGAATCTTATCCCATTTATTTTCCCTGAACCCATAATACAATGAATAGTGCCTGGAACACGAGTCACATACTACATGTTCAATAAATCTTTAGAGAAAGAAGTAATGGATTGTTGGAACAGTTTTACCAAGGGCCTAATTAGCAATTTAGAAATAAGGGGAAACTGGAAAAAAAATTCACCTAGCCATGGTAAAGAGAATAATTGGAGTATAATACTCTGAAGGAGGATTAAAATCTATTGATCCCAATTTTCTGATTAACACTTAGGCTGAAAATATCAAATATATGAGATTATGTATAAGCAAAAGGCATAATATTAGCAGAATGTAGAGGTGTTTTCCAAGTACTGTTAACATGATACCTTATGATAAAGACCCTCAAAGCTGAACTAAAACAAAACTGAATTCTCAAGGAATAACTGTTTACATTTAAATTCTCCTGGTATTATCACATCTCCCAAATGATGTATTCATTGAGTGTTTTGTGTAAGAACACACATCAGTTTCCAACTCAAACTGGCTGAAACAACAAAGAAAATGAAATTTTTCATATTTTAAAAATATCTCCAAGAAGAGTGAATTTCAGGAAGAGTATGATTTAGCATTTCAAGTCCAACAATGAGGACCTATTTTATGTTTTCCTATCTAGTCTTCCTTTCTATAGTTAGTGTCACCCTAAGACTGACTTCCCTCGGTGTCACCAGGGGAATGCCAACAGTTCCCGAGACTACCTGATTCATGCCTCTTGGTCCATGTCAAACTCTTTCTCCTTTCCTCAAACCTCTGAATGTTAAGTCCTGGCTTCCACTCCGACTTAACTATCTAAGCCATGGGTTACCCCCAAACTAATCACTGTGGCCAAAGAAATGCTATGTACTAATTGGCTTCTTTTGGATAGTATTATCATGCCTGGAGATAGAAGTAATTTACTTTCACTCAAAACATACAGCTTTTAGCATGTGTGATGGTGGGAGAGAGTCACAGGGACCTGCCATCTTCTTTCTTTCTGATTGCATCTCCTCCTCTGTGAACCTAACCTGCTGTCCCACCCTACCTGGAACTCTAGTCAGCCAGCAGGTCCCGTCCATGGGCTCCAGAATACAACCTGTCTACATACGCTTTTTATGTTTATATGACTTTGATATCTAAATTGCCTTTTTCCTTTAGATAGAAGCTATAGTAAGCAGAGTAAAGACCCCTCCGAAGATCTCCATGTGCTAATCTCAAGAACTTGAGAACTGTTAAATTATCAGCTGACCTTGAGATAGGGAGACTATTCTGGATTATCCAAGTGGGCTCAATGAAATCAAAAGAGTCCATACAAGTAAAAGAGGGAGGCAGAAGAGTTAGAGGTTTGAAGATGCTATGCTGCTGCCTTTGGAAGTCAAGGAATGGGGTGACATCCAGAATCTGGAAAAAGTAAAGAGATAGATTCTCCCCTAGAACCTCCAGAAGGAATCTAAGCCCTGTTAATACATTGATTTTAGCCCACTGAGACCCACTTTGGACTTCTGGCCTCTGGAATTGTAAAATAATAAATGAGTTGTTTTATGGTAACTGTAGTAATTTATTACAGAAGTGAGAGGAAACTCCTCTTCCTCCTCCTCCTCTTCCTCTTCTTCCTTTCCTTCCTATTCTTCTTGCTTCAAGGTTGCGTTTGTGCCTATACCAGGCCTTTCCTGTCACACCTGAGCTCTTCCAGACACGTTGGTCGCAAATCATGGCCTTACCTCTTGTGAACTGAGTGTCCTTAGGTGAGTCAGTCAACTGTTCTGGCCTCAGTTTCTTCATCTTCAAAAGGTGGCTAATAATAGCGCTTATCTCAAAGAGGATATATTAGTTTGCTAGGGCTGCTGTGACAGAACACTCCAGCCTAAATGGTCGCTGTGACAGAACACTCCACCCTAAATGGTCTCAACAATTGAAATTTATTTTCTCACAGTTCTGGAAGCTAGAAGTTCAAGGTCAAGATGTCAGCAGGATTTTTTTTCTTCTGAGGGCTTTCTCTTTGGCTTGTAGGATGGCTGTCTTCTCTGCCTCCTCATGGTCTTTATATATGTATATCCCTGGTCTCTCTCTCTGTGCCCCAGTTTTTTCGTCTCAGAAGAACACCAGCCACAATGGATTAGGGTCTACCCTAAAGACCTCACTTTAAATTAATAACATGTTTACAGAACTTATCTTTGAATACAGTCACATTCTAAGGCCCTAGAGGTGAGGACTTCAAAATATAAATTTTAGGAGGACACCATCAGCCCATAACAGAGGGATTTTGAGAGTGAGGAGACATGATCAATCAGAAGACCTTACCAGAGTGCCTAGCTCACTGTAAACCTTACACTTTACATTATTATTTTTCTTTTATGGCAATATTTTTGTTTTTGTTAAGCAACACAGTTATCTGTTACAATCTATGACGGGGAAACAACTCAAGTGTTGGAGCTAGAACCCTTTAACAAGTAGAGGCTGAGGAAGAAGCCCAGAAGGGACCAAGTTCAGTGGTCAATAGGCTGGGACATAACATACCTGTTTCTTGGATCTAACTGCACTGTCTTAGAAATACATCTGGTTTTCTAACTGCCTTATACATGAGACGTGCGTGTTCTACAAGCTCACCTCATTTATAGCACAGAGACATGCCCTTCAGAAGCAGGCACAGCAAAATAGAGTCCATGTCGCATTGAAGGTGCACCCCCGGCTCCACAAAGCCATTCCCAGGTCTGAGAGACTCCCTGGGCTTCAAGGCAGGCAAGGTGAAAATCTACTCAGTTTTTGGTAAAGACAGATAAAACAGATGTGCACTGATGTCTCAGAATTTGACTCAAGTTGACATTTAGGGAATTTAATTTAAAAAAAGTATTACTGATGATAACAGTAATAACGCCACACTATCACCTGTAGTAGTCTTAAATCTAGACACTATGTGTAGTGACTGATGTACATTAATTCATTCATCCAATACATATTTATTGAATGCTTATTACATGCTGGCTCTGTTCTGGTTCCTGGAGATATTGTAGTAAATAAGACATACAAAATTCATTCCATCAGGTTTATGCATTAATGAGAAATAAAAGACATTAAATTTAAATATATATTTATATTATATACATATTTAAATTTAATGTTTTTTCATATGTATTCACATAAGCACATGTGAGTTACAAATATATTTAGTATGTCAAGTGATGTGAAGTATGGCAGAGGGAGTGGGTTGAAGGATGCTGAAATCCTACAGAAAGTAGAGGAAAAAGGCTCACTGAGAAGGTAACTTGGGGCAAAGACCTAAAGGAGGTAAGGGCATGAACCATGAGGATGCCTTGGAGGAGAACATTCCATGAAGAAGGGAGAGAATTTCAAAGGATCTGAGGTGGTAATGTGCCTACTGTGCCCTGTAATCAGTATACATATGACATCTGAAAGGAAGTGAGAGAAGGGAAAACTTACAGTAGGTTACGTCAGATGTAATGGGAATGCATCAGTTAGGTAGGGTATTCACCGACCTTGTAAGGACTTTTTATCTTACTGGGGATGAAGAGCCAAAGGATTCTGAATAGAAGAGTGCCATGACCTGACTTACATTGTAAAATATCACCATGGTGCTCTACTGAGAGTCGAGAGGGGCAGACATGGTGTTCAAATGCAACCTGCCTAACACCAAAGCTGGGATCTTCCACATGCTTCCATTTTTACAATTTACTTTTCTTTTACAATTTACATGTGGAAACATGGAGGATGAATAAGAAGTATTATTTATTCAGGTTCTCACAGTGTGAACCTCCTTACTCAGGTCTCCCTTTTAGCCATCCTACCAAACAGTCTCTGAGCTCAGTCCATAGGAATTCAGATTGACATGCTACTTTCATGCTATGACTGAGCCATCTCTTCGTTCATATTTAAAATAACTTCAAAAATGTGTTTAAGGAGGACAAAGGACAGCTGAGCACCCACCACCCAAATCTGAGGATTGTTCTTGAGAACTACATAATTCTATGCTATCTGTACTCAGATACATTTTGTCTACATACCTTACAATGGCCAAAAGCAAGAACTAATGATAAGATTGCCTAGTGGAATTCCAATGTCACTGACCACTTTCTACTAGTTAACTGTGGCTATTTCCTCCTTTTCTTTCTAAATTCTAATCATTATGGTGACATAGGATTCACTTTTCTATAAACCCTCTTTAGGCAAGCATATTCCATGCAAAGGCATTAAATATCACAAAGACCTGGTAACTCCCAAATGTAAGTACTCCAGCTCATAGACCTGGTTCAGATCACTGCTCTGAACTTCCTTTGGTATAGTCACCTAATTACTTGACACCTTGTCATGCATGTTTAAGAGGCATCTCAAACACAGCATATCTAAAGGAGCCTCTTGATTTCCAAATCTATTCTTCATTTGTGGATTCCATTTACCTCATTGCCACAGGTTCTTCTTCTTCCCTCACACTTAATGTCTAATTCCTCAGCAAGGCCTTTCCCATCTACTTTCAACGTACATCCTGAGACTAGTGTTTCTTAGTCTCTCAGTCGTGGCCGTCTTCATTCACAACCCTACCAGCTTTCATCTTGACTATGGCAATAAACCTCCTAACTACTTTATATCTTCCATTCTTGCTTAATATAGTCATTTTCCATTCATCAGCTACAGTGATATGTTAAAAACAAATTCTCAAAGGCCACAACCAAACACACACACACACACACACACACACACACACACACACATACACAAAACCATGTGTGAGTGAAAATGCAAAACAACTGGAACTCACACATTTCTCATCAGAATGCAACATTGTGAAGCTACTTCTACCTTTATACATATACTCATCATACACCCTAGTACTCCTACTTCTGGGTATTTATCCAGGTGAAACAAAAACAATGTTAACATGAAAACCTGCATGCAGATCTTTATAGTAGATTACTATGCAAAGCGGCGGGGGAGGTGGGGGAGTGAACTGGGGAAAAACTGGGAAACAGATAAACTGTGGTACATGTACTCAAGAGCATACAATTCAGTAATAAAACACATTACTGATGCACTCAACATGGATGAATCTCAAATGCATCATGCTAAGTGAAAAAAGTCAGACTCAGAGGCTACATACTATATAATTCCATTTATATAATATTTTGAAAAGGCCAAAGTATAGGGATAGCAAGAAGATTTAGTGGTAGTGGAGGTTACTACAAAGGGGAACAGTCAATTCTATCGAGTGATGGAACTACTGTATTTCTTGATTGTAGTGATAATTACACAATTACATGTTTAAGTCAAAACTAGCAGAACACTTCAAAAGGGTAAATTTGTATGTAGACTACACCTTAATAATGAAAATAAGAAAAAAAAAACATTTAATTCCCTAATTAAAACTCCACAGTGAACTCCCCTTAGAATCAGACTAAAATCCAAACTCCTTATGAATGTAACCTGCTAAAACCTACTCTCAGACCTCATCTTGAAGTTCTGAGAACACATGAAGTTAGTTCTTATTTTAGGACATTTACATTTTGTATCCTCTAGTGGGAAAGTCCTCTCCTAGATCTTCCCATGGTTCACAACTTAACGAATGTAGGTTTTCTGTTCAAATGTCCACATTGGCTTCTCAAGAGAAACAACATTCTCTGGCTTCTTACCCTGTTTTTCTTTGTAGCCCATAACACAATTTAGTGTTTCTACTAATTAAGTTCTTTACTTGATGAGAATGTAAGTCCCACTAGAGAAGGGACTTAGTCTGATTTGATTGATCACTGCAATTCCCTCAGCTCACAGAAATAAAGAAATAACACATGTTGTTAACACATACTGTTGAGTATATATTGAATAATTTGATGACTGTTTGGAGACACCATAATCACACCAGAATATTTACCCAGATACCTGTAAAATAACTACTAAATTGGTCTATACTATTTTGTTTGTTTCTTATGGTGCTGCCACAGAATCAGAGAATACACGAAACCCTACTTTTTACACACAAGCTAACTGGTTATTTAGAAATATAGGAAGAGTTGCCTGGAAAGTCTGCTGACTTAGTTCTCAGTAGTTTCATGTAGCTTCTGTATCTATCTTCCCATGTGAATTCTAGGAACACAAGAAAAAGTGAAACCCAATTTACCTCACAGGATTTTACAGATGCATAATAAATTAAATTTTTTTTTCTATGCACAAATGAAGTACTGTTTCAGTTTTTCCCCTTCAGTCTGATTTCACTGTTCCTATAATTAGGTTTCTCATATTCAGTGATTGTGGTATAATTAGGCTATGGCTAATAATGATTGTCATGTGCATATAGGCATGCAGTTAAAGCATTTAAGCATTTCTTAGATGTTTGAGAACATTACTTAGCTATATAATATATTTACAGTTAATACATGTAGAGTAATTCTTACTCAACATTGCATTTATAACCTTGGTGAAATCTAAAGCTTTTTTTTAAAAAAGAGATTTTACAAATTCTAAACAAATCAAGAAAGCCAACTTGGAAAGCACACATACAATTAAATTAAAATGGGTAAGGAAAAGAATAAAATAGTCTGCAATTGGTAATTCATATTGTTGGTGGGTAAATGATGCTACTAAGTGGGTAAGAAAGCTACATTTAAACTCTTCCTTTTTACTCGAGACAATTAAATTTCTTAGAAGCTGCTTTATTCATCAAATGAACAAAAACAAACTTTAGCTGATATGAATTATCTGAAGCACTGAATTAAGAGCACAACACCATAATTAGATTTTACTGAGGATGAAGTCAGTAATTGAACCTTGGTACCCTGCCCCTTCCATCCAATCTGGGTGGAAATAAAAAGGAGTGGAGGATAATTGGCTGAGCTCAGTTAACTCCTGGGAGAATCCCTAGGACATTAGAGAAAAAAAATAATTCTATGAATAGTTGTCTAAGACTGTTATTTCCAAACTCAATGCTTAGCTAACATCCAATTAACTGGCAGGATTTTAGATCTCCAGGTTTCCCCTCTGGATCAAGGGAAGAAAAAGAAAGACTGACTTTATTTCTTTCTAATATTTATTCATTGCTCTAGCCAGGAATGTATTCATTTTTAAATAGGGTTATAGTCTGCTTCATTAGCCTCTACATGATGCCAAACATATGAATAAAACCTGAAAATTACATTCAAAATATCCCTTATTTTCTGTGATGACTTGCAGATGAATATACCATTTCTTGATAATTGAAGGCTATTTGAGCTTCTGGGTATTATCCAGCCTGGCTCTTTTTCTACCAGTGGGGGCACTACGTTTTAACTTGCCTTATGATTGGCCTTCATGTGTACTTCTACCATCTTGGTTAGTGGTAGCACAAACATTTGCACTTGAGGTGCAGCTCAAACTCTCTCCTAATTCAACCCAAGTTTACTTCCTCTATTCTTGTGCTTGCTGTGAAATCTCTGCAAGGAAGGTTCCCCCTCTGTTCTGCCTCATTAATTGACCTCTCTTATATGCCAGGTATGGTAGCAGTATAGAAATATTTTATAGGCAATATCTCATTTAATCTTGACAATGTAGAATGGAACTTATTTAAATATAGGGAAAGTGAACATCACAGAGTTATATTTTCAGGTACTAGGGCCAAAGAGAACCAGAGAAGGGATATAAATGTGCTTCTGTCCATAGCCTCTCTTCATATCATGCTTTCATATGCCAAGCCTCAAATCAGTCAACAAACTACTTAACCAGTATTTAAAGAGCTCCAAGCTTTGGTTTAAGTAAAAATATTCAGGAACTAGATCTTTGGCTTTATTCTATTCTGCCTAATTCATTTTTCTTCATGTGCTCACCCCCAGTTAATAAAAACTATTTAAGAAGTTTTCAAACCATTCTGAAGCCTACAGCATTGGTTGTTAATAAAGTTGCAAAAATAAAAAGTAGTTGTTTTAAACACTACTCACTGGTTTGAATCTTTACCTTTCTTTGTCAGGCACATTGCTGGATTAGAAAAGAGGTGTTGAATTTCATTCACTTTGTGTAAGCCTCAAAGGTCAACCATCTAGTTTTATTACAATTAGTTTGAGGAAGTTTGTTGATATTCTAGTTCTGAGAAAATTCTAACTCAGATAAAATCCAGGAAGTTCCCTCAAGAACTAAAAGAAAAATATCATATCGGGGGGATTCAATGAGCAGTAAAAGTAAATGCACTCATCTTTACTATACTGGATTTTGTCCTCATACTCTTCAAATACTATAAAATCTTCAGGCTGCAAAAGAAATCTGACATAATCTAATCTAAACATCTCATTTTCCAGAAAGGAAAACAGGATCAGGGTTCACATGCTGTATGGATATGCAGTAGTATATAATTATTGCTCTCATTTCACACAGTTCACATGGCTAGCAAGTGAAGGACTCAAAAATAAGTACATTCAATGAGTGTCATTGTACATACAATTGAATGATTGTACATTCAAACATGTCTGGAAGTGTCCTATCTTAAGAAATCTTAAGTCAAAAAATTAAAAAGAATCATTTTAATATTAAGAGTTAGTCAAAAAAACAGAAAGAACTATAGATAAAAACTTCCTTTTCTCACTACCATGTCATGGTATCTCTACCCACAGCTACCACCTTAGATGTCCATGACCGTTTTTATGTGGGACAATCCAAATCTTCATTCCTCAAGGGTCTTGTGCATTGAAATCATGTTTGATATGTTGCTTTGGTCTTCTATTAATATTTACCACTCTACATGGAAGTACACCTTGATAACCTTCTTGGTTTCAGACATAATAATACTCATATCCTTGTGTGGCAATAACCTATTTCCCTTTGTTAAATGAGATTAGTTACTGCAGGTTATTCTCTGTCTACTGATTCAGTGGCAGAGGGAACTCAAAACATCCAGGTGGCACTCTCAGCTTCTGGTTCATTAGAACCATTTTGTATATTCTGGTCAAAGAGGATTTGTTTGTTTGTTTTTTTTTGTTTAATTTTTTAAATTTATTTTTTGAGAAAGAGTAAGCAGGGGAGGGGCAGAGAGAGAGGGAGACAGAGGTTCTGAAGCAGGCTCTGTGCTGACAGAGTGATAGCAGTGAGCCCAATGTGAGGCTCGAACTCATGAAACATGAGATCATGACCTGAACCAAAGTTGGACAGTCAAACAATTAAGTCACCCAGGTGCCCCGTCTGTTTTGTTTTTTGTTTTTTTGTTTTTTGTTTTTACCTTGAAAAGCAAGAGCTCATAGAGCCCAAAGTTGTGGACACATGCAGGATCAAAATGCAAAGGTTTTACAAATGGACCACGAGGAAAAATAGTGAAAATAAACCTCTTTTTCAACCCCCAGGTTAGATGGGAAAGAAAAGACACACTGGTCACTGGTTCAAAGCATACACCACAACTTAACGCTACTCTCCTAGGCGTTATTATCTAGTCAGCTCTGTAACTGAGCCATTAATAACTTTTCCACATTTTTTTCAGGTATGTTGCTTCTGGATGATGGGGTACATGGAGAAGTAAATCACGAAGGATTGGGCCTTCTGTCTGCCTTTTTGCTCTAAAGTGAGTTCCCTTGTTAGAAGTGATGATGTGTGTGAGATCATAATAGTGAACAAAGCATTAAGAAATCCGTAAATGGTGTGTTGGGATAAACACTGTGGACAGTGAAGAAAAACTGATGTCTTATCTGTTTATTTCAGGTGGGAAATCTCAAGAAGAAAGTGGTCTTGCATGAGCAACGTGTCACTAGATAAATGATGATATGTCAGTATTGACCTTTATTATTAGCAGGTTAGGCCCTCAGCATTGTTGGCATCCAGTTCAGTCATAGCGAGAGAAATCCCAGGAAATGTCTCCGTCCATGTAGCCCTGGCCACTTTATTCATAAACCCTTTGATCAAGCACTAAGTGGTTGGGAAAAGACTGCATATGGCATCAATAGAATAGGTCATCTTCAACATCTGAGCATTGATATCATTCCATGAAGGGGATAGGCTTTGATAAGCCTTCAGGTGAGAAAAATATTCTTACACCTATGCTCATTGTAAGGGGTCTGTCTACAAACTATTCTCCAATCTTTTTTCTCCAAGATCTCTGACCATATTATCAAACTGTGACCCACCATCTATGTACCATTGTAGACTATATTTCAGGCCATCCCTCTTCTCGGAAGAAAGTGCTCAACAAAATGCACTATTCCATGTTCTGCTCACCAGAAGTGTTTCCTTCCCATAGTATTATTGAATGCCAGCCCTGAGTGGAGTTTTAGTGCTACAGCTGTCTGTTTATAGCCAAGGTCAGTACATCATGCAACATACTCAGCAATGGGGCTCCATTTTTTCCCCTTAATTATCTGGTGGAGGAAAATCTCTACAACGCTACAGGTAGTGTGTTGTTGGAGAGGTGGCAATGCAGTAGGCATAATACCAAGAAAGTTAGAGTCAATAGTTCACATAACTTGCTTGTGCCTTAAGGACATACGTAAGCTTCTTTTTATACACACTACTCCAGTTTCATGAAAAAGAGATCATTTCTGCATGCTCGAATTTATGAGTAGTAAACACCCAGTTAATGACTGGAACCTTAGTTTGGAGAATCAGTTGCAAGCATCATTCAACTATTAAGTATTCATTTCTACCAGTTCCAGTAACTAGCAAATACTATCTCTCAACAGAAAAATAGTTTTGTGATATTTCTCTCCAACCACAGTGGAGGTTGAATTCCTAAGGGATTAGTATAGTCTCAAATTCCATATCTAATCATTCCTCAAATATGTGATTGTCCCTTTCCCTTGGAAATAGCTGTAGGTCCTTGTGAGAAAGGATGGATGAAATATTTAGGATACTGAGTCTTGGATTCCCTTTCATTCAAGGGATTCTGAATTTGTAAGTTGGCTAAGTCTGAGAATTGGGAGAGGAAGTATGTGGTAAATTATATTATTTTCAAAACCACACCTCCATAAATGGAAAAGAATGCTTGAGTTAGTTTAAACAGCACATTTTTTCTTCTATAGACAAGTTCATGGGAAGGCAAATGATCAAAAGATTGGATGGAGTGGATGGAGTCAACAAGTACCTCTAATGTTTAAAGTTTCTTGTAGTTATAGTATCTAATGGCCCTGTCATTCAATACAATTACTACAAAGACAACCTTCACAAAAAAAGCCATACAGTTACTCTTGGACACCATAGGTTTGAACTGTATGGATATAATTCATATGGATTTTTTTCAATAAATATATTGAAAAAATTTTTTGAGACTGATGTCAACTTGAAAAAAGTCACAAATGAAGAGCTAGCATAGAACTCATTTTAAAAATGAGAAAAAATTAGGTATGTCATGAATGAGTAAAATATGTGTAGATACTAGACTATCATTTACTACCATAAAATACGCACAAATCTAGTATAAAAAGTTAAAATTTATCAAGACATCTATCAATACAGACTATAACTGTTCATGATGCCAAATTCAAGAAAAATGTAAACAAAAATACAGATACAACACTATATCATAAGTGAATGAAATTAACTACACAGCTAATTGCAGTCCTACTGTAATGATACTTCTGTACTTCCTAGCTACTTCCTGTTGTGATTGCGGTGAGCTCAACTGTTGGGAATATTTGCTTAACCTGTTTCATGATGCTAATCACCTCTGCTGGAACACTTTGTCTTTCCAGTAAATTGGGTACCACAATAAAAATTGATGTCTTGTGGTTCTCATGTATTTCCATCATGTGTAATACAATACTATAGACTGTGAATAACACTAGGGGACCCATACAAAGTGCCATTCGTGATGCTGGAGGTGCCCAAAAGGAGCAGAGAAAGTTATGACATTAAAATAAAAAGGTGAATTATTTGATATGTAGTACACACTGAGGTCTGCAGTGGTGATTGTCTACCATTTTGAGATAAATGAATCTAGCCTAAGAACCACTGTGAAAAAAGAAAAGGCAATTTGTGAAGCCATCACTGCACCTACTTCAGCAGATACAAACACCTTGCACTTTTTGCAAAATATCTTATTTTTTAAGTATTTTTTAATGTTTATTAATTTTTGAGAGAGAGTGAGAAAGAAAGAGAGACAGAGCATGAGTGGGGGAGGGGCAGAGAGAGGGAGACAGAATCTGAAGCAGGCTCTAGGCTCTGAGCTATCAGCACAACCCATGAACCATGAGATCATGACCTGAGCCGAAGTTGAACCCTTAACCAACTGAGTCACCCAGGCACCCCTGCAAAGTATCTTCTTACCTCATATTGAAAAGGTACCTTTTATGCGGGTGCAGGATTGCTACAAGAAAGGCATACCTACAGACTCTAATATGATTAGAGAAAAAAGCCAAGTCCTTAGATGATGACTTAAATCAAAAGGAAGGTGCAGGATCTAAAGCTGGAGAACTAAGTGCCAGCAAAGGATGGTTTGATAATTTTTGAAAAAGGTTTGGCTTAAAAATGTCCAGATAACAGGAGAAGCAGCTTCTGTGGACCAAGAGGCAGCAAAGTTCCTAGATGCTACAAAGGAAATCATTGAGAAAGGATATCTGCCTGCACAGGTTTTTAATGCAGATCAAAGTGCCCTATTCTGGAAAAAAAAATACCACAAAGGACATTTATTAGGAAGAGAAGCAAGCACCAGATTTAAGGCAGAAAACAAGAGGCTAACTCTACTGTTCTGTGCACATGCAGTTGGGTTTACTATCAGAGCTGTCCTTAGCTATAAAGCTGCTAAGCCTTAAGTCTTGATGGGAAAAGACAAACACCAGCTGCCAGTCTTTTGGCTGTACAACAGGAAGGCATAGATGATGAGAACCCTTTCTCTTCATTGAAGCTTCCATTGATGCTTTTTCCTTCAAGTCAGGAGTACCTTCCCACTAAAGGAACTAACTTTTGCAGTTCATTTTATATTGGACAATACCCCTGACCAACCAGAGCCCCATTAGTTCAACACCAAAGGTGTTGAAGTGGCCTGTTTGCCCCTAAAACAGTATCTTCCATTCAGCATCTAAATCAGCAGGTCATAAGAACCTTTAAGGCTTATTACACAAGGTACTCTATGGAAAGGATTGTCAACACTATGGGAGAGAATGCTGAGAGTGAGAACATCATCAAAGTCTGGGAGGAAGACACCAATGAAGATGCCATCATTGTTATAGAAAAGCAATGAAAGCCATCAAACCCAAAATAACAAATTCCTGCTGGAGAAAACTGTGTCCAGATGTTATGCATAACTTCATAGGTTTTTTTTTTTTTTTTTTGACAGAGACAATCAAGGATATCATAAAAGAGATTGGGATACCGCAAAAAAAAAAAAAAAAAAAAAAAAAAGGTGGAGGGCAAAGGGTTTCAAGATATGTATCCTATAGAAGTTCAAGAGCTAATAGACACCCCACCAGAGGAATTAACAAAAGATGACTTGCTGGAGATGAGTACTTCTGAACCAGTACTAGCCATTGAGGAAGAAGACATATCAAAAGCAGTGTCAGCAAAAAAATTGAGAGTAGACAGTAGGTAGAAGGGTTCTGATCATTCAAACTCCTTTGGACTCCTTTTAAAACATGGGCCCTTTTATGATACAGGCACTGAAACTAAAACAAACAGGGAGGGAGGATTGGTACTGTGTAGAAACATTTTGAGAAAGATGAAAAGAGCAAAAGGCAGGCAGAAGTTACAATGTTGTTCCATAAAGTTACACCATGCTTGCTGTCTCCCTTTCTTCCCTTCTACCTCCTCGGCCCTCTTCTTTCTCCCCCTCCTCAGCCTACTGAACATCAAAACAACAGGGATCAAGAACTTGATGGTGATTTGCTTCCGCTTAACAGTAAATAGTCATCAGGCCATAGAGTTAATAAACTTATCTGTTGTGTCCGTGTGTGTGTCTTGTATGGAAACCTAGTAACTGTACCACAAGAACTGGAGGACAGGTTTCTGCACCATTATCACCACCTACGTATTCAGTGTGGAGAACATCATGTGCAACACTTGTATGGAACTGGTTAGCCTAGCCTTATGTATAGGCATTATGTGAGTGATATTTAATATAAAATTATAGTCGGTTAGTTTAAAAATGAATGTGTTAGTTTTTTTACCATTTTATAACTTTGTTTTCAAAGAATTATATTACTATTATAGTATATGTGTGTCTCTCTCTTCTAATTACAGAAACTGGATATCAACCTAGAATCACAAATGATTTTTAAAAATGTAACAATGTTTCCAATAGTGTATTATAAATAGAACTGTTAATACTATATGCCATAAAAAATATTAGTGTAGAGGGTAGGGTTCCATGAAACAAATGTACTGGGTACACTAGGCTACCATAAAGCAATCTTATTGATGCTTCTTTGCTCTCTATGCATGGATGATTATATAAATAATGTAAATAAATATGAATTTGTTTTTCCTATTTTCTTTCTTGCATAGTGTTATTAATACATGTAACATCTATAGTGTTTTGTATCATATAAGACAATACTTATGTAGCTACTGACAGACCTAATTTACCTTGTAAACAGATGATATAAACTTATGGTATCAATACATACAGTGCAATGATATAAATGCATTTTCTCTCCCAATGATTTTCTTAATATTTTTTCTCTAGATTACTTGATTATAATACAGTATATAATACATATACAAAATACGTGTTAATCAACTGTTTATGTTATCAGTAAGACTTCCAGTCAACAATAGGCCATTAGTAGTTACCTTTTGGGGAGTGAAAAGTTACATGTGGATTGTCAATTGTACAGGTGTCAGTGTTCCTAACCCCTGCATTGTCCAAGGGTCAACTGTATATATAAAATATCTATCCTAGAGTAATACTTTTGTAGACAGGGCTTATGTGGGTATTGATGAAAGATTTATTTATATTCCCTCATGTCTGGCTAATCATCCTTTTGATCTATTTTGAAACAAGTTATGCATGCACTTTATTATTATTAGTATTTGTTTTTAGCTAACATTTTCTATTCATGAATTAGGATTATTCAAAAAATCTTTATTTAAACTGTTGAAAATGTTCTGCTGATTTGCTCCTGCATATAGATTATAGATCTAATATGGTAATTTTAGGACCTCAAAGAAAGCCATTTTATTTCTAATTCATAGTAGAGTGTGGAGGAGAGACACCTCATTGTAGCTTTCATTATTATAAAATACTGATATGAAATCATATTCTTATTATGATTTCAACAATCATCATTAGCTAGGATCTAAACAAATGGGTATCTACTACAGGTGAACAAAATATTTGTAAGAATTATGAATAAAAGTTTTTCCTCCTATAGAGTAGGTGAAGTCAATCTCAGGACTTCACAGTCTGAAGATATTTTTTTCTGTTTCTCCAAGTTTATAGAACAAAGTTTGTCAGATTTAAAAATGGATGAGGGTGGAATGAAATCCACATCTTCACAGTTGATCTATAATAATGGTGATATGCACTTTGTGCAAACCCATTAAAATGAATAATGGTGCCCTGATACACCATTCAAGTCATTTTACTATGGGAAATCATTCATCAAAAATGCATATAAATCTGGAATTCAATTAATCATCTCATACAATAGGTTAGTCTCTTGCAATTTTCATTCTAATACATTTTTCCTTGAATAAAATGTAGTTGTCACTGGAAAATATCAAACCAGCACTTCTTAACAAATACATATGGATTTGTAATTAAACCCAATAAAATCAACAATGAAGTATAAAAAGTAAAGAGCTAAAATTCAATTAACATTATTAGAGGAAACAATACTAGGTTACTTTTGGGCAGAGCACAACACATTTTGCTTTTTAACAAAATGTATTATTAGGGGTTTTAATAATAAAATGTAACATGAGATTTAATGGTGCATTCAGTGAGAAGCTGATGGCAAGAAAAGTGTAGGAGCTATTAGAAAATTCCAATGGTGATTTAATATACTTTATTAAAATAGACATGCTATATGTTGATTTAAAAATACCTTATAAATCTATAAGAGGAGATTGTGGTTGGAAAAAACAGTCTATATTGATGCTGGGACTGTACAGCCAGACAAGTGAAACCAACAGATTGTCAAGGTTTTAAATATTTTTTTTTGCAAATGATCAAATGCTGCTACCAAGAGAATAACTAATCAAAAATATTACTTTGAGAAATCTGACAGTGACTGATTTCATTTTTATAATTTTTAAAAAGTTGATATAACCCTGAAGCCAACTGAACTCACAACTATCCAATTAATTTGTCAACAAACAAAAAAGCTGATGTCAAACACCATTTACAGAAAATGCTGATACTACTAACTGCTTCAGTTTTCCTCTTGATTTCCCTAGAACACTTCTTCTACAAATTTTTCTTTTAAAATCAATACAGTCAAAATGAAAAATATGGGTCCATCAACTCCCAATGCTACTCTTGCCACAATATACTTTCTTTGATGTACTTTTATGTACATCTGAATCAACAAGGCAATAATTGGTATTTATCCAATACAAATGACTCTATAGTAAGAATTAGAGAACACGAAAGTTTTTATATGACTAATAGTATTTTTCACAGAACTAGAATAATATTACAATTTTCATAGAACCACAAAAGACCCGAAACAGCTGAAGCAATGTTGAGAGAAAAAAAGACCAAAGCTGGAGGGTAATAATCCTAGATTTCATGATATACTATAAAGCAATAATAGTCAAAACAGTATGGTACTGGCACAGAAAGAGACATGGAGACCAATGGAACAAAACTGAGAGACCAGAAATAAACCCATGCTTTTATAGTCAGTTGATTTATAGCAAAGGAGGCAAGAATATAGAGCAGGGGAAAGACAGTCTCTTCAATAAATGGCACGAAAAAACTTGGACATCTTCATGACACTGGACCACTTTCTGACCATACTTAAAAATAACTCAAAATGGATTAATGATCTAAATATAAGACATGAAACCATAAAACTCCTAAAAATAAAAACAAACATAAGCCAGGAATCTCTTTGGCATCAACCTTAGCAATACTTTTCTAGACATGTTACCTCAGGCAAATGAAATAAAAGCAAAAATAAGCATACTCTACCAAATAAAAAGCTTTTGCACAGTGGAAAGAGAAACGCCAACAAAATAAAATGGCAACCTTTTAAATGTGAGAAGGTATTTGCAAATGATATATCTGGTAAGTAGTTAATAATGAAAACATATTAAAAAACATATACAATTCAAGACCAAAAAAAGTTTTTTAATGGGCAGTTATAAAATGGGCGGAAGACCTGAATAGATATTTTTCCAAAGAAGACACCCAGATGGCCAACTCACACATGAAAAAGATGCTCAACATGACTCAACATCAGAGAAATGCAAATCGAAACCACAATGATATCATCTCACACCAGCCAGAATGGCTTGTATCAAGAAAACACACACACACACATATGCACGCATGCATACACACACACACTAAAAGAAAAAAATATTGGTGATGATGTGGATAAAAGGGAATGCTTGCATATTTTTGGTGGGAATATAAATTGGTGCCAGCCACTACGAAAAACAGAATGGAGTTTCTTCAAAGAATTAAAAAGAGAAATATCATGTGATCCAGTAATTCCACTATTGGACATTTAGACACAGGAAACAAAAACACTAATTTGAAAATATAAATGTACCTCTATGCTTACTGCAGCATTATTTACAAGAGCCAAGATATGAAAGCAATCTGAGTGCCCATCAATAGATGAATGGATAAAGAGGCTATGGTATATACGTACAATGGAATACTACCCAGCCATAAAAAAATGAGATCTTACCATTTGTGACAACATGGATGGACCTAAAAGGTATTATGCTAAGTGAAATAAGTCAGAAAGACAAAGACAAATACCATATGATTTCACTTACATGTGAAGTCTAAAACACAAAACAAACTAACAAAAAGCAGAAACAGATCCATAAATACATGGGTTGTATAAATCTCATGGTTTCCAGAAGAGAGGGTATGGGGGGGTGGTGAGAAAAATGCTAATGAGAAATAGGAGGTACAGGCTTCTAGATTCATTCCAGATATAGAATGAAAAACTTACAAGGATGAAAGATGCAGCATAGGAAATACAGTCAATGACATTGTAACAATGTTGTAAGGTGACAGGCAGTAGCTACAACCGTGATGAGTAGAACATAACATACAGAGCTGCTGAATTCCTATGTTGTCCACCAGAAACTAATGCTACACGTGTGTCAACTATACTTCAACAGAAAAAAAAGAGAGGAAAAAAGTTCATAAATTAAATGGCATGGAATTATTCCCGTTTTATGTCCTGCTTCAGAAAAACACACTCTGATTCCAGACGTTGTTTTAAATAGCTCCTCCAATGAACCAGGGGGAAAAATACATTTAAAATGAACTCATTCCTAAGCATATAAGATCCCAAGTAGGAATGACATTAATCCATATCTGCTTTCTGTCCTCACCTACAATTTTTTGAAGTACCTATTATATGAGAAAAGCTTTTGTATATTGTATTAGATCCCCACTGCTACTACAACAAATTATCACAAATTTAGTGGGGTAAAAATATGCAAACTTATTATCTTATCAATTCCAGAGGTCAGAAGTCCTAAAATCAAGTTGTCAATAGGGCATTATTATAAGCAGAGCCCCTAGGCAAGAATCTATTACCCTGTCCTTCTCAGGTTTTTAAGAGGCTGCCTGTACTACATGGGTTATGTGCCCTCTCCCCATCTTCAAACCCAGTAGGATAGTGTATTGCAATTTCTCTTTCTCTTTCTCCCAGTCTCTCAGTCTTTTTCTGTCTCTCTGTCTCTGTTTCTCTTCTGCTGCCACTGCCATATGTCCATCTCAGATTATCCTGTCATCATGTAGTCTTCTTTGACTTGACCCATTAGCCTCTCTTTTACAAATACTTTTGGGGCCCATACAAATAATCTCAGGATCATCTCCCCACATGAAGACCATTAATTTAATCATAGGTGCAAAGTCTCTTTTGCTATGTAAGTAAGATAACATAATCACTGGTTCTGGGCAATAGGATATGGGCATTTTGGAGGTAAGGAGCATTATTCAGCTTACCAAATAAATTCAAGATATCAATTTGTTTTATTTTCACTTTCTGTTTACTTAGAAAAACTGCTCAGATATTAATTCATTCAGTTTTTTGTACTTTCTGAGCAAAACTGATACTACATTGCGGTGGTGGTCCATTAATGAAACAAAATTATATCAGCACTCATATACGCTAAGTCCCAAGGACACTACTGGAGACAATGAGGAATATGGAAGACAGATCCATGCTCTCAAGGAGTTTACAGTGTATTGAGAAAAACAGCCAGGTAGACAGGCAATTGCGTTATAGTTTACCAAGTACTTTGGGATTGACAAGAATAGATACCTAACCATAGACCTAAGAAACCAGGGAAGGCATCAAGGTTGAAACCTGAAAGATAAATAGAAAAAGGGATTATGGAGAGCATAGCATTCCAGACCGAGGAAACAGTATTTTCAGAGGCAGAGAGGCCAGGGAGAGCAAAGTGCATTTAATGATGTACAGATAGTTCTGTAATATAGCTGTGAAGGAGAGAAGGGAGAAGAAAGGTGACAACAAGGTAGTTAAGGGCCAGCTATTAAGAAATTTAAGTGAGACCTTTCCTAATTAGATGTTTATGTTACAAAGACTATTCTGGTTACCGGACAGAAAATTTACTGTAGAAATACAAGATGTGGGACAGAAAGCAAATTTAAGGAGTTTTTCTAGAGTCAATTACTCCTTGTAAATGTCTAGAAATCATTTTTTAGATTATCTTTCCAGTTCTATTTTGAATCCACCTCCCATTCAACATTTAGGTGACTTATTTTCTAGACGTGCCAACCTCCTTCCTCCAGGGCCCTAATGCAAGTTCTACTCTCTGCTTGGAATACTCCTCCCTCTCTTGACTTGGGAAACAATCCTCATGATTTACTCTTGAAAGTCCTTCTTCCAAATCACTCTGCCTGGAGCTGTTCTTCTTTTATGTCTGTGATTTATAAATCATTTACCTGAATTTATCATAATGTCTGACACCTTTTATTTGTGATATTTATTATACTTGCGATGAACTTTTATGGTCTTTCAGCCTGATACACTATAAATCTCATGTGGGCGGGATGAACCAAGTCTTTCAAAGGGCTATTTCTCCAGAGCTTAAACAAGTGCCTTGTACTCCACATGCATTCAACAAGTATTCATTGAGTGAATGAATCAAAGAAAGAATACATAAATACAATAAATTAAATGGAATGATTTGGACCAAAGACCAATGTTTCTTCAGTTAAAATTCCAAAAATTAAAATTCATAGTAAAGTGACACTTGGTTTCTAGCCATTAATATTAATTGTGGCTCTATATTAAAAAAAATGTTTCGGGGCATCTGGGTGGCTCAGTCGGTTAAGCATCCAACTATGGCTCAGGTCATGATCTCACAGCTCATGGGTTCCAGCCCCACATCAGGATCTGTGCTGGCAGCTCAGAGCCTGGAGCTTGCTTCAGATTCTGTGTCTTCCTCTCTCTCTGCCCCTCCCCTGCTAACACACTCTCTCTCAACCATAAATAAAACTTTTTTAATTAAAAAAATGTTTATGAAAGCACATTGTGCAAACAGAAAATGTACATATCGTAAATATGTCCCCGATGAACTGTCCTAACTTGAATAGCTTCATACAACCAGCATCCAGAAAAAGGTAAGAATATTGTCAGTCTTCCAGAAGCATCCTTCCTCTTTGCATTTAGTTACTATCCTATACCTGCAAGAGCAATCACTATCCTGACTGCTAACAACATACCTTAGCTTTGTCTGTTATTTCTTTTTCTTCCTTTTTCCTGTAGAAGGAGTTATTCTGTATACATCTTATGGTATATCTGTTTTTTCCCTCACAGTCATTATGTTAAAATTTAACAACATAACTATAGTCTACCTTTTAAAAATGTTTATTGAGACATGATTCACACATGATACAATTCATTGATTTAAAATATATAGTTCATCTCAGACTTTAGCTGCTACAAGGTTGTAATCACCAAGACAGTATGGTACTGGCACAAAAACAGACATATAGACCAATGGAATAAAATAGAGATCCCAGAATTGGGTGCACAAATGTATGGCCAACTAATCCTTGACAAAGCAGGAAGAGTACCCAATGGAAAAAAGACATTCTCTTTAGCAAATAGTGCTGGGAAAACTGGACAGTGGAATGTAGAAGAATGAAACTAGACCATTTTCTTATACCATACATAAAAATAAACTCAAAATGGATGAAATACCTGAATGTGAGAGAGGAAACTATCAAAACCCTAGAGGATAAAGTAGGCAACAACGGCTTTGACCTCAGCTGCGGCAACTTCTTACTCCACATGTCTCCAAAGGCAAGGGAAATAAAAGCAAAAATGAACTAGTGGGACCTCATCAAGATAAAAAGCTTCTGCACTGCAAAGCAAACAATCAAAAAAACTAATAGGCAACAGACAGCATGGGAAAAGATGGTTGCAAATGGCATATTGGATAAAGGGCTAGTATCCAAAATCTATAAGGAACTCACCAAACTCCACACCTGAAAAATGAATAATCCAGTGAAGAAATGGGCAGAAGACATGAACAGACACTTCTCCAAAGAGGACATCCAGATGGCCAACAGGCACATGAAACGATGCTCAGCATCACTCAGCATCAGGGACATACAAATCAAAATCACACTGAGATACCACCTCACACTGGTCAGAGTGGCTAAAATGAACAAATCAAGAGTCTACAGATGCTGGTGAGGATGTGGAGAAACGGGCACCCTCCTAAACTGTCGGTGGGAATGTAAACTGGTACAGCCGCTCTGGAAAACAGTGTGGAGGTTCCTCAAAAAACTATCAATAGAACTCCCCTGTGTCCCAGCAATGGCACTGCTGGGGATCTACCCAAGGGATACAGAAGTGCTGATGCACAGGGGCACATGTACCCCAATGTTCATAGCAGCACTTTCAACAAAAGCCAAATCATAGAAAGAGCCTAAATGTCCAACAACAGTTGAATGGATAAAGAAGATGTGGTATATATATACAACGGAATACTACATGGCAATGAGAAAGAATGAAATCATGCCATTTGCAGCAACGTGGCTGGAACTGGAAGGTATTATGTTGAGTGAAATAAGTGAGTCAGAGAAGGACAGATATTATATGTTTTCACTCATATGTGGAACCTGAGAAACTTAACAGAAGACCATGGGGGAAAGGAAGGGGGGAAAATAGTTACAAACAGAGAGGGAGGGAGGCAAACCATAAGACACTCTTAAATATGGAGAACAAACTAAGGGTTGATGGGGTGGTGAGTGAGAGGGGAAAATGGGTGATGGGCATTGAAGAGGGCACTTGTTGGGATGAGCACTGGGTGTTGTATGCAAATGATGAACCACGGGAATCTACCCCCAAAACCAAGAGCACACTTTAAACACTGTACATTAGCCAATTTGACAGTAAATTATATTAAAATAAATAAAGAAAATATATAGTTCAATGACAATCTGTCTTTAGAGCACATCTGTCCTTTTGAGAAGAAACTGTATAGCCATTAGCAGTTGCTTTCATTTCCCCCCACATCCGACCCTTAGACCTATGGAATCAGTAATATACCTTTTGTTTCTAGAGACAGATATGGACCCATTATGGATATTCGGTACAAATGGAATCATTTGTGACTGGCTCCTTTACCACTCCTTTTTATTGCCAAATTTTCTACTATATGGAAATTCCACACTCTATCAACTCATTATTTGATGAGCATTTTGGTGTTTACACCTTTTGGCTCTTATGCATAATGCTATTATAAACAACTTTATACAAGATTGTGTGTAGATGTATGCTTTCAATTTTCTTGGATATGTGACTTGAGATAGAATTGCTGTGTCACATGGTAACTTTATATTTAATCTTTTGAGGGATTGCCAGCATTTTTACAAAGTGGCTGCAGCATTTTATATTACCACGAGCAAAGGAGGGGAGTTCTGACTTTTGTCCAACTTTGCCAGCCTTGATCTGATTTTTGCCTATGGTCATCCTAGTGGGTGTGAAGCAGGTTCTCATTGTAATGTTAATCTGTTTCCTTAATGACTAATAATGTTGAACATCTCTTAAGGGGCTTATTGGCCAATTGTATGTCTTTTTTATTTTTTGAAGAAATGTTTATTAAATACATCGTATGAACTTTTTGTCCTTTTTACTGTGTTATAGGAAGACAGTCAAATGAGCTATATCATAAATAGTTTCTCCCATCCTGAGGGGTGTCTTTTCACTTTCTTTGTAGTGTCCAGGCTTAGACTGTTTTTTCCTTGTTTTCTTTTAGTCTGGGTACTTAGGGGTTATGACTACATCAGTATAAGCCACTTATTGGTCAGATAAGTCAAGCTCCCTTAAGCAGATTTTTACCTTTTGCCATTTGAGGTCTCTGTGCCTTAGAGGCTACTTTCATAGTTCATGAAGTTTGCATTGTTTTGCTCCATGTTCAGCCAGGGATTAGTGGTTTGAAGGTTTCCTGATCTTTCTTGAGAGGGTATGGCCTTGGACATGGACACAGTCTTCCACAGAATCACAGGGATGAGTGTGATTTTATTTTTAAGACTGGATTTCTGGAAGTTGCTCCTGGGTTAGTACAGCTTATCATTCAGTCAGTGTTTGGTCAGAGGTTTAAGCCCAACCTGACAGTAGGTCTTCTATTCTGTTTGGATGAGTTCATGGGCAGCTTTCAAACCTGGCCACAGCCTAATCTTAATGCTCCTGTGTACAGGTAGCCTCGTCCATTTCAGGACATCCTTCCTGACCCCTAAAGTTGGCCATGATCCACAGGGGATCTTCTTACCTTTTATCTTTCCCAAATTTTCTCTGCTACACTTCTGGATGTCCTACTGTTTTTGCATGTATCTTGAAGCCAACATCCTCCTCTTAATTACTTTGTGCCAAAATTCTATGTTTTTTGACACCACATCTATTCATGGGCATCTCAACATGTCATTCCAAGTGAAGTCAGTCCCTCAAGTGGAACTGAGGAGCTCTTCCTCCTTAGGGCCTGATTTTTGCCCTGGGCAGAAATCCTGCATGCTTGCACCAGAGCTGGGGACAAGGACTTCCTCTCCTGAGGTGATACCCTCTACTCTACAAACTAACAATGTGGGTGATGGCAGCCCCTAAGCTCCTCCCATCATGGAACATTTAGTTGGGGCAGGGACAGTCAGGGCTCCGTTATTAGCCTCCTGTGCCGAGTAGAGCTTCTGTCCTACAAGTGAGATTTGGGTTGGGGGAAGTAGACCCCATTACCTCTGCCATGCCTGCCTGTAATAGAGCTTTTGCAATAGAGCTCTGGATGGGGATCAGAAAGGTTGGCAGGACAGTAAACCCAGCTTTTCTAGGCCTTACCTGACTGAAATAGAGTAGCGGGGGTAATTTCCTAACCACTTGCTGGGGAGAGTGTAAAGAAAAGGAATAAATGCCGTAGACTTTGATTGTGTGGAGACTTAGCAGATTTTTATGAATGAATTTTGCTTTTCCATTTACTGTGTGCCCTTACTACATTTCCCCAAGACTTTATATGATGTCTTGTTTTTAAAATATATCACTAATTAAATTGTTTTGTTGGGATAGGGTCCATCCATCTTCTTACTTCACCATATTGGAATTTCTGTTCTACCTACCCTCCATAGTTTATACTCCTTGTCATTTGCTCAATGCTATATAAGAACTTTTTGTTCTGGGGTGCCTGGGTGGCTCAGTCGGTTGGGCATCCAACTTGGCTCAGGTCGTGATCTCACAGTTCATGAGTTCGAGCCTCATGTAGGGCTCTGTGCTGACAGCCCAGAGCCTGAAGCCTGCTTCGGATTCTGTGTGTCCCTCTGTCTTTGTCCCTGCCCTGTTCACGCTCTGTCTCTGTCTCTCTCTCAAAAATAAATAAACATTACAAAAAAAAAAACCTTTTTGTTTCTTTAGGTACCTATATCATTTTATGTTGAAAGACATTTATGTAGCCTCTAGTTTGTGGTATTGTAAACTGTTCTTACAGTGTATTCATACCTTTTGCTGAAAATTCATGTCTTTATACATTTCTGTCTGATATACACACAGGTGTGGAACTGCTGGTCATGTTATGTGTGTGTTTAGCATGAATGTGTACCACTGAATAGTTTTCTAAAATTGTTGGAGCAATTTACACTCCCACCAAAAGCTTATGAAAATCCCAGATGTTCCATATCTTCACTGATGGTGGATGTTTTTTGTCTATTTTGTTGTAGTCATTCTCGTGTATGTGCAGGGAAGTACTGTGCTGTGTCTCTCGTTCACATTTCTCTGATGCTAACAGCACTGGCCGCAGTTTTGTCTTCATACTCTTAGTGAGCTTTGGGATTGTTCTCTTTGAAAATTATAAATTATATGTCTGAGGTTTTTTGCCCATTTTTCTGTTGGACTATCTGTCTTGTTAACTGATTAGTATAAATCCATATTCTGAGTATGTGATTATTTTTTAAAGGAAAGTAAGATAAAATATATAAATAATGAATCTGATAGATATATTTTGAGATGACATTAAGAAAATTTCAAAACTAAGAGGCAGTTTTTAAGAGTTAATAAATACTCTTAAAAATAAGTGAGGCAATTTAGAAGCAGAAAAATATTCTGAACTTACATTGGTTATGGTCACGTAGGGTGTGGATATTACTAAAGATTGGATGTATCTCTACTCTAAAAATTGTATAACAATAAGCACTAATTTTCAGTGAGTTCCAGGCACTTTGTTAAGTGCTTTGCATCCATCATACTTAATTCTTCCCATCCTGCAGGGAAGATTATGTTAAGTTCTAAGGGAGGCAACTGAGGCAAATTTGCCCAAGATGATATATTGGGACTAAGGATTATTGACTCCGTAAACCCAGGGAGTAATGAAATACTACAGAAAAAGACCAACCAGTCTTTTAAATAAACAGAGCCACTGACGAACAAAGCAGCTTTAAGAGACAGAATGTAGGTCCTAAAAGAAAATGTTAAATACAGTGTTATTTTTCTTGAAGAAAAAAAAACTTTTGTCTTTAATGCTTTTAAGTACACAAAGATCTTTTAGGGAAGAAAAATCCTTGGAAACTCTAAGATATGGAAATGGATGCATATTGAAGCAAGGAAGATTTCACTTATTAACAATAACTTCCCTGCTTACGACTGATAGCAATTCAAAAATTATTGAGCAGAGCATTCAAAGTCTAACCTCATTACTTTATTGCTGAGTACTCCTTTCAGCCCCCCGTTAAAGCCCAGTAAACTTCTGGGTGCCAAATGCACTTCCATATCTCTCTGACTTTCTGTCTTATGTCCCCTTCTTCATTTGACATCTTACTTCTACAAAAGCTTATTTAAATAACACCTACTCTGTGAAGCCCTTGCCAGTTCTCCCTCTGTGTCCAGGAAAAAGTCTCACATGTCTTTAAATGAGCTTTAACTGAAGCACAGATCATGTATTATAAATGAATTAGTCATTTATGTGTGTATCTGTCCAACAGGATTTAGAGCTTTGCCTGGGGGAAGGGCGGGGCGTCTTTCCATCATTATTTGTAGCTGGCAAGTAGTGAGTACCAAATAAATATTATTAAATAAAAGTCAGAGCCACAAATGTGTGAAAAGTTGGGTGTGTTAGAAGACCAAAAATAAGCATGCTAGCACTTTGATGTGTTGTAGCTGACACTTGGCTCAGTGCCAAAGGACAAGAAAGGAGGAGGACTGCGGAGAACAGAGAAAGCCCATCCAGGCTAGAGTGGAACTGACTCCTGAGTTCTGATCAATTGTTGAAAAGCTGGAATGCAGACCCCATGATGCCAAAACCTCCTGTTTAATCAAGAGAGGCAGGAATCTAAACCCATTTATTCATCCATCCATCCATGTGTTTGTGTGTGTGTGAAACCACCTGACGTTTACATCTTGCTAAATGACTTTTAAAAATCACTCTGTGGGGCCCCTGGGTGACTCAGTTGGATGAGCGTTGGACTGTGGCTCAGGTCATGATCTTGCAGTTTGGGAGTTCGAGCCTCTCAATGGACTAGCTGCTCTCAGTGCAGAGCCTGCTTCGGATCCTCTGTCCCCCTCTCTCTTTGCCCCTCCCTCGCTCACACACTCTTTCTCTCCCTCAATAAATAAATAAATAAACATTTAAAAATCACTTTGTAAGCCAAAAAACAACAAAAATATATCTAGAGGTCAAATTTGGCTAGTATGTCTTTGATTTGTAATTTCTGGCACAAAGGCATTATTTCTGAACATCCGGTGATAAAAGATTCTGCTACCCTACCCCTGTTTCCCAGGAACCTAGGGAAACATGTGCAAGACCTTAAATAAAACCAAGGAAACTATACCCTGGAATGGCCTGGAGAAATCTACTTGTCAATCTGTCTTAGATAACTTAGTCATTGACTTTAAGTCATCTCAGGAGACATGATCTTATAGGACTCATGCTACTCTGGGGTCTGACAATCTGTGAGATTAGTCATGAAGGGTAAGTACTCAACTAGTTCAAATTTGACTCCACGTTTGCAGTTTCTGTTTTATATAAAGCCTATCAGATTCTTCAAGGGCCTTATGTAAGCACTTACGTGGGAGACTTGCAAGTGGCTGAAGACTGACACAAGTCTGATGGTGAAATGGCTTACTGAGTACCCTCTTAGCTGGTTTCTCCAACCTCACAAAAATCACAAATAACAAATCAACAACAGTGACAGCAACAACCCAATGTCATCTTTGGGAACTTATCTCATGAATTCTGATCAATAGCTTAGTTCAACTAAGTTTTCAGAGACTAAAGCAAGGACTTTCATCTTTTGCCTAAATATGTTGAATCAAACAAAAATGGAAAGACCAACTCGCATCTGGACTAAACCTGTGATTCTTGATGTCCTAAGATTCATCCATTAACAAGCCTCGTGAAGTTTTTGTGAAAATTCAATGAGATGCTATAAAGAATTTCATACTTCACCCTGGAACATAGTAGTGCTAATTATTTTACTTTGGTTTTTAAGCAAGCTAGCCAGACATAAGACATATGAATGCTTTAAAGATAAATGGTTATCTTCTGACTTAGGCTCAGGTCATGATCGCACAGTTTCGTGAATTTGGGCCCCACAGCGGGCTCTGTGCTGGCACCATAGAGCCTGCTTGGGATTCTCTATCCCTCTCTCTCTGCCCTTCCCCCACTCACACTGTCTCTGTGTCTCTCAGAGTCAATAAATAAAAACTTAAAAATAGTAAAACATTTTTAAAAAAGATAGTTATTATCTGCTTATTTTTAAGGAAGACTGTAGGAAGTTTCCTGTACCAAAGTTCATAGAATGTGGTTTCAGGACGGCTACATAGAAGTCACCAGCGCACCAGGGTCCAGGGATGAATAGGCTCACCTAGAGGTCATCCCACTCCATTTTGCTCTAATCTTCTGATGACCCAGAGCATGTTTTCCCCATGCCCCCAGGGAACAGGGTACTTACTAAAGCGTTAGGAGAGAATGGGAATCTATTTCACGATTTCACCTTAGAGTTCAAGTCGGAAATGTCAACTACTATGTCTGGATGAGTGTTTGTAACTTTACAGGACCACAGAATTCTTCATAAAATATGAATTGATGTTTTAAAAATAAATCCTGCATTTTTGAGTGGGGATGGCATGGAGTTATAATTTTCAGGGTTAAAGTGTTAAATGTAAACATTTATAAATGTCTTGTAATTTTGAAACTCTATTCTGGGATCTTCAGTTTTTAATGTACCAGATGACATAAATAAGTGAGGCGACCTGAGTCTCTCTCTACCTTTGAAACGGTCTGTGGCACTACAGCCCTTTTAATAGAGGAGCTTTGTCAGGACGGTAAGCTCCTGGAGGTGTCAGATGTCCATTTCTGTGATAAGGATGCTTTGCTTCTTTTATTTATTTCCTGTTGCACTTTTCATACCGTCCTTTCTCCATAAAGACTCCAAGAACAAATAACATAACTTCAGTGAACGTTGCTGAACAGCTCTGTTGGTTAGTTATACCACCTTACTTTACAATGATGCTAGCAGAGGCAACAGAGAAAATTACTTTTCTTTCTAGCAATTTTGGTGATGCTTTTGATACACAATTGATGTTAGCAGTAGACTCTATGCAATCATTTGGAAAAAATGAAGCCATTTCAATAGAATGAAAAGTGTTCCGATATTCTTATGCATCATGACTGGTATATAAAACATTGTGAGATGTTATGCTCTATTTCTCTGTTCTATGTACACACATACATGCACACATATCCACACATCTTTATGTAAGTGGGAAATAAACCTTTATGGAAAGGATGAATCAGTGGGAAGAAAAATGCCTCGAGTCTTGCCTGGGACATGTGGTGTGTGCTGTACTTGCATAATGATACTCAATTAAATTTGAGTTTGAGATAAACAATAACTGTCTCAATGCAAGTGTACAGTATATATTTCATATACACACATCCCATATAGTGCTAAATCTGGCAACTCTAACTTGGAAGTAAAGAAAGAATAAAACCACAATAGTTGAAACAGCCATGTGTGGGGTGAGTTAGAGAATGCCCATGGAAGTGACTGACACATACTAGGTCCTCAATAAATGGTAGCTTCCAACATTCCCCAAGTAGGAAGGCTAAGTGGGAATTCCTCCTTTCAGATCCTCTTGGAAGATAACAGAAGCTTGGGAAGTCCAAAAGCAAAGGCAGAACTCGGCATATTAAAAATATTAATATTTAACAAATTAACACCTTCAACACCATTGAGACTTGAGGTGATAAATTATTTACAATATGGGGAATTTTTCCTCAATATTAATTTATCAGGTTGTAGACAATGAGTGCTCCAGCAATGGTTACAAGTTTAAAACTCGCTGACAACTTCCTCCTTCAACACTGTCAGTTTATCATATCAGCTGCTAAATCAACATGGCCCTTGTTGACTATAGGGCTTGGGTCAGTGATGGGCTTTGTCTCCATGTGACAAATGAGAAAACTGAGGTCTGGCTGAGGTTCAGGAAGCCAGACATGCTGGAACAATGTCTAGAACATGGGAGCAGGACCTGCTTCTTAGGCTGAGACCTCAACAGTCACGCCCATGTTCAGAAATATCCTGCTCTTGGAGTCTAATGCTGCTCAGTCATTGTCTCGAAATTCTTAATAATAATTTGTCCTCTGAATTTGTATTGTGTAAGTGGGATGGGACAATATATGCAATACACACACATATATAATACACAAAGTATGATCACATATGTAATGATTCCATAAATCGCCAAATATCCAGTCCACTTGCAAAATCCCCCCCCAAATGTTCTAAAAAATGCCCGTTTTTTTGGCAGTTGATGTGCTCTAACCTGCATCTAAATAACTTCCATATGTTGCCTTTGATTATTATGTCTTTTACATGTTTTTCCTTTTATAACACAGACGTCTCTCTTTTCTAATGCTATTAATCTGCTGGAGAAGCTGCTTCTTTTGTCCTGTAATGTGTTTCACATACTGGCAGAAGCCTGGGTTATTAAGTGTTGTGGCACCAGTCTAACATGCTTTAGCGTGAGCCTACCGAAAGAAGTCAAGATGTGAAGAAGAAAAATCATGTCATTCCTCCTCATCATTATACACCTATGATTCACAAATCTTATTTCCAGCTTAGCCCTGTCCACTGAACTTCAGACCCATGTATCTGACTGCATACTTAAAGTTTTCCCTTCCTTTACATGTCTAAAACAGAGTCTGATTTGTCACCTTCTCTCCAAAAGCACATTTGCAAAATTCTGCGTTCATTCATTAAGTGGTCTCCATTCTTCTAGTCTTTCAGAGCAAACACTTGATGTCAACACTCTTTCACCCAAACCTATGTATTTTCCTGCAAGAGAACATGTTTGTTCCAAATTCAGATATATATAGAACTGACCACTTCATACCATCCGCACTGCCATCAGCTGATTGAAGCCACAATCATGTCTCTCCTAGAATGGTCTCAATTCATCTCTTTGCTCTTGCCCTTTCCTTGGGCATCCATTCTCAACGCAGCTATTAGAATTATCTTGTTAAAATGTAAATCCAATCAGGTCACTGCTCTGCTCCCCACCTCTTGTTGGCTTCCATCTCACTCAGCATAAAAGCTGATGTTCCTGCTATGAAGTACCAAGAACTACAAGCTTTACATTATCTGGCCTCCCATTAACTTTCTGACCTTTTCTCATGTTCTATGGCCTTTTGTCCATTTTTTTTCGCTTGAGCTACACTGCTTTTCCTGCTGTTCCTCCAATATACCAGGCATGCTCACATGACTTGTTATTCCCTCTGCCTAGAGGAATGCTATTTCCTAGCTCTTTTATTGATAATCCTCATTAGAGTATTAACTCCTTGTATATTTCATATTTTCCTTTGCTGACTGATGTTTCTACTTAGCATTAGAACTCTATAACTGTTCTAGTCTGAATATGTGTGTCACCTCAAAATTAATATATTGAAACCTAATGTCCAATGTGATGGTATTAGGAGGTAGGGCCTTTTGAGAGGCACTTAGATCAAGAGGGTAGAGCCCTCGTGCATGGGATTAGTGCTCTTGTAAAGTAGAATTCACAGAGACCCTTCAGCCCTTTTGCCACAGCGAGAAGACACCCATCTAGGAACCAGGTAGCAGGCTCTCACCAGACAAAGGATCTACCAGTGCTTTGATTCTGGACTTGCCCTCCCCCAGAACTGTGAGAAAAAAAAAATTCTGTTGTTTATGAGCCACCTAGTTTATAGTATTCTGTTACAGCAACCTAAACAGACTAAGACAATAACTTACCTTATTTGTTAACTCTTCTACTAGAATAAAAGCATCCTGAGGGTGTGATTTATTTTTCTGTCTTATGTACTACTATATTCTCAAGCACGAGGAACAAAGCTATGCATTAAGAACCACTCAAGGAAGTACTCAATATGAACTGACAGAGTAAATGGAGTATAATTATCATCGTCATCACCACCACCACCACCACCACCACCACCACCACCACCACCACCAATGTATTCATTTTATTCTGTGAATGTGAGACCTTTTCTTTGATATCTAGCTGTGTGGTACCTCCCTCCTTATTTATATATCTGCTTCTCTTTTTTTATTTTCCATGTTATTCTTTTCAGAAACAGGTTCAAAACAAGCCCTAAGAGCTTCTGTGCCCTCAGTTTTTTCTACCTCAGTGGTCACTGGTATGAAAGCAGTAGCTCTAATTACTTCACTAGAAAATTTCTTCTTTAGTGTGCAGAACTGCTTCTGTTTCCAGTCCTCCAGGCACAGAGACACCAAGAAAACAAAGTTAATTAGGCACTTCGGAGTCTAGACAACTGCATGACAAAATCAAGCCAGAGGATTTCCATTTTACCCTGAAGGTTGGTAGAGTTAGTGACTGTGAGAAGTGCTTCCAAGATGCCCTGGTAGAAAATGATGCTAATCAAGCTATCATTGAAAGGCAATTCATCCATGAAATGGGTGGTCTGCCCTTCTGTCTAGAGTAAAGGCTGCCGGCTTTCTCCTGATGATCTGCAATGTTCCTGAGAGAGGATCAGCTCTGCCTTAATCCCAAGATTTTCTTCTGCAGCCTGTTAGAATTTCAACTTGGCAAGAGCTAATAAATGAGAATAATGTAAGTCAGAACATATGATGTACAATAATGTTTTTCAATGTGGGCCAATATGGTCAGGAAAAATAAATAAGCAATGTCTGCAGACATATTTGGTTGTCACAACTTGAAGTATGACACTGGCATCTAATGGATAGTGACCAGGGAAGCTGCTAAAAATCCTATAACTCATGGGATACACCCCAACAACAAAAATGTTATCTGGTCCAAAATATCAGTTGTAGCTTGGTGGAGAAACACATTCTAGAAGAATCATACCTTGAGTCTACAAATGCTACTCCTATCACTTGACTTAAAAACAGCATTTAAGAAAAAGAATCACCACTATCTTCATGTGGATTCTACTCTGCTTATTCTTCTAACTTTTTCAGAAAATTTTCTGAGTCTCCTTGGGTATTTCTCCTTATCTCCCAGAACTATGACTTAGAGCTCAATTCTTGAATCTTTTTCTACTATATGCTTCTTAGGTAATCCAGTCTTAGGACTTTAAACACCAATGACATATTAAAGTTTCCTAAGTTTATATTATTTCTGACTTAGAACTCTAGACTAGCATAGCCAATTGCTACTTGAATTCTCTATTATGTGCCTATTAGATATCTCAAGCCTTATATGTCTAAAATTATATTTCTAGAAGAGGGGTCCAAAAGGGAGTGTGGAAAGACCTAAACTCACCCCTTCCCATGGACATACAAAATCTACACCTGCATATGGAGCAGTTCTTCTGGAAGAACTGAGTGCTGACTGAACAGCTTCTACACAGCAAAGCAAAGGATAGAAGAATGACACAGAGAATGGCAGGAGAGATAGAGAAACAATAAGGAGAGAAACCCCACTCCGATGTTACAAACTGTAATAGGGAAGGATAACACTGAGGATCCCCAGAGAGATTTAGTCAACCTGGGGCAGAACAAAAAAGCAAAAACCAAACGAAACCAAACCAAAACAAAAGATCCATTGGTTTAATGGACAATTAGAGAAGAACAAAGTTGGTGGTATAGCAATTCCAAACTTTAAACTATACTAAAAAGCTATCATCATCTGAACACTATTATATTGGCACATAGATCAATAGAATATAATTTGGGGGTCCAGAAATCAACCCATGCTTATACACTCAATTAATCTATGACAAAGGAGGCAGGAGTATACAACAGGGGAAAGACAGTCTTTTCAATAAATGATATTGGGAAAACTGGAGAGCCACATGCAACAGAATGAAAATGGACCATATTATTGCATTACATTCAAAAATAAACTCAAAATGGAGGAAAGATGTAAATGTGAGAAATCATAAAACTCATACAGGAAAACAGAGACGATGATCTCTTGGATATCGCCCTTGGCAACATTTTATGGATATGTCTCTCCAGGAAAGATAAATAAATACAAAAATAAATAACGGGGATTACATCAGACTAAAAAGCTTTTGCAGAGCAAAGGTACCATAAACAAAATAAAAAGGCAGCCTATTGAATGGGAGCACATATTTGCAAATGACATATATGATAAGTGGTTAATATCCAAAACATATAAAGAACTCAACAAAACTCAACACTGAAAACTCCCCAAATAATCTAATTAAAAAAGAGCAAAGGACCTGGACAGACATTTTTCCAAATAAGATACACGATGGTCAACAGACAAATGAAAAGATGTTTAACATCACTAATCATCAATGAAATGCAAATCAAAACTATAATGAATGGTTACTATCACAAAGACAAGAAATAACAAATGTTGATGAAGATGTGGAGAAAAGGGAACCCTAATGCACCACTGGTAAGAATGTAAATTGGTGCAGCCACTATGAAAAACAGTATGGAAGTTCCTCAAAAAATAAATACAAGTATCATGTAATCCACTATGGGTATTTACTTAAGGAAAATGAGAAGTCTAATTTGAGAAGATAAAGGTACCCCTATGTTTAATGCATCATTATATACAATAGCCAAATATGGAAGCAACTCAAGTGTCCATCAACAGATAAATGGATAAAAAAGATGTGGTACATATATGAAATGGAATACTAATCAGATATAAAAAATGATATCTTGACATTTGTGACAACATGATGAACCTAGAGGTATTATGCTAAGTGAAATAAGTCAGACAGACAAAGTAAGTAGCAGATGATTTTACTTATATATGGAATCTAGAAATCAAAAGCAAGCAAGCAACCAACAAATGGAAACAACACATAAATACTGAGAACCAACTGTTGGTTGCCAGAGGGGAAGGAGGTTGGAGGATAGGCAAAATAGGTAAAGGAGATTAAGAGGTATAAATTTCTAGTTCTGAAATGAATAAGTCACAGGTTGAAAAGTACAGCATAAAGAATACAGCCACTAATATTCTAATAATGCTTTATAGAGACAGACGGTAAACACACTTATCATGGTGAAGACAAAGTATTTTACAGAATTGTTAAATCATTATGTTGTACATCTGAAACTAATATAGTACTATATGTTAACTATACCTCAATAATAAAATAATATAAAAAAATAAAGGACAACTAGACTATAAGTGAAGGAAACCCATTTACTAACCCTAGAACATCCACCAAACAGTGAAAGAACTTCTGAAACTCTCTCTGGGGTGGTAGGTACTGGTGAACACCATTTTTAGGTCCCTCCCCCAACTTTACAGCACACATAGGAGCAGAGCTCAGGTGCTCCACCTTGCTTCCATCTCAACAAACTCTGGTCCCCTAGCCCTCACCAGCTTCAGCCATCCTCACAAGGTGGCCCCCTATCCATGCCCATCCCAACTCCATCCATCCTACCAAAGCTGCCCTGGAAACACATCCTGGGAAACCTCCAACATGTACCCATAAGTGCTCTAGCCATTTTGTCTAAGTGATGTGGGCATAAGCACCTGGGACATCCCTGGCCTGCACCCACTTCAGCTCCAGATGTCCTGCAGAGGCACCCCCTGTGTTAAGTGGCCCAGCTAAAACATCTAAGATACAGATGTCCCACCAGTACAAACTAAGCACAGAGCTCTATGGGACCCAGTGGTCCAAAGGCACTTCAGATTGAGCTGACCCATCAAGGCGCCACCTGTGTGAAGCACCTGCTATAACCCCAGTTGCCCCACTGGGAGGGTCCAACATTGGGGGATCCTGAGATCCACCAGCCCATGTCCTGCCAGGATATCTGCTGCACAGACTGGCCCAGTCACACTTGCCACAGTTACACATGGTGCTAGGGGACATCCCAGTCTACATCCACTACAAGTTTCCAGGCACATACAGTCAACACAGTGGACATTCCTACATAAGTCCTCTCCTTCAAGACTAGGAGAGGCAGTTGTCTCCTTTAAGCCATAAAAATAAACACATAAAATCAAACAAAATGAGGACACAGAGGAATAAGCTCCTACATCAAACAAAAAGACTGAACTTCAGAGAAAAACAAACCCCACAAAACATTAAATGAAACAGAGATAAGCAATCTACTCAATAAAGAGTTCAAAGTTATGGTTGTAAACATCCTCAGCAGACTTCAAAGAAAAGTGGGTGAATGGGTGAATTCAGTGAGAATTTCAACAAAAAAGATAGTGAATATTTAAAAAGAACCAGACCTGAAAAATACAGTAACTAAAATGAAAAATAACATAGAGGGAGTCAATAGCAAATTAGATCATACAGAATGGATCAGTGATTTAAATGACAGGTGAATGGGGGCACCTGGGTGGCTCAGTCATTTAAGTGTCCAACTTCAGTTCAGGTTATGATCTTATAGCTCGTGAGCTCGAAATCCCCATCAGGCTCGGTGCTGACAGCTCAGAGCCTGGAGTCTGCTTTGGATTCTGTGTCTTTCTCCCTTTCTTCCCCTCCCTTGCTCATGCTCTCTCCCTCTATCTCAAAAAATAAATAAACATTAAAAAATAACTAACTAGCTAACTAACTAAATAAGTAAATGCAAATGGTCTCAATGTTCCTTGATGAACCTAGGGGTTACAATGGTAAGTGAAATAAATCTGTCAGAGAAAGACAAGTATCGTATGATTTTACTCATCTGTGGAAATTAAGAAATAAAACAAAGAAAGAAAGAGACAAACAAACAAACAAAAATGCCCTCTTAGGTACAGAAAACAAACTGGTTGTTCCCAGAGAGGATTTGGGTAGGGGGATGGGTGAAAGAGATAAAGGGGATTAAGAATACACTTATCTTGGGGTACCTGGGTGGCGGTTAAGTTTCTGACTTCAGCTCAGGTCATGATCTCATGGTTTGTGGGTTCAAGCTCCACGTCGGGCTTTATGCTGACAGCTTGGAGCCTGGAGGCTGCTTCAGATTCTGTGTCTCCCTCCCTCTCTGCCCCTCCCCCCTCACGCTCTTTGTCTCTCAAAAATAAACATTAAAAAATTTAAAAAAAAGAGTACACTTATCTTGATGAGCACTGACAAATGTATAGAATATTGTTGGATAATTACAGTGTACAACTGAGACTAATATAACACTGTATGATAATTATATTTGAATTTAAAAAATTAAAAAATACATTAAAAAACGAGATAGGGTGACTGAATGGATTAAAAAAACAAACAAACAAGACCCGTCTATATGTTTTCTGCATATAGACATAAAGACACATATAGGCTGAATGGGAAGGACTGGAAAAAGAATTTCAATGCAAATTAAAGCAGGAAAAAATGCTGGGGGAGCAAGATGTTTATGAGACAAACTAGACTTTATTTAAAAATTTTTTTTTACATTTTATTTATTTTTGAGAGGCAGAGAGAGACAGAGCGTGAACAGGGGAGGGGCAGAGAGAGACACACACACAGAATCCGAAATAGGCTCCAGGCTCTGAGCTAGCAGTCAGCACAGAGCCTAATGCCAGTCTCGAACCCACAAACTGTGAGATCATGACTCACGGCCGAAGTCTGACGCTCAACAGACTGAGCCACCCACATGCCCCAAGACAAACTAGACTTTAAAACAAAAACTGTAACAAGTGACAAAGAAGGATATTACATTATGATAAAAGGATCAATCCAATCAGAGGATACAATAATTGTAAATATCTATGAACCCAACACCGAGGCATCAAAATCCACAAAGAAAATATTAACAAACACAAAGTGAGAAATTCACAGTAATACATTAAAAGAAGGGGATTTGAACACATCACGTACATTTATTACAGAGATCATCAAGAAAGACAATCAATAAGGAAATTGGCTTTGAATGAATGACACACTAGACCAAATGGAATTAACAGATATATGCAGAACATTCCATCTCAAAACTGCACAATATATAACTTTTCAAGTGCACATGCAACATTCTCTGAGATCACATGTAAGGTCACAAGTCTAATAAATTTAAGAATTTTGAAATCATATCAAGCATCTTGTCTAACCAGAACAATATGAAAGTAGAAAATCTACAATAACATGCTACTAAATCATCAATGAAACAAAAAAAATAAAGTGAAAATCTAAAAATAATTGGAGTCAATGAAAATGGAAAGACAATAGTTCACAATCTTTGGGACACAGTTAAAGCTACTCTAAAAGGGAAGTTTATAATATTATATTACTACATCAACAAATGAGAAAAAATCTCAATCTAATCTTACAGTGAAAGGAATTAGAAAAAGAAGAACAACAAAAAGAAGCTCAAAGTGAGTAGAAAGAAGAAAATAAGAAAGATCAGAGTGAAAATAAATACAGACATAAAAAATAGAAAAGATCAATGAAACTAAGAGCTTGTTGTTTGCAAAGATAAACAAAATTGATAAATCTTTATCAAGACTCATCAAGAAAAAGAGGATTAAAATAAATAAATTCAGAAATAAAAGAGAAGGTACAACTGACACCAAATAAATACAAAGGATTATAAGCAGATAATATGAAAACTCATATGCCCACAAATTAGAGGATAAATATTTATAAACAAGCATCTTCCAAGAATAATTAGGAAGAAATAGAAAATTTGAACAGATCAATGCAATTACTACTAATAAAATTGAATTCTGTAATCAAAAAACTCCCAACATACAGAAGTCCAGGAACAGATGGCTTTACTACTGAATCCTAAAACATCTAAAGAAGAATTTATACCTATCATCAAATTATTCCACTAAGGGGAAGATATTCTTAGAAATTCATTCTTCTTGAGAGAGGACAAGATGGCAGAGAAGTAGGGAGTTCCGTACTTCCCGCCTGCATCTATCAAACAAAGAAGGGCTGATGCCAAAAGACACTAAACCACAAAAGTCTGGGAGGAAAAGAGACAGAGTCCACTAAGAAGACAGCCTCATAGGGCTACCTGAAGAAACAAGCCAAAGTACACATGGTGGAGAATCACAAATATTACTACAAGTAGGAAAATAAAACAACCAAAGGTATAACAAGAGAGAGGAAGGGACATCATTAAAAGAGCACTTCCTGAATGGACAGTCCCTGGAGAGTCAATGAGCCTCCTTTAATACAGCAACACTCACAGGTGCAGAGCCCATAACAAACTTTTAAAACTGATGAGAGACAGAAAGCTAGCCAAAATGATGAAACAGAAGAACTCTCTCCTAAAGAAATTCCAGGAAGAAGTCACAGCTACAGAATTGGTCAAAACAGATATAAGCAATGTAACTGAACAAGAATTTAGAATAACTGTCATAAAATTAATCGCTGGGCTTAAAAAAGGCATGGAAGACATCAGAGAAGCTATTGCTACAAAGGCTATGGACCTTAAAAATAGTTGTGATCAATTAAAAAATGCTATAAATGAGGTGCATAATAAAATGGAGGCAACCAATGCACAGACTGAAGAGGAAGAGAGGAGAATAGGTGAAGTTGAAGACCTAATTATAGAAAAAGAGGAAGCCAAGAAAAAGACAGATAAATTGATCCAGGGGCACGAAAGGAGAATTCGAGAAGTGAGTGATACAATCAAATGGAACAATATCTGTATTATAGAAATTCCTAAAGAAGAAAAAAGAGAGAAAGGGTTTGAAGGGGTACTTGAACAAACTATAGCCAAGAACTTCCCCAATCTGGGGAAGGAAACAGACATTGAAATCCAAGAGGCACAGAGAACTCCCCTCACACATACCTTTAATCGATCTTCTGCACAACATATCACAGTGAAACTGGCAAAATCTAAGCATAAAGAGAGAATTCTGAAAGTAGCTAGGGATAAAAGGGCCCTAACATACAAAGGGAGACCTATCAGAGTAATTATAGACCTATCTACTGAAACTTGGCAGGCCAGAAAGGAATGGAAGCAAATCTTCAATGTGATGAACAGAAAAAATACGCAGCTAAGAATCCTTTATCCAGCAAGCCTGTCATTCAGAATAGAAGGCGAGGTAAAGGTTTTCTCAAATAAACAAAAATTCAGACAATTCATCACCACCAAACCAACCCTACAAGAAATCCTAAGGGGGACTCTATGAGGGAAATGTTACAAGGAACACAAGGTACCAGAGACACCACTACAAGCATGAACCCTACAGAGAACACAGTGTCTCTCAACCCATATTTTCCATAATAACACTGAATGTAAATGGACTAAATGCTCCAATCAAAAGACACAGGGTAGCAGAATGGATTAAAAAAATTCATCTATTTGCTGTCTACAAGAGACTCATTTTAGACATGAGGACACCTTCAGATTGAAAGTAAGGGGATGGAGAAATATCTATCATGTGACCAGAAGTCAAAAGAAAGCCAGAGTAGCCATACTTATATAAGACAAACTGGACTTTAAAATAAAGGCAGTAACAAGAGATGAAGAAGGGCATTATATAATAATTACAGGGTCTCTCCATCAGGAAGAGCTAACAATTATAAACATCTACGTGCCAAATTCGGGAGCACCCAAATATATAAAACAGTAAATCACAAACAGAAATAATCTTATTGATAAGAATGTGCTAATTGCAGGGGATTTTAATACTCCACTTACACCAATGGATAGATCAAGTGGACAGAAAGAAAATCACTAAAGAAAGAATGGGCCTGAATGACACATTGGAACAGAAGGATTTGACAGATATATGTAGAACCCTATATCCTGAGGCTATGGAATTCACTTTCTTCTAGAGTGCACATGGTACATTCTCCAAGATAGACCACATACTGGGTCATAAGGCAGCCCTCAATAAATATAATAGAATTGAGATCATACCATGCACACTTTCAGATCACAATGCTATGAAACTTGAAATCAATCACATGAAAAAGTCTGGAAAACCTCCAAAAACCTGGAGGTTAAAGAACAGCCTACTAAAGAACAAATGGGCCAATCAGGCAATTAGAGAAGAAATTTAAAAATATAAGGAAACAAATGAAAATGAAAATATAACAATCCAAACTCTTTGGGACGCAGCAAAGGCAGTCCTAACAGGAAAATACATTGTAACCCAGGGCTATTTTGAGAAACTAGAAAAAGCACAAATACAAAATCTAACAGAGCACCTAAAGGAACTAGAAGCAGAGCAGCAAGAATACCCTAAACCCAGCAGAAGAAGAGAAATAATAAAGTTCAGGGCAGAAATAAACAATATAGAATCCAAAAAAAAAAAAAAAAAAAACAGTTGAACAGATCAATGAAACCAAGAGTTGGTATTTGAAAAAATAAACAAAATTGATAAACCTCTAGCCAGGCTTCTCAAAGAGAAAAGAGAGAGCACCCAAATAGACAAAATCACGAATGAAAATGGATCTATTACAACCAATCCCTCAGAAATACAAGCAATTATCAGGGAATACTATGAAAAATTATATGCCAACAAATTGGACAACCTAAAAGATATGGACAAATTCCTAAACA
>CM053572.1:32715475-32761919 GCA_028646485.1 Cryptoprocta ferox | reverse complement strand
TTCTACGAAGCAAGCATCACTTTGATTCCCAAACCGGACAGAGACCCAACAAAAAAGAGAACTACAGGCCAATATCCTTGATGAATACAGATGCAAAAATACTCAACAAGATACTAGCAAATCGAATTCAACAGCATATAAAAAGAATTATCCCCATGATCACGTGGGATTCATTCCTGGTTTACAGGGCTGTTTCAATATTTGCAAATCCATCAATGTGATACATCACATTAACAAAAGAAAAGATAAAAACCGTATGATCCTATCGATAGATACAGAAAAAGCATTTGACAAAATACAACATCCTCTCTTTAAAAAAAAAAAACCCTCAAGAAAGTCGGGATAGAAGGAACTTACTTAAACATCATAAAAGCCATTTATGAGAAGCCCACAGCTAATATCGTCCTCAATGGGGATAAATGGAGAGCTTTCCCCCTGAGATCAGGAATACGACAGGGATGTCCACTCTCACCATTGTTGTTTAACATACTGCTGGAAGTCCTAGCATCAGCAATCAGACAAAAAAAGGAAAAAGAAGGCACCAGAATTGGCAAAGATGAAGTCAAACTTTCACTTTTCGCAGATGAGATACTCTACATGGAAAACCCGACAGACTCCACCAGAAGCCTAGTAGAACTGATCCATGAATTCAGCAAAGTCGCAGGGTACAAAATCAATATACAGAAATCGGTTGCATTTTTATACGCCAATAATGAAGCAACAGAAAGAGAAATCAAGAAACTGATCCCATTCACAATTGCTCAAAAAACCATAAAACACCTAGGAATAAACCTAACAAAGATGTAAATGACCTGTATGATGAAAACTATAGAAAACTTAATGAAGGAAATTAAAGAAGACACAAAGAAATGGAAAAAGATTCCATGCTCATGGATCGGAAGAATAAACATTGTTAAAATGTCATTATTACCCAAAGCAATCTACACATTCAATGCAATCCCAATCAAAATGGCACCAGCATTCTTCTCAAAGCTAGAACAAACTATCCTAAAATGTGTATGGAACCACAAAAGACCCAGAACAGCCAAAGTAATATTGAAGAAGAAAACCAAAACGGGAGGGAGCCATCGCAATCCCAGACTTTAGCCTCTACTACAAAGCTGTCATCATCAAGACAGTATGGTATTGGCACAAAAACAGACACATAGACCAATGGAATAGAATAGAGAACCCAGAATTGGACCCACAAATGTATGGCCAATTAATCTTTGACAAAGCAGGGAAGAGTATCCCATGGAAAAAAGACAGTCTCTTTAACAGATGGTGCTATGAAAACTGGACAGCAACATGCAGAAGAATGAAACTAGACCACTTTCTTACACCATACACAAAAATGAACTCAAAACGGATGAAGGACCTGAATGTGAGACAGGAAACCATCAAAACCCCAGAGGAAAAGCAGGAAACAACCTCCTTGACCTCAGCCGCAGCAATTTCCTACTTGACACATCCCCAAAGGTAAAGGAATCAAGAACAAAAGTGAACTATTAAGACCTCATCAAGATGAAAACTTCTGCATGGCAAAGGAAACAATCAAGAAAACTAATAGGCAACCTAGGGAATGGGAAAAGATAGTTGCAAATCACATTCGGATAAAGGGCTAGTATCCAAAATCTATAAGGAACTCACCAAACTCCACACCCAAAAAACAAACAATCCAGTGAAGAAATGGGCAGAAGACATGAATAGTCACTTCTCCAAAGTGGACATCCAGATGGCCAACAGGCACATGAAACGATGCTCAGCGTCACTCATCATCAAGGAAATACAATCAAAACCACACTGAGATTCCACCTCACGCCGGTCAGAGTGGCTAAAATGAACAAATCAGGAGACTATCGATGCTAGTGAGGATGTGGAGAAACGGGCACCCTCCTAAACTGTGGGTGGGAATGTAAACTGGTACAGCCGCTCTGGAAAACAGTGTGGAGGTTCCTCAAAAAACTATCAATAAAACTCCCCTATGACCCAGCAATAGCACTGCTGGGGATTTACCCAAGGGACACAGGAGTGCTGATGCATAGGGGCACATGTACCCCAATGTTCATAGCGGCACTTTCAACAATAGCCAAATCATGGAAAGAGCCTAAATGTCCATCAACTGATGAATGATCAAGAAGATGTGGTTTATATATACAATGGAATACTACATGGCCATGAGAAAGAATGAAATCTGGCCATTCGTAGCAACGTGGATGGAACTCGAGGGTGTTATGCTAAGTGAAATAAGTCAGGCAGAGAAAGATAGATACCATATATTTTCACTCATATGTGAAACAGGAGAAACTTAACAGAGGACCATAGGGGAGGGAAAGGGGAAAAAATAGTTAAGGAGAGGGAGGGAGGCAAACCGTAAGAGACTCTTCAATACTGAGAACAAACTGAGGGTTGATGGGGGGTGGGGGAGAGGAGAAACAGGGTGATGGGTATGGAGGAGGGCTCTTGTTGGGATAAGTACTGGGTGTTATAGGGAAAACAACTTGACAATAAAGTATAATAAAAAAATAAAAAAATAAAAAAATTAAAAAAATTAAAAAAAGAAATTTATTGTTCAAGGCTAGCATTACCCTAATTCTAAAACCAGAAAACAACACTACAAAAAAATACAATTGCAAGTCAATGTCTCTGATAAACACAGGAAGAATTCTCCATGAAATATTAGCAATCTAATTTCATCATTACTGTAAAAGGATCACTTACCACCATTAAACGAGATTTATTCCAGGAATGAAAAAATGGTTCCAAATCTGCAAATCAATCAATATAATACACCACACTAAAAAATAAAAGATAAATAGCCTATGATCATCTCAATAGATGTTTTTATAAAATTTAGCATTCAGCATGGTAACAATTTTCAATCAGAATGTTTAATGGAGACATACCTCAACATAACATAGATCATATATGTCAAACCCACAGCCTACATCACACTCAATGATGAAAAGCTAGCTTTTCTTCTAAGATCAGTAACAAGACAAGAATGTCCACTTTTATTCAACTGAACATCCTAGACACAGCAATTAGACAAGAAAAAGAAATAAAAAGCATCCAATTTAGTAAGAAGAAATAAAATTGTCACTATTTGCAGATGACATGAAACTATACACAGACAACCCTAAAAACTCCACTAAAAAACTACTAGAACAAATGAATTCAATAAAGTTCCAGGATACAAAATTAATAAACAGAAATATGTTATTTCTATACACTACTAACAAGGTAGCAGAGAGAGAAATTAAGAAACAATCATTATTTATAATATCCAAGATTCAACAGATGAATGGATAAAGAAGATATGGTACACACACACGTGCACATGCAATGGAATATTAATCAGCCATAAAATAAATGAAATCTTGCCTTTCAGTATAATGTGGGTGGTAGTAGAGGGGGTTTTGCTTAGTGAAATAAATGAGACAGAGAAACAAATACCATAAGATTTCACTTACATGTGAAATATAAAAAGCAAAACAAATGAACCAACAACAGAAACAGACTCATATAGAACAAACTGGTGGTTGCCAGAGGGAGGGGGGTGGAAGATGGGTAAAATAAGTGAAGGGGATTAAGAGGTATAAACCTCCCACTGTACAATGAGTCATGGTTTTAAAAGTGTAGCATAAGGAATATAGCCAATAATACCGTCACAACTTTGTACGGTGACAGATGGTAACTACACTGATTGTGGTGAGCATTTCATAATGTATGCAGTTGCCAAATCACTATATTTGTACACCTGAAACTAGTATAAAATTGTATGTCAACAATATTGCAATAAAAAATAATAATAATAAATAAAACCTTTGTGGCTGCTTACTGGTTAACAAAAGCAAAAGAAAATAAATAAAAGAAAATAAAATTAATTTCTAATTCTCTCTAACTCTGAAAACTGCTCTTCCCACAGTAACTCAGTTGAAGGTCCAAAATATTGCAGCTACATCTGATCTTTCTTTTTCTCACGCCCACATTCCATCTGCCAGCAAAAAGTGATAGCTTTACCTTCAAAATATATCTAGAATCTGATCAATTCTTATTACTCCCACTGACCCAGTGTCTTAGTCCATTTGAGCTGCTATAACAAAACACCACAGACTGGGAAGCTTATAAACAACAGACATTTTCTTCTTTATAGTTCTGGAAGCTGGGAGTTCGAGCTGAGAGTGTCAACACAGTTGGGTGAGGTCTGTACACTCGTCACTGTATCCTCACACGGTCGAAGGGGCCAGAGAGCTCTCCGGCATTCTGTTTGTAATAGCACGGATCCCATTCATGGGAGGCCTACCCTCACAACCCGCTCACCTCCCAGGGGCCCCACTTTCAATCCGACATGGATTTTACGACAACACCAACATTCAGATTACAGCACCCAGGGTCAAGCCACCTTCCTTTGTTGCCTTAGTTACTTCAGTAACCTCTTCACTACTCTGGACTGCTGCTTTGTGCAATGAGGTCAATACGACTACAGATAAACCAGTATTCAAAAAAATGTGAATGCAAGTTTGCACACTTATTAAAATGTCATATGCCAATATGTTTTATATAAATCAGATGTTAAGTATTGTTGTTAATTATAAGAGTTTTCTTTTATTGATGTAACAAATTTCCACAAACTTGGTGACTTACACATCACTAATTTATTTATTTATTTTCTTACAGAATGGTTCAGAAGTCTAACTAACAGTTCTCAAAGGACTTAAATCAAGGGGTTTGCAAGGCTGTATTCCCTTCTGGAGGCTTGAAGGGAAGATCTGTTTCTGGTCCTTTTCCAGATTCTAGAGATATTCCTTATTCCTTGGTCTGTGGCTCCCTTCCTGTATCTTCAAAGCCAGCACTGGTGAGTCCAGTCTTCCACATATTCCATTAATTTCCATATCCATTTCCTTTCCCTAGTTTAAATTTTTTTTTCTTTTTAATGTTTATTTATTTTTGAGAGGGAGAGAGAGAGAGCAAGAGAGAGCGAGCGAGTACGGGGGAGGGGGAGAGAGAAAGGGAGACACAGTATCCAACGCAGGCTCTAGGCTCTGAGCTGACAGCACAGAGTCCGATGCAAGGCTCCAACCCAAGAACCATGAGATCATGACCTGAGCCAAAGTCAAGGCTTAACCTACTGAGCCACCCGGGTGCCCTTTCCTAGGTTTTTCTGAGGTTGACTTCTTTTCATCATTCAGGGCTTTGTCCAACCCACCCAAGCCTAAAGCAGCTCCTGCTACATGCCCTGTCACTCTCTATTCCTTTAGTCTGTCTTATTATTTTTAATGTTTATTTATTTTTGAAAGAGAGAGACAGAGAGTGAGCAGGGAAGGGGCAGAGAGAGAGGGAGACACAGAATCCGAAGCAGGCTCCAGGCTCTGAGCTGTCAGCCCAGAGCCTGACGAGGGGCCCGAACCCATGAACTGTGAGATCGACCTGAGCCAAAGTCCAGGCTTAACCAACTGACCCACCCAGGTGCCCCTACTTTCCCTACTTTTAAGGACCCTCCTGATCACACTGGACTGAGATGATTTACGAAAAATTTCTTCTCAGTTGATTAGTAGTCTTAACTCCATATGGATTCTTAATTCCTCTTTGCCATCTAACTTTGCATATTCCCAGTTTCTGAAGATGAGGATGTGGATATCTTTGGTGGCAGTGAGCGTTTTTCTCACTACCACACTAATCAGAGCTCTTTCCAGTCCAGTTCTAAAATTGTGATCCTTATTGCTTAGCTCCTCCAACTTAACTTAATTAGAGCAAACATTTCACATTATCTATTTACAACATAAAACAACAAAGGAGAATGATGTATCATAAATTAAATATTGAAGTTTAAGTCAAAGAGACTTTCATGGGAACATCTCTTCATTAAAAAAATCAAGTCAGAGAAAAAAAATCTTACTTTGACACGAAATTGGCTCCAAAACCAAATTTTTAGGACATTGTCCATAACAATCAAGTAACATTTCAACTTATTTCTTCTTTGGTCACTTCATCATCTTCTCTGTATGTTCATTTCTTTGAGATAATAGTAATAGCAATCATCAGCTGAGTGCCTGCTTCGGGCTGAGCTCAGTTCAAAGTATTTTATCACATGATTCATCTAAGCTCACATAGCATTTTGAGAGAGTTGTTATTTCCTTCTTACAGGCAACATAATTGATGCTCAGACTGACTTGTCTGCCCCAGTAAGAGACAGAGTGGGCATCTGAATTGAAGCAAGAAAGCCCATAGAGGTTTAAATTACTTTCCATGGGGAATCCAGAAAGAGGGTAGCAGAAATACATCTGGTATTCACAAGTCTCAAATCCAATCCAGTCACTTTCTGTCATCTTTGTCACTGATCAGGAAAAAGATAAAAATAATGCTGATTAAACTTTTTTTTAAGGGCCTCTTCTGCCCCAGAGAGCCCTCCTTAATAAACAAGAAGTTTGGGAAAAGCCAATTTCCAGTGGACATGTTCACTGTGTTCCTCATTTGGAGAGAGTATCCAATTCCAGGAATATTTTTGCCAGCAATAAATTCACTTTAACCAGAAAAGTTACAGAGGATTATCTTAAGTGCCTGCAGAGCAGAAATGACAAGTCAGAGGAATCATCCTTTACGTTCACTGGTAATTGGATACAAAGTGCTGACCCTAAAAGATTGTGCTCCAATAATGCAATTATTTGCCAAAAATCTTAATAAAAAGCACATTCTTTTCTCATGCTTCTCAGAGGCAAACCACTTTAAAAACCTCAACCAAAGACAAATGCAAAGGTTCAGAATACTTGAGGTTCTGGTTACATACCTGCACCCTGATCTTATGCTAAGAAGGTGAATATAAACGGTGCTGTCAAGACCAAAACACTGCTAAATATGACACCATAAATCATCTCCATTAGTAAATGTAGTGTCAGGTTCTCATATATTTCAGACTATTTTAAACTCACACTTCATTATTTCATGATATGCCTGAATGAATCCTGGTGGTTTGAGACTGCAAGTGGGTCAGCAGTCAAATCAACTTGTCTTTACAGGCTGAACTCCCAGAGGGTCCTGGAGGCTGCACTTCCAGTGACAGACTGCAGCACCCTACCTGTCCCCCAGCTGCTAGATTGATGGGACCCCTGGTCTTCTTCTGCAGAAAACCGATTTTATCTTTCCCCCCACTGGAGAGCGTAAGGACAGGCGAGATTAGCACATATAAAAATTCACTGGTTCTGCCATCCAGGTAGAGGCTGGATGTCCATCTCCCCTCCTACACCTGAATGACAGCATGACCTTTCACTTCTTGTCTGTTCCTTCTTTAAAGACCCTAACTTGCAATACCAAGTTTCCTTGCCTTTCATGCTTAAAGGTTGAGATCTATCAGAGGATCTTAAACATCAGTGGCTTCTGGGGTCTGTAAATCCCTAGAAATTGCCTATAAAATTTTATGCGTGTAAAGAGGGAAATAAGCATTTTTTTAAGAAAGATGAACTTATCAGATTTAAAACAAAAGGAAAAAAAAAAACCCTAAAATTCTCATGGTCCATAATAGTTTAAAACCACCTGAAGAGACAAATGATAGAAGGGTTTTCTTCTCTAAAATCAAAATGGAAATCCTAAGCGTACTCATGTTTCAACTCTGATTTAACAGGGCCTGGTGGGTACTGATGCTTGTTCTATGTCAGAGATCATTTGGAACAATGCTAGATTTAAATAAACAAACAAACAAACAAACAAAGAAAAAAGGCAAATAGTTAAAGGAGGTGCTTGTGATCGGCAGTTAAGGAAAAATAACTCCTCTAATCCACATGGTAATGGGAAAGGAATAGGACTGCCCAACAGTTTCTGCTGTCAAAACCATAGAAAAGCACCACTTCCAAAAGCTTGCCATAATTAATCATAGCAGGTTCCTTCCTTCTCTATGATTTTCTCTTATGTATGGATATCAGTGAAAATAGAGCAAGATAAGAGCTACCATCAAGCTAAACAAAGAACGCTTCAAGCAATTACAAGAAGCACCTAACCTAGTTTAAGGAGTGGATGGATGCAGAAAACCTTTTTGAAAGGATTTTAAATCTTGAGTGTAATGCTCAATTCTAAGATCAGATAATTCTGACCTTAGGCAAAGACCAGATATTGGCATGAGGAAGAAAAGAGCATTTCCTGACAAGAAGAATAGGACATTCAACAGCCCAGGGACTGGACTAACCATGGAATCCTTAAAACACTGAAAGAAGTTCCAAATGGCTGCAAATTAAAATGAGCGGTCTCTTGTCTTCTATGATCACACTGTCCAACTAGCCTGTTTTTAGTCGCCAGTGAATTTCCAGATCAAATTCCTTAATAGTACATATTGCCATTTGAAATTACCTTTATTCAGTCTTTCTATTGATGAACAGAATACAGGGCTGAGAGTCATGTCATGGTGAGGGGACTGTCAAGGACTTGGAGCCTTCATAATGCTGGCACTGCCGGCGCCTCTGAAGGTAAGGTAATGTGGGAGCCACTTTATGAAATGGATTCCGTTTTCTGAAGATTTCTTTGTTATTTTGCCATTTTGAAAAGTTAAAGAAGAATAATATTCTAGACCCCGAGGAGACACCAGTATCTCTGAGATAACACACTTTGTAATGATGAGGCTTTGTAAGGGCAAGAGATTTAGGGGGGACTGCTTGAAGGAGGTAGAGCTCTGTCCTTCCCAGCCATCCTCACCAGGCTGGCCCTGATACAGTTATATGTTGCCTTGCTGAGTAGAAGAATCAAAGTGGCCAAAAATATGTAAACAAAGGAACAAAGTCTTTCTGCCGGGGAAGTAAAATAGTGGTTTTTAAAACTCAACACTCAAGGAAGGGCTTCAAGATTATATACCTTTACTTTACGAAAGTCAGCTTATGTTTCCTTAATTCTATCCCAGACTGAGTTACTCTTCCCAACTCTTTTCTAGGAGAAAACAATGACAAATACAGGTATCTGACAGAGGGCTGGCATACAAAATTTATAAACAGTTCTTACACCTCAAAGATAAACAAGCCAATTTAAAAAATGGACAGAAGATTTGGACACCCCACAAGAGAAGATATATATGAATGTGAACTAAGCACATGGAAAGATGCTCAACATCATCAGTTAGAAGGGGAATGCAAATTAAAACCACAAAGAGATACCACAGCATACCATTAGAGTAAAATATGGTAGTGATAACAAATGATAATATCAAGTAAAGATGAAGACACAGAGCAACTGAAACTCTTATATATTGCTGGTAGAAACGTAAAATGGTCTGGGAGCCAGAGTGGCTCAGTCCTTTAAGCCTCTGACTCTTAATTTCAGCTCAGGTCATGATCTCACCATTCATGGAATCGAGCCCTGCATCAGGCTCTGTGCTGACCGTGTAGAGCCTGCTTGGGATTCATTCTCTCTCTCTCTCAAAATAATGGATATATAAAAACATAAAGAAAGAAATGTAAAATGGTACAATCACTTTACAAACAATTTGGCAGTTTCTTACAAAGGTAAATATGTACTTCTCATATGAACCAATATTCCAATACTTGGCATTTACACAAGAGAAATGCAAATGTACCTCTACAGAAAAGCTTGGAAAAACATTCAGAGCATGGTGAACAGTTTGAAACAATAAGTAGACTACTTAAGGGTGTTCTTGATGACAAAGCAATCTTATACTAGAGACATAAAATACATAAAGAAGTTAGCTTTGTGGATATTTGCGACAAGGATATTCCATACAGAAGAAACAGCTAGTGCAATAATCTTAGAGGGAATCATATGCAGCGTGTTTGAAGGATACTAAGAAGTCCAAAGTGACAACAGTCTGAGATTGGTTCTGAAAAGAAATAACATGGGGGGTATAGGGGGAGTCTGGGTGGCTCAGTCGGTTGATCTTCCAACTTTAGCTCAGGTCATGATCTCACAGTTCATGGGTTCAAGCCCCGCATTGGGCTCTGTGCTGACAGCTTGGAGCCTGGAGCCTGCTTCAGATTCTGTGTGTGTGTCTCTCTCTCTGCCCCTCTCCTGCTTGTGCCCTGTTTCTCTTTTAAAAATAAACATTAAAAAAAAAGAATGATGTGGGAATGAGACCACATAGAGTCTTTGAAGCCATTTCATTTTACCCTGTAAAACGGGAAGCTATTAGAAAATTTTAAACACATGAGTTACACAATTTGACTTATAGATGAGCAGTATAACTGTAGATGGTGTGTTGAATATAGACTCTAAGAGACAAGGAAAGAGGCAAGAAGACCAGTCAGGAGCCTACAGAAATAATGTAAAGGAGGGAGAATGACAGTGTGGAGAAGTAGCAGTTTTGTGGATGTATTTTGAAGGTGGAGCAAGTAGGATTTTCTGGTGGATTGGATGTTAGATATGGTAGGCAAAAAAGGAATCAAAATTCATCAAGTATTTTGGCTGGACCACTGGAGGCATTACCACTAGTGATCTTGATAAGAGTAGCTTCAGTTGAATGGTGAGGCTAAAAACACAATCAGAGTGGACTTAGGGAAAAATTGAGGAGTGAAGTTGGAGACAGGTAGTGTAAATGACCTTTTAGAAATGTTTCAAAGCACAGAGAAACAAAAACAAGGTTTCATTTTTCAAAGCAATAGAAATAAAAACACATTTAGAAGCTGATGAAAACAACGATGTAGAAACAAAAGAGGACAATTTCTGGAGCTGTGCCCTTGAGTAGGTGATGGGGCTGGAGTCTAGCACATAGTCAAAGGATCAGTTTTACAAAGAGGGGCACCTGGGTGGCTCAGTTGGTTATGCATCTGATTCTTGATTTGTGCTCAGGTCATGATCTCATGGTGGTGAGATCAAGCCTACAAAGGGCTCTGCACTCGGTGTGGAGCCTGCTTAGGATTTCCTCTGTCTCTGCGCCTCTCCTGCTTGTTCTCTCTTGCTCTCTCAAAAAAAAAAAAAAAAAAAAGGAACATGGAGACATCACCTTCATTAACAAGTAGAAGGTGGAATATGTGTGTGAACACTACTAGATACGTGCCTAAATAATTTCTCTGAATCTTTCTACATCCTGACCTAGAAACCATTTAAAAAGTTGTCCTGTACATTCACATTGTCTCTTTCCCCTCCCTTTGTCATTATCTGATTCAATATGTTTATTTTATGCTCAGAGGAAAACACAGCACCCCACTTTGGGGAACATCTTTTAGATTACTAATTTAAACACTGATGTACAACGTGAATGTTCTCAGCAACATTCCTGAGAAAGGTGACAGTGCTCGTGAGAATCCTCTCCATGAACAGTCCACTATCCTGAAAGAAAATCTGTTTCACTGGAACAGGAACCTTTCATCACTTGTCAGGAATCCTTCCCAGGCTTGGAGCCCAGCATTTTCACATTCACTGCTCATTGCATTCTCCTCTCAGGAGTAAGAAAGCCAAACCAGTTAAGGGTGGGACTTCCCAAGTCATGTTTCTCAAAACACTTTCCTGGGAGACGATGTTTGGCATCTCAGAAATAACCAGTGAGGGAATGTCACTGTATACACGATCACACGGGAACTTGGAAAATTCTGCAGTGATGAGACATTTTCACACTATTGACTTAGTGTTCTAAAACTGCTTACACATGGAATCACAATCCCTCTCTCTAATTTAGTACAACATATTAGCCACCTGCAAAAGCATTCTTCTAACGAACAAATTTAGGACTTAGAAAATGACCATCCTGTGGGCATCTGCCCTTTTACAGATTCAAGGTCTAGAGACTGCTTCTCAGAATGTGTTCTTTAGAGCTAGGGGGCTTGTTAAATATGCAAGTTCCTGGATCCACTGTTGTCAAAATCCCTGGAGGAGAGTCCAAGAAGTTTGCATTTAATAAGGGCACCTCGTGATTTTAATGCACACTCGAGTTTGAAAACTACTACCTTCAAATGCGGCCCATGGACCATCAGCACCGGCATCATCAGGAGCTTGTGAGAAATGAAGACTCTCAGGCCCCACCGCAGACAGAATGAATCAGAATCTGCATGGTGACAAGTTTATCACGGAATTTATATGTGTATCAAAGTCTGAGAAGCACTGTTCTGAGCCATATTCAGCTCTGAGGAGAATATTTTATTTTTCAAATTCCTCAAAAGAGAATTGTCTAATTCTCATGGACCGTTCTTGCCACTCAAATCACCCCAGATATGTAACTGTCATTATTTACACTTATGGACCATGGATGTCACTTGCAATCACAGAGAGCTTTTCATGGCCACGTGGTTTGGGGCATAAGGCGATGGTTGATCATAGGAAATTTATTCTATGGCCAAGTACCCAACCTCATCTTCATTAATTCTTAGTAGACTACTTTCAAGACATATGTACAGCCAGGAAGGCAAGCCCAATAGCAGATTATAATAAAATACGAATACAAATGCTGCTAATAGTGAGCTTTTACTATATGCCTGGTGTTGTTGTGTGTTTATGTTAGTGTAACACATTATGCCTGATCACAACCCTAAAAGGTTGATATTACTTTTGGTAGCCCAAAAGAGAGCATGATTTTCAAAGAATCCATTAGTGAGGAAAATGAATGAAGAGTTAGAGAAAAAAAAATAAAACAAAATCTAAACTATTTGAATTTTTCTGGACAAGTAAATTAGAATGCAGTAAAGGCTTACCTGTAAATAAAGCAAATTCCAAACCATAAAACTTTCTTAAAAATAAAGGGAGGATGTTTTACAGTTTAATTGATTTGGAGGTAGAAATTGCTGAGCGGGTTCTGATTACCTTGCTGAAGATTCGAGCAAGTGGCAATGATCATCAGGATTAGAAGCCATTTAAGCAACATCAATTCAATTAGTGGTAATTCTAAACTACTCCATCTTGCACAACGATTGGCTTATAATTTTTATGTAAATTCAAATTCTGGTTGTAAAAATCTTCACTATCTAACAGCATTGATGCTAGATTATTGTCATTTATCCTTGTGGAAATCTCAAAACTTCATGTAAAGCTTTGGTAGGTGTTCACAAAGATTGAAATCATTCCTGCAAGAAAATCGTGCAAGAAAGACTCCAAGATCAGACCCATTCTGCTAGCTTTAATGTGACAGACATGCGGGATGAAATCGGGAGGAAGAGACAGACTGGAGATCGTCAAAATTTAAGAGCATGAGAGAGTAGAAACACAGTCTGGAGCTGCAACCTGATTCTGATTCTACCATCTACTTGTGGTGTATCTCCAAGTTAGTTATGACTTACTGTGTGATACAAAACCACACATCTCCAATGGATTAAAACAACAAGTGCTGGTAGCCACACCGGCCTCGCTGGATGACACAGTCACAGCGAAGAAATGGCAGACGTTTGCACAGCTCCTGCCATGAGAAGCGAAACTGGTATCTCCTTCTGCTGCTACTGGCTCATGATGGGAATAAGCCTACTGTTACTGACTAGACCTCACAATGTTCCAAATCAGACCGATATTCCCCACACTGCTACCTCTTGAGAAGAAGCATATTTCTACCCCTACAAAAAGATCAAAGCACTGTAGATGGTCGTTGAAAGACTCTTCCAATAGGCCCCTGTAGATTTGAAAGACAGACTATGAAGAGGTTAAAAATACAAGCGTTGCATTTAAGTCTGGCCCGGAGAAAAGGAGCCTAATTTGGAGATAAGAAATAGAAGACAAGGACAGAACATAGTCCCTTCCCAAGGTCCACATTCTACAAATACCCTCCCTTGTACTGACCTCTGTTATGAGGATGGATAAGAAAATAGAAACCCAGGTGCAAGGCTACATACATAGGACCCCCATTATGCTTACATCAAAGAAAAGCCTTTCTCAGCAACTTGTTAACAAGCCAAATAAAATAACTCCTAACCTATCTATATACAACTTAACCTATGTTTTAATTTTAGCATTACTGACTTAAATAATGTGTATGTTATCCTGATTTTTACTAAAAACATCCTGTTATTCTCTTGGTTATAAGATTTACTCAACCTCACTGTAAGTGTGTTACATGACTCGATTGTAACTTTTTAATGAAAGACAAAGTCATAAATATTGTCAAAAGACTAACCCGTGCAAAATAAGATAAGTTTGTTCCTTTTTTAATCTGGGGGACTGACACCAAGAATGAATGGGATGGTTCTACAAGAATACTTCTGTAAAACCTGTTTCTCTACACTTTCCCTAAAAAAAGCATCTTATCACAAAAAATTAGCCACTGTAAAAAAATTCTATTTTCTGATGTCATGTTATCACTTGACCTATAAATAAAGACATCAAAACAGAGCAGAGATGCCTGCCTGGTGATGAGAAAGAAACTTGAGCTCTCTGACTCCCTTTCGCCGACACCGTCCATCCTTCAGGGAACCCTGGACCTACTGGAGCTGGATTCTGGCAAACAAGCATTTATTTCTTCCTTGAAAATATGCATATGCAAGTTGGCTGGGGTTTGACTGGTTTTGGCTGACCTCACCTGGGCTCAGCTCTACACTGTGTGAGTCCAGGTGTGTTTCACATGTCACTCATCCTCCTTGAGCCACTGTTGACTACAGCACATCCTACCCATGGCCAATTGCAGGAATATAAAAGAACATGTTCAGTCACACAAGCTCGTTTCAGATTCTGGTGTCATGTCTGTCTGCCCAAATGGCCAAAGCCAAACATGAACTAAGCCTAACTTGAAGGGGGAGGGAACTATTGGAAGAGGATGACCAATAATTGAAACTATCGCATTCTTCCCATTTTCTTTAATCTCCACATCCATAATCAGAGAGAGGTGGATTTCCTAACTATCAGGATACTTCTCGTTCTTAACATCATCCTGCGAATGTAGGAGAAACTCTATGAAATTCTATAGTACTATTTGTAAACTACTGCCCTGCAGCTTGGATTCCATCACGTTTATTTTACCTGAAGAGTGTTTTAAAACACAGTTGACCCTGAACAATGCAGGGGTGGGGGGCACCAACCCTCTGCACAGATGAAAATCTGCATGTGACTTTGGACTCCCCCCAGATTTAACTACTACTACGCTACTGGTGACTAGGAGGCTTACGGATAACATACATAGTTGATTAACATATATTTTGTATATGTATTATATATATCCTTACAGTAAATTGAGAAAACATTATCAAGAAAATCCTAAGGAAAAGAAAATACATTTATAATACTGTGCATATATTCAATGAAAAAAAATATGCATATACGTGGACCCGCTCAATTCAAATCTATGTTGTTAAGGGTCAAAGGTGATCTTAGTTGAAAATATTGTTAAAATCATGGTATTTCACACAAAAATTCAGAATCTAGTTTCTTCTTAAGGCTCAGAAGAGCTGACACAAAGGTTTTGACTAGCATCTGCCTCCTTCACACGGGTCCTACCTCTCCAGATCATCACCGCTTCACCCTCCAACCCCCCAACTACTGTCATACGCCCAACCCACTTCACATATTTATACTACTTGCCTGAATCCTGTGGCTATTTTGTTTGTTTCTATCTCAGCGTTGCAGGTTTGAGCTCCTTTCTGCTCTTCCTTCTCTCACCAGGTACTCACCTGGTGGGGTCAGTCCTTTGGCATATCTGGATTATACTTTTCTCATTTGCAAACAGAAAAGGGGAGCTCTGGAAGCATTTAAAAGGCTTTCCAGCTCTACCATTCTGTAGTTCTAAAGACACAATGTAAGAGAGTACATGTTTTAGGACATCTCACGAGGGAAGGACAGCTTCATGGAGGAATGGTGGGCCTTCAACTGGGGAGTCTGCAGACCCAGAGCTGCCCAGTGAAAGGCAGCAGGCAATCATGAGTGGCGCTTGCTCGAACTGTGGGTCTCAAAGGAGCCCAAGGAAAGAGAGGGAGCAATTAGAGAAAAAGAGAAGTTGTTGAGTTAGGCTGAGTATCAGCAAAGTTTTCCTAATAGGCAAGTCTTTAAAGTGGAATGCTCTCCCAGGAGAAGTGGCAGAAAGTTACTCAAAATAGGGCCGAACAAAGCATTTCAATAACCCACTGTAAACAAAATTTAAACTGGAGCTACCCACTCAAGGATAGTTATTTCTTTCATTTCATTTTATAAAGTGATTTAGTTTCCAATTGAATAAACAATGACAAAAAATTAAATCCTGGGATGGGAGCCGGGAGACAGACATTCACATGATGCTTGCATGTTTTCTTGGCCTTATTAGGTGAATGAGGATGGTAAAGGCATCTCAGAAATGACGATCTATTTTGCACCAGCCATCTGTGTTAAATAAGCATATATAAAGCATGAATGTGGATATATTGCTTTGCACGTTGTCATGAACGTGAAGTTTCAGGCTGTCACCCAGTTTGCCCTGTAGAAGGCAGAGATTTTTGTTTTCTTCTTTATCTGCTGCACATCTTTTTTTTGGAGGTATTTTGGGATAATAGTGCTTGTTATTCAATTATTTAAGACAGAGTGTTTGCTGACAACTCGATATTCTATTTTTTTCGCCTCTCTTCTGTTTGAATTGGAAAGTGCAAAATGGGTAAAGGAAAATCACTGGCTTGGCTTGGCTTGGGAATGGAGGTGGAAAAACAAACTAACAAACTAAAAGCAAACAAGCAGAACCCCTCTCCCTCATTTCATCAGCCAAGGTATTAAGGGTGACCAAGGAAAAAGCTTCCAGAAAAACACTTTGAAGTGCTCCATCAAATACATGTTCTTCTAGAGGATTAACATAATGAGAACAAGCAGGCCTCTGGAATCAGCTCATTGTCATAAAGGGCAAATGTGATTAGAGGCACACAAGAATGTGAACCGATTACATTTGTAGTAATCCATTATCCAAAGCTGCACTATACTCATTCACTGAACAAACATTTACTGTACATCAGATTTATTCTCCTAAAAATTTATAGGATAGCAGGACTTAGTTCCCATACACCCCCACCTTCTATTTTATTAACCCAACCCCTGAAATTCAGTAACTCCTTTCCTTTTGGCATTCTTGTGCTGCCAGGGCATTGCCTGACAGCAAGTGTATTAAGGCCACAAATTCCAGTGTGTGGATCTAGAGAAGAAACGGATTAAAACAATGATGCGAGTCATTAACGAGGAGCATAGGGAGGAGGAACTAGGTGGGATGATGGGGAATATTTCAGAAGAGAAGAGCGTTTAAACATTCTGGAGATTCCTCCCCCATAGAAAATTTGAAAAAGAGTAAATTCAGGGAATTCATAGAAAAGGAGACACAGGGGCTCCTGGGTGGCTCATTTGGTTAAGCGTCCAACTTCGGCTCAGGCCATGATCTCACAGTTTGTAAGTTTGAGCCCCGAATTGGGCTCTGCACTGACAGCTCAGAACCTGGAGCCTGCTTTGGATTCTGTGTCTCCCTCTCTCTTTCCCCCTGCCCTGCTTGTGCTCTTTCTCAAAAATAAATAAATAAACATTTTAAAAAAGAAAAGGAGACACAAACTATCAAAAAGGTTAAGAGATGTGTTTCATAAGTCCTCAAGAAAGTATAAAACAAAATAATAAAATAAAATTTTAATCTATTAAATTAATAGATGGGGCGGGGCGGGGGTGGGGTGGGGAAACCACTATAAAGCCTAAGAGGAGTTCTGAGGAAAAAGGAACCACTACATGTATGGGTGAGACCATATATACATCAGTTCAACTGCTTTGGAGGGCAATTTGGTCACATCTGTTAAAATGTTAACTGCCTGTGCCTCTATGGTCTAACAGTTTAACATCCCAAAATCTACCCTAGCAACACTCATTGGCCTTTAATCGAAGGCATGTTCAAGCTTTGTTTACATTATCAAAAATCTGGAGACAATCTAAATACCCATCGAAAAGGAAATAGCTCAGTTTAGATTGTGAAATCCTCCAATTTAAAAATATATAAGCCAGTTGGGGAGAGGGAGGGAGGTAAACCATGAGAGACTCTTGAATACTGAGAACAAACTGAGGGCTGATGGGGGAGGGGGAGAAGAGAAGGGGGGTGATGGGAATGGAGGAGGGCACTTGTCAGGATGAGCACTGGGTGTTACATGGAAACTAACTTGACAATAAACCATAAAAGAAAAAATTTTAAAAAAATATAAGCTAATCTAAATCTATAAGAACAAATAAACACGCATACATACAATAAGCAAATCACCATACGGATAGAAAAAAACGTGGCTGTGGGCAAAATTCAGTCCAAGGACCCCAGTACACAAATTCTGTTTGAATAATCATTCAATTCTTTAGTTCAAAATGTAACTTTGTAAAATGAGTAATGAGTATCCACTAGGGGTCAGTTACAATGTCAGGTGTTACATTTCTTTTCCCTTGTCCTTGCAATAACCATGCAAGATATTTACTTGTGCAACGTTGCAGGTGGCGATTGTATGGAAATTTTTGTCTGCAGAGAACAAGCTGTCTTTTTCACCAGTGTAATCTTGCAAGAGAGTCCAGGTTGGGGCTCAATTTATGTTCCCAGGGAAATGAATCCAGTTTCAATAGCTTTACAACTGAGCAAATCCAAAAAGATGCCAGCTAGATTCATTTATGCAGCTGCTTTAGCTGAACACACAAAGATGGCGCTTGGGGGAAATGTTCGGTGCATCTCATTTTGGTTGACCAAGAAAGCCGTAACATTTCCCTCAGCTAGATGAAATTTTGCTCTTTCTTGCTGACCTCTCTTTTCTTGAAGCATTTTCTTTAGAAACCTGTAATTACAATTCTTTCTTTGTTCCTTTAAGAGATAAATATTTTGTATCTTGACACTTGGGACTGTCTTTCTCAAAGACCCGAGAGCCCTTGAAATGTAAACATTAAGAGAGTTTGCCCCCGCATCTCCTAAATTTCCAAGGCAGGCCAGAAGCTGAACTTTGGTGCATTTCTTGCTCCAAGGTGTAAAAGACACATGAAGATTCAATAATGTATACTTTTAATCTGCTAAGGCCAACTAACAAATAGAGGTGGCCTAGGACAAACCTCTCCTCCCCACCCCACCCTCAATTCTGGCTTTCAAAACTCCAGTCTTTTGTTTGAGCAGTTTCATTTCAGACCCAGTTCTGGCCTCTCTCACCTAGTGCAAACAGCCAGAGTAAAGCCTCCCTTGCATGCTTCACTCTGATGCAAATTCTGCATTGAAATGCTCTCTTGAAATTTTCAAGTGCTGGGAGAAACTGAGGGGCATATTAAGTAAAAGTGCTTAAGGAAAAGGATGTAAGAGTTCAGTTAACATGTAGAAGGGCCACCCATATTTCTTCTGTTAATAAAAAAAACCCAATAAACTCCCAAAGCACATATATTTAATGCCAAGTCTGGCAGGTTATATAAAAAGTCATCTTACATTTATTTAGCATTTAGTATGATTTAGATATTTTTCACATTTTCCCTAATCTGTGCTTCAATGTCCAAATATCATCCATCTTTTAAAACCTCTCTTCCAGTCAACACTTGTTCTTTTGTAAGAGACAGAAGAGTTTGAGTGCAATTTAGTGTAACAATAATGAAAAAGTTTAGGGGCATTTAGGCAAGGTGGTATATAAGTGCTCAACAATGTCTTCAGCGGTTGTTCTGTCTCTAGGTCTTGATTTCTTTCCTGCCTCTATTTTTTTTAATGTTTATTTATTTTTGAGACAGAGAGAGAGCATGAGCAGGGGAAGGTGGGGACAGAGAGACACAGGACTCAAAGCAAGCTCCAGGTTCTGAGCCGTCAGCACAGAGCCTGATGTGGGACTCGAACTCACAGACTGTGAGATCATGACCTGAGCCAAAGTCGGATGCTCACCTGACTGAGCCACCCAGGCGCCCCACTGCTTCCGTTTTTAAGCTGAAGCTCTTCTCAAGGCCACAAAGTCAGTGCCACTAACACAATTACATCATATCCAGTGGAAAAGAAGATCTCCCCCAAGTAGTTACCTCCAAAGGTCCAGAACTGGCTATGATAAAACAAACTTGTATCATGCAATTTTGACCTTGTCAATAGGACATGCAAATATTTGAAATGGCCAGACTTGAGGCAGAAGTTGCCACACCAGTGTCACATGGGATCCAATTAGAAAGAGAGGGTGACTCCAGAGAAAAGCAGGGTATATTATGCAACAAAGAATGGAAGACTGTAACAATTAGGCTATCCTAACAGATTTCCACTGCAAATGTTTACAGCGGACTCCGCTGACAATACATTCTGCATCCACTCAACGAACACAAGATTTTAATTGTACTTCTTTTCTTTCAGGGCAGGTGGCTCCTCTGACTTCTTCTTACGGTTCCCTGTGGTTTCTTTAAAGCAAAATCAAGTTTACCTTTCTATTTCCAAACCCTATCTATCACATTTGTGCAGTGGGCAAAGGATGCGTGGACTTTCTTAAGTTCCTTATTCATCCTGTGCCCCAATTTTTTCATCCTGCCCAAGAGCAAGCATACTTATTTCTATTCAAATGTTGATTTATTCATTCAAAAATTATTATTTCCAATCATTAAAACCATAACCATGACAACACTAGCAACTAACATTTATTTAGTCCTTGCTATGTGCCGGTCAGGACTTTAAGTACCTCTGGCTCTTTTCTCTCCCCCACTGTATTGCCTATAATACAAAATTGATGACATTTTCCCTCTGGCTTATTGTATTCCAGCTACCTCAGCTCTCCTGCCGTCCCTGGGTACCCAAAGCTCATTTCTATGGTAAAGGTTTACTGAGCCCTCTGACTAGAACATTCTTCCCTCGGTTATTCACACAACTAGTTCCTTTTTTGCCATTCAAATCTCAGCTTAAATATCAGATCTGCAGAGGGGCCATCCCTGAACATTCCGTGTACGCCACCCACACATCTAAATCCACTTGCTCTTCACATGCTTTTTCTCTTCTTTCCCCCTTTTCTTTTCCTTCTTTTAATTTCACGTATCACTCCTTAACTTATCGTGACTATTTGTCTCTTTTTTTCCCTGTTTTCTCTCCCCATGGAATATAAACTTGGTGTGCTTGGTATGAGAGCAAGGGCCTCTTCTGTCTTGTTTATTGCCACATTCCCAGGACCTAGGAACATGCTTGGCACATGGCTACCAGTGCTTTAATTGTTATATGGATGCATCTTCTTAACCTTCATAATGATCCTGTAAGGTAGATACCAGTAATCATTTCCATTTTATATATAAGAAAATGGATTCCAGAAAAGCTAAGTGCCTTGCCCAAAGCCACACAGTTAGTAAGTGGCAAAACTAATATTCAGACTGAGGACTTCTGACACTGCCATTCAGCTTCAAAGCTAACTGTATAACCTTCTGTGGCTAGATTCTGTGCAGAGTCTATAGCATTCAAGGGTGAACAAAATAGACATTGCCCCACCATTCATGAGTTGAGGGTCTATGGGCAGTTAGGTTTCAATAAGTAATCAAGAACTATAAATGACAATTACATAATAAGTCATATGAAGGAAAAGCACAGAATGTTATGCGAAACACTTAAAACCTAGACCTAATATACGAGGGGGTCAGTGAATTTAAGACTTTAAGGATGTATAGCTTTTTTTCTAGGGGAAGGAAAGTGGGAAGGGAGCATCAGAGGAATGGAATGGCACTGGCAAATCCGAGACATTTTCATCAGTGCCTTCCAAGAGATAAGAACAGGGAGTATGAGAAAGTGACCTGTCGTCACCCTTGAGGTACTTTCTTTGGTTAGGTGAAAAAAGAAAATCGGTGTCAAGAGGTATGTGAAGAATGATACTAGGGGAGACTTTAAAAGATTCTTCAATCTTTAAAAGATCAAATAGGCTATAAATAAACATGGAATTGGAAAAATAAAATAATTAATTAGGCTGACTTACAGATATTCATTGAATTTTTCTACTCTACAAACTAAGAATAGATCCTCTTTTAAGGACCCACAGAATATTTGCAAAACAATCCCTTGCATTATTCCAAAAGCATAATTTCAATCAATAAATCAAGAATCAAGAAAAGTAATGTTGCAGTCTACTTTCTCCATAATCAATGCCATAAAGCCACACATTAATAATACCAGCACAAACAAATCAATTCAAATAACTTGGAAATTAGAATAATAATAATAGCTAACATTTACTAAATGTTTACTACATACTTTCAGCATGCTGAGATTTTTGTCTTAATCAGCCCATTTAATCCTCACAAAATCTTTTTAAAGTAGATACTGTTTTATTACCATTTTACAGGTGAATAAGCTTAGGGCAAGAAAGAGATTATATAGGATGTGCCAAGCTACTCAGCTAGCAATTTATATATGTGGGACTTAACCAAACAGTCTAATTACAATGTTTGTATATGTGTTTAACCACTTTACTATTCTCTCTCTCTTCAGTAGTTTTTGGGTCAAAGACGGAATCAAAAGTATAATAGTATTTGGAAGGGAAGATAATGATAATATAAACAAATAGAGAAAAGCAAGAAGCATTATCAATGAGCAAAACCTGTTGATAATTGTTGAAGGTATAAAATGGACCCATAAGGTTTTATTGTACGGTTTGTCTATTTTTTAAACGTTAATTTATTTTGAGAGGGAGAGAGAGAAAGAGTGCACAGGCATGTGCACATGTGAGCAGGAGAGGGACAGAGAGAGAGAAAGGGAGAGCCCTATTCCAGGCTCGATTTCATGAACGTTGAGATCATGACCTGAGTGGAAATGAAAGGCCAGACCCAGACACTTAACCGAGTGAGCCACCCAGGCATCCCTGTACCGTTTTGTCTATTTATGTGTATGTTTGAAAATCTCTATGATATAAAGTTATAAACAGAAGAATGGAGATAATGAGTTAAAAATAGTCACTCTTTGCTCGAATAGCTCTTGAACCAAACCTTTCTTGTAGGACTCCTTGCTTTCTCCCCTTTCATATAGATATTTATATCCAAATCTCTTGTGTAAATAGGGACCTTTTATTAAATACTTGCTAATGATTCCATTCCTTACTGTATTTAATTTTCATAGAAACACGATGCAACAAACATTTTTATCTCCATGTGACAAGTGATGAAAAACAGACTCAAAAGTTTCCACTTGCCAAAAACACCTCAGTTTGGAAGCAGAAAAATGGAAATTTGAATCTTTTTTTTTTTTTTTTTTTTGAGAGACAAAGAGGACACAAGTGAGCAAGGAGCAGAGAGAGAGAGAGGGAAGGAAAAGGCGAGTGAGGGGGAGGGAGAGAGGTAGGGAAGTAGGACTCATGATCACCCAAGGCGGGGCACGAGCTCACCATTGTGAGACTCAAACTCATAAACCATGAGATCATAACCTGAGCTGAAGTCAGACACTTAACCAACTGAGCCACCCAGGTGCCCTGAACCTTTTTTTTTTTTTATTCTGAAGTTCTTTTTCTGTACAATACAGTACATGATCAAAATTATATAATTATAAATTTTGGTGCCACGCACTTGTCTAACTTAATCTTTGAAAAAAAAAAAAATCTATAGCATCCAGGATAGCACCCAGCATAATGTTGGCTCTCAATCAAATACCCTGACAGGAACAAGGGAGGGGAAGAATGAAGAAGAACAGAAAGCATTTTTTACTTTATCTCTTTATGAACAATACCAGGGGGATTCTTATTTTCAAGATAAATTATTAATTAACTTTTCCAAGGATAAACAGTTTACTTTTAATGGATTTAAAACTGGAGCCCAATTTCAAATTGTGTGTGATTCTCTGGACAGGAACTGTTTCTGTCATTGAATTTAACAGCATGATGGAAGCAAGATGGGAGTTGCCATAATACTAAATACTAAGATTCCAAGGTTATAATTTTTTAAAAAAAATTCCCATTCATGTTTTACATCACTCCGTAAAAGTTTTGATTCTGCACCCATTTGTTCTTCCTAGCCTTGAGTCATCTGAAATAAATAGAGTTCACCTTTGGTTTCATCCAAGTAATTGATGAAAGCTTCATAAAGAAAAATCATTAAGGATTGACCTTACACTCATTCTTCTAAAGGACTTAAAAATCTGGTAATTCACATATCATCTTACCCACAGTAAAGCAAGAATAACTTTGTCAAAATTTTTTGCTGATATGTCCAATAAAATGAATTGATGAAATTCCTATCATCTGCAAATTTAGAAAAATAACTTAAAAATTAGACCATTAATATGATTTGTTCATTATGGATGGCCATAGGTGCCTAGTGGGCCCACTTTGTTTTCCACATACGCTTGAGTCTAGCCATAGATACCAATCTGCCTGTGAATTTTTCTTGTGATCACAATCAGGTTTGCTAGTTTATAGTGTTTGAGATCATTTTTTTAATGAAAACTGGCACAGTATTTATCTATAGTCAGTTTCTCATACCTTGTCTGCTTCATAAGATTTATCATGCATTGTGAAATGTATTTCACTATTTGTGAGCATTAAAAGAAAACAAAACCATTTATCACAATGGAATTCATTTTTACTTATGACCCTCTCATACCATATTCCTCTTTTGATTATAGTGAAGGCTGGCTAGAATCACTTTTTCTCCTTAAATTCCCAAAATATATGCCTTGAGTACCTCCATTTTTCCTACATCCTTGGTATTGTCTACTTCATCTGATGGTAAATGTCATTGAAATATCTTCGTTTATCTCATTTTGACACATTTCTCTCTTTCAAGATATATCCTGCAAATGTGTGCTTAAACGTTTGCTGTGATGTGGGCAAAGAACACTCTGACCTTTAAAATATGTACTAGAATTTAAGTGGCTTTAAAATGCTTAAAATGCTATCTTGTTCATTATTAGTATAAAAACAATATCAAGCCAGTTAAAAATACTTTATTAATTATATTAAAAGATTAGAAAATTTGGCAGCTATTCTCTGGCATGTACCTTTTATTTTATCAGAGTTTGTGATTGCTACAAATTTCAAATAATCTTAATGTCCAGCAGTATAACGTATGAAATTACACCTTATCAAAGTAACAGAAGACTAGAATTTAAGAATAATGAGTTCCTTCTGTGTGATGACATATAAAAATCTCTAGGCCATATTATAGAGCCAAATTGAATTAGTTGAAGAAGAGTAAAAAAAGTTACATATTTATATACCTGCATATATGTATGAATATACTTTTAAATAAAACTGAAGGAATAAACCCAAATTTGTAGGTATAAAATTATAAGAGCTACTTTACCATATTAACTTCTTATCATTTTAAATATTACCATGAGCATATATTAACTTTATAATTAGAAAACAATAATAACTTTTTTTTAACCTTGGGAAAATGTAGTTTTTACTTCTTTTTAATACTCTCTCTTACTACTGAAATCTTTATGTTTTTATAGGTAATTTAGTGCTGTTGACATAGAAATATATTCTTCTATTAGACAATTATAAGTCCCGCAATAATATGGGTAATGAAAATCAACAATTATAGTAATTCATTGAACTATTATATGTGTGAAGCCCTCTGTATATCATCACATTCAATCCAAAGCACATTACTAAGGGAGAACATCATTATCCATATTTTACAAATAGGGTATGGCTATATGGCCACCTCTTCAGTGTCTTATTAAGTGATGTCCACAGTGAAGTTAAAAAGTGCAAAACAAGAGGGGCACCCGGTGGCTCCGTCAGTTAAGTGTCTGACTGCAGCTCAGATCATGATTTCACAGTCTGTGGGTTTGAGCCCCACGTCGGGATCTGTGTTGACAGCTAGGCCTGCTTTGGATTGTGCATCTCTGTCTCTCTCCACCCCTCCCCCACTCATTCTCTCCCTCTCTCCTGCCCTCTCTCTCTCTCTATTATAAATAGACATGAAAAAATAGAACTATATTCAACCACAGAAAGATACAGGTGGAGAGTCTGCACAACACCTGCTTATGAAACCTCCTTTGCTTTGTCCACTGATGATCATTATTTAGAATAAATAAGTTTATTTTTTTAATCACTCACATATGCAATGACAGAACTTCTGTTGGGCCTTGGGGCTCCACTGGCCCCAAAAAGTTTAATGGGTTGTGCATTTATACTGAACAAATATAAGATAGTTCTAGGCATTTTCCTAAGTTAGACATGTGCACATTGACGATACACAAGATGCAAACCACAGTAATAAAATAGTCTGGTTGACAACAAGACTTAGATTATAAAGGAATACTGTTTAACAGTCTAGCTGATGCTCAGTCTAACAGTTTTTCAGAAGCAAAATGTATGGTGTGAGAAACTATAAGCTCTTCTACACCTCTCAGGAGAGAATCCTGGGAATATAAGTGTGGTGCATTCTTTGAAAACTACCCAGGCTAGATGGAAATAGTGTAAATTTAAATTATATGGCTCTTAAACACCAACAGGTACATTGGTTTCATTTTTAAAAGACATAAGAGACTGAAAGTGGCTTTGGTGAGTGTCACTGGAAAAGTTGAGGTCTGATCTCTGAAAAGGTGTGTATGTGTGCAATTGTGTGTGCGTGCATGTGTCTGTGTGTGCATGTGTGCAGTGTATTAACACAGGTATGGAGGTACAATAAATATGTGGTTCTGTGTGTGTACATACATATGTATTGAGAATTATATCTTTGAGAGATTCAACCTAAGACCTCTCCTATACCTGGACGCATTTGGGTGTGAAAGTGGGCTTTTTCTTGTTAGGTTAATTTTAAAATCTTCAATTGGCTTATTTCTACAAGCAAAAGTTTGTTTCGTGCATGAAGTTCTTTTAATCCTATATAAAACTGATCATAAAAAAATAACTTTCTGTCTCTATCACCCTAGCCTTTTAAACAAGTGAAAATTAAGGCAACTGAAGGTTGACTAATGTGCCAGTGGCCAGTCTCAAGCTATAGATTTTTCATCAATCAGATTCGTTATATGAAAATATTGCACTGAGTGACCCAATGCACACTGGGGTTTGGTCTTGGGTAGAGGCGGTGCAATGAAGAGGGTTAACACTTTGATGAGACATTGAACTCCAAAGTGGCTAAATGCCTTCTCTTCAAATCTTAACACTCTCTAGGAGTAAAATTCTCAGTTTCCAGCTGCTAGCCAAGAAATTATTTCACGCCTCCTGTTCTCACTATGAAGAACTCCTTCCTAAAGCCTCCGCGGTTCCTGAGGTCTGAGCTGGTTGCCTGACCTGACAGCAGAAAAAGACATTTAAGGTCAGCTCTCTTAGTGTCTTGAAAGCCTTCCAGTGGAGGAGGCTTTTCAAAGGAAAAGTATTCTGACAGGAAACTTATAATAGGAGGTTTTTCACATCTTGCACAAAAGATCCATTTCTCTGTTTTCTTTGTGTTCATTCTCTTTGGACACTGGAGACAAATGTATCCATTCACCAAGAAGAAGACATCTAGTAGCTGCTGTATGCAAGACATTTATTGAATATTTATTCAACAGTTCTGCCTACCTACTGCTGCATAGCCACCCTATGGCTGACTGCTCTAAAACAGCAATTTATTAATACGCCTCCCAGTGTTGAGGGGTGGCCAAGGTCAGCGAGGCAGTTCTCAAGGTCAGAAAGGCAGTTCTCACTAATGGTCTCTCATGAGCTTGCAGTCAGATAGCAGCTGGGGTTGGAGTCATGCGGATACTCAACTTGGCTGGAATCCATGATGGTCTCACTACTCACAGATCTGGTACCCCATTGTTCCTGTCCTCCTTCCTTCTCTCCACATAGTCTCGCATCTTCCATGGGCCTTTCCAAATGTATTGGTTATCTGACAACAGGTGGTCACACTTCTTACATGTGTTTGACTTCCAAGAGAAATAATGAAAACTGCTGGGTCCATGTAAGGCCACATTCAAAACTGGCATGCTGTCCATTTGGCTGCATTGGTCGTTACAGGGCCTGCCCAGACTCAACGGTGTGGCGCAAGAGACTGTCTCTGTGTGCAAGTGACAAATCCATACTACAGAAGAGCACTGGGATGGGAGATTTGTGGCATCTATCTTTGGAAAATGCATTATGTCACATTTGGTGTCTCAGGCATGGAGAACAGCAGGCTGTCTCTCTGTTCATATTCCAGGTTGTGTTTTCAAATCCACAAAGCTACTGAGAACAGTGTCTCCTCCCCATCTCTGGCACTGTCCCCACCCACCCCATTTCTCTTACACAAAAATGTACTGAGCTTCCTCAAAGGGACAGTCTCCTCTCCCTGGTGCAGTCACACCACTGAATTCAGGTAGCAATCTCAGCTACATGATGTTGTACTAAAGAATTCTCATTGGTTTTTTAAAAAAAAATTTATATAGTTTATTTAGTTTTGAGTCAGAAAGATACAGAGCACAAGTGGGGGAGGGGCAGAAAGAGAGGGAGATACAGAATCCGAAGCAGGCTCCAGGCTCTGAGCTGTCAGCATAGAACCTGATGCGGGGCTGGAACCCACGAACCGCAAGATCATGACCTGAGCCGAAGTCGGACGCTTAACCGACTGAGCCACTCAGGCATCCCTAAACAATTCTCTTTGAGTGTATCTCTCCTCTTTTTGTTTAGAAAAATAAAAATTTCTGGTTTAAGATGGAGGAGGAGAAATAATACAGGATTAATCCTGCTACGTTAAGGATCTAATTTCTGCTCCTGATAATTGTGGCTACATGAACCCTAAGAAGTATCATTTGTCCATTCATTCATGGTTCTGACACTGCTGAGCACTGGGGACATAATGCTGGACCAGACATGGCCCTTGCTGTGGCTTATGTCTCCCCAAACGCATGTGTTGAAGTCCCAATCCCTAGTTCATCAGAATGCGACTGTATGTACATATGTATACATGTATTTTCAAAAAGAGAATGCTAGAGCATGAATGGGGGAGGGCCAGAGCAAGAGAAAGAGAGAGGATCTTAAGCAGGCTCCACACCTGAGATGGGACTCAATCTCATGACCATGAAATCATGACCTGAACCAAAATCAAGTGTCAGACACCTAACTGACTGAGCCACCCAGGAACCCTAGAATGTCACCTTATTTAGAAATAGTGCTAATGCATATGTTATTAGTTAAGATGAGGAAGTCTTAATCCAATATAATGGATGTCCATATAGAAGAAATTTGGATGCTGGACACATATGCACAGAGGGAAGGTGATGTGAAGACACAAGGAGAATATGGCCAACCAAAAACTAAGGACAGGGACCAGGAAGAGATTTTCCATCAAAGAGTTTAGAAGGAAAAAACCTTATCAATGCCTTAATTTTAGATGTCTAGCCTTCAGAACAGTGAGACAATAAATATCTGTTGTTTAAGCCACTCATTTGGTGGTCACTTGTTACAGCAGCCCTGGTAAATTAATACAGTCCACATTTTCACAAAGTTTATCAGGCAAACATTAATCAAATAATTCCAAGTAACAGGTGTGTAATTACAAAATTGACCTAAGTAATATGAAAGGAAGTGCAATTCTGTGAGAGCAGAGATTAGAGAAATCTTTGCCAGATTGGTGGGTCAGACAAATTTTCCCAACAAAGTGATGCTGGAAGGGAGAAATGAAGTGTGCGAGAAAGACAAGCATGGCCTGGGTTGGGGAGGGGAGTGCTGGGGCAGGTGTGCAAAGGCCTCTGTCAGGTGACAGTATGATGCAGTCACGAAACCAAAAGAAGAATAGTGTGGTTTTAGTGCAAGAAATGGAGGGAGAACAGTGCCACCTAAGACAGGTAAAATAGGGGCACCTGCGTAGCTCAGTTGGTTAAGCATCCAGGTCATGATCTCACAGTTCCTGAGTTCGGGCCCCTTATCAGGCTCTGTGGTGACAGCTTGGAGCCTAAGCGTGATGCCTGATTTGGATTCTGTGTCTCCCTCTCCCTCTCTCTCTCTCTCTCTCTCTCTCTCTCTCTCTCTCAAAAATAAAACAAAAACATTAAAAAATAAAGATTGGTAAAATATGTAGAAAAGTCTATGCCTGTGCAGGCCTTGTAAAGATATTTTTCAGTATCATAAATCAATGAGGTTCCCTTAGAACATTTTAAGTTGGAGATGACATGAGCGTGTCTGATGTATAAAAAAACAACTCCCCCTGTTCTTGGAGGGGACACATTGGAAAGGGCAAGGATAGGGCAGGAGAGGAAGACCAGGACGCAAGGACACTAACTGCAGAGGCTTATAGGCAGGATGCTCATGCAGGTGCAAGAGAAAGTAGCTGATTCCAGGCAAGGACCAGCAGTAAAGAAATGGATGCATTTAAGATATTTAGAAAGAGATGGGGTTAGATTTGCTGATGAGGTGCCTATGGCTTTTTCCCTTCACTCACGCAGGCTAGACAGAGACTCATTTTGTGGAAGAAAATTATGGATCTCAGAGGTCATAGGGGCACTGGGGAAGTGCAAGCTGAGAAGTCAAGAGGCAAATGGATGTACAGGGAGCTCAAAATGTGAGCTCTGGCTTAGAGATAGGAATTTGCGGGTCACTGCCAAATCAATGGTGACTGGAGCAGTGTGGGACAGAGATGGCCAAAGAAAAGCATTCCAAGTAGAAAGAGAAAAGAGCCATAACAGAGACCTAATCCACTCAACAATATATGATTTTTGTCTTATTTTGCTATTATTTCATAAGGCAACGATACTAGAGTTTGTATACAATTACACCTGTCAGATCATATCTTATAAATATTGAAGCCTCTAAAGCAAACCATGTACCTCCAAGTGACAGTACCTATCACCTGCGGCAATTGATAATTATATGTGTTTTCATTAAAAAAAAGGCAACTGGAGTTTGGTTTTTCCACTTTGGTTACAGAAGGGGAAAATGGTTTCTTAAGTATTTAAGATAAAAATAAAGCAAGAATTGATTTTGCTTTTCATAGCTTAAAAAAAAAAAAGATATCTTTAAAAACAACCTATTGCCCACAGGGAGAGAGAGTCCTTATCTGATTTTAATGGTGATTGGATTTTTTGTACACACTGACATTTGGTACAAGCCCTATCTTTGAATCATTCCATTTCTAGCAGCATCGCGACATTATTTTTAAGTGTTTACCGCACTGTTGAAATACAAAGACACGAACATTTGCTGTTTCCCTTCTTAGAGGAAATCCAGTGGGGTGGTGTCACTGCACTGGCCCTCAGAAATCGTCAAATTATCTCTTTGTTAGTATGGAGGGAAGTAGAAGCCTGCTTACATCACTATATTCTTATGACGCTCTTAGCAAGTGTGCAGATGTTCACAGCCACTAACTCTAGCTGTGAGATGGGCATGGATGCCAACAAAATAGAACACAAAATACGCTCTCAACAGAGGAGGCAATGATATTCCATAATTACCATGAACTGGGTGCAATCAGGTAAGAAATATGCTCTGAGTCTACATGTCCTTTTGATTGCTTTTAATGATGACACCCAGTGACAGTAACAGTGGGGAAAGTGCTCAATTTCTTTAACATGTATAGTAATCTTAGCTTTGATAATATGTGCCTATATCCTATAATTTTCTGTATCATATGACTCAGCAATTTTACTTCAAGAATTTTAGGAAATTCATCATGAAATTCTGAAACGGTTACTCTAGGAAAATATTAATCTCTATTTAGTTCTTAGAAGCCAAGTCTTAGGAACAATTGCCTTTCCAAGCATAAAACACAGCTTCAGAATGGTAACATGATGTCATAACTTGCAGCCATTAAAGTTATGATGTAAAAATATAAGGAAATGAAAATGGTCATTATATAAGAGCAGTTTATAAGTAAGCATATGGCATACCACTTTGGTGCATATGTGTGAAAATGGCTATTTATTTTAAAAAGTCTGAAATTGTATGCACTAAATTCTTAATCACTTAAGTCTGGGTGTTAAATATACAGAGGTTTATTCCTCTCCAATCCCACAAAAATATTTACTTGAGAAGATATATAAAACTGTATGGGTCACTTACACCTCAGTTTAAGTAAGCTTATTACCTCCTTCCAACAAGCAGACTTTGATGGGCCCAAAGGAGGATGAACAGTAGGAGAGCAGGGCACCTGAGAGGAGGCCAGTTTGGCCCAGGGAAACCTTGAACTTTTTTCTATTCTCCTACTCTGGGGAGAGACAGATAGCAATTTAGCACCTAAGAACTCTGCTCGGGGTCTTGGCATTTGACACCTTTATCAATGGATATAAATATTTGGATTTATTGCTCGTTTTAAAAATTTTTTTAATGTTTATTTTTTTTTAATTTTTTAATGTTTTATTTATTTTTGAGAGAGAGAGAGAGACAGCGTGAGCAGGGGAGGGTCAGAGAGAGAGGGAGACACAGAACCTGAAGGCAGGCTCCAGGCTCTGAGCTAGCTGTCAGCACAGAGCCTGATGCGGGGCTCAAACCCACGAACTGTGAGATCATGACCTGAGCTGAAGCCAGATACTCAACCAACTGAGCCACCCAGGCGCCCCTGTTTATTTATTTTCAAGAGAGAGTGAGAGACAGAGTGGGAGTGGGAGAGGGACAGAGAGAGAGAGGGAGGCACAGAATCTGAAGCAGGCTCTAGGCTCTGAGCCTGATGCAGGGCTCGAACTCACAAACTGGGAGATCGTGACCTGAGCTGAAGTCAGATGCTGAACTGACCGAGCCACCCAGGCATCCCATTATTGTTTGCTTTTAAGCAGATTCAGATGGACAGCCCATCTCCTACTGCCCGAACTGTGTAATATTAAGTACAGATGTGAGGTACAGTCACATACTGCACAGACTCTGGCCCATTAATTCTGTTGGTCTTCATGTGTTTAAAATATCCTATACCATTCTGAATCTTTTCCTTCTTTTTGACATTTTCATCATTTACTTATTTCCATTGGGAAAATTTATTTTTGAGTAGGCTATCATTCAATCAACCTAAATATTAGGTATAGACAGCAGATTAAAGCTGAATTATGCCACATTGTTACAAAAAGCCCCCTGCTTCTTCTAATACTTTTATTACCACTAATCCTACTGTGAAGGAGAAAGCATTTATTGACCATCTCCTAATATTCAGGTACTTTATATAATTAAATTACATGTTAAATAATTTATACATAATATATAAATTACATACATGACCCATTAGGGTCAGCAATTTACTCTTGTTATACAAATGAGGAAACTGAAACTTCAAGATTCCAAGAAACTTGCCCAACTTCACACATCTAGGAAATATCGGACTGGATTTAAATCTTGGCCTTCTTCAACCCCAAGGTCTTGCTATCATCTGCTGTGCTATGCTACCTATCCATATTTTTAGAAGGAAAAAAAGAGACTTCCACACACTGCTAACACCAGAATCACTACTGCTATCACCGCCAACTAGAAACTGATGTTTAGGTCCATTTTCAATAATACAATGCATCACTGTAGCCAAGCTGATTGCCTCTCTCCACACTTTTTAAAATCAACTAAAGGTCAATCACAGAGTGTCTGATTCCTAAATGATCTGTGCTATCTAAAACACTCAGATAGTCCCAAAGTCGCTCAAAATTCTCAGACATCCATCTCCACTTTTCTTTGCATAGCTGTCACCTGACATTCGAGTTTATTTCCACCATCTATCCTCAGAATCTTTGCAATCAAGTTATTTTAGACAATTGATGATAAAGTAGCACTGGAGCCACTATTTGGGATGATTTGAGGCCCTTATTTATTTTATCTCCTGGTAGACTTTTAGTATCCTGTAGGCTTATACATATAAATAACAGCCTGGGTTGAGCATATTTTCAGTGCACTTGACAAGCTCACTGAAAGACCAGCGTAGGTAGGACTAAACATGCTGAAATGTCTAAATTACTTAAACATATTTTCTCTCAATCAGAAATGTGAGTTCTCACCAGGCTTGTGTTGAATGCAATTGGCCATTTTAGTTAAGGCTCATTGGAAGGAAAGAGAATACAACATTTTAAAGAATAAATGCACAGTCTCATTGACTCATACCTGCTCTCCCACACAGGTATTTTCTGTGGTAGATTCATTGGGGCTGAGGGAGAAGCAATAGACTGGGGTACAGCCAAAGGGAAATATATTTATATTATATTTTTAAATATACTAGGTTATATTATTTACATATGTATATGAAACGGGGAAATTAGTTGCTCTCTCAACATATCAGTAATACCATTCCTTACATAAGAAATTTTTAAAAGTATGACATATATATAATATATACTATCAATAACAACAATAGCAATCTATTAAGCATCTACTATGCACAAGGCACACTGTGCTTTACACATATATACATACACATAAACACATTTATATGTACACAATTCTCACAAGAGCCTAGCGAGTTCTCCTTTTACAGGTAAGATAAATGCGCCCCAGAGAGGCTGAATAATAAAATCATTCACATATACCTGGTCAGGAAGTGGAAAAGCAGAAATTATAAACACAGTTTTTTTGGCTCTGCAGTGGTAGTGCTAATCTGTGTACTCTACATCTTCCCTGATGATATTTATTCTTCCAGGTACTAGAATTTCTCCAGTTGTAGCCTGATGTTATCTACATTAAATTCACCTGAGGTACATGCTAAGGCATAATTCCTAGGCTTTATCTCTGACTTCACAAATTAGAATTTCTGAGAGAGAGGTCCCAAAGATCTACATTTTTAATTTGCTTCTTGGGTGACTTCTTAAAAAATGTGAATGTTTGAGAGCCAGTGTGCTTAACAGGTAAGCCCATGACTGTGAGAATAATATAATGGAAAGACCATGGTATCAGAAGTCAGGTGATGGTTTTAGTCCCACCATGAGAGTAACTAGTTCTGTGACTTTGGACAAGTCATTTTACCTTTCTGGGCCAGCATTATCCCATCTGTAAAGTGGTGTTTACAGATGCCTACTTAACATTGTGCAAATATTTTCAGTAGATCTTCACAAAATGGGAAAGATTTCTACTACAGTCAGCACTGATCAGTCAATGGCTAAGTCCTCTTTGCAGGGCCCGCCATTGCATTTCAGAGAGATGTTCCCTATGTGGAGAAGGGTCAAGGCTGGCCAATGCCACTACCAGAGAACACTGTGACCTGGGAGCAAGACCACATGGCTCCTTATTCCGGGAACTTTATTACTCTTGCAGATATAATTAAAAGATAGGGTAGTGATGGCTGTTATTTCAAATGTGCCAAAGTTGAGGCAAAAAGGTAATTTTCTTTGTTTTGTTTGGTTTTTCTGGCATCAGCATATTTTCATGGAAAACAAGCATTATTTCCTGTTTGACAAAGCAGGGGCTTTTAGAACTGACAACAACAGCTCCCTAATTTATGTCAGCAAAGAGGTAGTCGTGTCCAGTCTCTGAAACTATTCCTGCAAATCCAACAGCATGCATTTCATTTGAGGCCCACACAACTCTATTGGCCTTTACAAGAGAAGCAAATATGTCCTCAGTGGCAGCTTTGTATTGGCAATTAACTGATCTGTTGGCAGAATCTGGTATCTGCATATGCAAATGCACGTTTAGCATCATACCGAAGAAGGCAGGGACACATTTCATTCTGCAGACATATTTTGAGAGTCTGGAGGAATATGTGGTCTTTGTTTTAATCAGCAGTGGCTTGTCCAGTGTTTTCCATACCAACATGTTTACTAAATGAGTGTTTGATATTTAGGTCCCAAAATAAACAGGTAATGAATATTCATGCATATTGAACGCAGTCAGAGAAAAAGCCAAGAATAGAACATCAGAGTGCATACTCCTACTCCCCATCTGTACCCATTAGGAAAACAGGACTACATTGCCACTAGCTAGGCATAGAGTCATTCATTCAACAAACAGCTATTAATTGCACATTATGTACAAGCCAGTGAAATAAACACTAGAGGCTTTTTTTTTTAAATCTCACTGAGGACAAATTACCTGAAAAGTAGAGAATGGTTTAAGAGTATTCATTCAACAAATATTTACTGAGTACATACTTCACATGAGACACTGATAGAGGCACTGAAGCTTCAAGCAATGAATTTTTAAAAAGTGATAAAAATCATTTCCCTTAAAGATTATGTTTAGTGTGAGGAAGACAAAGAACAGATGAATATAAATACATATAATGATTGATGGTGGGACATACTATGCAAAAAATAAATTGGGAAAGGGAATGGGTGTCTCTGAAAGGAGCTCAATTTAGACCGGAAAATTGGGAAAGTCTTACAAAGAAGATAAAATATAAATATAGATTCGGTGGAGAGAAGGGAAGTGTGCCATGAGGTTATGAGTGAGTCGAATATTGGAGACATAGGAGATTTCTAGTGTAATACCTCTAAAGAAGGTGAGTGTGCAGGAAGTCAGAAGTCCACAAGGGAGGCTAGAATGGGTAATGGAAAGGGAACAAGTTTGAAGAAAAAGTTTAAGAGGATGTCAGATCATATAAGTCTATGTAAGCTATAAAAAGTCTTGGAATTTGACTCTAAGATGGACAGCCATTGGGATTTGAGGAGAGGAATGACACGATCCAACTTGTATTTTACAACAATGTAATTAACCTTTGAGCTCAGAGTAGATCGTAGGGGCAAGGACAGAAGAAGGAAGTCCAATAGGGTGGTGTTTATTATCAACAACTTAAAGAATGATGGAGCACTGAATCAGGATAGGAATGGTAGAAATGATAAGAAGTAATTGAATTTAGGATATTTTGAATGTGGAGCTAGTATGATTTCTTGAACCATCTAATGTTTGACTTTGAAATACAACACCCATGCAGAAAAGTGCATGAAATAGAAAGGTACATTTTACCAATGTGATATAACGTCCCAATGTAATGCAAAGCACACACCATGTATCCACCACCCAGGTTAAGAAAGAAAACACGGACAGCACTGCAGCTGCTCCATGTACTCAACAGGTCAGAAGGAAGACTGAGCTTGTGAAGTAGAGGCATGGGAGATATAAAAGAGACCCCAATCATAATTACAGAGTTGAAAATGACAACGTCTGAAATAAAAATAATCACTAGGTAGGATGAACAGCAGAAGAAACAGTGCAGCATGAAAGATTAATGAACTTTTGAATATGGTGCCTTTAATGAAAAGCAATGGGACTACATTCTTGAGAAATATGATGGACCTCTTCCAAAAGAACTAACTGCTGTTCCTGAGGGTTCTGTCCTTGACAAAGGAAAGAGTTTCTTTACAGTGGGAAATGCAGACTGAGTGCTACTGACATACAAAGTGAATTGAGACTATTCTTTCCAGTTCTGGTCGCCAATCATAGTGGCTACAAATTCCAGAGAGCAGAAGAAAATATTGGCCAAATATTTCTTAGCAACTTCTGATAATCGAAATGGTAGACAGGTTATGTGTCTTTGGCTACAGAGGAGTCTCCTTCCCAGACACCACTGGCATAGAAACGTCTGCTCGCTTGGTTAACTTCAAAGGAACAGATACAGTAGCAGGAAGTGCTCTAATTAAAAATTCAGAACAAAAGATCCTGTTCCAGGCTATTCTGTTCCATTGGCAGAATACAGTATCACAACAGCCTGAGGTAAAGACCATGAAAAAGATGCTTTTGAACATCAAGTAACACAGCTTTCATTAGTGCTTGTATCTGTAGTCAGGAATAGCTATAGCATTTATAATGTGTGTGAGGAAATAGGGGATGACAATCTAAGACTTTTAAGAGTATCAAATTGTACAGAAGCACCAGTAATAATTAGACCTGATTTTTGAAATCCTCTTAAAACTGTATTGAAGATTTTACATACTTTAGGTAAGAAATCCCCTATTATTGAGAATTCAAAGGGCTACAAGTGGCTGCCATGTTATCTTAGAGTTCGTCAAGGGAAAGATATAGAAATACCTCAGGTGAAACTGTGGAAGGTATAAACCAAAAAAAAAAAAAAAGAAGAAGAAGGAGCATTAAAAAATATTTCCTTTGGTTCTGGTGGAGCTCTGCTCCAGAAGTTAATAAAGTATCTCTTGAATTTTTCTTTCATGTACCACATGGCCTTGGAATTATTGTCTTCAATTATTCAATTGCTGATCCCAACAAAAGGCCCAGAAAGGGAGGATTATATTTAAATAGAAAACATCAGAGAATTTTGTTGTACTTGAGAAAAGGATACCTTCAAGAATTCCGTTGTGATCTTCTTCCTGCCTTCAAGAGTGGGAAGATGACAGGAAGCTATACATATATGAAGAAGACTGGAGAATGAGCTGGAAACTCCATCACAGTAAGCTTTGTTTTATGACTGAGTATGTGAGCATATTGGGGGGGGGGTCATGCACACATGCAGATATCTGTGTGTATATAATACATAATGTTTATTGTACAGATGTATTTTTTCATGTTCTATGGTACATTACAGCCATATTATTTGTTGGTTTATGGACATACTGTCCTTTTAATTTATTTCCAATGTTTAGGTAATTGCTAATTAGGAAATGCATTTAATCATGTAAGAGACTAATGGTGAAATAAGCTTTTTAGGGCCCTATGCCAATCGATAGTAATTCAATCTGGTACAGATATTCTCACAAATAACAGAACTAAGGAACTTTTATATGTAACTGGAGATCACATGAAACAGATTTGAATAAAATTACCATAATTTTTTATGTTTATATTTAACTTGTATTTTTATACAAACAAGATTGTGTAAGGTATATTTAAAGGCTTAGTGATTTAAGAGTCTTTCCAACTCTTCATGATTTTTCAGCACAGACTTTTAAAAAAGTATCTGAAAATAAAAGACACTGCCTTTTTGTTTTTTTATTCATTAAGCATTAAATAAAATATGGCCTTAACAAAGTTGTTTGTGTTATTAAACAGTTTGAAAATCATGCCAAGACAAAACCTGGAGAAAATCAGTTTGCAAAACTACAACATGTGGGAAATGTTGAGTAGGAAATTAGGGAAAACTCATGAAGTCCAACTTATTTAGCATTCAGTTGTACTCTAGCTGGTGAAAATGCTTCATGAAAATGCCTTCATCACCCTTGAGGAGGAGGTAGCTGGAGTTAGGTCCCACCGGCTCCCCAGGGCTGGACTGTATGCATCTCTTCCCAGTTGCACTTTCGGCGACATCAGTGTGATGGCTTGAAATCAGCCATGACGGGGTCACAACACCAGTCAAACCAGCTAATGCCATGGATTAGCGCTGTTTTCTCTTCTGAAAAGTCAATCATGAAATATGTGGAGGATGATGAGCCGATACACTATGCATTATGGGTAGCAAAATGGAGGGGACCTTAGGTGTGGTTCCCAGAGAGACAGAATCTGAGATGAAAACTTTTGTGCAGGAAGTTGTGCGATTCGTATCTTTTATTTTCTGTATTCTGATGCTTTGACATTTGGGGCCATGCCAACACTAGAGGGGCTGCCCAATTTTTAGAAATAGTATGCAACTTGACTACCAGTGTGCTTTTTATTTTTTATTTATTTTTTGTAGTTTTTTCAATTTTATTTCAATCCAGGTTAGCTAACATATAGTGTAGTAATGGTTTCAGGAGTATAATTTAGTGATTCATCACTTACATGTGACACCCAGTGCTCATCTCAACAAATGCCCTCCTTAAGGCCCATCACCCATTTAGCCCATCCTTCAGGCAAGCACGTCTCCAGCAACCCTCAGTTTGTTCTTTGTATTTAAGTGTGCTTTTTAATTTTAATTTTTTAATGTTTATTTATTTTTGAGAGAGAGACAGAGCATGAATGAGAGAGGGAAAGAGAGAAAGGGAGACCCAGACTTAGAAGCAGGCTCCAGGCTCTGAGTTGTCAGCGCATAGCCCAATGCAGGGCTCAAACCCACAAACCACGAAGTCATGACCTGAGCTGAAGTTGGATGCCCAATCAACTGAGCCACCCAGTTTTCCCTTAAGTGTGCTTTTTAAGGGCAAACCTAACAATCCAGAACCCACATCCCCACCACCTGTTCACCACGCCAGGGCCAGGTACCAGGCTCCTAAAGGCAGCCTCCATGTCCCAGATTCTACTGACATTTTCACAAAATTTGCTTCATTTGTTCCTTCCTTTGAAACTCCTAGTAATGATTCTTGCTCACAGTACCTCACCCTCCCATTGCCTCTTGACTGACCTTAGTGCTTCCCTACGTTGCCCACCATGGTGTGGTGTGCCCCTTCCTCTTGAGAACTGAGTAACAAACTATCTTTTCAGTGAGGACCACCTTCTTCACACCTAAATAATAATAAAACCTATATGTAAAGAGAAGTTCTTTGAAGAATGCTCTCAAGACCAACACATTTGAGAAAAAAAAAAATAGGGTTGGGAAGAAGGGATTTACCTAGGATTTAGTCCCAAGAAAGGCCTCAGTCAACCCTACGGAAATGAGATGGCCCTTCTAAGTCATTCCCTTTGAAGCAAAGGGCCTGGCTTTCATAAGCCTGTACTGCTCAGGGTAGGGTGTGCCCAGACTGTAGAGACAGGACTTGACCTCGGGCTCTGAAGAAATTCTTTGGTTGAGACCATCACCCAGAGAGGGATTCTCGTGAGTGTTATGAGCCACCGATATTTCAGCGGCTGGAGGAGGCTTGTCAGTATCACAGAGGGATGGGGAGGTGCACCTCTGTACATACCGCAGAACGGGAAGATAAAATCAACTGCCAAATGCTAGCTGTTAAGATTCATGAGCTTTCTGACATAGTCAACAACAGTGAGCAAAATAAACGCTGTAATTGAAAAGGTGCTAGAAGTTCATGCCAAATGCAAAGTCAGATATGTCCCTTCAACCCTGGCAAAAAAAAAAAAAATACTAATAGTAAATGTAAAATAAATTAGCCATTTATAGCTTCGCAAAACCTAACACACTGTGAAGATTTATCAGCTGGACCATGAAGAAAATTGACTGTCTTCCACAAACCAATTAAAAATGAAGATTGGTATACCTGAGGTCCAAATAAAATAAGCTTTAAGAGTAGAAGAAAAGTAGAAATAAAAGTTTGTTGGATTTCTCCCTCTCCCTACGTCCCTCCCTCTGTCTCTCTCTCTGCCTCTCTCTCTCCCCCTCCCTCTTTCTCTCCTTCCCCTAATTTGACTTTTGAATTTCTTATCATTTTGTAAAGCTGATGACTGACTTAACAGGAGAGAGCAATTGACAAAGGCTGATTAAACTCCTCATCTCCCAAGAACAGTGAGTGCAAGGGCATGAAGGCAGTGAGGATTCTGAGCAGCAGCACGGTGATTCTAAGGAAATTTTCTATTTGTCCTTGGCTGTTTTCTCTCTCGCAATTAGGGAATAAAGGATGTGCGATCCACACTTACCACTGTTTTGTTATTATAATAAGCCATGATAGAAATAAAATATAAAAAAAGTTAAACAGATATACCATGGTTGAGCCACAAAGTCCTATAGATTATTCTGTAAATTGGAAAGGAAACAAACAAAAAAAAGAATGTGTTTTATTCAAAGAAACTGAGTAAATTTACACTCTAGGAAAACAAAACACCTAGAGACTTCATAAGAATTCTCAGAAATAAGCGTAGATGAGGAGAGAGAGCCAGTCAAAGAGAGCAGCATGAAGGCAGGACCAAACCTCATAAGGATTAGTTGAATATGTGGAGGTTTCTCTAGGGACACATCTTCTTTAAAACATGTTGCCTTAGTACAGTGGTTTACTTGCTTCTTGATGCTTTCCTTGCATTCCATTTTAAATACCTATGTAGCCTCAGATCCCTTACTTGGTTCTATACAATCTAGCTCAGGGGTGCTTGGGTGGCTCAGTCAGTTAAGCATACAACTTTGGCTCAGATTATGATCTCATGGTACATGAGTTCAAGTCCTGGGTCAGGCTCTGTGCTGACAGCTCAGAGCCTAGAGCCTGCTTTGGATTCTGTGTCTCCCTCTCTCTTTTCCCCTCCCCTCCTCGCACTTTGTCTGTCTCTCTCTCTCTCAAAAATAAACTAATAAAAGTGTTATACAATCTAGCACAGATTTATTATTCTGGTTCTGTGCTTGATGCAGTTGAAGATACAAGGTGAACAATAGCTAACATATTTTGAACATATACTATGGACTACACTCTACATAAATCTCTTTAAACTCTCACTTAAGTCCTTTGATGATGAGCTTATTATAATTTCCATTTATGGATGATAAAGCTAACACTCAAAAAAAAAAAAAGAAAAAGCTAATACTAAGAAACATTAAATAACTTGCTTAAGGTTATGAGCTTGTAAGCTGCTAAGAAAGACCAGAACTGTGGTCAATCTGATTGCAGAGACTGAACTTTAAACCTAGTTTAAATCTAGTCTCTAGTTCCTGTAAGAAGAGATTCACTACTACCAATAGGATTCTAGAAGGAAAGAGAAACTGATTTTATCACTGACAAAACTAGCTGAAATTAGGTAGTTAAAAATGGTAGCTATGGAGGGAGAAATGTTCATACAAACAGAGATTTCACAATACTGCAGGATATCTTTGAAGAACACAAGTTGGTACTATATTAGCAATCACCAGAACATAACATTGGGACAAATTATAAAAACTCTAGATATTTACCTTTCCCTTTGTTTGATTACTAAATTTTTTAACGAGAGAAAATCTTGGTTCACAGCCCTTAAGAATATACCTAAAAGAAGATGTACATTAAAGGAGGTAAGAAATAAATTATCACCTTAGAAAGTACTGATTCTTAGTGCCATATCTGCTCCTGTGACTTTCTGTATGTATTCTTAGCCCTGCCAGGGTCACTCACCATGGACAGGAAGCAGTTCTCCTCTCAGTGTAGCCAATCTGTCTTCATTTTCTACCAAGACAATTCAATGGATAAAAAGTCTGGAGGCAATATTGAATGGGTGTCTCTAGCTAGCCTGAGTCATATAAACATATACTGACCAGCATCAGGAAGTAGATCGCTATTGTCATACTGCTAATGCAATCTAATTTCTGATTTCCTTTTTTGGCTGAATTCTAGAGGTCACGTATCCATAACACAGAAGACCATGTGGCAGAGAGAGAGGAGGAGGAAGAACATTTGAGGTAGCCCAAATTCCAAACTAGGAAGAAACAGAATGACTTTTACTCTATACAGCATCTTTGATACACTTTATCCCCTCAGAAATCAAAAACAAAAAAATCAACTCCTCTCCTTGACAGAGTTAAAATGGTTACATGTGTTTTAAACAAAGTCATCAAACAACAATTTTGAGAAGAAGTAGAGCAGACATTTTTTTTGTTTGCTTCTCTAGCATTTATCTCCCCTTCCCTGACAACAGCACTGGTTCTTTTTTGGTTTCTTCAGTTTTGGTTTTTTGGTAGCCTACTGTTTTTCTGTTCTCAGCTATGGGCTGGAATGGGATTGATAACATCCTTAAGACAATTATCCTATGTCATTGCCCTAGTCACAGTAATTGTATCCCTTTTTTGGATATGACACCAGAAGTACAAGCACCAGGAGCAAAAACAAAAACAAAAAAACAAAAAGCAAACAAGAAAAAAACAACACAAAACAGTGGACTACATTAAGCTTAAAAGCATCTATACAGAAGAAGAAACAATCAACATAATGAAAATGCAACTCACAGACTAGGATAAAAGATTGCAAATCATAGATCTCATAAGAGGTTAATATCTAAAATATAGAATGAACTCCTACAACTCGAGAGCAATAAAACAAATTACCTGATTAAAAAGTGGTCAAAGGATCTGAATAGACATTTTTCCAAAGAAGATAGGCAAATGGCCAACAGGCATAGAAAACATGCTCTGCATCACTAGTTATCAGGGAATTGCAAATCAAAACCACAATGAGATACCATCTCACACCTGTGAGAATGGCTATTATCAAAAAGATAACAAGTATTGGCAAGGATGTGGAGCAAAGGTATCCCTTGTGTGCTGTTGATGGGAGTGTAAGTTGTTACAGCCATTGTGGAAAACAGTATGGAAGTTCCTCAAAAAATTAAAAGTAGAACTACAAAAAAGAAGTAAAACTACTGTAAAATGTAGAACTCCCACTTCTAAATATATCCAAAGGAAATGAAATCACTATCTCAAAGGGATATCCACACCTTCATGCTCACCGCAGCATAATTTATAATTGCAAGACATAGAAACGACCCAAGTGTCTCTAGATGGATAAACCAATCAGAAGGATGTGGGATATATATGTGTATACACATGCACACATACATACATACATATATACAATGGAATATTTATTATTCATCCACAAAAAAGAAGGAATTCCTGCTATTTGTGACAACATAGATAAACCTGGAGGGCACTATGCTAAGTGAAATAAGTCAAAGACCAATACTGTATGATCTCACTTAAGTGTAGAATCTTAAAAAACAGTAACAAGAGCAACAAAATGAAACCAAATAAAAACATAACTTATAGAGACAGAGAGCGAACCACTGTTTGCCAGGGATGGGAAGGGAAGAAGTGGAAGTAGGCGAAATGGGTGAATGTGGTTAAAGACCACAAAATTCAGTCATACGATGCATCAGTTCTGGGGTTTTAAGTGCAACATGGTGCTATATAGTTAATAGCACTGTATTGTGGATTTGAAAGTTGCTCAGAGAGTAGATCTTAAAAGTTCTCAACACACACACATATGGCAATTATGTGAGATGATGGATGTTTTAACTAACCTTGCTGTAATTATTCCACTATAGATATAAAATCAAATCATCATGGTGCATACCTAAAATTTATATAAGTTTGTATGTCAACTGTATCTCAGTAAAGCTGAAAAGTAATAAAATTTTAAAAGAAACATTGAAAATCCTGGGAAAGCAAATTTTCTTCTTCCTAAAAGGGAACCTTGCAGTTTTTCTTCAGGGCTTTGTAGAAGGATGATAGGAGGTTTATTTTTAAACGGCCATAGTCCTTTTGCTACCATGAGGATAAAACCATATTTGAGGAAATATAGTAGAGATACATGGGAAAGTTTGAGTTTGGAATCATGCACTACCTTAAATCAGTTTGCAGCTTTTTCAAGTAGGCCAGCCAATAAATACTTTTTAAAAAGCTGGCCAAGGACAATTTTCTGTCTTTTCCCACAAGAAGTGACTTTGGTAGGCTGCCTCCTGGTCTACCACTTTTAGCTTTTCTCAGACCTGTGTATAGTCTGTTACAATGTAACTGGACTTGTGTAATACTCAAAAACATGTCAGAAATGAACTTGTGACACTAAGAACTCTTACCAAGATCCCAGGTTTAAAATCTAGTTAATATCAGGTGAAAGGTGAGTTTCAAAATAAGATAATCATGCTTTCTTTGAGCTTCCTTTGACCTGGCAGGACTTGACACTAGACAGAGAGAATAACAAAAGTATCTTGCATAAAGAACTAGGAAATTCCAAACACCCTGCTTCCTGCTTGTCCTGATGTTCTATGCTCTAGTGAGAATATATCAATTAAGTTATCACAATGAAGCTTAAGTTCTATTTGATTTGTGAATCCAAAGTGTCATTTGTGCCAAGGCTATCCACCAGTCAACTGTGAGATGCATTCAAGTGATTCAGGATAGAGAGGTCCAAGATGAAGACATATATATATTATAAACATGTGTACTGATGGTTTAATGGGACATCTTAAGGTCAACTCAGGGCATAAAGAAATGGAATTGACATACAAGATAAATCCAGATGGAGAATCAGCTCAACTATTCTTTTTAAAATCTGAACTCCTTAGGTATCAAGGCAATGCAGTTTGTTTCCCTGCCCTGCTAACTCTTCTAGTGAGTATGTGACTCTCTGTTCACATGTCACAGGAAAGGAAGATTTGAGGAGACTTTTTCCTATCAATTCCTCCCAAGGCAACTCTGCTCCATCCTCTGCTTTATCATTAATTTCCCTGAGCCGACCTAAAGCTTTCTCGCCTTATCTTTTCACTTCTTGGTCTTATGTTGTCTCTTGCTTCCTCTTGGTTCTAGAGCACATTAGGCTCTCCCTCTCCTTAGGCTCCCTGTATTTCCTGAACTATACCCTATATTCTATACCTTGTTAAATCTTCCTTTTGCTTTGGTCTCTGCTAAAATGACCCTTCCTCAGCTAACTCAGGTGTCCCTGCTCTAACCATTGCACCCTATACTTCTGGTTCAGAGGCCCAATCACACTTTGTGTTTATTTACATGTACAAGAATGTGATTGTTTGATGCCTTGCTTAGCACACTGAATTAATCTTACCAAGGGCAAAGACTTGATGGATTTGTTTATTGCTATGTCTCCAAAGTGTAGCAAGGTACCTGGTGCTAAGTATACATTAAGTAAATGGTTTGTATGTTTGTTTGTTTTTAAGTGTATTTATTTTTGTGTCAGACAGGGAGTGAGTGAGAGAGCAAGCATGTGAGTAGGGGAGGGGAAGAGAGAGGGAGAGAGAGAATCCCAAGCATGGCTCTACACTGTCAGCTCGGAGCCTGACACACGGCTTGAACTCACAAACTGTGAGATCATGACCTGAGCCAAATCAAGAGTCAGGTGCTCAACCCACTGAGCCACCCAGGTGCCCAGTAAATGCTTTTTAGTTTTTCACTGAAATAATTACACATTTCTTATTCAGCCCTCTAGGAAAAGGCTGGGTTAACAACCGTGTGAATATGAACTAGAGCTTTAAGAACAATTAGGTGCATTCTTTCTTTTTTTTTCTTTTTTTTTTTAAACTTTATAGTTTATTGTCAGGTTGGTTTCCATATAACACCCAGTGCTCTTCCCCACAAGTGACCTCCACCAAGACCATCACCCCCCATTACCTTTCCCCCTTCCCCT
>CM053572.1:32488794-32714975 GCA_028646485.1 Cryptoprocta ferox | reverse complement strand
GTGCATTCTTTCCACAGCCACTCTGAGCACACACAACAAACAACACTTGCATTTTTCCTAACGTGCATTCTGGCCACCTGACTTGCAGAGCTTTCAGAGGGGCCACTGAGGCAGAATGGGAGGATCGAACCACCCAGGAGCCCTGCCCTTGGCCTCTCCACTGCTGCTTTCTGAACCGGACTTGTGTGCACAGTGTAAATTAATTATTCTCTTCCAGTCCGAGCACTTTTGAGAAAGAACAGCTGCAAAGCCTGATGAGTCCTGGAAGATCAAAACAAGCCTAGATACTGTTGTCGGCTTGTCATCCCCAGGGCAGAGCTCCCTAAATGTTGGCAGCTTTGGCATTTGATGACTCTCAGCACAGCCCCCGAGGAGGCATTATCTCAGATGTTCTTTTAAAAACAAATTCTTTGTGGGGCGCCTGGGTGGCTCAGTAGGTTAAGCGGCAGGCTTCAGCTCAGGTCATGATCTCACGGTCTGTGGGTTCGAGCCCCACATTGGGCTCTGTGCTGACAGCTCAGAGCCTGGAGCCTGCTTCAGATTCTGTGTCTCCTTCTCTCTCTGCGCTTCCCCTTCCCGTCTGTCTCTCAAAATAAATAAACATTAAAAAATTTTAAAAAACAAAAAAAAAACCCAAATTCTTTGTATAAAATATGTTGGCTTCAGCCCCTCCCTTCCTATCCTTTTGCCTGTGAATCAATCCAGTCAGACTGGCCAACCCCCCGTTCACTGTCCTGGTCAAATAACATCACCCTGAGAATGATGCTCAAATACTATTACTGACAGACGAGTGAGAACAGAAACAGCCCTTTTCCTGCCTTCTTCCCTCGGGAGCAATAAATCACCCATTTATCCCAGGTGATTTGCACAGACAGTTCCCTTAAAGCAGTATCTGGAGATTTAACAGGTATAATGTTTCTTCAACAGCCCATTTCTAACCAGTCTTCCTCTGCATTCCAGTGATTTTAAAAAAAATTCTTATGTTCAAATCACCTAATGTCCAAGTGGATAAAGTTCTTGGGGAATATGGTCTATGACTTCATGTTGTGAGTATCTTCCCTAGTCTGCCATTCCCAGGAAGAGTATTTCTTTACAAATTAAATAGCTATATTGGACTTGAACAAAGACTGAGTGGGAATCCGCCAAACCAGACGACCTACTGTTTTAGAAAGAAACTGGCTGTTCTCATCTGTTTGCCTTTTAATTTTTAAAGTATCTGTTAAACGAAATTTAACTTTAGATTAAAAGAGAGGCTTACAGGGATTGGTCCTGGAATCTCAGCTCTTTTTAAAAAATCTTACTGTGTCCGTTGACTTTAAGGAAAAGTAATTTCTGCAATTTAGCACGGAGGGGATTTTACATTTGCTTTTCTAATAAATTATACATAGAGCTTTAAGGATGCTAAGGAGGCTTTACACGAGGGGTATACTCAATAGGCATGCATGGGAAAATATATTTTGCTGTTTGCTTAATCTTCTGGTTTTATGTTAAAACCTTTAATTTAATTTTCCCATTAATATCCAAAGCTTGACTGTGCACAAAATGACACAATATTAAGGGTGGATTTTATGGCATTTAAATTCCATTTTCTCCTCCTCTTTTACCCATTCATATTGAGGGGAAATTTTCAAATTAAGTAAAATATAATGTTTAGGCATAAATGAAAATATAATGTTGAGCCATAAATGACACAGGAGACCAAAACCAAAGCAAGTGTCACTTGCTACAAAGAATCCCATATTCTGTGAGCATACTACAATTTGTCCTCACTGCTTCTGGGGGATAAAACAATTAAAATTTACTAAGGAAATTACCATCATATTGCCAAACTGGGCTTCCAATTTTATTACATTTGGGCTGGGAACCCCTTTTGCACAAAATCTTAAATCTCATTATCTGAACTCCCAAATCTTTGTCAGTGTGAAGGTCATTAATTTTAATTAAATGAAGACCTTTTCCTTTAACTTGCTAGAAAATGAGGATTAGTCTCAATACCTTTCCTTAAATAAACAGAACAAATTAAAATTTATAATACAGCTCTAGATTTACTGAAAATGGTGTCATCAAAAGCCTATTAGTTGACAAGGAGGGGAGTGTCTCAGTGGGTTATAGTAAAAGAGGAACCCGGAAGTTAGAAAACAAGATCTGTTTCCTGCTAAGGGAGTGTCTGTAGTTCATTTTATTTCATTGTTACATTAGACTCCCATTTTAACTATAGTCGGGAGGTACAGATAACATCCACTTTATAGGCTATAGTTACAATAACTAATTTTTTGTAACCACAACCTGTATTTGTGTAGCTTATGGCAGCTTACAATACACTTTCATAAATATCAGCTCTTCCGGCATGATTTGTTAGAAATACTATATGCTTTGGACTAAATGCGCTGAATCACAAGTACATCTTGTACCACTTCGTAGTTCTTCAGGAAAATAACTGCAACTCTCTGAGCCTCCATTTTCTCATCTTCAAAGTGGGAATAATCATTCCGACCTTGCATGTTGGAACGCCCCCCTCCCTCCCTTCCATTTTATTTATCACGGGAACCAATTTCCATGATAGGACCCAGAGATACTGCTGGTTCAGCTTTTTCTCCCAGGGCTTTAAATGTGGACTCTTTAAGGTTTGGTCCTGACTCTTCTTTTTTTCTTACTCTCTACTCTTTTCCTAGGTGTTACCGCTAATGACCTTGGCCTTGCTTCGACGGATATTTCTCAGATAGAGGTCTCCAGCACAATCCCCTCCACTGGGTGGCATTTCATCTATCCAACTTCCTAGCCAAAAGTGTCGCTAGGTGTTACACAGCTACTTCCCATTCATGACATCTCAACATGGCTTCATGATCTTCCCCCACAAAACTGGTTTTTCTCCTTCCTTATCTCATGACTACCCCTCCATTCTAAACAAAAACAAAAGCAAGAACAAAACCCTATTCTCCATTTGTAATATCACTATTTATGGCTGCCTGGGACCACATGCTGTTAAGTACTGGGCCCAGATATATTTCTCAGTAGTTAATGGGTTCAGTGTATCATGTTTGAAAACAGGGACTTTGACATCTGACACCTTGAGCTTCAATTCCCACTACTTCTTATCAGATTTGTTAGATTATGAAAATTAGTTACTCTGAGTTTCAGGTTCTAAGAATATAAAACTGGGAGACTAGTGTTAGTTTTCTTAACCTATCATATAGTGAGAACTAAGTTCATTTTTAAAAAGCATCTTAGCTCTGTGCTGAGCATATAATAAGTGCTCAAGAAATGCTTATCATTATTAATTTTAGAAAGATGCTGGATTGAGTCTAGCCTTTCCCTGACAAGCAGTTAAGACTTTGATAGTATTACCTAATCATTCTCTTTTCTTTATTTATAAAATAGAATTAAAACGTGGAATCCACCTAGCATCATTCGTTGTGAGGAGGACATGACACTGTACTTAAACCTCACCCAGTCTACTTCTGCACATATGGCAGAGTTTCAACATCTACAGGTATGGTTTTCCACATTTCACTGCTTCAGCAAAGCCCAGTTTGTGACGTTAGTGAAAATAATGAAAATGTTACTAATGAAAGAGCAACATTAACAGTCATGAATTCAGCTGCTACCATCTTTGTTTACAAAATATTTGAGAAGTTCTGGAGTAAAGACAAAAAAATGGATAGTGAAAATAGATCCGATACAATATCATAGTAATTGATGGTTACAACAGAAGAGGAGGGGGTGCCTGGGTGGCACAGTCAATTGAGCATCTGACTTCGGCTCAGGTCATGATCTCATGGTTCATGAGTTTGATCCCCATGTCAGGCTCACTGCTGTCAGCACAGACCCTGCTTCTGATCCTCTGTTTTCTCTCTCTGCCTCTACCCTTCTTGCTTGTGTGCTCTCTTCTCTTCTCTTCTCTCTCTCTCTCTCTCAAAAATGAATAAACACTAAAAAAAATACATAAGAAGAAATGTTTTAAAAGTCAATCCTCAGGCGTAACTGGTTAACTAGTTTAGTTCTAGTTGAGATCTTGATTATTTTTTTTACCAAAACTATTGGAGCTATTGAGGTAACTGAAGATGTTTTTTAAGTACATTTGAGTTAAGCAACTATAGTGGAAAGAGCTGCTTTATTCAGATTCCTGGTTTGTGAATGTTTACGGCATCCACAGGTATAAACTCCAGGTCAGAATCTACCTGGTCAGTCTGTTTGGAGTAGAAGCTAATATGAGCTATGATGTGAACTCACAAAGCAAGGGATTTTATAAGTTTCTTAACTGGGCATTCTCATGGTCTAGAAATCTGTCTGGCACATAGTTGCTATTTAACAACTATGTGTTAAGTGAATGAACATATGACATGTAACCTGCCTTCTAGATCTGTATAGCCCATGATTCCAGCTCAGGATTCTAAGGGATTTAAACAGAACGTAGATCAAACAGAGTCTCTCTATTTGAACATATACAATGTGTAAAACCACCAGAAAGAAAACAGCTAACGTGGGCCTATGTTCTACTGGTTTATACAAAGACCTCTCAATTTCCCTTTCTCTGTTGAGCACAGTGCCTTGTGCAATGTTGATGTTCAAACTTTTGGTGATGGAAAGTTGATGTTCAAAGTATTTGCTAAATAACTGAATGAATTAGGCAAACCATAAGAGACTCTTAAATATAGAGAACAAACTGAGGGCTGATGGGGGGATGTGGAGAGGGGGAAATGGGTGATGGGCATTGAGGAGGGCACTTGTTGGGATGAGCACTGGGTGTTGTATGTAAGCGATGAACCACGGGAATATACCCCAAAAACCAAGAGCACACTTTACACACTGTATGTTAGCCAACTGATAATAAATTATAAATATATAAATGTATAAATATACATATAACAAAACAACAAAATAAAAAACAAAAAACTGAACAAATTAAAAGTAGTTAAATTAAAAGCAATTAAAGTAGTAGTTTGTAAAAATAAAAAGTAAAGCAAGTAGTTAAAATTAAAAGCAATAACCAAGGCCAGATATGTTAGTGAACTTTCGAAAGGGAACTATATAAGGTAGGTTCAAACCTTCTCAGGCAGGATTTTTTAATTAAAAATTTTCTAAGGACAAATACTGAGACACGACAGTACATGCCTCATAGGCTGGCTTTAAGAATTTGTTCCTATTGAATTACTTGTGCCTTTGTTTCTTTATCTCTAGATGGAAATAGTAATGTCTACATTTTTACAGAGTTGAAATAAATGCAAGGAGACAAAGAAGGTTAAAATGAAACATTCTATGCAAAGGGCTATTTTCTTCTTATTTAGGAAATTTTTCATCTACGTTTGAAATAATAAATTAAAGCCATTAAATAAATGAGGGTTTCTATTTTTCACCAGATGATAGTATTCAGCCAAGGACATTATCATCTGACGTATCTAAGGAGGTCAATGGTTTTGGAACCTGTAGGCAGGGGGAGGTCCTGGGTAAACAACTCATTTAGAAGCAGGATATGACCTGCCTGGCTTAGAAAAGATCCAGAAAAACCACTAATTTCTCTGCAGCATGACACCATACACACATGCCAAATAAAATAAACAAAACTGTGTCAAATAGATGGGCATTACAAATGATCCAAATTCGCAGCTGGAGCAATTCCCTCATTTCCACATGGCCCCATCCTTCCATTGTGTTCAACATTAAAATCAGAGAATTGGCTTCTGCTCTGGTTTGAATTCCATTTTTCATCAAAATTGCCCCTAACCCCTATTACATAGTTAATAAAAAATAAAAACAACATCACCACCCAGTTCAGCTTTCATGATTATGTTCTCACGGTGAACTTTCCATAGAGTTTTCCAAAGGTGTATATGTGTGCGTGAGTTTAAATTGTTTTTTAAAGTAAAGAAAACAGACATTAAGAGTTATTCAGCAATGTTGCCCCGTCTTTTCCCTCTTTTGCATCTATCATGCCAAAGAGGAAAATAAAAAGGAATGTAACCAAATTTATTTAATCAATTTTGTGAATAGAAATTGTCTAAACCACTGCTTGGATGTGAAATAAAATCCACTGGCTTTTTTCTTTTGTCAATAATTGCTTTGGAGTTTTAAAGACACAGCTCCTACAGTGCTAAGAAGCAGCATAGTATATTTCCTTGTGAAACAGAGAGAAAAGTGTATCTTAAATAAATAATGTATGCATCTTGAGTAGGCCACTTTCATGGCACGGATTTCCTTAATTACAGCATCTATTTCTGGAAAATGAAAAGAAAACTGTTGTCACCTTGCTGCATATCCTAAGATCATTTTGATTTTATCCCTTTCCTATAGGAGCAATTCCTAGCTCACTGAATTGGAAAGAAAGAATAGGCACTCCACTGATCAGAAGTTTACCTACAGGCAGAGCCCATGAGTATGGTGGTCTTAAGGTTTGTGAAGAATTTCTGCTTTACATAAAATGCATATCCCTTTGCTCATACCCTTTGGTGTAGATGTTGTTAGAAACCATGTTTCCTTTTCCTTTAAAAAAAATCTTTTTAATGTTTGTGTATTTTTGAGAGACAGAGAGAGACAGAGCAGGAGCAGGGGAGGGGCAGAGAGAAAGGGAGACACAGAATCTGAAGCCAGGCTCCAGGCTCCAAGCTGTCAGCACAGAGCCCAATGTGAGGCTGGAACCCACCAACCGTGAGATCATAAGCTGAGCTGAAGTTGGACGCTTAACCAACTGAGCCACCCAGGTGCCCCACTAGGTTTGCTTTTCTGATAGCATAATTTTCCTATTAACTTTAAGTACATAATAATAATGATGATGGTATGTAAGATTCTAAAACTATCCATGTGTTAATTCATGTAGTTCTCACAAAACCCCACGAGATTAGGAGAATTCTTAGCCTTATGTTAAAAATGAAGAAAGTGCGTCCAAGATGTGTTAAATAACTTTATAGTGAGAGTTAGCTAAGAAGTGGCAGAGCCATGATTCAAATCTGGGCTGGGTGGCTCCTAAGACTGCACATTGTAATTATCATGGTCAGGAAAGACCATATTGAAAAGTTGACATTTGAACAGACATTTTTAACAATGCAAAAAAAAAAGTTAGGCATGCAGATATCTGAGGAAATGATCTTCCCAATAGAGGGAACAGCAAGTACACAGACAAAGACTATGGGGACGGAGAGTGTTTATGTGAGAGAGAAAGGAGTGTGGGGTAATGTTAAATATTTTTGCTTAGTAACTGAAAGAATTCCTAGTATCTAAAATGGGGAAGATTCACGTTATATAAGCTTGGCGGGATGATCAGGAGTTCGCTCTTGAACAGAGTTAAGTTTGAGTAGTCTAGTAGATGTTCCAGAGGAAATGTCAAGTAGCCAGGTAGATGTCCAAGTCTGGGTTTAAAGAAGGTAATGAATGTGCAAGTAGCTAGCTTTACGCATGCACTTACAGCCACCAGACCAGCAAAGAGGACCAAGGGAGTAAATGAAAATGGCAAACTGATCCAAGAACTAAGCCCTCCAATATTTACAGGCAGAAGATGAGTCACCAACAAGAGACTGACAGCAGCCAGTGAGGCAGGAGGAAAACTAGGTAAATGTGGAGTCCTGGAAGCCAAGTGCAAGAAAGACTTTCAATGAGGAGGAAGTGGTAAGATTTGTCAAATGATTCTGGTAAATCAAGAAGATGAGAACTGGGAATTGAGTATTGGATATAACAAGGTGGATGGCATCAGTGACCTCGACAAGACAATTTTCACTGTAATGATAATAACAAAAATCTAATTAGAGTAGATTTATGAATGATTAAGAATTCTTCCCAAATCACACACCTAAGATTTGTCAAAGAACGAGTCAATTTCTTCATCCTTATTAATTGTATCCAACAGTGTACAGTTCTATGGAAATTGAAAACTTTTTAAATGGCAAATAATAACTAAATAAAATGCACAATTCAGTAAAAAAGGGGAAGCGATAGTGAAAATATACAAATAATGAGGAGAGAGATTTAATAGGGAGGTACATCTTGAAAGGACAGCGTGGACACAGGAATATGACTGGGTACAATGCTTATATTTGGAAGTGTCAAACACTCAGTTTAACCTTACTTAGGAAAAAGTGGGGGAGAGTTCTTGGTTAATGTAGGTGAAAAGTACAGGCATAACTCCATCAAGGTGATCCATGCCATTGTCCACTTTTGGTCAAGCTCCACCTCCCAGCTCTGCTGTCTCCTTGTTGGCTTTACTTTCAGGCAAGCTCCCCAGTCATGTTGGTCACCAGTAACTCCTGGCTCACCTCTCACTGGCTAGCAGTGCTTGTGAAAGAGACTTTTCTTCCTCAATAGTTCTTGTAAACCATATGTATTGGTTCTGATCAACTTGGCTTATGCTATGTATAGGTCAATAACCATTTACTGTGGGGGTAGATTAGCTAGATTAGGACTCATCTCTACCTCTTGGAAGTGGCACGGTGATGTCTGCTCTTCTCAAACCACAGATATTAAGTAGAGAATTACCCATAAGAAAACTAAGTCACCCATAAGAAAATACTATAAAAAATGGGGGACTAGATACTGGGTGTATAAAATAAGATGTCCACAATAGAGTAGAAGAAAGAAGATTTAAATAAAAAAACAGACACAACTAGTTACACAGCATTTACAGAGACTTTACCTAGATTTTTCACATTTTCTCATTTAACACTCATGACAACCCCAAGGTGTAAGTGCTCACTCATGCTGAGGAAAGGGAGAGGATCTCTAATAACTACTTCAAAGAACACTTGCCCCTCGTTCTCATTTATAAACTACTATTTCAAACCTAAAGTAACCATCTTCATAACCATATACTGAAAAAAATATGTATGGTTTAACTGCATTATAATAAGCAGCCATGAAAACAAATTGATATATACAAATAAATGTGACAGAAAATTATAATTATATGGTCTGGTATCATTCTGGAGGTGTCTGGTTCAACATACCCACCAAGTGAAACTCGTCTTCTCTGAGGGTGAGCAAAGAGTGGGTGCACATGTGTGAGGACTGAGCAGGGAGCTACAGCGGGGGTGGGGTGAGGCGGGAACTCTATCTTACATGGTTTCTCAGACAGTCTTCTCAATTCAGCCTCACCTCTGTCCATTTCCTTTAGAATTACACAATAGCTCCAAATCTAGAATCTTTCCGGAAGTTCTGGGGCTAACACTGAATTGTTGCAAATCGGCTGCTTCACCTTGGGCAGGTGGATTTAGCTTCATATGTGCTGCTATTTTTTCATCCATTTCCTCTGTATGCTATTGACATCCCTCATCTGGGCCCTTCTCTGCCACTCTTTTTTTTTTTTTTTTTGTAGACTTTTACCTTTTTTTTTTTTTTTTACTTTTACTTTCTTCCCACTGGTATTTTGAGAGGTAACAAGCATAAACATACATGCAGATTCAATCTACATCCTTTGACCAAAATTCCTTTAATCCAATTCTACATCACCTATTCACAAGTTTAATAATTGAGAATATTAAACATGCTATTATGAATGCCTGTCAGCAGTCTAAAGCCCCACTCTGAATTTCAACAAATCTACCCATTCCCAATGTGTTTATATACATCAACCTCTAAACCCATCAATATTCATAAAATGCGAACAAAGTCCTAACCCTGTATTTGATCGCTCTGTTTTTAGGTTGGTTCCAACTGCGAAGTGTCACTATGCATCAAACAGAATATTCATTCTGATCATAATGTACGTAAAACATAAGAAAATATATGGCAATGTTTAGATTAGTATTTTGAGGAGTGCCTGAGTGGCTCAGTCATTTAAGCATCCGACTCTTCATTTTGACTCAGGTCTCATGATCCCGGGGTCCTGGGAGTGAGCCCCACATCAGTCTCCATGCTGAGCTTGGAGACTGCTTTGAGATTCTCTCTCTCGCACTCTCTCTCTCTCTCTCTCTTTCTCTGTCTCTCTCTCTTCACCCCGCCCCATTCCTCTCCCCTACTCACACTCAGTCTCTAAAATAAAAAATAATTTAAAAAATATATAGTGTTTTGACTTGTGGTTGCATAAGTTTCCAAGCACTTAAATAATATAATTGATCCAAGGTAACTTCTCATTCTATATGGAGGTTTCTGACCTACTATTACGAGTTACACCCACAATTTCCACATCTATATAAAAAAAAAAAGAGAGAGAGACATAATGAAAGATCATGAAGGCTGGTACAAAGTGGTGCCGAAATGAAAATGCCATGCATCTTCTCCACGAGGCTTTAATATCTCAGAAAAAAATACACATTTGGGAAAGAAGGACACTGAATCATAGAACCGGAGAAAATGCAGCTTGAAGTAGCCCATTTCTTTTAGCTGTCAGTGAATTTTTGGTGGTTGGTTTGCTTTGTTTTATAGCTTTTCTTTGGCTCTATAAAGTATCTTGACATACTGCTTGAGACCTCTGGCTTGCTATCTATTCCATTTTTTTTTTTTTTAAGAATAAGTGAGATGCCATTGTGAAAGGCACTGAGGCATCACTGTTAAATTATACCCACTGTATGCGCAGACAGCCACGTAGTGAGCTCCTACTTACTCATTCAGCTTTAATTTATTTCTAGTGTAGAAGAGCAGTGGTGATCACCAACGTAGGATAGACCTGATACTTGGGTACCTGGACATTCTTCCTTACAAGGTCTAATTTTTACTCCACATTTTACAGGGTAACATTTTTACTGGAATTCAGGTATTTTATTCAAATGAAGACTATGTTAAAACTTGGAACACAGGTTAATAACGTAGCATTTTGACTGACATATAGTTGCTCAATAGCTACTAATTACTCTAACTCATTGAATATTCATTCCTATTTCCCACACTGAGGCCTTTGTCCTAAATGTTCCACTGCCCTAAATACCCTTGTTCCAGATCTTAGGATTAATGGCTCTCCCTTATCTTTCTAGCATTAGTCTAAATGTGCCTTTCTCAGAGAAAGCTCCTCTGATTAATCCTTTTCCATAATACTAATTTAAATTAAATTTAATATTTTTTTTGTGGGGCGCCTGGGTGACTCAGTCAGTTAAACCTCTGACTTCAGCTCAGGTCATGATCTTGCAGTTCGTGGGTTCAAGCCCCGCATGGAGCTCTGTGCTGACAGCTCAGAGCCTGGAGCCTGCTTCAGATTCTGTGCCTCCCTCTCTCTTTGCTCCTCGCCTGATGGCTCTCTATCTCTGTCTGTCAAAAATGAATAATCATTAAAAAAATGAAATAAAATTTAAATTTTTTGGTACTTATCAGGGCTCATTTTTTACTTAATTACTATTTTGCTTATATAACAAAAAGAGGTAATTCAATTTTGTCCTGTGTTTTGTTTCTATTCCCTAAAACAATGCCTGGAATATGGTAGGCATATCCATGTCTCTATATTACACAAAGAAAGGGACTTTGGTGTTATCACTGTGGTAGCTTTAATGCTTTGTGCAGGTATGGCCTTCATGTGTGTTCAGTTAATTAATGAATGACTTCCCTGTGTAGTTCAATGCCTATATTGGATCTTTAAAAATAAAATACCCCATCTTTGATGTTTACCCAAGACAAATGAAAACTTAACAATAACACACACAAAAAAAAATGTTTTTAGAGGATTTACTTACATTTGCTGAACACTGAAAAAAACAAATTCTGGTGAATGGAAAAATACACTATGGTAAATCCATTTAATAGCATACTACTGAGCAACGGAAGGTAACAAACTACCGAAACACACAAGAGCACAGATGAATCTTAAACACACAATCCTAAGTAGTCAGACTCAAAAGATTACCTACTCTGATTCCATTGACATGATCTTTTGGAAGAGATAACACTATAGGGATGGAAAATAAACTTGTTATGATTTAAGTGAACTAAGCTATTACCCCATGGGGATGGGGGAGGAGTTTATTACAAGGCAATTTTAGGAGGTGATTATGGTAGTGGTGCTTCCATGACTGGATGGATGTTCTCGTCCAAACTCACAGAACTCTACTCGCAAAATGGTGGGTACTCCTTTATGTACACTATACCTCCATTTTTTTTTTAAAAGTAAAATACAGGGTGCGTGAGTGACTCAGTGGGTTAAGCATCCGCCTCATGATTTCAGCTTCGGTCGTGATCTCATGGTTGAGGGGACTGAACCCTATATTGGGCTCTGCAGTGACAGCACAGAGCCTGGTTGGGATATTCTCTCTCTCCCTCTCTCTCTGCCCCCCCCTCCCCCCACACACACACTCACTCTCTCTCTCTAAATAAACATTTTTTAAAAAAGTAAAATAGGTGAGACAATACAGTCCACTACAATTCCAGGAACTATTAGGATGTTCTATAACTGCCTACTTTTCTGTGACACTTTGAAAGTATGTCCTATTATTTTACTCCTCCAATGTCTTCCCAGCTTGGTTCTCATAATTGTCTACAGTGCCGTCCATGAACTGCTAACCCAGTGCTTTGCTGATCTCATCTTCTATCACACCCTCCTTCTCTCAGTGCTCTAGCCAGAGCGGCCATCTTATTGATCTTCAAACACATTCAGCAACATGAGGTCTTTGCCATTCCTGTTCTCTGCCCAAATGCTTACCTTTCTATATCTACATGCTTTGTTCCTTTACTTCCTTCAGCTCTGTCTGCAAAGATCAGCTGATCAGAGATGTTTTCCTTGGCTATTTTATATAAGGAATACCTCCCTCCTTGTATCCTGTTTTCTTTTTTATGCAGAAAATATTTTTTCTTTTTTTTTAAGTCTGTATACCCTCATTAGGATATAAGCTTTATGGAGCTTTAAATTTTGTTTTATTCACCAGTGTTTCTCCATCATGTGTGTGTGTGTGTGTGTGTGTGTGTGTGTCTGTGTATGAGAGAAAAGAAATAAATGAACTAATTATCTAGTGTATATGGGGGGAGCAGAGACTGACTAGATACCCATGAAACCCATTTTTTTCTTCCCAAGCACGTGATCTTCACTTCCCAAACTACCTGCCTCGGAGGGGTCATATGACTAGTTCTCATCAATGGAATGGAAATGGAAAAGGCAGTTCACAGCATGGTTTAAAAAGCTATGATCAATTTCCCTTTCCCTTGCTCTTTTCTCTTACTTTTCCCTTACCCTGCCAAAGGGATGACACCTATATATCATCAAATTACTAAAGCCATTTGCTGGAAATGGAGGAGGCACAGCATGGAAGGAGTCTAGGTCCCTGAAGAGCCCTCCTATACTTCCATGTTCACTTGACTCGTTAACATTAATAAGAAACCTCTATTGTGTAAAGCACTATACTTTTGTTTGTTATAGCAGCTAGTATTACTTATCCTGACTAGAATATATGAATTTAGAATCAACAGATATTTCTAATCTGAGGTTTGCCACATCTGGCCATCAGTTCTAATAAGAAACTATTTCCAGAATTTGTACACTGGAGATAGTAACAGTAACCACTTTATAGGATGAAAATGCTCTGCAAATCAAAAAAGAATCATGGAAAAACAATTTATATATATGGGTATTAAAGAATTTTACAAACATGAATTTTGTAAAGGGCAACGTCTTTTAGTTTACTGATTTAGGTTCTATTTTTCCAAACATTCCTTCACCAACTTCTCTTCCTGTTCAGTCTCTCAATACTTAACTTAATTAGTATATTCTTTGTGCCAATTTGTGCCGAACAAGAAAGACAATGGCTGTTTTCATAGGAAATAAGTACAGAAAATAGCAATGAAACAATCAATCATGGTGTGACAAGTGTGTTTCAGGAAAAGGTGAAGTCTACAGAATATCGGAAACATAGGAAAGCCTGCCCCACACTTGAGAAATTGGGGATGGTGTCTCAGAGGAAGTGACTTTAAGTTGTTACTGCAAAGATTAGGATACATTTTATTAATGTTTATTTATCTATTTTGAGAGAGGGAGGGAGAGAGAAAGAAAGGGGAGGAGCAGAGAGAGAAAATGAGAATCCTAAACAGACTCTGCACTGTCAGCACCGAGCCCGACGTGGGGCTCGATCTCATGAACAATGACATCATGACCTGAGCTGATATCAAGAATCATTTATGCTTAACCAAATGAGCCAACCAGATGCCCCAAGAATAAGTTTAGAAGATAAACTGAATGATAGGATTGTGCTGTTTAGAATGCAGGGCACTTTGATGGAATTGAAAGAATTAAGAGTGAGTAGAGGGTAATGTGCTAGCAGGAAAGGAGCAAGAGATATGGGATGAGTGTAAGAATAAGATCAAGAAGTTCTAAAGAACTCTAAAAGTTACAGAGGTGTTTGATTTTTACTTAAAGGGAAATAGAAACTATTAAAAGCCTTAAAATAGATTAATATGATTATATTTTCTTTTTAGAAAGAGTGATGAGGCTGAATTATAGATAACATTGAATGTGAGAATGGCATCACACTAAAGTCTGCTGCTGCAATTCTCAAGAGGGAAAAAAAAAGATGGAAATCCAACTGGACAGATTTCAGTGGGGTTGGATAAAAGTTGAAAAATTAGGACACCTTTTAAATTGGCATTGTCAAGACACTGCTATTGTAATCAGTTATGTGTTTAAAATAAGCAGAGAGGCAGACATTACTTCTAGTTCCGGGTTTGGGCATATTCTCGAACTATAGGAATTCCTCTGCAACTATAGGAAAATCTTCTCTCATTTTATTTTCTTTCCCCATCTTCCTCTTTCACTTTATTGTCTCTAATTAAGTTAATCATATACTACCAACTGTACACTCAGCCATGGTCGTAATCTCTATCTATAATAGAACTTGATTATGTATTTCTAATAAATATATATTAATATTTATATACCAATTATATATATCTACCATATAGGTATATATAATTTTCCCCTTGCTTTACTATTTTGTCCAGGGCTTCCAATAAAGTTTGGATAGTATTGGAAAAGTTTGGAAGTACTGTCAACCTTCCCTGCTTTCACCACCAAGTATAGTATTTTTTTGAGTTGTCCTTCTTTATCAGATTGAGGGAGTTCTTTCTGTTCCTAATTAGCTAAGATAGTTTTTTCATAATAAAAGAACATCAAATTTTATCAAAAGCTTTGTCTCTGTTATCCTCTTAATATGGTCAATTATACTGATTGACTTGTGCATGTTAAACCAACCTTGCATTCTTGGGATAATTCTTCCTGGTCATGATATAATATTTTTTGCATATAGTGATGAATTTGATTTGCTAATATTTTATTAATATTTCTGCATCTATGCTTATAAGGGATAGTATACTTTTCTTAATCTTCCCACCATAAAACAACTAGAAAAGCAGATAACATATACGAAATCACTGTTCTAAAATTTTACCTATCAGGAATTCCTTGAAAGAAGATAAATACATAAAATGAGCCCATAAGCACCCCAGTTTAACTTCTTAGAAACATTTTCCTGACCCTTCTGTAGGACAGGAATTCTAAGCAGAGCAGAGATATGTTACTGAATTAAGGGCAAAGAAGTTAAATTTCAGAGAGGCTGAGGTTTCAAGGAGGAGACAGATATATCCATGCATATGTCTGCATACTCTTGTATCTTTTACTAAACCTAAGACAGCAAGTCTAAAGTCTAGCTGAAAGACTGACTTTTAGAAATACTCTGCATTCTTCTCTACTTAACAACGTACTTGGCATAGTGGTAATTCAACCTTAAGTTGTAGCTACTTGACCCAAAATGATGACTGGAAAACTATAAAATTTACTCAACTCGCTCATTGTTTTCATATGCTCAACGACTTTATTTTCCCCCTGAATTGGTATTTTCCTTTATTCCGGAAGAAACAGAAGATTGGCCTCCAGAAACATCTTGTTTTAAGGAGTGGGTAGATGAAATGATCAGGCATGGTATGGTCCCTTTTCCATTTTTAATTTCCACAATGACTGCTGGCAGAAGGCAAGCAATATGCAGCCTCCACCTCAGGTGTACTAGCATATTGCAATTAAATAAAGCTACTCTTACTCACCCAGGGGGAAAGCAATTGATCAAAGTGTCTGATGATTTACTTCCAGTGTAAGCTACAATTCCCTGCCCCAAACACCAAGATCTATTTAGTAAAAAGAGGGTATCATTAAAACCAAGACACATATTATTCACAAACTGTGGTCTAAGGGAATGTAAATGACATAATTATTCTCCAATAGGTAAACAAATTCAGTGGCTTCTCTACATCCACTCTTATTATAAATAATTGTTCCAATTAGTGTTATCCAAACACTGTACAAAGCTAATTTAAAGCAATACAAGTAAGATTATTTTTTATACTTAGTGAAATAAATCCAAGTCAGGCAAGGAAGGGGCTCGTGGCAGAGGAACAGAGATGCAGATGGTAAACCAACTTGAAAATTACATCACCAAATTAGGTTGACAGGAAGAAGGGTATAATCTAGGGGAAAGTCACTCTAATTATTATTATTGTCATCAATACATTACATTGAGCAACAATGAACAATGACCAAAGATCACCAGTTAATTTGGTTTGGAATCAATACCAAGATCTGGGACTTCCCTGATTATATAGAAAAATAATAATTATGAAGGAATAACCACAGTGTGCTCCTCATATTGGCCTTGTGTTTGTTCTAATTTTCAAGTGGCATTTAATGTCTAGTGTATTTTAGCTTTACATTGACAGCATATAACACTATTTAAGAGCTTACGCTCTGAAGCCAGACTGCTTTGAGTTCTGGTGCCAACTCTGATATTTAACCTCCGTGAGTCTCAATTTTCTCAGCAATAAAGAATGGGCTAATTAGAGAACCTACTTCTTAGAGATGTTTAAGATGAAAATTAGTGAAGATGTGAAAAGACTAAATCAACTGATAAAGTTTTTGGAACTGGGTGGTGGTGGAATGGTGATCTAAAACATTCAGCTCTAGAGTCTTCACTGCAAACCCATGCATGCAGGGCACTTAGTCCACTGTTTGGCAGCATTCAACAACTAGTGGTTAAGAGGATAAGAGGGACAATTAGGAGAAAATGAGGTGGAAGAAACAGGCTTCTACAATAAGATTCAAGCAGGGGGCACGGGTACACATTTTTAGAGTAAAGGTCATGTAGTAAATATTTTAGGCTTTGCAGTATATACATTCTATCTCAACTACTCAACTCACTGCCATTGTAGTTAGAAAGAAACCACCTATAATACATAAATAGATGGGTATGTTCCAATAAGATTTGATTTACAAAAACAGGTGTTGTGCTGCATTTGTCTTTTGGGCCATAGTTTGGCACCTGGTTCAGAGAATGAAGATTTATATGCAGTCTTTTTTTTTTTTTGGAGGTCTAATTAACAAATATTGAAAGTTTTTTTTTTTTTCCAAATAAAGTCCAGTATTCTTTTCATTCTATCCCAGCTGCCTCCCTCTTGTCTAACTGTATCCTTGGGAACAATGAGACCATATGACTGCTAGACTGTTTCCAGAAATGATGGTTTAAGATTATAAGGTACAGTCCCAGTGCATTATGCGAAGATGATTTAGTGACTGTCAACCAGAAAAAAAAAAGTAAAGCAATTAAATATTAATTTTAAGCATAGTAGACATGGCTTAGACCACAGTGAAAAATTTTCCTGGAAACCCCATTCAAACAAGAATTATGTATTAGTTCGAGGGGAGAATGCATATTTTCACCTGGAACCCTTCACATTTTTCAGCCACTGAAATTTGTAGTAGGGGAAAAAGATGTCCTTCTGTGCCTGTAAAAGTCCCATTATATGCTAATTATTTCAATCCAATTATTATTAGCATCCTTTTCTGCTCTTCTAATAGCATTCCGGTTTGGATGAAACATTACGTGGTCAGCCTTTTAATAGGAGATAGATGCCAATTCTATAGATTTCTACTCGCTTTGGAAGCTACACTATCTTCCCCCTGCCTTCCAAGGGATGGGAAAGAGTTCTCATCTAGTATTATTTCTGTTTTCTCAAATATTTATTGACTACCTAGATACGCCATGTACTGTGAAAGCCACTGAACAGAAAAATGCTCTCTCGGAAGACACCATTTGATTTGGAGACAGATCATCTGTGAAGGTTTATGTGAACTGACCTCTGTCTGAAAGCTTTAAATTCCATAGGCGCAGCCTGTCTTTCTGTACATTCCCTCCATGGTTACGTATCTCACGAGAACCAAAGCTTCTTGAAAGCAGTGGCTGGATGCACCCTTTTATCCCCATCACCAGCATCTAGTCATGCTTGCTGTATTCTAAGTGAGCACTCACGGAATGAATAACTCAGCACTAGTCAAAGGTTTCCACATTAAGCACTGAGATTTTTTTCTGTGGGCCTACATTGTGCAGAAAGGGAAATGAATTATTATACTGAATTTAAAAGGTTTGTATGCATACCTCCAAATACATACCTTCATACTTTATACCTATTATTTACTGAGTGCTTACTATATGCCAGGTCCCCAATTCAACTTTTATATATTGCAGAGCACTTAATCCTTACAATCACTCTATGAGGTTGGGGCAATTATTTTCTCTATTTTGTGGATAATAAAGCAATAGCTCAAAGAACTTAGGAAATTTACATAAGGTAACACAGCTTTTGAGTGATGGAAACAGGACTCCACCCTACATATGATTCCCACAAACAGTGAAGTATTATGAAAGCTGGTAGGCATAGTACTATTTGGATACATCAAAACTCAGTGACACCCTTGAGTCAACTGCCCGATTTAATACTACTAGTACCGCTGCTATAAATATTGCATAGACCATCCTTGTATTAAAAACATTAATTTGTGGTTTATCTGAAATTTAAATGCAACTGGGGTGTGCCATATTTGTAGGTGCTAAATTTGACAACATTAACTGCTACTCATGCTGTGTAGGATATCTGTACTGGGAAAGCAGGATGATGCCGTAATGTGGTTCCCATCTCAGTGGTTCTATACCCCATCCCTCATTTCATGGTTTTGGGTATGCACAGAAAATAGAAAATATTCCTGGGGAAATTATGGCAAAATACAGGGAAGACACTGTCTTCCATCCTAGCTCTAACGAACTGTCCAATCTCAGCCAAAAACTGTAAGTACACAAATGTCCCTTGAGCAGTCACCATCATCCTGAGCCTGTTGCCCCAAGGCACAAATTAATCCCCAAGGGTAACTCCTCTAGCTCTCTTTGCATGGTGATGACATATACCATAGAGCCCAGCCATACAAGTGAACCACAACATTTATTATACCCAAGGCCACAAGCAGGTAGGCTGGGTACCAGCTGGGAGTCTCATATGTGCTGGCTCCTATGAAATCTATGAAAAAAAGGCCAAGACAAATTCCTCACTCAAGGATCCTGCCATCACCTTGCAGATGACCTGCTAACACCTAGACATGATTAAAACAATTATGGACAAAACTCCAAAGCTTCAGAGAGAATATTTGTCAAGGTTTCAGTCCCCAGGGCTCTAATTCCAACTTCCTATCAGGACCCCAGATTCCTTTTCAAAAATCACCTGTTCCCCACTTTAAACAAGATTTCTTTTAAGCAATGATTGCCAAGCTTCCTACACCCTTGTGGCTAAATGATTTGCTCAACGAAAGACATATGACCCAATCTGAACAAATGAAATAAGAGATATTTCTTTCTGAAGAGAAACACATCTTATTTATCCTACATAAACAATCATAAGAAACCTTGCTTCTTCCTATGAACTTACTGGTTTGGGTGCTTGGGATGAATGGTCCCATTTTGCTGCCCCAAGGAGAGAGAGGAAAGAAGATCCGGAGGCTATGATGGTGAGGTCTGAGAGGAAGCCTTAGACCACAGAAGCCTATATCAAAGACTTAAGAAATAGCCAGGGTTTGGATGACAAAACTTCAACTTCTGCATCAAGTTTCAGCTAAAGCCTCTAGATTTTTTTTTCTAGATGAATCAACACATTTTCTTTGTTGGTTAAGTCCATTCAAGGTGGTTTACATTTTGTCATGTGCAACATCAAGGCTCTTGACATCTATCTATCTTCTATCTATTTATATTTCAATTTGTACCGACTCTAGAAAAAATACATAAAGAGGCTTATTAAAATACACAGAATATAAAAATGAAACATAGATTAGGAAAGTGTGATTAAAAAGGGGGCAAGAGTGTGTGTGTGTGTGTGTGTGTGTGTGTGTGTGTGAAGGGAAAACCTGTGGGTGTGCAACGGAGCCAGAAATGAGGCTCAGAGAAAAATGCTTACTGTGAAGTCTTTACCCAGGCTCTGCGTAGCCCTGAGAGTTCTTGTAAGCCTACTAGCATGTAATTCAAAGGAAACAACCTGTTTATTCACCCAATTCACAGCGTCTTCCGGCTAAATTCCAAGGAATTTCTCAGGAGAACCACAAGTTATAAAAATGTGAAAGTGCAAGTCACTAGAAAGAAGAACGAGCACGTTAGGGTGGAGCAGTGAAGGAAAGCACCCCTACATAAGGTCAGACCTGAGCTGAGCTTTGGGTGGAGGTGGAGGCTGAGCACTCAGTGTAAGGAGAGAAGTTAGGGTGAGATGAAACCCCAGATGACGTGAGCACCTAGGGTCAAGACGGGGAGAAGCAGGCAAACTAACAAACAAACAAAACCCCTACTATTAAGGGCAGATGTTATTTCGAGCTTATCAAGTGTGTATTTTAAAATACAGCCATGCCAGTAATTTTGGCTTGATAAAAAATGGAAACAGCCTACAAATAATCTTGACAAAAAATACAACTGAGAATAAACAAACTCCCCTGCAGAAAATAAACAACATATTGAGCTTAATTTTCCTGTTGTGTAAATTAGTCCTTAGGAGTAATTTAGGTAACTTTCATTCTCTAACCCAGAGAACGAAGTCTTCAACAAAATAATTCTCATTTGCACCCTGTCAAGATTATATATTCAGAAGTTTCAGTATGGTTTTCTCAGGCTGGTAGGATGGAGGGTGGAAAATGATAATAGCATTATTATATGCTCATATATAATAAGCTCTTAGGGTAAACGTTCTAACTAAAGTGCTCTATTAACTGGTCTTTTCACATAATTAAATACTCAGAAATCATGAATAATCAGTGGATAGTTTGTACAAAGCACCCACTGAATACTTGTGGATTTCAATTCTATTTTGCCTTACTTACCATACTAGCTCTGTGACCCTGAAGAAGTGAATTAAACTCTCTGAGCCTTGGGTCTCTCACTTGTAAGTAGGTGCAATAATAACTACTTACCAAAGTGTATGTGGATTAAGTGAGAAAATATATAGTAAGGGCCTGTAAGAGTAACTATCATTTGAAAGAGTACCGTGGGCCCAAATCCTAAGAACTTCTGTGAATTAATTAACTTCTCATTAAAACCTGAGAGAGATTTTTTTTGCCTCTCTGTGGGTAAGTACACTCAGACACAGAGGGGTTTTATCAACTTACTCAATATCATAATTAAAAAAATATGACATGTATTACTTCTATATCAAAGACATCACTTACTACCATTAGCATGCCAAATTAATAAAACTTATTTTACTACTATTTCTAAGGAACCAGAAAAAATTTTACATTAAATGAAATTATTGGTCCTTAAAGAGCTCTTTGAGATAGCTGAGGTCATATATTATTGTCTTTATTTTAAAGAAAGGCATAATTAAGTGACTAGTATATTAAATTGATGCTTTATTATGGGAGAGATTATCTTCATTATCTGTTTCAATGATTCTCAAACTTTAGTACTTTTAAGAATCACCTAGGGAACTTACTAAAAAATATAGATGTCTGGGCTTAATTCTCTGGGATTCTGTGCTGGGGAGAAGTTCAGCACATTTCTGTGCTGAAATGAAGTTCCATTTCAACAGCAGGATGGAAAATTCTGATTTAAGGTGTCCACTAGCCACATTTTATGAAAACCTGACCTGGAGTTCAGTAAAGCCTTGAAGTTAGGGGCTACACATGCATGGAGAACAAAAGGACTAACTTCAAAGAAAAAAGAAAAGAGGATAAAGAAAGGAGTGGACTGTCTACATAGCGTGTGCCTCTGCAGCAACAATGTCAATTTTTCTAATGGGCATTCACTGTTCCCTTGCTCTTGAACCATAATCCCTGGGTAGCAGCCTCCCACCCCTAAACTCCAGGGTGATCATGTGACATAAATAAGACCAAGTCAATCAGCACACCAGATTATTACTGTGTATGGTGACTGGACCTACTTTGGACATCCTGAACCAATCAGAGAAAAGCCTAAGAGCACCAAGTCTGCCAGGGGTCTGTCTTCTGCTGCAGTGAGAGTTTTATGGGTGTTAAGGTACTGCAGGCACTTGCCAATTCTTGGAGGCTGAGCTTAAAGCTACCATGACAGAATTCAGGTCCTGAAGATACTGGGTGAACTTTGAGGCCAGCCGTGCCTGAAGCTACAGTCTACCTCAAGACTTCCCAGTCTTGTGAACTGGTAAATTCACATTTGGACTTGGACAGCTTCACCTGCAGCCCACAGATACACAAAGGATTTCATCAAAACTTAGGAGGAAAAAAATGAGACTCAGAATTAAGAAACTTGCCCAAGATCATCCAGCTTGTTAAACAGCAGAGATGAGATTCAATGCTTGGTGGTCAGACTCCAAGAAGGGAGATCTTTGTCACTGCAGTATATCATGTCTAAATTTTTTTTGCTGTACTGAGCTACTGTATGTAAATAGGCTTTCTCAGAAAATAAAGTCTTGGGGAATTCACTTTTTCTGGGCTTCAACTACAACCTGACTCCTTTATTGGGGGCAGGTGGATTTATACCACGTTAAACCCACCTTTCAATTACTCTGGGTGGCAGATCACCATTCGTCCGGGTTTTGTCCCGTTTTCTAGTGGTTTAACATGTTTGTAAGGAACCTGCAGGGTAAGGGGATACAAGGGAAAGGTAGTGGGAGAAAGGGGAAAGCCACATCCACATGTTTCAAATGGCATCTTTCCTCCAGTTTCTATCTGCTCACTGGATTGATGCTCTTCTCCTTTTGTTCAATTCACTTATCATCGTCGCCCTAATACATGCTTGGATTTACATCCAAGGCTCCATTTGACTAGACATCAAATTTGCAAGCCAACAGATCTCGTGATTTGAGCAGGCTGCTTTGATACAGATGGACATGGTGTGCTGATGCAAAATGCAACACCTGTTTGTAATAATGCTTGCTCCCTCTTGCAGCAGAACTGTTTGTTGCTGCAATCTGACACTTTTAGTATTCTCTTAAGTTATTAAAAAGGGAGCTTTACAAAAAAAAATCACTTGGGCACTGTTTCGGACTAGTAAGCATTCTTGATGTCATCTTCAAATATGACAGAATCTTAGAATATCACTGTTAAAATGTTTAAGATCCCCAAAGTGATGGTGTTGATAAACAAAAATCACTTAAATACCAGCATTTCCTTGTGTATTTTGCATGTCTTATCTCATTCATGACAGACCAATAGGAAAGATAACTATTGTTCCTCCCATTTGCTGGTTCAGGAAATAGAAGCTCATGGTGGTTCCGTGCCTTGCTCATACTCATGGAGCTAATGAGTTGTGGAGCTTAGATCAAATCCATGTTTGTTTGACTCTGAAATTTTTAATCATTATATTTGATCTCTAGTCCAGTGCTTTTCAAAGTTTAGTGCATGTCAGAATCACCTGGAGGGCCTGTTGAAATATAAATTACTGGGCCCCACCCAGAGTTTCTGAGTCAGTAGAAATGGAATGTGCCATGATAATTTGCATTTCAAACAAGGTCTCAGGTGGTGGTGAGGTTGCTTATCCAACGACTACACATTGAGAACTACTGATCTAGTCCCACTGCTTCACTTTGTTATTGTGAAACTGAAACTCAGTAAAGGAAAGATTCTGCTCAAGATGACAACGTGTATTAATGTCCAAGAGAACATTTGAATCTAGGTCTTTTGGTGCTCAAGCAAATGGTCTCAACTGTGAGGAAACCCTTGTCCTCTCTCTCTTTTCCATTTACAAGAAAGACATACAATATTTGCCTAAAGTTGTAAATAATAATTCCTCTGACATGTCCCGATTCATCAAGATCACAGGTAGTAATGAATTAGTGTATGTTAACAACCTTCTTGAGCTTTAAATTCCTGTAAAATTGGAGCGATCGATTGTTACTTACAGCTATGTCATAAGGATTGAATATAAATAAGAATTTCCGAAATTGGAATATAAGCGTGATGAAGTCAGGTACTTTGCTTATCTTTGTTCCCTGCTGCATACCTATATCCAGCAATGAATGCCTAAATGAATAAAAATAAATACCTGGTACATCATCAGAACTCACAGATGGTGCTTTATTGCTATTTTAATATAATCACCACGAAATCAGGAAGAAATAGAAAATTTGAACAGACCTATTACTAGTAACAAAACTGAACTGGTAATCAAAACACTCTCAACAAACAAAAGTCCAGGAACAAACGGCTTTACTGGCAAATTCTACCAAATGTTTAAAAAAATAGTTAACAACCTATTTCTCTCAAACTATTCCAAAAAATAGAAAAGGAAGTAAAACTTTCAAATTTATTCTATGATACCAGCACTACTCTGATAACTGAAAACAAACATACTACAAAAAAAGAAGAAAAGAAGGAAAGAAGGAAGGAAGGGAAGGGAAGAGAAGGAAGGAAGGAAGGAAAGAAGAAAGGTAGGAAGAAAGGAAATTATAGGCCAATATGCCTGATGAACATAGATGCAAAACTACTCAACAAAATATTACCAGGGACACCTGGGTGGCTCAGTCAGTTACGCATCCGAATTTGGCTCAGGTCATGATCTAGTGGTTTGTGAGTTTGGGCCCCACATGGGGCTCTGGGCTAATAGCTTGGAGCCTGGAGGCTGCTTCAGATTCTGTGTCTCCCTCTTTCTCTCTGCCCCTCCCCTACTCGCACTCTATCTCTCGCTCAAAAACAAATAAACATCAACAAATTTTTAAATTATCAAACAAATTCAATAATGTATTAAAAGGATAATTTACCATGATCAAGTGGGATTTATTCTAGGAATGCAACAGTGGTTCAATATTCACAAATCAATCAACATGATACATCATGTTGAAAACAGAAAGGATGAAAACCATATGATCATCTCAATACAAACAGAAAAACCATTTGATATACTATAGTATCCATTCATGATAAAATCTCTCAACGGAGTGGCTTTAAAGGAATCATATTTCAATATAATAAAGGCCATATATGAAAAACCCACAGCTAACATCCTACTTAGTGGTGAAAAACTGAGAGCTTTTGCCCTCACATGAGGAACAAGACAAGGATGTCTATCCTTACCATTTTTATTTAACATAATACTGAAAGTCTTAGAGGGATCAGACAAAAAAATAATAAAAGGCATTCAAATTGATAAAAAAAAAAGACGTTAAACTGTCACTATTTGCAGATGATGTGATACCATATAGAGAAAACCATAAGGATTCTACGAAAACACTGTTGGAATTGATAAATGAATTTAGTAGTTTCAGGATATAAAATGAATAGACAGGTATCTGTCACATTTCTGTACACTTATAATGAAGTAGCAATAAGAGAAATTAAGAAAATAATCCCATTTACTATTACACCAAAAAGAATAAAATACCTAGGAATAATTTTAACCAAGGAGGTGAAAGACCTGTACTCTGAAAACGATAAACCAGTGATGAAAGAAATGTAAGACGACACAAATAGAAAAGTATACTCTCAACGACTGGAAGAATTAATATTGTTAAAATGTTTATAACTACCCAAACCAATCACAAGATTCAGTGTAATCCCTGTCAAAATAACAAAACTACTTTTTCACACAAGTAGAACAAATAATCCTAAAATTTTTATGGAACCACCAAGACCTCAAATAGCCAAAACAATCTTAAGAAAGAAAGACAAAGCTAGAGGTATCATAGTCCCAGATTCCAAGATATATTAGAAAACTAGAGTCATCCAAACAATATGGCACAGGCATAATAACAAACACATAGATCAGTGGAATAGAGAGCACAGAAATAGACCCACACTTAGGTGGTTTATTAATATATGACAAAGGAGGCAAGAATATAAAAGAGGACAAAGAATGTCTTTAATAAATTGTGGTGGGAAAACTAGACAACTACATGCAAGAGAGCAAACTGGGACCACTTCCTTGCATCATACAGAAAATCAACTCAAAATGGATTAAAGACCTAAATATGAGACTTGCAACCATTATATTCCCAAAAGGAAACCTAGGCAGTAATCTCTTGGACATCAATTTTAGCAGCATTATGGCTGCTCAGGCAAGGGAAACAAAAGCAAAAATAAATGATTGGGGAGTCACTGGGTGGTTTGGTCAGTTAAGTGTGTGACTTTGGCCCAGGTCATGGTCTTGCAGTTCATGGGTTTGAGCTCCGTGTTGGGTTCTGTGCTGACAGTTCAGAACCTGGAACCTGCTTTGGATTCTGTGTCTCCTCCTCTCTCTGCCCCTCCCCCACTTGTGCTCTGTCTCTCTCTCTCTCTCAAAAATAAATAAAAACATTTTAAAAACTTTAAAAAACATAAATGATTGGGACCACACCAAGATAATAAGTTGTTGCACAGGAAAGGGAACCATCATCACCAACAACAAAAACAACAACAACGCAACCTACAGAGTAGTAGAAGATTTGCAAATAATGCATCTCCTAAGGGGTTAATACACAAAATATATAAAGAACTTCTACAACACCAAAAACAAAACAAAACAAAAACCCAAGCTGATTAAAAAATAGGCAAAGGACCCAAATAGACATTTTTCCAGGGGAGACATACAGATGGCCAAGACACTCAACATCACTTATCATCAGGGAAACACAAATCAACCTATGTTGAGATATCACCTCACACCTGTCAGAATGGCTAGGATTAAAAAGGTAAGAAATAACAAGTGTTGGCAAGGATGTGGAGAAAAGCACACTCTTAGATACTGCTGGTGAGAATGAAAGCTGGTGCAGGTGCTATGGAGAACAGTATGAAGTTTCTTCTAAAAATTAAAAATAGAGAATCATATAACTCATTAATCCCAGTACTATTTACTTAAATAGAAGGAAAACACTACTTTGAAAAGATATATGCACCTATGTGTTCATGGCAGCGTTATTTACAATAGCCAGGACATGCAACCAGCCCAAGTAGCCATCCACGGATGAATGGGTAAAGATGTGATAAAGAATGAAATCTTGCCATTTGTGACAACATGGACAGACCTAGAGAGTATGATGTTCAGGGGGAAAAAGTCAGATAGAGACAGTTATATATCCTTTGATTTCACTTACATGTGGAGTCAAAAAAAAAAAAAACCAACAAAAAAATGAAAGAACAAACATATTCTTAAATACAGAGAATAAGTTGGTGGTTGCCAGAGGGGATGTGGGGGGTTGGTATGGATGAAATATGTGAAAGAGATTAAGAGATACAGACTTCCAGGTACAAAATAAATCACAAAAATGAAAAGTACAGCATAGGGGATGTAGTCAGCAATACTGTACTAACATTGTATGGTGACAGATGGTGACTACACTTGTGGTGAGCACTGAGTAATGTATGGAACTACAATTCTATATGCTGTATACCTGAAAATAATATAGCATTGTGTGTCAATAAATTAAAAAGAATATCATCATCATCATCATCACCACCACCGTCATCATCATCAATTTACAGAATTTACTGATTAATTTCCCATCTTATTTTCTCCTGTTCAGATTTTTTTTACACTCTCTTCACCTGTGAAGCTCCATCATATTTTCTGGTAATGATGTTTCCATTTTATGGCTTCCGAAAAGCAAGCCAGATGTTAAGTTTTTTTCTGTTATTCTTTCAGCAAATTCACACTGCAGCCATTGATGTCCTGTTTTCAAATGGGGAGCTCTAAATTACTGCAAACATTATGCCTTGGCTGCCTTTTAAATCTTTTCCAGCTGTTGGCTTTGAAGGGAGTATGGCCATTAGTCATTTGGGACATACTTTAACCCTTTGGATAACAGTGAGACACCTACTCAAACAGTGTTGGAAGTAGATCTCCCACTGCCCCATATAAAATTCTCTCTTGCCTCAGGGAACAGTCAGGAAAACAGCAAAGAGACTTTACTGAGTTTATTTTGGAGGACATTCTTCAAGCCTAAGATGGTCTGGCACTAAATATCCATGCTCCTTGGGGAAGGAAGCATCCATGTGCACTGATGTAAGATACAGCTTTGAGCAATGGACAATTTCTAGATGAAAACAGTAACAGAGGGAGAGAAATGTTCCACCAGCTGTAGACCTATAGTTCTTAACCCTGGTTGCATTGTATACTCATTAAAGGGGAACATTTTAGAAATCCTGAAGCACAGACACCTTTCAGAATTATTTCAATCACACTCCTTGAGGGTTCTAGGCATCTGCAGTTCTGAAGAGGTCTCTGATCATGCAGTTCCTTTCAAGGACCAGTGCAGAATGTTTCACAAGTTTTCATTAGTCCTCAGCATAATGAGAAAAATAAAGTCAAAGTGGCAGAATTTTCATAATCCAAATTTGGTTGTTTAATAAATACTGTCGTTATTCTGATACCATTCGTCCTCCTTTGCAATACTTGAGACAATTTTTTAACCACTAAGGACTAAATAAAATGCCACTACAACTCAGCTTGTGGCAGGCTATATACCCCGAGAAAAAGCAAGATTGTAATCAAAGCCTGTAATTTAGAACATCTGCCCTTCTGGCTTCAATCTGGGGCTCCCATTTAAATCAGTGCTATTTCCTCTGTTTGCAACAGAGGCATGTGACAGTCTCAATATGCACGGCCTGTGTCTCCCTATCAGCCATCAGGAGGGTGTCTCCTCTAGGCTCAGTTTCATGTGCTCTGGGGAAAGGGTGTCTATTCCTTTGTGGGGCTCCCCAACACTTCCAGACATGAATTTCATGTATGACCCCCAGCCTATACTTTAAATCAGACTGTCCTAGACATACACGCTTAATATTCTGAAAATCTGTATGGTGACTTGTGTAAAATTCATTAATAGATATATAAAGAACAACTTAATTTTATTTATATAGATTATGTTCTTCCAGCTTTTTTGGCTACAAAATAATCTTTTTTTAAAAAATGACAGCAATAATAATTGTAGCTTCAGCAAATTATGCATTTATGTGATAAAATTAAAATGTTGGTAATGCTCTTCAGGGAAGATTCAGGACTGGTCTGTGTAATCTAAAAGTCTGGGATACACATTTTGTGATAAAAAGTATCCAGAACATAGTAACTCTCATGATTACTATTTTGCTAGAAATAAGTGATGACTGTTTACTATTAAAATACGCATTTTAGAGAGGTTTCCCCTCTTCTCTTGGGACACCAGCAACTAAGAAACAAACAACGCATGTATGACAAGTTTCCATTTCATACAACTCTGAAGACTCAAACCAGTTCCATCATAACTGAGTTCAGTTATCAAATGGTAAGAAAAAAATATGTGCTTTGTGAGAAGGACATTCTTGCCACAGCCTTGAATAGCTTCTTAAAATGCAATCTTTCCCTGCTCTGACTTCCGGCACACCTGATCCGTCTTCTTGGCTGGCATTTATCACTTGCTTGCTTGAGGTGTACGTAATTATGTACAAGCAGATCCTTGGCATCGCTGTGAATTGAACATTTTCAGTTTCAACTCTTCGTAAGTGACCCTGAAGGGTCCATAATTTGTATAATTTGTCATACCGCTGTGGTATGAATTTAAATCACACTCCCTTTGAGCCAGGGTAAAAAAAAGTGAATGCAATAGCCTGGGCAAATGCCCAGTGTCTCTCCTCAATACGGCTCATGTACCGTTTGTACAAGATCATATTTTTTTAGTTTTGTTGAAGCAACTAAGAATATTTTAGTGAAAATTAAAATAGTAGATATTTGTAGAAAAAGTTTGATAGAAATGAAGCTCGCAAGAAATAAGTAACAAAAGGTATCATTAAGTGCTTTCTATGTGCCTAATGCCACAAAAATAGCTTTATATTCCCAATCTCATTAGATTCTCTCAACCCCACAGTTAAGTTATATTATTAAATCCACTTAATGGAAGAGAAGAACAAAGGTTACAGGGTTGGTTTAAAGTGACAGAAGCAGACCCAAGATATGAGAAAAGATATGTCCAAGTCCCAAACATGCACTTTTTCTCCCCTCTTTCCCTCTTGTAAAAAATATTAGTTGCAACTGACATATAACATTATATTAGTTTCAGGTGTACAACACAGTGATTTGATATTTGTATATATTATGATATGGTCACCACACTGAGAACATCTGGCACCATAGTTAACATTTTTTTTTCTTATGACAAAAAACTTAAAATCTACTCTCTTAGCAACTTTCAAATGCACAACACCCTATCAAGAATTATAGTGACCCTGCCATACATTACATCTCCATGGCTTATGTATAACTGGAAGTTTGTAATGTTAACCCCTTAACCCATTCCACTACCATTCGTGCTGCTCACAACCACCAATCCATATCCATAAGCTTGCTTTTTTGGTTATGACTTTATTTTTCATTTAGGTACATTTGACATAAACAGTATGCCAGTTTCAGGTGTAAAATGTAATGATTCCACATTTGTACATATTCAGAGATAATCACCACAAGAAATGTAGTTAATATCCATCACCATACATAGTCACAGATTTGTGTGTGTGTGTGTGCGTGTGTGTGTGTGAGAGAGAGAGAGAGAGAGAGAGAGAGAAAGAGAGAAAGAGAGAGATGAGAAGTTTCAATGTGTACTTTTAAATTCGTATTTGTTTCTATTGCATTCAGCTTCCCATCATCCCACATGATTTTTTATATTCTTTCTACACTTTAAGTTCTATTTGACCATGAGTTTAACTTTATTCATATATTCCTTGGAGCACATAAACCAAAACTTTTGCTGTAGCAGGATTTGTTGAATACAGATGGATGGGTGAATACAAGAATGAATAATGCATTTGCTAATTTCATTCACTTGCCTTCTCTTTACTTCATCAGCAAAAATTGAATGAGAATAAATACACTTCCATGTGCATTTCTTCCATGTTCTCCAGTAATACTACAGAAATTCTCAATGTTGAATAAAGAGAAGTTCCTTTGTATTTAAGTAATGAAACATTTCCTTTTCCAAAGATATTAAACACTATGAGTGAACCTCTATAGTTCATCCCATTGTGTTTCAATGTTATTTATGGGTTTTCAAGGGAGGGCTGACTTGAGATCAGTAAATATCAGGAAGGCCCTGTTTTCTTAGAGAGTAAAGAAACATCTTATTCTTTCACGATAAACTAAAAGACCCTAAAATAACACGTGTCTAATTTTTCCATCTGTGTATAAGTCAGGAATCTCCAGAGAAACAGAACCAAGAGGAGATATATGTGAAAATATACATATGAAAAATATATAGATATGAACTAAGAACCTAGAGACCTAAGAACCAAGGGAGCTGATGGTCTAAGTCCAAATCCCAAAGCCTAAGAATGAGGAGCACCAATGTCTAAGGGCAGGAAAAGATGGATGTCTCTATTCAAGCAGAGAAAGCAAAAATCACCCTTCCTCCTACTTTGTGTTCTATTGAGGTTTTCAATGAATTGGATGATACCCACCCACACTGGTGAGCATGACTTTCTTAATTTAGTGTACTGATTCAAATGCTGACCTCTTCCAGAGACATCCTCATACACACAGGAATATGAGGAGTCATGTTTTACCAGCTATTGGGGCATTCCTTACCCAGTCGAGTTGACATGTAAAATTAACCATCACAAACTTCATATATTGCCATGAAACTAATTAGAGAGTTATTTGTCTTTAATTATAATAAATGACAAGAAGTAGGAGGACAGAAGGCTATGATGGTACACAACAGGCAGAGACAACCTATTGGGGGGGGAGGGGGGGCTATGGGAAAGCTTCCCTTAGGAAATGGTATATGAGCTGGAACAGAAAGAGAAGGCAGATATCTAAATTAGAAAATTAATTCAATATGTGTGGGAGTTGAGTTGTTTAAACAGGAAAAAGTGCCCAAAACGATGGAACAGCATGTTAAGAGGGTTTAAGCAGAAAGGATCAGGAAGCACTTGAAGAACTGAAATGTGGGTAAATTTTGGTGATTGAAATCCTAATGAAATTGGAACAAGATCCATAGTTCAGTTAGTAGTGTTGTACCAAAGTCAGTTTTCTGGTTTTGATGAAATACTATAATCATGGAAGATATCATTAAAGGAACTCAGAGGAAAATTCATAGGAACTTGCTGTGCTATGCTTTTCAACTTCCTGTGAGTCTATATGATTTTAAAGTAAGTTTTCTTAAAACAAGAACACCTTTGGAAAATGACCTCTGGATCTCAGCTTGAAATTGGGACCGCAAGTTCATGGCTACCAATAAACTATACATATGTCATGACGTTATCAAATATATTTACTGTGTTCTTTTGACGTGCGAGTGTTATACTGCCTTAACTTATTGGTGGTGCTTCACATCTGACATACTTCCTTCAAGGATTCATGATCGTGATCTTTAAAGCAAAGAGTAATCAGGATTCTGGACAGGACAAGATGAAAATTAGGTGTCTACTTTTCTATTTATCTTCAAATTTCAGCACTCTGTGTTCTAGAATATATGGTCGGCAGGCACCTATACTTCCATGAACTGAGGCTCAGGGAAAGGAAGTAAATATATCGCATGACACATAAGGAGAATGTGCTTATAGAAGGCCAAAAGAACTACCACCTACAATATTGGATAACAGTACAGGGACAGTCAGGCTGACATCTAGATATGATTTTTCACCAGCCTAGGGTTGGTTACAGAACATAAGACACGGGAGAAATGAGCTAGGACTGACTTACTGTCAATAGCACAATTGTCATTTCTCTGAAATAAATGTGACATTGAGAATTTGCATCTAATTATGTCATTGCTCTGCTCAAAATTCTGCAGCTGTGTCCTGTTGCTCACAGGATTACATACAAACTCCTTTGGAAGATGTCTAGGTCCTCCATGATTCAGGCGCTATCTGGTTTTCTAACCTCATTGCTTTTTCTTGCATTCCACTATTACCAAATTCTTGTACTGATCTTCCAAGACCCTGAGCTCCTTTATGCCTCTAAGCAATTGTTTGTTTGTTTTATTTAATTTCTGCATCTTAGAACCTATTTCGTCTGTGAATCCTTCTTGTACCTTGTCCAAACATAGGGACATATTCCTTATATTCTTGTCCATCTTGTAAATAGCTACATTACAGCAAATGCCATGTTGTATTATAATATGCTGCCTGTCCACAACTCTGCAGGCTCTTTGAAGACCCAGTGCTTTATTTTTGGTGTCTTCAGTCCCTAGAAGACTGCCCGACACAGTGTAAAAAATGATGAATGAATGAAAACAAAAATCTATTGAGTGATCCTTGCCTTTATTAAAAGAAAAAATTTTATAATGGTTTCCAATAAGAATCATCAATAGTAGTCCAAAGGAATTTATGTCCTTGACTCTAGAACATCAATAAGACATCAGATTGTGGTTACTCCAAATTGACTTGCCTACCATCATACCTTATGCATGTTGGTTAGGGAAACCACATGGTTAAAAAATACTATTGACTTCAAAAGCATAAAATATAATCAGAATGCTTATGATAACTATATGACATGAAATTATTTTTTTAATTTTTTAAATGTTTATTTATTTTTGAGAGAGCAAGACAGAGTGCAAGTGAGGAGGGGCAGAGAGAGGGAGACACAGAATCTGAAGCAGGCTCCAGTCTTTGAGCTGTCAGCACAGAGCCCAATGCTGGGCTCGAACTCACGAATGGTGAGATCATGACCTCAACCATCTAAGTCGGACGCTTACACTTAACTGACTGAACCAACCAGGCGACCTCCAAAATTATTTTTTTAAAAAGAGATAATTCCTCTTAGCTGCCCTACCGTGGGACTACAGTTTTTTGTTTTCTATTTTAGTGTAGTTATTTTTGATGTTAATAGTTTTTTTCATTACCTTTTGAAGTCTTTTGGTAAGAGGACAATGATTTTAGTAAAAAATGCCAATACTTATTATCCTTTTAGGAAAACTCTTGGGTAAATTTATTTTATTTCTCACATTATAACTGCAATATATTCCAATTCTAGAAAGGACTTAACAAGAACAAATATACAAAGTGACATGTAAAAAGAAGTTATAACCCTGTATGATCTGAGACTTGAAAAATATCCAAGGTACAACAAAAAAATTATTTATTGGAAAATATCCCCAAATAAATGTTTTCCAAATACTGTAAAGTCTTTAAAAATATTCCTCATAAAACAAAGTAAAATAGAAATCAAAGAAGTAAAAATCTGAACACTGATAAGAGCTGAACAATGATAACACTAAAGGGCCAAACTGAATTCACTGATTTAAACATTTATGATAAAAGACAGGATTTGAACAGATATTTTTTGAAATTTAGAGCCCAATTTATTTAAATAGACATTTCTGTCAAATGCAGAGCAGATGCTTTGTTAACCACTGGGACACTGTGGTCCAAACATGAACCTGCCTTTAAGAGGCTCACAGTCTAGGGGCACCTTGGTGGCTCAATCAGTTAAGCGTCTAACCTTGGCACAGGTCAGGATCTCCTGGTTCGTGAGTTTAAGTCCCACATGGGGTTCTGAGCTGACAGCTCAGATCCTGGAGCCTGCTTTGGATTCTGTGTGTGTCTCTCTCTCTGCCCCTCCCTTGCTTGTACTTGCTCTCTCCCTCTCAAAAATAAATAAATAAATAAATAAATAAATAAATAAACGTTAAAAAAAAAAAAAGAGGCTCGCAGTCTAGAAGGAAACAGAATATGCAGGGCATAAAGTCTGCAGAGAATTCCCACGGAATTCTATGCACTTGGATGTGGATGTCGTAATATTAAATTATCAGCTATGTGGCTTGGTCTAATTTATTTCCCTGTGGAAGGCAAATAATAATAACAAATCACAAGGTTGTTGTGAAGACTATATATGAAAATTTCTGTAATATGCTTGGGAACTCCTGGCTAGGGGTAAAAATACAAATATATATTTATCTAACAAGTTACATAATCATTTTCCTAATGTATATTTGTGTAGGTGCTAGGTCTAAAAGGAAAACTAAGAACCCATAGTAATCTAAGAAACTGTAAAACAACATATCCTCAATTTCAAATATTTTTTTGAAAAAAAATCACAGAAAAATTATAACTCTTTTCTAAAGAAGAAAGCATGAAAATTCTATATGGTCTCCACAAAAGGTAAGTACAAAGAAAAAGCTTTCAGTTCAACTTCTGGAAAACTCCACATTCAACAGAATTATCTATCCAAAATGGACTGAGTTGCTTCATGAGTTAATATAGGCTCTGCCATGAAATTTATCAAACGCCATGAAGAATAATTTGACACTGTAGAGAGATTAAGGTAAGCAATAATTTAGGGATAATTAGTAATAAAGAATTGATTCAACCAGATGCTATGAAAAGCCTCTAACACTGAACCTGTGGCCTGACTCTCCATTTATTTTGCCACAAAGAGGAGGCCATAATCAAGTTTTGGCTGTCACTTTGTCAATCAAACTGACTGTTCTGGTTGGTTATGAACTAATTTTAGAGCAACTTACTAACCAGGCTGTGAAACAATTGATTTTTCAATGACTGACCATCATTTTGCTTTCCTGATCCCCCAAAATAATCAACAAAGTAAAAATAATCACAAACCATCGATGAAGAGGCTGTGCACTATTTATTCCAAGCTGAGCTTTCCCTTTACTTGGATTTGTCCTTGAAGCTCTAAAACCAATGTGCTTTCTTCTATTACTGACTATATTCATTGGCACATATTTTATATTTTTTCCAGAATAAAACAATTGGTTGCAAGGATCATCACTGATGATGCCTAAACACAGACTCTGAAAGCTATCATGTGGTGCTAAAGATGATGGAGTTTGGTATCAGAAGGACCGAGACCTGAGCACTAGCTTTATCCAGCACTGTCTTGGGGAAAGGTAACATATCCCCCAGCTTCCTAACTGGGGATACAGGGCTAACAAACAGTACACAGGACATTTATGGGGTAAAAAGAGATTATGTTTTATCACACTTAAAATGGAATTTAACATCTTTAATATTAAGTGATAGAAATAATAGATATTTCTTTTTATTAATGTGTACCTTTATTTTCACATCTTGGTGTCCCCCAACATTTACTGATCCTATACTCTATAGCAAAGATGGAGGAAGTCAGAACTGGAATAAATTATACTGTTACCTACTTTAAGTCTCTGGTTTATAGAGAAGAAAATGGACGTCTCTGATTGCACAGCTCAATAAGGGACGAGCTAAATAAAGAAGGAAGATGCTATCTCCTACTTCCCAGCCCATGCTCTTTCTATAACACATGCCATTTTTGATAATGCGATGGATTTGAAAGAGAGATTTTTCTTGTCTTAAAAAAATGAAGTACGGCATAAGGGATTGCAAAGAACATGAACGGTGAAATACAATCATTCTGGATTTCACCCTCAGGTCTGCCACTTACTGAATGGGAGCCCTGAGCAAATGACAACCTTTTTGATTCTTCATTTTCTCACCTAAATGTTTGGGTGTACCTCATGGCAATTCTGTAAAATTGTGAAATAAAGAATGCAATATCCTTAGAGGAGCATTTGCCACATTAGGAATCCTTACTATCTATTAGCTAATGATAATAAACAATCTTGGTAAGAGGTTTGGGTATCACAAGAGACTCATCGAGGACAGGGACCAGGAAGTCTTCTCGGTTCTTCCCAAGGTCAATTAACAGTGCAGTCACTCTTAGAACAGGACTTAGCTTCTACAATAGGAAAACACTAGTGTGTCATGTCTTTCTCCTCCTCCAATAGTTAGTTACAGGAAAAAACATATACATTTTTTTAACCTCTCCTTTCAGTGTCTCCACATTCTAGCTTCTTTTGCACTCCTAATAAATATTCTCCTCAGGGAACACCCACACAGTACCTGCAATGTGCTCAGCTTCTGGCTTGAATCTGTTTCTGAAGTGCCTGAGCACCCCTGAGCACCATGCATCTAGGGCTGAGACATCCATCAAACTCTCTTTTCAGTGACGGTGGCTGCCTCCAAGGTCCGTTTGCTCTTCTGGTGAATTAACTTACACCCACAACTAAACCTAATCCTGCGAAGTTCTTCAAGGAATTTAGGGCTCCGCGAGTTTAGCTCTCTAATCCCTACACACTGCAATGCTACATGCCACCACATACAGTGTGCACAATTTTACGGTATATTCCATCTGACTGCTTCTACCTTAGCTGCTTTGCCATCCAGAACGCTCTGACCTGTGCTTTTAGTTCATGTGAGTATTTCCTTGTTGGCTAAGTATTTCTTCTGGACGAGCTCACTGCAGAGTGATTTCTTTGTAGAAAGTACTGTCTTGAGTTTTCTGATGCATAGAGAGATAACTTTATATAAGGATTTTTTAATGCCCCCAAAAGGAAGTCAAAACTTTTAGTTCGGATATTTAAAAAAAAAAAAAAACCCACAAAACGAATTCATTTGTATTGTGCATATAACACTGTGCTTGCCAAAAGTACTTACAGTGATTTCAGAAAGTCCCTTAACTTTGGGAGCTACTGTCTGCTACTTTCTCTTCCATCCTTCTTTCATGTTAGAATTCTCTAATTTCACACCTTTTGCTTCCTATTGATAGGCTTAAATATGTAGATACTTTATGTCTAGGCTTTGGTTAAGAGTTCTGTTTTGTAGTCACGTACGGTTCGTTTGAATTCTAGTTCCTGCATTTATTTTGTGAGCCTTTGCAAAATGCTTGGGCTGGTCTTGGTTTTCTCACTTGTGAGATGGTACTATAACAGTACTTACTTAAAAGGTTATAAGGAGTAAATTCTGTATATAAAATACATTTATGAAGACTTTGTACAATTCTCCTCACAGAGTATGTTCCAGATATACTTTTTAAAAAGACTGTAAAACTTAGCCTATGGGGGTTGACATGTGATAAAACTCTAGCAATCAGAGCAATAAGAACTTTTGGATTTAGGTTTGTTAAATCATCAGTAACACTTGAACTAGCACTTGAGTATCTTATTTCAATTTTCACAACTCTAAAACTTAAGATATTATATTCTTTACACAGTTGAGGTAATTGAGGCTCAGAGAATTTTAGTAACATCTCAAGATCACACATCTGAATAGGCACAGAGGGGAGATTCAAATTAGGTTGTGTTAAAGTATGAATTCCTAATCATTGTCTTTTATTACTTTCTTAGTTTGAAAATTTAGGTAAATGTATCAAACTGGTAGCCCACAGATGTATTTTTGTTGGATTTTTTAAAAAATGATCTCTCATTAAAACCTTAGGACAAAATCAAACATCTAGCATCTTCATGTTACATTCCTATTTGGAAACAACTGTCTAAAACTCAGAGTCATTGTCTTTTTCAACTAGACATGCATCTCTACTTCTTATCACCTCTTATTGCTTCATGCATTCTATCATCTGCTTGTCTTCCATTATGTGGGACTTCCTGCTCCCTTGGGAAGAGGTAAGGTATGCAATGTCGATTATTTTCTTAGAGAAGCAGAACAACTTTAACCTTATGTACATTGAATAAATATTAGACTAGGCACACTTTGGCATTATCTGCCTTTCAAGAAAAGGAGACATTAATTAATATTTCATTTATTGATTAAATGTTCATTTACTACCCTATCCAATCAGTGATGATACGCTTTAATTCTGAATCACACAGAAATACTTTAAATGCATTGCCTTGGAGGAACAGAAAATGCAGAGTAGGAGGATCCAAAGTTCTCCTTGTCGCATGAACAACCAAGGTGACAGCTACATCTATACAACTAACTCTGAAAATGACCTGAACTGGCAAAACAGATCTTCCATAGTTAGTCATAGATAGAAGGCCACATCAAAATAGGTAGGACAGGCTGAGATATGCGGAACCAAATCCTTGGTGCAACGAATCACAAAAAGGAGGGATGTCACAAGCACAAGGAAGTAAGGGAATGAGACCCCACACGGGCACCTCCATCCTTGAGAACCACAATGCCAAGAGTCCCCATAACATTTGGCTTTGAAAACCAGTATGGTTTCATTCTAGGAGTTTAAAAATTAAGTGGGCTTAATTTCAGGAGAGCCAGAGGGTGACATGAAAAGGGCCAACATACTACATAACTCAGCCCAATGCATAGCACAGAAGCCATAGTTTAAAAAGCATCTGGAGTATCCATGAAAGAGATTTGTTAACCAACCTTAGAATGTGTGAGAGAGAGGCAAAATCTACCTATTTCTCCAGGAACAACAGTGCTTGTGGGTGCCATTTCTTTGCCCTTCCCCCACCCTGGAGAGCTGGATGCTTGAAGGAGTCAGCATATACACTCCCCATCTATTTCTCATCACCAGGAGGTATTACAATAAAACACCATGAGACCTTTCTACACAAGGCCAGTACTTTTAAAATGACCTACCTAATACACACAAACAAAAGGACTGTTAGACAAAGGAAAAAGAGGAATAGGTCCCCAAAGGGAGGGGGGGGAGGGACAAGACAAAATTACAGTAAAAGAGCTAAATGAAATGGAGATAAGCAACATACCTGAAAAAGAGTTCCGCGTACTGCTCATACACACTAGACTTGAAAAAAGAGTTGACAAACTCAATGAGAACTTCCACAAAGAGAAAGAAAATATAACAAAGACCCAGTAAAAGCTGACAAATTAAATAATTTAAATGAGAAATACACTAAAAGAAATTAATAGCAGATTAGAAAATGCAGAAAACAGATCAGCAGTCTGGAAGACAGGGTATTAGAGAGCAAGCAAGCTGAGTATTAATCAGTCAAGCCAGCAAAAGAATAGGTTAAGGGCACTCTGTAATATCATTAAGTATAACAACATTTGTATTAAAGGGATCCCAAAAGGAGAAGAGAGTGAAGGGGCAGACATTTTAAGAAATAGTCCAGAAAAAACAGAGAATTTCTAAAAAGATAAACCCCTAGAGATCCAAGACACAAATTAATTAAAATAGCAAAAAATGATAAAGAAAGAATTGTAAAAGCAGCAACAGCTGCTATGATAGCTCCCATAAGGCAATCAGCTGATTTCTCCGCAGAAACTTTGCAGGTCAGAAGGGAATGGCATAATATTTTCAAAGTGCTGAAAGGGAAAAAAACAAACAAACAAACAAACCCTACAGCCAAAAATATTCTACCTGTCAAGATTATCATCAGAACTGAAGGAGAAATAAACAGCTTTCAGACAAGGAATAAAGGAATTCATCACCACTGAATGGGCCTTATAAGAAATGATAAAAGGAATTCTTTAAGTGGCAAGAAAAGCCCATAGAAGAAGAAAATAATGTAAGGAAAAAATTTCACTGAAAAAAGCAAAAGTATACAAAAGGAGCCACAAAAATCAATTAAAAGCCAGTATGGAGGTTAAAACATAAAAGGGGTAAAATCAATTATATTTACAAAAATTAGTCAAGGGATACACCAAATAAATACATGGACTATATGATACCATATACACAAAACATGGAGAGGAGAGTAATATTTAGTGCTTATAAAATGTGTTCAAATTTAAACGACCATAAACTTAATATATACTGCTACATATACAGGATGTTATATATGAACCCAACAGTAACCAAAAATCAAAAGCCAGTAATAAATAGATAGACAAAAAATCAGGGCAAAACAAGCATAACACTAAACGAAGCCACCAAACCACAAGGGAAGAAAATAAGAGAACAAAGAAACATAAAGAAGTACAAAAACAACCAGAAAACAATTAACAAAAGGACAAATACATACCTACTAATAAATACTTTAAATGTAAATGGACTAACTGCTCTGGTCAAAAGGACATAGGGTGACTGAATGGATAGGAAAACAAAATCCTTCTGTATGCTGCCTACAAGAGATAACTTCACTTTAGACCTAAAAACACATATTAACTGAATGTGAAGGGATGAAAAAAGATACTCCATCCAAATGAAAGCAAAAAAAAAAAAAAAAAAAGAATAGCAAAGCTCATATCAGATAAAATAAAGGCTATAACAAGACACAAAGAGAGGCATTACAGGATGATAAAGTGATCAATCCAACAAGATGATGTAACAATTGGAAATATTTATACACCCCTGTCTCAAAAAAATAAATGAACATTTAAAAATTTTATTAAAAAAGGAGTGGGGGCACCTGGGTGGCCCACTCAGTTAAACGTCTAACTTCTGCTCACGTTGTGACCTTGCAGTTGAGCCCCACATCAGGCTCTGTGCTGACAACTTAGAGCCTGGAGACTTCTTCAGATTCTGTGTTTCCCTCTCTCTCTCTCTCTCTCTCTCTCTGTCCCTCCCCCTCCCTCAAAAATAAACATTGAAAAATATTAAAAATATTTTATACACCCAAAACAGGAATACCTAAATATATAAAGCATTATTAATAGACTTGTAAAGGAGATACTGACAGTAATATAACAATAGGAGGAGATTTTAAAAACTCACCAAAATCAATGGATAAATCATTCAGACAGAGAATCAACAAGGAACTATTGGCTTTGAATGACACATGAGACAAGATGGACCTAACAAATATACATAGAACATTCATTCTTAAATAGAAGAACACAAGTTCTTTTCAAGTACATGTGGAATATACTCCAGGATAGGTCACATGTTACACCACAAAAGAGGTCTCAAAAAGTTAAGAAGATTAATATATCAAACATCATTTCCAACTTTGATGCAATGAAGCTAGAAATCAATTACATGAAAAAAAATTGGGAAAAACACAAATACAGGGAGTCTAAAAACCATGCTATTAAGCAACTAATGGGTTACCAAAGAAATCAAAGAAGAAATGAAAACATATATGCAGATAAAAATGAAAAGACAGTGACACAAAATCTTTGGGACACAGCAAAAACAGTTCTAAGTGGGAAATTTGTAGTGATACAGACTTTTCTTAAGAAACTAGAAAAAAATCTCAAACAATCTAAACATACACCTAAATAAAATAAAAAGAAGAATAAATAAAGCCCAAAACTAGTAGAAAGAAAAAAATAATAAAAAAGAGTAGAGTAGACATAAATGAAATACAGACTAAAAATAAAAAATATCAATGAAACCCAGATCTAGGTCTTTCAAAAGATAAATAAAAGTAATAAATCTTTAGCCTGACTCATCAGAGAGAGAAACAGGGAGAGAGAGAGAGAATTCAAGTAAATAAAATAAAAAAATAAAGAAGAAACAACTGATAACAGAAATACAAAGGATTTTAATATTATAAAAAATCATATGCCAACAAATTTGACAACTAGAAGAAATGGATAAATCACTAGAAACATGCAATCTTCCAACAGTGAATGAGGAATAAATACAAAATTTGCAATTACTAGTAACAAAATTGAACTAGTAATCAAAAATCTGCCAACCAACAAAAGTCCAGGCCAGATATCTTCACAGGTAAAGTCTACCTAACATTTAAAGAAGAGTTAATATCTATTATCAAACTATTCAAGAAAAATAGAAGAGCAACAAAAACTTCCAAATTCATTCTAAAAAGCCAGCATTATCCTGATACTAACAGCAGACAAAGACACTACAAGGGCAGAAAACTCCAGGCCAGTATCTCTGATGAACATAAATGCAAAGATCCTAAACAAAATGTTAGCAAAGCGAATGTAACAGTACCTTAAAAAAATCATTCACCACTATCAAGTGGGATTTATATCTGGGATGCAAGGGTGGTTCAATATTTGCAAATCAATTAATGTTAATACAGCACATCAAGAGAAAGGATAAAGACCACATAATTATCTCAAACACAGAAAAAGATTTGAAAAAATGCAACATGTGTTCACTATAAGAACTCTCAAGAAAGCAGGTTTAAAGCTAACATATCTCAACACAATAAAGTCCATATATGAAAAATCCACAGCTAACATCCTACTCAATGGTGAAAAAATTGAGAGCTTTTCCCCTTAGATCAGGAGCAAGACAAAGATCACCACCCATAACCTTTATTTTTTATGAAACTGTAAGTCCTAGATGCAGCAATCAGACAAGAAAAATAAATAAAAGTAATCCAAATTGATAAGAAAGATGTTAAACTGTCACTATTTGTAGATTACATGATTCTATACACAAAAACCCTAAAGACTCCACCAGGAAACTATCTGAAGTGATAAATAAATTAAGTTTCAGGATACAAAATTAATCTGTAGATATTTATTGCATTACTATACACTAATAACAAAGTAGCAGAAAGAGAAATTAAGAAAATATTTTCATCATATTTGTACCAAAAATAATAATATATCTAGGACTAAATATGACTAAGGAGTTGAAAGACTTATAAAGTATAAGACATTGATGAAACAAACTGAACATAATAACCAAACAGAAAGATACACCATGCTCATGGACTGGAAGAATCAATACCAATTCTTAAGTTAAAATGTCCATACTATCCAAATCAATAGATTCAATGTACTCTCTATCAATGTACTATTTTTCAAAGAATTAGAACAAAGGATCCTAAAATGTGTATGGAAACCCAGAAGACCTCGAATAGACAGAGCAAACGTGAAAATGAAGAATAAACCTGGAGATATCACATTCTCGGATTTCAAGATTTTTACATCTGTAGTAATCAAAACAGTATGATACTGGCAGAAAAATATATACATACTAAGAATGCCCATTTTCATAAATAAGATGGAGAAATTTTGATGTGTCCCATCTTTTTATTAATCTCTCAGTCAATGAGCACATCTTGGCTGCTCTCCCTTCCCAATATATGCAGAATTCAAAATATTCAGAATTCAGCCCCTTTTCCCACCTCTATCACTTCCATGCTGGTTCAGGCAATGATCACCTATCATCTGGATTAGTGCAATATCTGTCTGTTATTCTTGCCTCTGCTCTTATATACTATCTATTCTACATAGGAGACTGAGTGATCTTGGTAACACTGAAGTTAGACATGTGAATCCTCCCTTGGAAGCCCTCCAGTGGGATATTACCTCACTCACAGGAAAAACTAAGTCTTGCTGACCTGTAAAGGCCAACATGTGGTCCTTTGCACTCTCCTTACCTCTCTGATTTAATCCTCCATCTTTTCTAGTCTTTATCCTCTCCAGGTACTCTGGCTCCCTAGCTATTCCAGGACCTCTGTATTTGAGATTTCCTTTGCCCTGAACACTCTTCCTTACATTATCTACATGGCATCCCTCTCACTTTCATGCTTTTCCTCAAAAAACACCTTTTTTGAGAAGATTTCCTTAGCTATTTTTCTAAAATACCCACCTTTTCATCCCCCAGCAGTTCATATCTAACTTCCTTACTTGGGTTTTCTCCTAAACTCTTGTCACTATTTAAAAATTGCTGTAGTTTACTTTCTTCTCTTATTTATTATCAATGCTCTTCAATAAGCTTCATAGGACAGGAGTATTTGTGTTTTTGTATACTGCTGTTCCTTAGCCTTGAGAATAGTACCTGACACAGAGTAGGCCTTCATGAAATACTTGTCAAATGAATGATTGAATGATTAAATGAGATAATATATGCCAAGCCCTTAGAGCAGTGCATGACACTGACTGACACATTTTTCTTGATTTGGACAGAATGGAAAACAGGGTAAGAACAACTCCTCTTTACTTGCTATCTCCAAAACTCCAAGGCTCCAAGATATCTTAAAAGTGTGCTGGAACTACAATGTAGCTAAAACCTAATCTGCTCAACTTTCTTTCTCAAGTCTGTTTTGGAAAGGCATGCCATTCACAGTATCATGGGAGATCTTTTGTCCAAAGCCAAGTGCTTAATGGCTCATTTTTCCTTCCACTGTGAAATGAAAACCAAAATAAATCAAAGTAGCAACCTAACAGTCCAGAACAGCCTTAGACTAAAAGTGTAAATAAATGTGCTCGGTGATAAAAGAGGGAAAAAAAAGTTCAGATACAGAAACATATTTCAATTCCCAGTTCCTAGGGATTTTGTGTAAGCAAAACCAAAGCAAGTTTTATATGAAACTTACTTTAGGATGCTCCTTTATTTATTACTCATAACTGCCAAAAAGTAAAATAAGCATTTACCAAACTTTGTAAGCCCTGAAGAACCAACTGCATATTTATTTGTTTTCATTCAATACTTGTCAGACAAAAAAAAGACATCAGCAGTGAACAGGTAAAATTTAGACACAAAGCAATTTAGCCTAGAGAGCTTTCTGACTTCTTCTGTGTTGAGTGGAACCAGAGACCAGCAATGAACAAGGCCACATCTTTGATAGTTGTAACAGGGGTCGAATGAGGTAACAAAAGCTCTCTTGAGCTACTGTGCAAATACCATTTGCTTTTCCCATATGCATCAGAAAAGATTTGTACAAAATGGTACTTTTTTTTTCCAGGACAAGTTTTATTGGTTGGAAGGAGATACAGGTTAGGAAAATCCAAATCCACAAAGCTTTCTGGGCCCTCCTGATGGTGCTTACAAGCTCCCCAGCAGTTACATAGATCTGCAGCCAAGAGTCATTTGTCATCATGCTTTAAGAGACAGAGAATTCCTACTTCTACCTTCTCAATAAGTTCTCATAAGTCCAAAGACTCTAGATGGACATTCAGTACACATGTCCCATGATGAAGACACTTTTGATGGGAGACTTTTTCTTGGCCTTTTGCATTATTATTTGTAAACTTTGATTCCAGAAAGTTGCCAGACTATTACAATGAATGCAATTGTCCATTTGAAAGTTGAAACTATGGTTGGTGGTAGCCGAGGAAAGAGAATTCTTTATGCATGGACAGAGACATGATTCTCCCCCCTCCCTTCTGTACTCTCAGCTCCAGGAGTGTCCGTCACCTCAACCTCTCCTCTAAGAGGTGAGGCCCAGAAAGGCACACCTTTTCAACCACTTGATTGTACTTCTTTTTCCAGAAGGACAGGTCCAGTGTTTTAACTAAAGTTAAAAGCTAACTAAAACATTTTCCTTCTCAATCTCTTTCCCTCTCCTGCCCCTGACAATAATGCTTTGAAGCCATATGAGGATCATTTGCTAGCTGAATGATCACAGTCAGAGGATGGCCTATCAAATAACTCACTCTCGCTGTCTCCCTGTGTTTACCATGGATATTCTATTCGATCTGGATTTCCCTTTCCCCGGGAAACCTAGAGCTAAGTGATTTCTCTCCTTTTCTTCTTCCACTCCAGCATCTCCATATGACATATTTGCCACAATGTCCCCTAACATGTGTGTGTGTGTGTGTGTGTGTGTGTGTGTGTGTGTGTATGTGTGTGTCTATGTATCTGTGTATTCCAGATCTTCAATCTCTAGCTATGGACTGCAGGAGAAATCATAGGAGAGTTAAGAGACTTGGTTCACATACTGGTCTGACAGTGAATTGCTTTTCTTGTGCTCCAGCTTTTCTATGTAAGCATAGAAAGTATGAGACCTCACTGGATCAAAAAATAACAAAAGAGAAAATAGCTACTATTTACTCTGCTCTTCATAAGTAGACACTCTGAGTGCTTTGCCTAGCATGCCATTTGCTTTCACATCTGTCATTAGAGTTATTATCATTTTATGCTAAGGACCAGAAAACTGTCTCAGGGTCAAAGAGCTGGTAAGTGGCAGAGATGAACTCTAAAACCATATCTGTCTGAATTCAGACCCATGAGCTAGAAACATGCTGTAGTATTGGAGTTGGCAAACTTACTTTGTAAATGGCTAAACATTTTAAGCTTTAAGGTCACATATGATTTTTCTTCCATTTTCTTTTTTTTCTTTTACTTTTTTTAAGTTTGTTTTTTTGAGACAGAAAGCACATGAGGAGGAGCGGGGAGGTTACAGAGAGAGAGGGAGAGAGAGAATCCCCAGCAGGCTCTGTGCTGTCAGTGCAGAGCCCATCACGGGGCTCAATGCCATGAATGTTAAGATCATGACCTGAACCAAAATCAATGGTTGGACATTCAACCGACTGAGCCACCAGGCATCTATTTTTTTTGTTTTGTTTTGTTTTGTTTTGTTTTTTTGAGGAACTCTTTAAAAATGTAGAAAACATTCTTATATTAGACACCACACAAAAACTAGCCAAAGGCTGGATTTGTTCTACAATCCATAACTATAGATTCAAATTGGTTCTTTTTGTGGATGTGAAGACCCAGATGACCTTTTCCATAACAATATACCCTTGTTACTATGTCACCAAACTTTCAGTATTGCTTTCATGAAGCCCAGTTGCTGTCCCTATGCTGTGTACATCTGATAAAATACATGAAGAACTCCAAGGAAATTATGAATTCCCTGGGTTGGTTACTCCCGTGAACATTGCTGGGCTTTACCTCCCAGCTTCAATTATCCCGTCTGCTCTAACGTACTCTATTACTCTTTTAGGGGAAAAAAAATTTCCTTATCTTTTCCTTATCTTTCAGTGTGATCTTGATAGCTTTGTTATCCACAATGTTGTGTCTGACCACCTGGACTTTACCTTCTAGGACTTTACGTTTTACATATAATGATACTACTCAATACTTGTGAGTAAGCACTGACTTCAGTAAGGCCTATGGAGTCCCCCCAACAACTTCATAAACTAGATGCTGTTATTACCACAATCTTACAAATCAATCATATATTCCGAGGAACTAGTAGTTAAATGGGGACACGGAATTCAAATTCTGACCTGTTGTGCGAGCACTCTCCAGCATTAGGCTATACCATTGCTTGGTACACATGACCTTGGCATATATGCATATATGGTCCATGCTGGCAGCAGTTTCCTGATGAAACGGTTTAGCCCTTCCTGCTACCTAGGTCCATGGGGCTACTGTAGGGTTTTAAATTTTTCTTTGCCTTCATTTGCATGACCTCACTGTACCCTTCTAATAAGCTGGCTTTTTGATTAAGATATCTGGAGTCACTTTTTGTTTCTTGTTACCAATAAATCTTAAGAGTATTTCTTCATACTCTCCAACTGCATTTGACTTTGCCAAGAGGACAGTGATCTTAAGATCTGAGCACATTTGTTTGTTTGTTTTTCATCTGTTTTTAAGGCTGCTTCAGACTATGCTGATCTCTCCCCATAGGCTCTGTATATTATAGGGATTGCCGCTGCATTCCTGGTGTGCAAAGTCCTGCTATGCAGGACAGGGTCAGAGCTCCACTACACAATGCATAGGGAGTCAATACTTCAGTTCTCTCCATGAATCCCTTTCTGGGTCAAAGGGATTGTTTGATTTCCCCAACTTCAAAACCGTAAGTTTGTTTCAGCTTTGACCTCCTTACGAAGTCCCAGCATAAGCCTGCATCTCATCATTCAGGGCCTTCTGTCAAGTACACTCTAATACCCAAACTGGAATATTACAGTTCAAGTGGCCAACCTGACTAAGGAATGCAAATTTATTATACCTTCAATGAAGAGAGGTTGTATTCTCTTTCTAAATATTTATGGCTACAAAAATGTATCTGTTAAAGACTATGGTGAACATCCAAGTGCCCTTATTTTAATTTTTAATGGCCTTGTGTCCCTTCCTTTCAGATATCACCCTTCTCCATTCTATGTGCTACTGATAAGGCTATCAATCCAGGGTTCTACTTCCCAGACACAGGGATGGGCTTCTAATCCAGACTAGTCAATTACAGCATCCATTTCAGAACAGTTGGCAAAATAGATTAAGTGCTCCAAACAGGATCAATAAGTACTCCTTTTATTTTTTTTAGGTTTTTAATGTTTATTTATTAATTGTGAGAGAGGAAGAGAGAGAGCAAACATGACTGGAGGAGGAGCAGAGAGAGAGAGAGAGAGAGAGAGAGACTCCCTAGCAGGCTCTGCACTAATATCACAGAGCCCAACATAGGGCTTAATCTCACGAGCTCTGAGATCATGACCTGAGCTGAAATCAAGAGTCAGAGGCTTAGCCAGCAAAGCTGCCCAGGTGCCCCTCAGTGTTCCTTTTAAAGTAACTGATCACACAGTACAAAAGGGACTTGGGGATTATAACATCTAAGAAAATAAATCAGGCAGATTTCAATGCCTTTTCAACGGTGAGTAGAGATCTAAATTTTTTTAATGTTTTACTTATTTTTGACTAGAGAAAGACAGCGTGAGCAGGGGAGGGTCAGAGAGAGAGGGAGATACAGAATCCGAAGACAGGCTCCAGGCTCTGAGCTAGCTATCAGCACAGATGGTGAGAAGAGATCTAAAGAATAGAATAACCAGAAATGAACTAACAACTATAGAGTCAAATGACCTTCAACAAAGCAGGAAACAATATCCAATGGGAAAAAGATAATCTCTTTAACAATTGGTGTTTGGAAAACTGGACAGCAACATGGAAAAGAATGAAACTAGACCACTTTCTTACACCATACACAAAAATAAATTCAAAATGGCTGAAAGACCTAAATGTGAGACAGGAAATCATCAAAATCCTAGAGGAGAACACAGGCAGTAACATCTCTGACAACAGTCACAGCAAATTCTTACTAGGTATGTCTTCTGAGGCAAGGCAAACAAAAGCAAAAATAAACTATTAAAGACTTAATCAACATAAAAAGTTCTGTATAACAAAGGAAATACACAATAAAACTAAAAGGCAACCTACAGAACAGGAGAAGATATTTCCAAAACACGTATCTGCTAAAGGGTTAGTATCTAAAATATATAAAGAACTGATCAAACTCAACCCCTCAAAAATAAATAATACTGTTAAAAAATGGACACAAGACATGAATAGACATTTTTCCAAAGAAGACATCCACATGGCTAATGACCCATGAAAAGAGGCTCAATATCACTTGTCATTAGGGAAGTACGAATCAAAACTATGATGAGATATCACTTCACATCTGTCAGAATGGCTAAAATTAACAACACAGGAAACAACAGCAGTTCATGAGAATGTGGAGAAAGGGGAACCCTCTTACACTGTTACTGGGGATGCAAACTGGCACAGCGATTCTGGCAAACAGGGTGGAGTTTCTTCAAAAAGTTAAAAATACAAATACCCTATAATCTAGTAATGGCATTATTAGGTATTTACCCAAAAGATACAAAAATAGTGATTCAAAAGGAAATATGCACATCAATGTTTATAGCAGTATTAACAATAATAACCAAATTATGGAATATGGAAAGAGTCCTAATGTTCAGTGACTGATGAATGGAAATAGATGTCTATCTATATGCATACACACATACACATACATATTCTTAGTTTCTCTCTCTTTCTCTCTCTCTCTCTCACACGCACACACACACACACACACATATACACACACACACTGAAATATTACCTAGTCTTCAAAAAGAATGAAATCTTGCCATTGGTAATGATGTGGATGGAGCTTGATGCTGAATGAAAAAGGTCAGTCAGAGAAAGATAAATACCGTAAGATTTCAGCCATATGTGGAATTTAAGAAACAAAACAGATGGATATGGGCGGGGGATAGGGGGGAGAAAGACAAACCAGGAAAAAGCCTCAACTATAGAGAAGAAACTGAAGGTTACTGGAGGGGAGGTGGATGGAGGATGGATTAAATAGGTGTTGGGGATTAAGGAGAGCACTTGATGAGCACTGGGTGTTGTAAGTGATGAATCACCAAGTTCTTACCTGAAACTAGTATTATTACACTGTATGATAACTAACTGGAATTCAAATAAAAATTTGAAGAAAAACAATAAAGAATAGAATAACCTAAGGGGGAGAAGAGAGGGAGTGAAGGGGAGACTGACAGCATAATTTGAACTTCCATAATCCTACACTGCCTGAAGCCAGAACTACCACCTTGATTTCCCTGTTAGAACACCCATTAGCTCACTCACCTCATTTCTTTATCCCTTTTTTGCATAAAGTATTAGTTGGGCTTTTGTCACTTGTTACTGAAAAAGTCTTGGGTAATCTTTGCGGCCCTATTAATTAGAATATGTAGGATTTTCAAACGTGTTGTTTTTCCTTATAATACCAGCACTTTACAATCTCTCTTTCTCTACACACACACACACACACACATTTTTTCTATAACACCCCAAATATCTCAAAGAAAATCTATAATCTCAGACATTTAGAAGTATGTTTCAAGTATCTATTTGTTGTCAGATGGCCCAAACATCCTCCTTAATGATTAAAATTGGTCTTTTTTAAAAATTTTATTTATTTGAGAGAGAGAGAGAGAAAGAAAGAGAGAGAGAATGAGTGAGGGAAGGGCAGACAGAGACAGAATCTAAAGCAGGCTCTGCACTGTAACTGTAGAATCCTATGTGGAGCATGAACCCATGAACCTTAAGATTACCTGAGCCAAAATCAAGAGTCAGATGCTTAAGTGACTTGGCCACCCAGGTGCCCCAAAAATGATGCCTTTTCTATTTTTATCACAAAAGGCTCTAGTATCTTATTTTAACTAGTTAGCCAATGTCTTTATCACTTACTTACTTCCATCCAGGCATTTGAGACTTTTCTTCCATGATCAAAATCAGATTTGGAGAATTAAATGGGGCTATTCAATATTTTAATTAGTTTTGGATAAATACTCTAAGACTTAATAACTTCCTATAAGTCTGTAGTAGACATTTATGAGATGCTGTCTGATGCATTACCTCATTTGTTTTTCAATGGACCTACCTTTCAGTAGGTAAGTACACTAAGATTACCATATACTACAGAAGAAATGGATGTTGTGAAATATAGGAGGACTGCCCCAATTTACTCAGCTATCAAGATCCACAATATAGATTCAAATCCAAATATTCTGGCTCTAAATGCAGGGATAGCCTCACTCAATGTAGTTACTGTTTTATCTCATCCATATGCAGGGGTTGTGGTAATATTTTATCAGAAAAGTACTTTAGTTGTATTAAAAATTTTGAAAATAATGGCATAACTGCCTTTTATTTTTTTCGCATCTGAAGAGACATTGTTATGATGATTTCCTAAAGATCATGACCATGAAAGATGCATTTCTTGTTTGAGCTTCAACTTAGAAAAAACTAAGTTTAAGTATTAATTCTTGGGAGTTGGGAGAAAAGAGAAAGCGTCTCTCTTTTGCAGCACATGGAGATTGGTACAGATCTTCCTTATTTATCTTCTATCATGACAGTTTAATTCTTCTCTGTATAACCCTGGTCAGTGGGGTTATTCATGCTGTTCTTTGTATCAGAAGCCACTTTGATTCACAGTCATGTCTCTACACTACAGCTGTTGTTAAAAAATACATGAATTAGCTCTGAAACTAAAAATACATTCCTTCTCTGCCTGGTTAAATCAGTTGAACTCCAGCTCTGTAAGCGGCCTTGATCTAACTTTATCTTTTATTATTTATTAATATCTGTGTTCTGTGATCTCGAGTCACCCCCACTGCCCATGTGTCCATGTTATACAGCAGAGTTCTGGGCCAGAGCTGAGCTCTCCAGGTAATCTGTGGCCTGAACAGTGGGTTCAAAGTCTTTTGCTTCTCAGTGAAAAGGAGGAAAATCTATCACAGGCTACATTCTTCTTAGGTGAACAAGATATAAAAATCTTCCTGCCAATTGTCATTTCTGGCCTTCTCCACGTTATACATTAAATAAATCTGTTTTAATGCCTCAAAGCTTGTGACCTCCTGTCGCGTGTTGTAGAAAAACATGGTTTTGGGGGAGTTTAGTTGGCCTTACATCAGGAAAACGTCTTATTAATCTCAAGGAGAAATGTCACCAAACTGATCCCTTTTCAAGACTCAGAATTGATGATCAATTATATGTAGTAAATCGCTATTCATTTATTATCTAAGGGTATTTGTCATACATCATAAAAGCATGAATATTTCCTTTTAAATTATTTCACAATGGTATTTGAATTTGAATTTTGAATATAAGATTCTTTAAGTTTCTTCCTAGGTTTTAGGGTAATGGAAAAGTTAATATATTATAAGGATCTGATTTGGGATCATATCAGGAAATGATAAGATGTCTAATCTTCTTACCATTATCGTATCAAAACACTATGATATTTTTTCTTTGTTACATAAAGGCAGAGAGAAAAATGTAAGAATGTGTACAACAGCCATCCTATATATTGTGCTAATCCAACGTTCATTCAGTTTTCTTAAACTAAGAGCACCCCCTTGTAGTTTTGACGACTACCGCTTCTCCACTCTGGGTCCATGTGGTTCAGTTCAGGCTGACTCTATCCCCTACTTCTAGAAGAGGAAAAGATCCAGGTGTGGCCTACCTGAGCACTGTAGCTATCCAGGCTCCACAACTAGCTGTGGGGAAGGCATGTGACCAAGGTAGGCCAATGTCATCCCGGGACCTCTTATGGAAAAGTAAGTGAAGCTCACTTCCACTAGGGGTACTTTGCAGGGAGAATGCAAAGCTGCAGACAATGCTATATATTTTATCATTCCAAAGGGATGGACAACCCTAGGATAAGCCAATATAAAAGAAAGCAAAACTGAGATTAAGAGATGGCATTGACGGTGCCTGGGTGACTAAGTCAGTTGAGTGTCCAAGTCTTGATTTTGGCTCCAGTCATGATCCCAGGGTTATGTGATCCAGCCCCACAACAAGCTCCACCCTAAGCTTGGAGCCTGCTTGGGATTCTCAAGCTCTCCCCAGCTTGTTCTCTCTCTCAAAAAAAAAAAAAAAAGATGGCATTGATTATATCCCTTGATCTAGCCTTTTGTAAGTTTTGAACTTTTTAATTACATAAACCAATAAATCTTCCTCCTTTCTTTCCCCTGCTCCCTCTCTTCCTTCCTCCCTCTTACCCTCCCCTCTCAAGCCAATTTCATTTGGATTTCTGTCACATGCAATTGAAAATCTCCCAACTAACCTAACAGTTGAATAGAATTCTGACAAAAACAATCACTAAAGTAATACAGCAGCATTTTAAATAATCTTACATTAGTCCATGATGGAGAAATACTTTTGAGAAAAAGTTAATAATGGTAAAAGCTGATTTGTGAAACAATCTTTCTTAATGTAAGGGAAATTTTTAAGAATATACAAAACAGTGGGTGTTAACATACAGTTTTTAATCAAGTAAATTTTTTCCCACAAACTGGCAGATAAGGTTTATTCACAAAATATATTCTGTATTTTACCCTTACCCAATCAGTCTGTGTTATAGATACAGAGCGACTGAACTGTGGAGAGATTTTGCTGACTTTGGCATTCGGACACACAGGTGCATCTTGGGTGTGTGGTGCATGTGTAAGTATCTGTGCGGCTAAACTACCAATTCTACTGAAGTTTTTGTGCACCCAAAATTCTAAAAAGAATCTGAAAAAGTCCTAAAGCAGGATAAAATGAACATAATAAAGAATAGAGGAAGGTGCTCTGACGTGAACCCTTCTGATAGTGTTAAAAGCATAACAACAGGATACCACTGACACCTCTATTAGAATGGTGAAAATCCAAAAAAACTACCAGCACTAAATGCTGGCAAAAATACGAAGCAATGGAAACTCCCATTTGGGGTTGGTCAGAATGCAGTATTGTACAGCCACTGTGGGAGATAATTTGGTGGCTTCTTAACAAAACTAAACATACACTCACCATAGCATCCAGCAACCATTCTCCTTGGTAGTTACTCAAAGGAGATGAAAGCCTATGTCCACCCAAAAACCTGCACAGGAAGGTTTATAGCAGCTTAATTCATAATTGCCACAAGTTAGAAGCAACCAAGATGTCCCTCAGGAGGTGAACAGATAAGTAAATTATGGGACATCCAGACAATGGAGCATTATTCGGTGTTAAAAAGAAATGGGCCATTAAGCCATAAAAGGACACGGAGAAAACTTCAATGCACATTAGTAAGAGGCCAATCTGAAAAGGCAACACACTGTATGATTCCAAGTATATGACATTTTGGACAAGACAAAACTATGGAGATAGTGGAAATATCAGTAGTTGAGAAGCGTGAGGGGAGAGAATGTTGAATAGACGGAGCACAGAGAATATTTTAGGATAGTAAAAGTGCTCTGTATGATGTTATAATGGTAGATATATGTCCTTATATGCTTGTCAAGCTTCATAAAATGTACAGAATCAAAAATGAATCCTAGTGTAAACTATGGACTTTGGGTAATAATGGCTAATGTGGTAATAATAATGTGTCAATGCAGGTTAATCAACTATGAAAAAAGTACAACCCTATTGGAAGATGCTGATAATAGGGGAGGCTGTGCACATGTAGAGGCAGGGAGTTTATATAAAATCTCTGTATCTTCTGCTCAATTTTGTCACAAACCTAATTCCATGCTAAAAAAAAAGATTTTTAAAAATTATCAAAAATAAATAGAATGGAAGCCACGTCATGTAACATTTAAAGCAGAGGCTTTGAAGTCAGAACTTCAGTCTCCTATTCAACACATTTTGGAGTTATGGTTTTGTGAAAGTTGCTTAGCACCTTTGACTTTAAGGTTTTGTTTTTTTATATCTAAGTAAGGAAAATAATTTCTATCTCAGAGTATGGTTTCAAGGACTAAATTAGGGAATATATGATAGTAGTAGCTTCTGCATTTCCTGTTCAATGTTCATATTCTCTTTCTCCTGTTAAGAGTAATTTGTTTCATATGGACTATCCCAAATGTGATTCACGTGAGCGTAATTAATCCTTTAATGACTGACCTCTGATCCAAACCTGGCAAATCAGTCATATTAACTGGGTCCAAGATGGGATGATAAATGAAATATCAAGACTTTTGCTGGAACTACTGGGAAAAAGAAGCTATCTTTCTTCTGGAGTTGCTAATTGTTAGCCTAAATGTGGTGGAATACAAACTGTAAGCTACCAGTAGCCATTGACCACTGCATGGAAAGAGTTTGTCTGACGCTGAACTTAAAATGGGGGAAAATGGAGCCAAAACTGGAGAGTCACAGGTTTGTCAAGACCTTAATTGAGCTTCTGGGTCCATCGTACTTGAAGGTGGATCCATCTCTGGATTTCCTTGGCCTGTGAGCCAAATTTATCTCCTGAGCAACCGAAAAACTGTTGGTGAGTACTCTATGTAATCCACTAACTATACCAAGAGGGCACTATCTTATGACATATCTTTAATTACTTTCTGAAATTGTTAGATCATGTATTTTTAAATATTTTTATTTAATTATGGAAATAAAAATATTTATTATAGCTGGCCAATTAAATGTAATTTTTTTTGGTGGCAGGAACTAAAAACTCTGTGTATCTTCCTAGCCATGTGGTACTCAGGTATAAAAAGATACCTATGGGCTGTATTTGCTACTATAACGAACACACTGCCATTCCTGAAACAATAAGCTTCTGATTTTTATTTGTTTTATCCCATGCCATAGTATTATATCAACAAGGATTTGAAATGGCACCTAGTGAATCTAGAGAATATTTGCAAAATATTACTCAGTCATTACAATTATTTTTCATGTTAAGGATTATGGAAAAAATGAACAAATGCAACAATACTGATGTTAATAGTTAGGTTCTAGCACTAAAAAACAGGAACCACCTTTACAGATCATGTTTCTGTTCGTTTAAACACTAAATTTGTGTTATACAGCCATTCCCAGATAAAAATCAATTTATTTAAAGTACTGGGTTCAGTGTAAAATAGCAAAGCCCAAATTCTTAAATTTGAAGGCAAATTCCCACTGGCATCCTGCATATAGAATATAAGGGCTATGTTTAGTTACATTCCTGGGATGGAGTACTTATAAAAGATGGAGTGTGTGTAAACTTTAAGATGTTACACTCCCTCCCCAGGAGTTGGATGACCTTCCAGAGAAGATCTTCTTAGTGCCTGTTTCCCATAATAACATAATGTAACATCTCCTATGCAAATACATAGGTGATGTCAGATGTCAGATGTCAGATATCCTATTCATCAATCTGGAAACTCTATGAGGCGTGAGTCTCTGAAAAGAAAAGACTCCTCGTCCAGTAAGAACTTTTCTATGCTTTTTGTTCACTGATATATCCCGGGTGCCTAAAGAAGTGGCTATATCATAATAAACACTGGAAAGATAATGTTTTGAATGAATGAATAAATTGTTTTTAGAAGAAAAATATAAAAAAAGAAATAAGAAAAAATGTAACTATACTTGGATAAACATGAGAAAGAAATCTAAGTTTTATTTCCATTATATTGAGACCTGAACATAGTAACCTTCCACAGTATTATTTTTCAGATTTCTTTGATATCAAGCAGGGGTGAGGGTGGGGAAGGACTCAGAGAAGGAATGAAAATATATACTGACTATGTACCCTGTTTCACTGAAGGATGATTTTATGGCAAGAAAGTATTGGAGGGGCTTCAGGGTGATTCAGTCGGTTAAGTATCCGACTCTTGGTTTCAGTTCAGGTCATGATCTCATGGTTCGTGAGATGGAGCCCTGCATCTGGCTCTGTGCTGACAGGGCAGAGCCTGCTTGGGATTCTCTCTCTCCCTCTCCCTTTGCCCCTCCTCCCCTTGTGCTCACTTGCTTGCTCTCTCAAAATAAATAAACATTAAAAAAAAAGAAAGTATTGGAAAATATGTAAATACCCAGGAATGAGATGCTGGTTAGATAAATTATGATACATACATATAATAAAATATTCCACAGTCATTAACAAACTATGCAAGATTCTTAATATAATTAAGAATGATCATTACATAAAAAGTGGAAAAGTAAATTGAGAAACTTTTCTTGTATATTATGCCATATGTTTTAAATTTGTATTTATTTATACAGTTGAAATCAACACTAAGCATTTTGATGGTTTTTAATTTTATTCATATCCCTGGTAAGTGACGCTTTTATGATCACAATGTAAGTGATTTGCGTTGAGGGGCCCTGTTGAAGAATCTGGGGGATAAAATCCCACCAAATATACTTTAGAGGGAACACTATTGGCTTAAATTCTTTTTTATGCCAATCCAGTGATTTGGAGGAATTTATGCTTGAAGCATGAATGGAAAAAGGAAAGAAGCTTTATCTGCATTGGAAAATAGGACAGAAAGGATGAGATATAATAAGCTGTTCTCATCATATGTGTATTTTCCCACAAAGAAACAGAAAGGCACAATGCATGTCTTTCCTCGTACAGATGCTTAAACTCACTTTTATTCATTTAGATAAGTAACTATGAAGATAGTAATCATTGAGTTTGTGGGTTTGTGGTCCTGAAGTTGCAATAAAGGATATTAATATTCTCTGAGACGGGGTGCCTGGATGGCTCAGTCGGTTAAGTGTCCGACTTCAGCTCAGGTCATGATCTCCCGGTTTGTGGGTTTGAGCCCCCGCGTCAGGCTCTGTGCTGACAGCTAGCCTGGAGCCTGTCTTAGGATTCTGTGTCTCCCTCTCTCTCTGACCCTCCCCTGCTCATGCTGTCTCTCTCTCTCTCTCAAAAATAAATAAAAACATTTAAAAAAATTAAACAAAATTCTCTGAGATGGTTTTGTTGCCATCAAATGACAGCCAACATGATCAATAGTGAGTCTCCTTTCAATTTTCTACATTAAAACTACTATCATCTCCCACTGAACAAGCCATTCGCACATGGCTTATATTGTGCTAATGTAAGGGAAGCATATTTTGACTTTGTCTTTTATCAGTATTTACTTGAACATGTCATCAATATTCATTTTCTATCAGAAATATGCACATATTCAAGAAATTAATCTAAAATGCAGGCCTGTAATATACCTCTTTTTTTAAAAAAAATCTTACAATTTTCCTTATTAATATTTTAAAGCTCATGTCAAGGTTTTATGATCAGGGACTTTTGGAACTTACGTCCAATAAAAAAGTTTCATCCTGGACTTGTATATGTGTTCACTATATATAATCACCTGTTTCATTTTATGTGTTCACTATACAAGTTTTGGCTATCTTAATAACTCTTGTCATATGTCATATATAAAATAATGACTACACTGAAAATGACAATTTAAAAGTTATATTTATCAAGTGTCACTTTGAAATCATATTACATCCCAGATTCATAATGTATTTAATGCTTGATTCCATGGCAGTAAACAAAATTCTCAACACTGTGAATTTATAACCTAGGCAACTATAAAGTCCTCAAGGAACAGAGGTATGCAATACTTCTCCATTTGACCAATTAAGAAAGTAAGCTTACCTATCATTAAATCATTTATACATTTATCCCTTTATCACTTGTAAAAAGAATACACTTGTAGCAAAAATTTTAGCTGAAGAAAATTAATCAGCATGACCCCTGACCATAATCGATTGCTGGTTTCATTCTATCACTTCAGCTACTAAAGTAGCATATACTTAGGTCACAACCAAAAAAAAACCAATTCTTTGAAAAATGAATACAGTAATGATCTAGTGAGGTTTTCTCATCAAAACTGAACTTTCTGAGAGTTGTGACTGTGCCATGTTTGCCTGTACATTTTTTGGCATCCATGTAATTACTCTACAAGTTTTATTAAATTTAGTCCAGCAGTCAGATAAATAGCAATGTTCCCATCTGTTCAGTACCTGTTAGATGCATTCAGGTCCTTGGACAACAAAATAGTCGAGCTCTTCTCAGTTAGGACTTCATCATGCTACTAACTAGCTGTGAAAATGTTAGCCTTATCATTTCCTTTCAATGCTGCAAGTAAATTGCATATTCATGTCTTTAAAGGTGGTACCTTTTCCTGTTTGGAAAGCAATGGGCTCATTGCTTTCTTCACAGGAGCTATGGAAAAAATAATGTCATTGGTTGTCAGGTATCCTCTTTTGCCACAAACATGTAAGTTCCACAACAGCAAGGGCTTTGTCTCATTCCTTGCTAGATCTTTTTTTCTTAGCCAATAGGCTGTAACTGAATAGGCTGTTGAATAAATGATTCATATGGTACCTCACTGTAAAACTCTCATTATTAAGCACAACAAACAACAACAACAACAACAAACAAGGTGGTAAGGTTTGTTCCTAAGAAAACCAGTAATGGGTCTTTGAAAATTGATGAGACTTGTGTAGTCAGCTTGAGTCAAATTAAAGTCCAACAAAGAGCTCATAAATTCTACATAACGAACTATCTATTGGGGTCTTAATTCATAATTTCAGTGAGACCATGTTGTATAACTAAAATTCTTCTAAAGAAGAATATCATTAAAAATATCATTAAAAGATTTATATCTGTGGATAAAGTAAAAACACACTATTCAGAGACCGTGACAGGATAAATAGAAGAAGATAAGTAAGATGCATGGCAGTGTATCGCGTCATGAAATGTTTAAACCTCCACGTGGTGCGGGGATGGGGTGTGGGTTTATGCACTGGCAGAAATGCACTAATGCCACTGGTATGTATCATTAGTGAATGGCTGCAACTATAAAATAGGTATTGATGACTACAACAACTTGGTGTGTTTCAGCCTAAGGAAAACACACAAATCAAGAGAATATTATCACATGACCTTTCTTTGAACATCTAAGCAGGGAAAATCACAAGTTACTATGGACTGCCTATTAGTCCTTTGCACACTGAAATGAAAAAATTTTTAATATACACCATCTCTTTCTATTACTATTTATGGCATTATTTAACTCTGATCTACAGAATTTCAAAAGAGATTTTAGCAACCAACTAGAGAATAGTTTTGCTTTTTCTGATATAGAACCTACGTGATTTGGGGTGATGGGGAGATTGATAGTCTGCAGACAGTGGCTTCAAGTGTCTCTATAAACTCTGATGAAATATGACTTTGGAAATGCTGAATGTAGCAATTCAGTATGAACGGAGACACCATACTCCCTCCCTCCAACACACACACACACACACACACACACACACACACACACACCTCTCCTGGAAAATTTTGTTCCATTTTTCAAACTGTGTAAGGTGCTCTTTTCATAAAGTAAAAATACTGCCTATATGGAACAAACTCTGGTTTAAAATTAAAAAATCAGCATGTCGTTTACGGACACAATGCCAAGTAACTCATTTCATTGATTTTTTTTTTCTTCACTGAGGTATTTAAACAAACCCCAGAGAGTATGTCGTCTATCTATCTACCTATGTATACCTATATATCTATATGCCTTTCTCTCTATATGTATATATATATAGAGAGAGAGTTAAATCTAAACAAATTGCCAGTTAGGTCATGTGCAACGTATTTAATTCTCCAAATAATCTACACATTTTAAAAGGACTTCTATCATTTTTTTGTTCCAAACAGACCTCTATGTAAAAACACTGCTGGAACTAACTGGTGGATTCAAACTTCAATGCACAAAGATTCTATTAGAAATCAACTCTACGTGTAGCACTAATTGAGAACAAAATGAGCATTCAGTCATAGAAGGAGGAAAGAAAGGAAGGCACTACTTCTTTTTCAGAACAACGACTCCATAGGTGAGCTAATGGAGCCAACATTTCATTTTCACACCATTACTGTATATTTGTGAGGCAGCAAGATGACATCCAAACAAAAGCACAAAACTAGCAGACAGAACTTAATGATTAATATACCGGGCTTTGAAGTCAAACAGACAGATGTGGAGTTTTATCTAGATTCTTTCACTTTATCTCTGGGCTCATTTAGGCTCTAGGCCTCTACTTCTGCATTTGTAAACTGGATATGGAGATTATCTAATTTCTAAGTTTCAAGTGTTAAGTGAGAAAATATCTAAAAATGTAATTTTATAGAGTGCATGACAAAATGAACACTCATAAATAATAGCTATGGATTTTAGGATCCATATTAATGTACACTTATTTTAGGCCAGAGTTTATGCTAAAATATTATGTAGATTAAATTAATACAAAATTAAATTTGCAACAGAAACACAACTTTTCTCCTGGTTCAAATGGAAAAAAATCAAGACTCAAAGAGGTTAAGTAATCGACTCTAGATGACCGATCAGTCTTCACGGACATCAAAAATTTTAATCCAGGTTCCCTGTTACAACCCATACAGGCTCCCTACTTATCAAAATAGAGAGATGAGAAAAGAATGCAGAAAAAAGTAATTCTTACCTTTAGATAAAAGGAAGAGAAGAAACCTAAAACTTCTTGAAAGTCTACTCCACATGTGTTTAACACTGTGCAGGGGCACCTTAGTGGTTCAGTTGGTTAAACATCCGACTCTCGGTTTTCAGCTCAGGTCATGATCTTATGGTTCATGGGTTTGAACCTTGCCTCGGGCTCTGCGCTGACAGCACAGAGCCTGCTTGGGATTCTCTCTCTCCCTTTTTCTCTCTGTCCCTCCCCCACTTGTGCGCTCTTGCACTTACTCTTTTAAAATAAATAAATTAAAAAAAAACAGCTTAACACTGTGCTAATTGTGTGACATGTATAGTTCATTTACTTCTCACTAAAATCCTTAAGAAGTCATTACACTATATATTTTAAATTCAAAGACTGTATCCACATCCACATCACAAAAAAACATATTGACAAGAAAATTAATATCTGCTGAAAACACTATGAATGCACTCCCTTGTCCTCACTCCACTGTCCCAAGTAATAGTCAGAATTCAATATTTGATATCTCCATTGTTTTATACTTCGACTATATGTGTTATTCCCAGCCAACATAAAGCAATGTTTAGTATATTTTAACTTCCACATATGGCATTGTACTTTATGGAATCAGAATTGTTTTCATTCAGATATATGCTATGATATTCATCCACTTTTATATGTGTACCTCTAATTTCTTCAATTTCACTACTGTATATTATTCAATTTTAAAACACCACAGTTTGATTCAATATTTTTTCCCTGTTGAGGCTTTTTCTTCCCTAGGACTACACATAATGTTTCTCTATCTGTTATCTATATATTACACAATGGCCATGTGTAAATGTTTAGGCTATAGAACATACACCTAGGAATTGAATTGTTATGTAAATAACAAACATTCTCAAACAACTAGTTACTGCCAAATGCTTGACTTCATTAACTTTACCAAGTATTGCCAAATTGTTCTCCAAAGTAGGTGCACTAATATATAAGGATTTTTTCTTATTCCACCTACTCTTCAGCAAATGACATTATCAAAATTTTTCTCTTCTATATTTCTGTTCTTTTATCTTTCTTATAATTTAGCTATTTTTTTTTATCAGCATGTTGGGATTGTTTTGTGAGTCATTTGTATTAACAACATCTGTTCTCAGTCCCTGGGAACCTTTTTTTTTTTTTTTTTTTTTTTTTGCTTTTTTGAGTGTTTTAAATAACACTCAAATTTACAAATATGGACTTTATGGTTTGTATTTATTGTATCTTATTTTAAAGTAATTTCCTGTCCAAAGATCATAAAAATTGTTTTATATATATTTTTCTGTAAAAATATCAGTTTAATTTTCACAACTTAGGTCTTTAATTCATATAGAATTCATTTACAGATATGATAAGGGTTAGGAATCCTGTATTACTTATTTCCACATGGGTTTTAAATTTTCACACCACCAGTTTACATACTGCTATCATCAAAGCAAACTTACGAGGCAGATACTAATATGATTCCATATTAATCAATTCAGTAACCCAGTGGTTAAATGGTGGGGCCAGGGTGTGAACTCAGGGAGTCTGGTTCCTGGGGTCACACGCAATGAAACAACATGTGTCTGGGCCAGTTTTGTCACAATAAAAGAAATAGAAGCTGAGTATGGACTGAAAAAAAAAACATCAAAAAAGCTCAACTCCATGATTCACAATAAAGCTATAGAGCAATCATTTCCATTTTGGTATCTGGCTTTTTGTGCTATACTCAGACTGAGTATTTTGTGTTTGATGAGATTAGAGGGTTAAAAGCAATGTTTTCAATTAATTAATTAAGTTGATCAATCCATTAATTCATCTGTTATCAATAAGAAAGTGATTCATCAAAAAATTCACTTAATCAACTGATTCAGTTCAAGACTAACTAATGATAAAGGTTTTGATAATACCTGAGTGTATCAGGCTCATTGACTTGCAATTTAAGACAGATGTAAAGGGATAAATACTACACAGTGTGTCAGATATAAAGAATAAAATGTACATGGGGCATTATAGATCATAGTACAGGGACATTTATGTTAGGTGAGTTATGGGGGTGGTGGAGGAAATTTTCAGAAAAGACTTCCTGAGGAGATGTTTTGTGAGTTATGATTCAATGGTGAAGAAAAATTCATCAGACAGGCTAGCATCCAATTCCAGGGAGAGGAAACAGAAGCAGCAGAAACACACAGGTGATACTTAGCAGAAAACATTCCTGAAAATCACTAGCATTTTGTGTTGCTGAATGGCTGAATACAAGGTGGGGTCCAGGGTAAGGCCAGGGCACTGAGCAGGGGCCAACTGAAGGAAAACATCATATTTATGATGACAGGAGATAGTATTTTATCCCAAGTACAATGAGAAACATCACTGCATGATGTAAATAGGAGATTGGTTTTTTACTGGACAGATAGCTAAGAGAGTAACTGGGGGGGTGGGGGGGTGGCTGTAGCCATAGTGTAGGTGACAGACAGCAGAGGTCTGACCCAAGGCAGGGATGCAAAAATCATCATTATCATTGTCAGTGCTTATACTGGTAAGTTACAGGCTGCTAGGGCCTCTGTGTAGCCTCAACTTTGGAATCTTTCACCATCTTTTGGAAATATTTATTTCTGAATCTATGTTCCCCCCCCGCCAAAAGTGACTGAGAAGAGAAAAACCTTTGACCCAACAGTGTCCAAACCTAGTTTATAAAACAAACTCCTCTCTCCAACCACCTCCATTTATGCTCCCCGTCCAGCCAGCAAAAAACAAAAACAAAAACAGAACCCCTTGCATACCTGAGCGACTCAGTTGGTTAAGTGCCCAACTTCAGCTCAGGTCATGATCTCCCAGTTACATGAGTTCAAACCCCACATCAGACTCTGCTGACAGTGTAAAGCCGGCTTTGGATCCTCTGTCCCCCTCTCTCTGCCAGTCCCCCATTTGCATGTGCACTTTCTCTCTCTCTCTCTCTCTCAAAAATAAACACTTAAAAAAAATTCATTAAAAAAAACATAATCCCCCAAAAGCACAAGTAAGTAATTTGAGGAATCTAATGAAGTACCTACTGGCACAAGAAAATCATGTGATTGTGCAGGATCTCAGTGTTGGCAACACTGGAACTGGGGACAATAAGCACTTCTAATCCTGTAAGAACAAGAGGAAGAATAATGGAACCCAGACCAGGAGTGAGAGATGAGTGGAGAGGTTGTCTCTCAGGAGTTGTTGCTTTGGTCAGAGATAAGCCAAGCTAAAGGGGCTTGGCAGGAAGGCAAGTAGGGGAAGGGAAGTTCAGGCTTCTCTCTCCCACCAACATACTGCCAGGGTGCACTGCTTTCAAACCCAATAGGAAGCTAGACAGTAAGGGAGCTTGTTAATGCCATCCACACAGATCGGCCTCAGCCTTGGAGGCGCAAGGCAAGATGGAAGGCAGTGAGGAGGGTATCAGGAAGTGTGCAGAGGTATGCTTTCCAGAAGCTTTATAATATGAGTAAAAACTATGTTTATAATGCAAATACAACTCAGGACACTGTCCTGTTCTTCTTCCACTCAGAATCCACTGTCTGGGTGCCTGCGTGTATAGAAATTCTGGACCCAGAGCTGTTGGTAGTCCTATGTACAACACACAAAGATTCACTGAACATGTGTTTAGTCCATTTTTATAATACAGTAATATAAAAGTGTATTTTGTATGCTTCTTATTACATTCTTCTCTTAGCATTCTTTCTTAACAATACTCTCTTAGCCTTAACAATACTCTCTTAGATATTTTTGCCTTTTGATTTTATATTCAGGAAACCGTAAGTGAGGAGAAGCAACTGAGGAGAGTTGCAGGAAGCCAGAGAGAGGAGGTTAAGGGGCTTGGAACACACCCCAGTTCCTCAGGCCAGGAACCTACCCCAAGTTTTCGGACCCTAAACACAAAATCGTGTTTCGAGTACACCGTAACGGGCAATTCAGAGCAGGGGTGTAAAAGGGAAGAGCACTCCTCTGGAATCTGTATGATTTGATGTAAGCCTGACTCCTAAGCAGACCACAGGATACCCAGGGTCTACCTCACATGATACTGATAGCCACTGTGGAGCTACTTTTCAAAGCAGAAACAATGCCTTTATGTCGAAGAACTGACTGTTCCCAGAGAAGAATAGTAAATAAAGATGAAAGGTTGGTACTAATTAAATTCTGAAAATTTGTTAAATTTCCTTTAACCTTAACAAAGAAAAGATATTTTTTATCCTGCTTCATTATAAAATGCTTGCCATCTAAATAAATAATAGACCTCTATGATGCAGCACTTTTAAGATTTTCTTCTCATGTTTGAAAGATTAGGGTCATCATAGATAATAAATACTACAAACAAGCCTATGAAGAAAAAGATAAATATTGAGACTACAAATTGAGGAAATTAAAACTCTGTATTAAGGGAAATAAAGTATTCACATTCTCTTTTTCTCCCCAGATGAAGTAATTGTATAATAAGAAAATTGGAGCAGGATTTAATGTGCAATTAGGTAATCAGAAAGCAATGAAGTCTTGAGGGAGGTGGGTGCTGGACAAAGAGAATTAAGGCTTAAAGACAAAACAGTTAATTACAAGCAATTATTTGCAAGTCAAAGTATTTTTTAAAATTATACGCTTTCCATGAAAAATTAACATACCACAATGATAAGGTATTTGAGTCACAATTCTACTAAGGACTAATTCAAAAATAAGAACCAGCAAGCTTAGTAACAAGTATGTCAAAGAGATAAGGTTAATGGACGTTCCAGACCTGGCTTAAAGGCAGAAATGTCTGTTTTGTATTTCTGTATTATTGGTGGCAGTTTCTGTTAGGCTAGGATAAAAGCAGTACCAGAATGCTCAGGATTCCCTTCACTGGTTAAGTATTTATTTCAGGGAAGATTTTGTTTCGTATAACCCTTGTTTGCATTATCCTTTGTTAAACACTGCCACTAAATAAATTTTCCCTGTTTTTCCTGCTTGCTTAATCCCCATGTTTCCACACAGATAAATCTCATATAATTAGCTTGAGCTTTGGAAAATAGTGTTGGCTGGTGCACGTGAAATGAAGTTTTATGCCATGCCAGAGGAAGTTACAACCTGTTGTGGGAATACAAATGCTTTATTGGAAGTTCCTTGCCCATGGCTATACATGAAATGAAGAGAGAACAGAGGAAATTATTCAGCTCTGAAAATCCTTCTTCAGCCAAAAATATAAAAGTAAAACATTTTGTTTTCATTCACTTTCTTTGATATCTTACACCCAAATTTATTATTTTGGCTATACTGTAATTATGCCAATAAAACTGACTATCAGAAAAGGTTTTTAAAAAATTTTTGGAATAAAACATGGGTGTTAAATGGAAGTGATGAATCAGTGGGTTCTAGTCCTGAAACCAATACTACTCTGTATGTTAACTAAATTGAATTTAAATAAATAAAATTAAAAAAAAACATGTAATTCAGTTGTGTCTCTTCAGTGCTTAGCACCAGGCTTGGCACTCAGGAGTAATTGTTTTAAGAAAAATGAAAGATACTGATATTAGCTCTCTGAAAGCATTTAATAATAATACTTTCATTCTTGCTTTCTGATCCAGTATCCCAACATGGGTTTGTGTTTTGTTCATCTTCAATGTAGAATTGGTCATCCCCATGGATATATCACAATATGTCCTGAGCAGGGTGATTTCTTGCTAACTTTACAGCTTTCACCTTGGTCCAAAGTAGTGTAAGCTTCTCATTAGGCCTGGAGTGTCTACGTCCTAACTGCTCTCTCTGCTTCCAAGCATGACCTCGTTTACCCTGTTTGCCACTGGAGAGACATTTTTAAAGATTAAATGTCCTTTTTAATCTTAATGTCCTGATCCTTTCAGTTTCTGCTTAAAAATTTTCAGTGACTTTCTGCTAAAGCTGAAATAAAAGTTGCCCCCCTTCCCATGACTGCCAGGCCTCGGAGAATAGATCCTTGTCTATTCCACATCTGCATGCTTTTCCCAGAGATGTCTTTGCTCCACTCCTATCAGCCTGGTCTCTGTCCCTTACATACTCATTATCAGCATTTTAAAGTCTTTCTATTTGTGGAGTCTTCTTCCTCAAAGTTACCTGCCCCAGAGCTCTGGATGACTGCTTCTACTTACTCCTCAGGGTCTCAATTCAACCATCACTTGTTCAGAGGAGACTCCCCGGCCCACCCTATTTAAGTAAACCACTCCCATCCCCCAGCCATGGAACATTACTTTATCCTGCACTGCTTTTTATAAAATGTATTACTATTTGAAATTGGATTATAAATTTATTTTTAATTTAAATTCTATATTTATCCTTTATAAAAGGGCATACAGGGTATGGAGTTCCATGTACCCTAACATAGCGCTGATGTGACCTGAGTACTACCCTATGCCCACAGTGTTTACATATGTAGGTGCCCAGTAAATTTTTATGGGATTAATTAAAGAAATCACTGCAGGACAAACCCCAAATCAGCAAGAAGAATCAAGCCTATATATGCCCAGAAAATAAGAGAGGAAATGGATAGTGTTCAAGCTGTTGGATCTATCCTACCTAAGACTATTCTCTATTCTTCCCCTTTTCATTGTTTGGCCCTACACACCAGTAAAAAACTAATCCAGCAAAACAGACGTGATTTATTTGAATTGGGTTACCACCTCTTAGTTTTGTTTGATTGTTTGTTTGTTTAGAGTGGGAAAAGCACTTTATTTTTGAAAATTTTTTTATTATTTTCAAGCTAGTTAACATACAGCGTAGCTTTGACTTTAAAAGTAGAACCCAGTGATTCATCTCATATATGATACCCAGTGCTCATCCTGAAAAATGTCCTCCTCAATGCCCGTCACCCATTTAACCCACCCCCCGACACCCTCTCCAGCAACCCCCAGCTTGTTCTCTGTATTTAAGTATCTCTTACGATTGCCTCCCTGTTTTTATTTGTCCTTCTCTTTCTATATGTTCATCTGTTCTGTTTCTTAAATTTCACAAAGGAGTGAAATCATATATTTTTCTTTCTCTGACTTACTTTGTTTACCATAATACCGTCCAGGTCTATCCACATTGCTGCAAATGGCAAGATTTCATTCTTTTTCATCACTGAGTAGTATTCCATTGTGTGTGTATGTGTGTGTGTGTATGTATGTATATATGTGTGTATATATGTATATATACACATACACACCACATTTTCTTTATCCATTCATCAGTCGATGGATATTTGGGTTTTTTCCATAATTTGGCTATTGTTGATAGTGCTTCTATAAACGCTGAGGTGCGTGTGCACCTTCAAATCAGCATTCCAGTATCCTTTGGATAAATTCCTAGTAGTGCAATTGCTAGGCTAGTTCTATTTTTAATTTTTTGAGGAATCTCCACACTGTTTTGCAGAGTGGCTGCACCAGTTTGCACTCCCACCAACAGTGCACAAGTGTTCCCCTTTCTGCACATCCTCACCAACATCTGTTGTTTCCTGAGTTGTTAATTTTAGCCATTCTGACAGGTGTGAGGTGATATCTCACTGTGGTTTCGATTTGTATTTCTCTGAAGGTGTGTGATGATGAGCATCTTTTCATGTATCTATTTGTCATCTGTATATCTTCTTTGGAAAAGTGTCTATTCATGTATTCTGCCCATTTCTTCACTAGATTATTTGTTATTTGGGTGCTGAGTTTGGAAAGTTCTTTATAGATTTTGGATACTAACTCTTTATCCAATATGTTATTTGCTAATATCTTCTCTCATTCCATTGGATTCCTTTTATTTTTATTGGCTGTTTCCTTTGCTATGCAGAACACCACCTCTTAGTTTAAATTGGACTCCTACTTCTTAAAACAGAAGGGGGTAAACGTGATGTAATTATTTATCCAAATAAACATTTTATAGACAAAGACACCTAAATTTGCTCCTTTTTATATGGGAATGTTCTTTGAGGTCCTTACACATCTTGAGAAGTGATTAACAAATATTATTATTGTACACAATTAGAAAAGGACTTAGCCAAAGCAGTACAGAAATATCCCGCCCTGGGTTTTTTTTTCTGTTACGGTAAGGAGTGGAAGATTAGCTATGGTCTGCTCACTCGGGCCAATAACTACAGGCTAATTCAGTTTATTATGCAGCAACTGGTTATTGAGATTGCCAGAAGAATGTTTCCCAAAACAAGTAGACTGAATGCATATTAACTTCAACTGACCACACATGGTCAAGGTCTTGGCAGCCTTTTCAAAACTATATTTTGCTCTGTCATAGAAGTATTTGATTTGTTGAATTAGCAGTAATCTTCTTTGTCTAAATGAAATTATGGAACCAAAGCAATACCCAACTTGTTTTAGATTAGTTTATTTCATATTTTTATACTCTATTGTAAAAAGAGAGAGAGAGAGAGACAGAGAAAGAGAAAAAGCATGGCCCCTTATTCAAAACTTCCCTCCAAACACGTTGACCAAGCTATTCCAAAATAGCACAGCTTGCTGAAATCTCAGAGCCTGTGACCCCTTGCTGACCTCACTACAGGGAATGTTTTTCCCTACTTTTATCATATAATTTTTATGCTCATCCCTCAGGTATTGGCTTAAATCCCACCTCTTTTCAAAGACCTTTCTTATTTAGCCTTACTAGATCTCCCTGTTATTGTCTGCTTTAGCTTCCTCGTTCTTTTCTTCATAGAATTTGTCAGTTTTTCTATTTATTTGTCTGCATACATGTCATGATCTTTTACTTTCTACTAGAAAGGACAGCTTCTTTTTTACTCATTATTCTATCTCTAATACATGTCTCATAAAAGGCACACCAGAAATACACGTCTAATGCAGAAATGATCCCATTGCAGTCACAATGGGAAACTGAGATCAGATAATTAGTCTTATGGAAGATAGGATCTGAGTCCCCTCAGGTTCCAATGCAAAAACTATAAATGAATGGCCACCACGTGGCACCAACACAAAGAGAAGCTCTGTTGAGCAAGGGACATTCAGGGTAAGGAGCTCTGTGTACTCACAGAGTCTAATCTGACCTGAGTACTACTCTATACCCATAGTACTCCTCCTTGGGAGGAGTCCCTAAACCTCTGCTCTGCTTCGCCGAGGGTGGCTAATAATGATACGACCAAGATTGCATATTGTAAGGTCTTCTTCTAAGGAGGTAAACGAACTCTGATTATTCTCTGGCCCTAGAAAATCCTCTCTGGACAGATGTCTGAGCTTGCTGTCCTTAAAAGAGCAGATACCAGCCATTTTCAGCTAAATGGCCATTTAAGTTAGTGCCTTATATCTTCTTGTGTTTCAATTTCAAACTTGATCAATAAAGTATGGTGGTTAAAAGTAAATCCTCTCTGGCCAGAATGTCTGTGAGTCAATCTTTGTCCTTTCAAATTACTTTACAACGGTATTTGAATTTGAATTTTAAATATAAGTTTTTAAGTTTCTTCCTTGCTTTAAGTTTCTTCCTAGGTTTTAGGATAATGGAAAAATTAATATAAGGATCTGGTCTGGGATCATAATAAGAAATGATAGGATGTCTAACCTTCCTACCATTATCATATCAAAACACTATGATAATTTTTCATTGTTACATAAAGGTAGAGAGAAAAATGTAAGAATGTGTACAACAGCCATCCTATATATTGTGCTAATCCAACGTTCATTCAGTTTTCTTAAACTAAGAGCACCCACATTGTAGTTTTGAGGACTACCGCTTCTCTACTCTGGGTCCATGTGGTTCAGTTCAGGCTGACTCTATCCCCTACTCCTAGAAGAGGAAAAGATCCAGGTGTAGCTACACAGGCTCCACAACTAGCTGTGGGGAAGGCATGTGACCAAGGTAGGCCAATGTCATCCCGGGACCTCTTATGGAAATGTAAGTGAAGCTCACTTCCACTGGGGTTGCTTTGCAGGGAGAATGCAAAGCTGGAGACGATGCTATACATTTTATCATCCCAAAGGGATGGACGACCTGAGAATAAGCCAAAATAAAAGAAAGCAAAACCGAGATTAAAAGATGGCATTGAGGGGTGCCTCAATATATATATTTAGGTTAACTATAACCTTTGTTAAACTTTAGAAGCAGCTTGTTGCTAGGATTTGACTGGGATTACACTGAATCTGTAGATCCAGTTAGGAAGAACATGACATCTTGAAAATATTAAGTGTTCCTATCCACGAGTGTAGAATATCTTTCCATTTATTTAGTTCTTCTTTCATTTTATATCTCCTTGTTTCATAAGTTTCCTCATATTGCTCTTATACATATTTTGTTAGATTGATACAAAAGAATTTCATACTCTGGAGTACTAATGTAATGTGTATAGTGTTACTAATTTCGAGTTTTGTTTATTGTTGGTATACAAGAAAACAATTGACTTGTATATTAATACTGTATCTTGTACCTAGCTATATTCACTTACTAGGTCCAGGAGATTATTGCTGTTATTGTTGTTGATTATTTCAGATTTTCTGTATAGACAATCATGTTACCTGCAACAAAGACAGTTTTGGGTCTTCTTTCTCAACCTGTATAGCTTCTATTTCTTTTTCTTGCTTTATTACATTAGCATGAGCTTCCTCTATGATGTCAAAAAGGAGTGGTTACAAGGAATATTCTTGCCTTGTACTTGATCTTAGCTGGAATATTTTGATATTTTCACCATCAATGATGACATCAGCTATAGATGTTTTATAGATAGTTCTTATGAAGTTGAGAAAATTCTCTATTTCTAATTTGCTAATATATTTTAACATGAATGAATGTTGGATTTTGTCGAATCCTTCTTCTGCATCTATTGATATGATGTGATTTTTTTCCTTTTTAGTCTGTTGTTATGATTATATTAACTCATTTTCAAATTTTGAACCAGCCTTGCATATCTTGATTATGGTATATAGTTATTTTTATACATTATTGGGCTTGATTTGCCAAAATTCTGTGGAGAGTTTTTGCATCTATGTTCATTAGAGATGTTAGTCTCTAGATTTCTTTTCTTGTAATACCTCTGTCTGGTTTTAGTATTAGGATAATGCTGGTTTTATAGAATGACTTACACAATGTTTCCTCTGCTTCTATACACTGTAAGAAATCATACATAATTGGAATAATTTCTTCCTTTAATGTTCAGTAGAATTCACCAGCGAACCCATGTGGCTCTGGTGCTTTCTGTTTTGGAAGGTTATTAGTTATTCCAATTTTAAAATAGACATAGGCCTATTCAGATCATCTATGTTTTCTGGTCTGAGTTTTGACATATTGTGCTCTTTAGAGAATTGGTCCATTTAATCTAGGTATCAAATTTATGGGTATAGTGTAGTTCATAGTCTTCTTTTATTATTATTGTTATATTCCTAAGATCTCTAAGACATCCCCTCTTTCACTTCTGTTATTAGTAATTGTGTCTTCTCTCTTTTTTTTTTTTTTCTTAGTCTGGCTAAAGTCTTACTGAATTTATTGCTCTTTTAAAGAACTAGTTTTTATTTCATTAATTTTTTCTATTGATTTCCTATCTTTAATTTGATAATATATTATAATTCTTATTATTTTTTCCTTTTTTTCTTGTTTTCTTAGGTTTAATTTGCTCTTCTTTTTCTACTATCCTAAGGGTAATTTAGATTAGTGATTTTAGGTCATTCTTTTTTTTTAATTGTTAAAATTTTTTTATTTACTTTTGAGAGAAAGAGACAGACAGACAGACAGACAGCATGAGTAGGGGATAGTCAGAGAGAGAGGAAGACACAGAATCTGAAGACAGGCTCCAGGCTCTGAGCTACCTGTCAGCACAGAGCCTGACGTGGGGCTCGAACCCACGAACTGTGAGATCATGACCTGAGCCGAAGTCGGATGCTTAATCAACTGAGCCACCCAGGTGCCCCTCTTTGTTTAAAAATTTTTTAAAGATTATTTGTGTGTGTGTGTGTGTGTGTGTGTGTGTGTGCATGTCTGACAGGAACAAAGAGCACACAAGCAGGGGAGGAACAGAGAGAGAAAGAGAGAGAGAATCCTAAGTGGGCTCCACTCTGTGGCTCAGTCTCACAAACAGTGAGCTCATGATCTGAGCTGAAATCAAGAGTCAGACACTTAACCAACTGAGCCACCCAGGTGCCCCAGGTCATTCCTTTCAAATGAATGTATTTGATGCTATGAATTTCTCACTCACTACTGTTTTTCACCGAGTTCCACAAATTTTGTTAAGTTGTGTTTTAATTTCATTTTGCTCAAAATATTTTAAAATTTCTCTGGAGATTTCTTCTTTGACCCATGCATTATTTAGAAGTGTGTTGTTTTAACTCCATCTATGTTGTGATTTTCTAGTTATCTGTCTGTTACTGGTGTCTAATGTAATTCCATTACAGCATGAGAACAGACATTTTATGATTTCTATTATTTTATATCTGTTAAGGTTTGTTTTATATCGCTCAGATTGTGGTCTATCATAGTGAATGCTCTGTGTGAGCCTGGGCAAAAAGTGCATTCTGCTGTTGCTGGATGAAGGAGTCTATACATACTCATTTTATCTAGCTGACTGATTTAAGCCTGAGCAATATGTTCACTCTACTGGTGCAGGATGAAGCAGGTCCTGTGTTGGTTTTTGCTCATGAGTTTCTACTCTGCCAAGCCATGACTCTCTATATTCACCTGTCTGTCTCTTTAGCCTTGGGGTCGAGTTCCACAGCCCCCTCCCCCCGCCATGCCACCGTGTGCTCCCTTTACTTACAGATCTAAGAGTTGCTGACTTCAGTGCTCAACTTTTCATTGTTGTAAGGATGGAGTGGTAATTTCTAAGCTCCTTACAAGTGGAACCAGAAACCCTCTTTTTTGTTCTTTTAAGTTGTTGCTACCCTTGTTCTAATAACTGACGCCTGGTTATCTTGTCAGAAACAGTTTGAGGGTACTGGAGCTTAATTTTTTAAATAAAGTGGGGTGTTTTGTCTTTTATTTGAAAAATGAGGTTTCTCTTTTTCTCCCTCCTCTCTCACTTTGCTTTTAACTGCAGAATACCAGCTCACATCCCAATCTTGATGTGCTCTCCAGAGTATACCAGAAGGAGATCTCCCACTCAAATGAATAATAATATTAACTTTAGTAGATAAACAACTCCCAGCATAATTTTTTAGTTAATAAATCATTTCTGTGAGTTGAATGTATTTCCCCAGAACTTGATCACTTTTCAGTAAGTTTATAGTCAAATTTCTAATTGAATCTAATTTCTGAATGTGTGACTGTTGATTCCAGAGATACTATAAACCTGCCTTCTCACAGCTGGACCACCACTACCAATACTTTTATTAAATTTTCCAGTATCAAGTGACTGTGCCTTTGACACTTAGGCTCTCTTTTAATAAATAATGCCCACGTGAGTATGTCAGGTATTTACTGGTGATTATCTACATTTAAAAAATTTTAATTGTAACTATCTTAATCATGGTCTACCATTTGCCCAGGACAGCTATCCTAAGAAGTGACTTATTTATTTATTTATTTATTTATTATTATTTTAAAAAAAATTTTTTAAGGTTTATTTATTTTTAAGAGACAGAGAAACAGAATGAGAGTGGGGAAGGGACACACACAGAGAGAGAGAGAGACAGACAGAGAGAGAGAGAGACAGACAGACAGAGAGAGAGAGAGAGAGAGAGACACACACACAGAATCCAAAGCAGGCTCTAGGTTCTCAACTGTCGGCACAGAGCCCGATGCAGGGCTCAAACCCAGGAACCATGAGATCATGATCTGAGCTGAAATCGGATGCTTAACTGGCCGGGCCACCCAGGTGCCCCAGAAGTGACTTATTAAAATTAACCTTTATACTTGTGATGTATCTCAGAAATGGATGTGTCATACTTGGAGATAAAACAACAACAACATCTTAATGACTTCCTGTGTATATTGTCTAGGGTGACCAAAGCTGCCTTGCATTTTGGCTTTGGGAATTAATTTTTTTCAGAGAGCAGGAACTCAAATATATTTATGATATATTGATAGCTTCCATTCCCAAACTTTTCATAACTCACTCTGGGATTTGAAAATTTATCTCTTGTTTCATACTGTTGCATAGCCTTATGTCTATGGCAAAAGTTGAATAATGATCCCTAGGATTGACTACTCGGATTGGTTCTGACAAATGCATTTATTTGATGTGTTGGTATTGCATTCTTCCTCATATTACACCATTTACACAATTCTAAAATAAACGATGGCAAGCTGACAAAGCATTAGTATAACATCATTTGGTCCATTTTATAAGCATAGCCATCAATGGAATAGTTCTTTACATTCAAAGTGGCTTTAAGGACATATACATTAGTAGATAGTAATATAAGAGAATCACTAACATTTTACTTGATAAAATAAAATTATCAGTTTTGAGGAAGTATTTTGAAATGAGTTACATGTTGAGTTCATGGTGGAAAATAAGCCATTTTAACTAAGGATAGTGTAGACAATCTGAACATCTGTCAATGTTCCAATACCACTGAGTGAATCAGCAAGTACATTTTTTTAGGTTTCTAAGTGTTCCCTTTAATAATATAAAAATCTGTTCTTTGCTCTCACATGGGTATGTTGAACAAAAAATTTTTGCCTTTTTAGCAGCTGACAGAATTTGCTCTATTGACTAAAGGCCTTGGCCTTGACCTTAACAGTTTCACTTCCATATATAGTTTAGACAATACAATGGATTCATAAAAAAAATGAAACTCAAAAATGTTAAGCAGAGAGATCTGTGTGAAAATTTATAGGCATTAATCCTACCACATGTGACATCTCCGTCACCCCTCGTCACTGTCAGAATTATAAGCACTGTCAGCCATCTTTGCAACTTGATGTTCTCATGCCCATAACTGGCTGGGCTTTCTTTCTCCTGACACAATCTCCCACAGCACGCTTCTCTGCAACCTTTTATTTAGGACTCTATGAAATTCCAGGCACATGGCAAAAATAAAAACTCCTCTTCATTCATATCTGTTCACAGAACTTCCCTTCTACCTCCTGCCATAACCAAGCCCTAGCTTTCTTCTGAGGATGCAGTACATGTGGTGTTTCCTGTGAACTTCTCAGGAGGAACTGCCCATGCTCTCACACACCTCACACCTGGAGGCCAGGGAATGGCCACTGCCTTTAACTCTTGAGTAAACATCCCAGATCTTTAGAGACTCAGGGCACTAGGACAAAACCATCTGCACCCTCACCTCTGAGGTGTCTTCTACTAATTTCCTGCTCGGTTCACAATCATCCTCTCAAATCCTGTCCCCAAGTAAGGCCTGGGTACCCAGAGGCAGGAGGAAGGGGGACAATAACCTTGTTGACACTTAGGCTTTATTTGTTTGTCTATTTGTCTCTAAGTCTCGACTCAGTGGTTTTTGATGGAGATGCTTTGTGTAATTTATCCTTATTTTCCTAGACTGGCAGAGTATGGCACTTAGAAAGTGTTTGATAAAGGGTTACTGAAAGGATTAATGAATGGCAGAATAACATCACTGCTCAACTATATTACAATGGCTAACGTTTTGTAATTTTTTACTACGTGGCAGGAAGAGCCTTAAGCAATTCACGTGCACTGGCTCCTTTCAATCATCACAACAACCTTAAATCAACTGCTACTGCAAGTCAGGAAATTTAGAGAGTTTAAGCAACTTAATTCACTCAGGTAACACAGTTCATATGTAGTAAAACTAGAATTTGAACCAAGGCAGTTCTCCAAAGACCACAATCTTAAATACTACCTTAAAATGTTTGTTGTGGCTAGCATTATAAAGGCAGAATAGACCTGAGGTGCCTGCATGGCTCACGTGGTTAAATGTCCGACTCTTGGTTTAGGCTCAGGTCACGATCTCGTGGTTTTGTGAGTGGGACCACCATATTGGGCTCTGTGCTACAGTGTGGAGCCTTCTTGGGATTCTCTGTCTCCTTCTTTCTCTCTGCCCCTCCCCCACGTGCTGTCTCTGTCACTCTCAAAATAAACACATAAACTTAAAAAAAAAAGTCAGAATAGATCTGTATCTCAAAGAGTCTCATTTCTTCTTTAGCATAAAGGATGGGTTTATGGTCACTGAAATGAGTGTCCCACAAAGGATTCTATAGCCTCCTGACACTGTCAACCTCCCAAAACGGAAGCTGCCATGGTGGTGGCCAGACACCCTGGCCTCATGGGAAAAAAAGCCAGTGTCTTTAGGATCAGGGGACAACTGTAGCCAGAATAGCCCACACGAAGGTATTTTAGACTTTTGCTACCAATCCCATGCTGGAAAAGGAAGAAGAATGAGAAAGAAATTAGAAAGAGGGCTGAAAAGCACAAAATGACAAAACCTCCAAAGCAAATAATACAAGTGATATTTACATGTGGAAGAATAAGTGGAGGAGAAGGATCAAATAACTGAAGTTGTCAATGATCACAGAGGAAGACCGAAAAAGCAGACACCCGACCAAGAGGGAGAGAGACTGAGCCAGGAAAATATGAACAGGAGGAGAGGAGGGTCTGGGCAAATGAGAACCGTGTAAAGGCAAATGTTTGTAGTGATGGAGGGAATCTGAAGTAGGAAAACTTTATATAAAAATGTTTGGGGTTTAAACTCTGTACACAGGCAAGTATCACTTGGGGTCAAATTTATCTTTGAAAATTCCCTGGAAATACATATAGAAGCTTGGCTCTATTCAACAGGTTTAGAATCACATGTGTAGTGAATATATAGAGGAACATATAAAATATAATAAAGCATACATACACAAGTATCATTGTGTCATATTTTCATTCCATATGACAGAGGCCTAAGTGCATATGGCTTAATATATGTTAAATGTTTTCTGCTATATTTACTGCACGCCCCTTGAAAACTCAAAATACTCCCATTAGAAAAAAACTGGTGTCTCCTGAAACATACCCCTTGTGAGGGGAGACAGCCTCCACAGTATTTGCTTAACATGTGCTTCATTCTTGACTCACTGAGTAGTAGGAGTTTTGCCACCTGTTGAGGAATTAATGTGGTGTTCAGGCCCCCAACCTGGGGAAGGTAGCCTATGACATCAGGGAAGGCTAATCCTGAAAGCCAGATAGATTGTATCCAGAGCTAGTAAATTTTGAGATTTGTAAACTTTGACAACAGTAATGTTCAGCACCCAAAATGTATACTCAATTTCAAAAAAATATAAACTACTAAAGTAATATTTGACTTTTTTTTTTTTGCAAACTTCTTTCAATATCAGCTTGTTTACTGAAAATTCCTGGAAGCTATGAAGTACCATCTGTTTCCTTATCAAATTTTGCCCCCACAATCACAGACAAATATTGTTGCTTTTTTTATTCGTGAGGTTGCTTAGAAACAATGTGGTTCTATTCACAGATCGGGTGCAATGGATTCTCTGATGATGGGCCTGGTGCAAGTAAAGTTAAAAAAAATTCCTAAATTCTGAAAACAGACTGAAAATCAACATCCAATTCAGAAAAACATACATAACAAACTACCCAATGTGTGCGGCATCACACACACATACACACACACACACACATTAGAATGATACCTTCTTTGCAATCTGTCATCAAGAGTCATGTGACCTAAATGAATATTTTCATATCTGATGGAAAACTTAGCAGTGTGATCCTTTGTAAGTGTTAGCAATATAATGTATGTGTTTTCAGCCTTAGAATATTGAGCAGACTATGAAGAATCTCCCCCTCAAAATGGATTTCTTAAGCTGAAAGTGGTCTAAGCATCCTTTGCCAACCCACCAAGGGAGAGTCAGTATTTCAATTCTGTTAGCTTCTGTGGAAATGGAGAGAAATGTCAACAAAAAGAACAGAGTGGCAGGACATATCCTAGGAGGAAGGTGGCTTCTCTGGGGGAAAAGGAAAAGCAGAAAATAAACATCATCATCATCATCATCATCATCATCATCATAGTAGTAATAACTGTGATTGCTGTGATTTTGTTTATTCAGAGAAAATATCAGTTAGGAAAAAAGTCAACTCAGTGGTTTTTTTCTTTAGCATTTTACTCAACTGTAGATCAGACCAACCTATTCCTTTTAAAATGGCTAAGAAAATCTCTTGCAGGTCCCAAAATAGAAAATAGTTTCATGCATAGTTTTAAAAGTGTTACGGTAGACTTATGTTGACATAAATTCTGATTAAAATAGGATGGAACGGAGGTATCAGCAACCAGCATGATATTTAATCTATTCTGATCAACTGGCTACATTAGGCTGCATGCTAAAATTTTGATTCATGTACGAATGTCCTGCTAACTAATTATGTACTTTAAAATATCAGTTCTATGTGTTCAGTCATGCTTCCCCTATATCCTAAGTGCTTGGCAATATCTGGATTTCTATTTTAATATATTTACTTTTCAAAGCCACTTTGTGTACCTACTGTATAGCAGGCATTGTACAAGATAGTTCACGTAAGTTCAATCTTCCTAATGGCTCCATAGTACTGTTCTTATTGTCCTTTCCATTTGCAAATGAGGAAACTGACACTCAAGATTTCAGCAGTTTCTTCCACATTTGTTGTATTACAGAATATATGGTCTTCTCACCCCATTACAGAGCAATACACTCAGGATGCCTAGTACCCAACAAAATAGAGTTCAGCTTTACAGTGGAGAGCATAATGTATAGAGTTCTTGAAGCACTGTGTTCAATACCTGAAAGTAACATTGTGTGTCGACTGTACTTCAATAACCAACCAAACAAACAAACAAATAAAGTGTAAAGTTCAGTAATTTCCAGTTGACAAGTATAAGCAGAATGCATCTATCAAAGTGGAACATAGCTCAAGGTGAAAATACACACAGAAAGCTACTATACCCTGAGAATATTCTGGACATGGAGCCGGTTGTCAAGTGCAGTTGAAACCAGAATAGTCTGCCAGAAAATTAGAGTCCAGGGCAACTATCAGAGAGGAATAGACAGGGAGACCTTTGATACCAGCCTAACCCTAACTGAATGGCTCTATATGATATTCTCCCCAGTAAACAGCCTCTGCCCATAACTTCTTCAGACTATCAAATGGCAGGAGGCAGACACATGGAGGTTAGTCTTCACATACCGTAAGTCTGAATACCCTTAGGTTTGTATTTACACCTGTCATTGTTTAATGTTCATCTCAAAGTTTTCCCTAAGACCAGGGTATGAGCATATGATCTTAAGAATTCAAGAAAGAAAGAATACAACTTAAATAAGTAATGCTTTTAAAAATGCCCCACTAACAAAGTAGTTGATCTCAGTTGCACAATGCTGATTTTTTTATCTGTTTCTGACAGGCACAAGTGGTAGGAAAGAACATAGTTCTTCAGTTATAGGCTTTACAGTTTGAATGCTAGCATTTGAGGGGTGTTTTATTTTTAATGTTTTAATTTTATTGTTTGGCTAAAAAATGAAAAGAAGTTTTGCTTTCCCAAAAGGTCTCGAACTAGAGGCATGGTCAAGAGTATCTTGTAGATTTCTTTATGTCTGCCAAAGCCCATGGTTTGCTAGCAATGGAGTAGCAGGCAGCTTCTTCTCAATGCTCAAGTGTGTTATCCCGTTAACAGCCAGAGATCCCCAAAAGATATGGATGCCTGGTCCTCTGTAATCCCCTTGTTAGAGCCTAAAATGTCTGAAGATATCTGAAAAGATAGTCTCTTATTAGAGAGAGCCCAATTGCACCAATTCTTAACTAAACACATACTCTGTGTTTCTTGAGTGATATCAAAAGTTGACTCTACCCACTGGATCATATGTTAGTGTAAGTGAAGTTCACATTATCTCATATATGCAGGGTCCCTTGCACTAGGTCTTTCCTTCAACCTCATTTTTTACCCTTCTACCACTATCCCCAACCCCTTGAGTCTTATTTTAATCTCCCTACCATGGTAGTCTTTGTGTCTGAGGCTTCAAAATCTCATTAACCTTGAGACCTCCCATTCTTCAGAGTCCAATATCTGTAAGACATACAAACTCCTTCCTTCCTGGAAAGAATCACCTCTAGTTCTTGTATAATAATATATCACTCCGTAAAAGGCATACAGATTGGCAAGGAAGATATAAAACTCTCACTATTTGCAGATGACATGATACTATAAATAGAAAATTCTAAAGACTCCACCAAAAAATGGCTAGAAATGATAAATTAATTCACTTAAGTTGCAGGATACAAAAGCAATGTCCAAACATCTGTTGTATTTCTCTACACTAGTAATGAAACAGCAGAAAAAGAAATTAAGAAAACAATCCCATTTACAATTGCAGCAAAAACAGTAAAATATCTAGGAATAAACTTAACCAAATTGGTGACAGACCTGTACTTTGAAACCTATAATACAATGATGAAAGAAATTCAAGATGATGTAATGAAGTGGAAAGACATTCCATGCTCATGGGTTGTAAGAACAAATATTGTTAAAATGGCTCTACTACCCAAATCAATCTAAAGATTTAAAGCAATCCCTATCAAATTACCAACAGCATTTTTCACAGAAAACAAACAGTCCTAAAATTTGTGTGAAACCACAAAAGATCTCAAATAGGCAAAGTGCTCTTGAAGAAGAAAAACAAAACTTGATGTATTACGGTTTCAGATTTTATGTTATATTATAAAGTGGTAGTAATTAAAACAGTATGATACTGGCATAAAAATAGCACATAGATCAATGGAATAGAAAAGAAAACCCACAAATAAAACCAAAATTATAGGGTCAATTAATCTTTGACAAGAGCAGTAATGAATATACAATGGGAAAAATTCTCTTCCACAAATGGAGCTGGGAAACTGGACAACCACATGCAGAAGAATGAAAATGGACCACTTTCTTTCACCATATGCAAAAATGAACTCAACATGGATTGAAAACCTAAATGTGAGATCTGAAGCCATCAAAATTCTTAAAGAGAGCACAGGAAGTAATCTCTCTGACATTGGCCATAGCAACATTTTTCTAGGTATGTCTCTTGAGGCAAGAGAAATAAAAGCAAAAATAAACCACTGGGGCTACATTAAAATAAAAAGTTTCTGCACAGCAAAGGGAATAATCAACAAAATTAAAAGGCAACCTACAGAATAGAAGATATTTTCAAATGACATATCCAATAAAGGATTAGTATCCAAAATATATAAAGGACTGATTTATCCCCATACCCAAAACACAAATAGTCCTATTAAAAACAGGCATGAACAGACTTTTCTCTAAATGACATCGAGGTGGACAAGAGACACATGAAAAGATGTTCAACATCAATTATCAGGGAAATGCAAATCAAAACTACAATGAGATATCGTTTTACACCTGCCATAATGGCTAAAATCAAAAACAGTAAACAACAAGCGTTGACAAGGGTGTGGAGAAAAAGGAACTCTCATGCACTTTTGGTGGAAATGCAAACTGGTGCAGCCACTGTGGAAAACAGTACGGAGGTTCTTCAAAAAAAATCCCTATATCAAATTATCGCACACTACTGACTACACAAAGAATACAAAAACACTAAATCAAGGGGATATATGCCACCCCTATGTTTATTGCAGCATTATTACCATAGCCAAACTATGGAAGTAGCCCAAGTGTTCATCAAAAGATGAACAGATAAAGAAGATGTGGTGTGTATACACACACACACACACACACACACACACACACACACACACTAGGATATAACTCAGCCATAAAAGTGAATGGAATCCTACCATTTGCCGTAACATGGATAGAGCTATAAAGTATAATGCTAAACAAAATAAGTCAGTCAGATGAAGACAAATGCCATATGATTTCACTCATGTGGAACTTAAGAAATAAAACAAACTACAAAAAAATGAGATACAAACTAACAGATTCTGAACTATACAGAACAAACTGATGTTTACCAGAGGGGAAGTGGGTAGGAGGATGGGGGAAATAAGGGATAAGGATTAAAGAGTACACTTACCATAATGAAAAAAATAAATAAATAAATAAAATGAACTAATAAAAACATAAATAAATCAGTCCCTTCCAGAAGGAGAGACAGAAGATCAAAAAGTACGGACAGAGATTTCTATCCTGCCTTACATGTCCTAATCTTGGAGCTGTGTCACCGTGAAAAGTATGATGTTAAGGGGGCCTCCCAGTTGGTAATTTTGACTAAGAGTCTGTGGCCAGAGCATGAAATCAATTTGTGCCTTCTGGAAGCTATAGGCTATAATGAATTGCATGGCACCAAAGTAAATCCAGAGTAACTTCTAGTCATTCTCTTATGCATGCATGCATTCTCTTTCATGAATTCATTCAACAGATAGTTATGAAGTACCTACCGTATGCAAGACAATGAGCCAAGGATTAAAAAAAAAAAATAACAGAAAAGTACAAACAGGAAAGTAAAAAGCTAAACAAACTAAACAACCAACAACTCTTCTTAGATCCATCAGAGAAGCGAGGTCACAGGGCAAGGTGCTGCCCTAAAAATTAAAGAGATGAACAGAGACAGAGAATTAAAAAGTACCAGAACAGAGACGTACCTGGGTGGCTCAGTCAGTTAAGCGTTTGACTCTTGATTTCGGCTCGGGTCATGATCTCTTGGTTTTGTGAGTCTGAGCCACCTGTCTCCCTCTCTCTCTGCCCCTCCCCCATTTGTGTCTCTCAAAATAAATAAATAAACTTAAAAAAAATTTCCAGAGCAAAAAATCATGAGCAAAAACCTCTATGGGAATCTTCCCTGGGGTAGGAGAGCTTGAATTATAATTGATAAACTGCTAAAGGCACATTATGGACAAATTTGAAAAATCAAAACTTCAGAGGACCTTTTCACACTTTTGTGAGTTCTACCTCAGGGAGTTCTACCAAGTCCTCAAAGTGACTGGAAAAAAATTGCCTCTTGTATCCAGGAAGAGGAGAAAAAAGAAATGATTTTGAAATATATCAGAGCATGCTGTTCTTCTAAACAAGGCCTACTCTCAAGAAAAACTCTTTTAACAGAGTTTAATGAGGAATTTCATGGGAAATACCCAACTCCACTTTCTTCTAGCTCTCCTGTTCCATGTAACATGGGGTGGGGGAGAATACTGAAAAACAATGGTGAAGTTCACAACCCAGGATCTCAGGCTTACCAAATGACTAAGACCTAAAACAGGATTATAGAATTATTCTTCTCCCCACCCCTCTCCCACATTACCACTATAATCCTCGACATCTATTTATAAAGTTTATTTTATCCGGTCCATCCTGTCCATGCATCAACAAGAAACTGCAAGGCAGATAACATATTTTGAAGAGAATGAACAATTATCAGAGGTACATTCAGTTTTGTCAAGGATATTAGAATTACCAAGTGAAGAGTTTCTCTATAATGATTAATATGCTAAAGGATTTGATGGAAAAAGCAGACAACATGCAAAACAGATAGAAAATGTTGGCAGAGAAACAGAGATTCTTAAGAAAGAATCTAAAGGAAATGCTAGAGATCAAAAACACTGTATCAGAAATAAAGAATACCTTTGATGGGCTCAATAGTACATTGTAGTTGGTTGAGGAAAGGATCTCTAAGTATGAGGATATGACAATAAAAATGTTTCAAAGTGAAAAGCAAGAGCAAAAAAAGACAAAAAGAAACAAAAAAAATTCTATGTCCACAGGTTTGATAGCTTGATTAAATTAACCAGTTTTTTGAGAGAAACAATCTGCTAAAAGTCAAACATAGGCCTTTAGCTATTAAAGAAATTGAAGCAATAATAATCTTTCAAATCAGAAAGCATCAGGTCCAGATGGATTAACTAGTGAATTTTATCAAACATTAAAGAAAAAATATATATACAAATTCTCTACGATAACTATCATAGGAAAGAAACAGAGGAAACACTTTCTAACTCATTCTATGAGGTCAACATTACCTTAATTATTAATATTAGAGAAAAACATTACATGAAACATAGGTGCAAAAATCCTCAAAAATATTATCAAATCAAATCCAACTATTTTTTTAAGAGAGGGCACAAGTGAGCAATGGGCAGAGAGAGAAAGAGAGAGAGAGAAAGAGAGAGAGAGAGAGAGAGAGAGAGAGAGAGAGAGAGAGAAGGGGGACTCTCACAAAGCAGGGCTTGAGTTCATGTGAAGCAGGGCTTTAGCTCACCTGATGCGGAACTCGAACTCATGAACAGTGAGATCATGACCTGAGCCAAAGTCTGAGGCTTAACTGACTGAGCCACCCAGGCACCCTCAAATCCAACAATTTATAAAAGGCATTATACACCACAACCAAGTGGGATTTATTGCACGTATGCAAGACTGGTTCAATATTCAAAATTTAATTAGCGTAATCCATCACATTACTAGGCTGAAGAATAAAAATCTGATATAACCTGATCAGATTAATAAATGCAAGAAAAACATCTGACGAATCCAACATCCATTCATAGTAAAAAAGAAAAGAAAAGAAAAGAAAAATCATCTAAGTAAACTAGGAATAAAGGGGAGCTTTTCAACTTGATAACAACAACAAAACACTATCACACTTAATAGTGAAAACCTTGAGGCATTGCCATTAAGATCAGAAACAAAACAAAGTTATTACCTCTCACCACTCCTTTTCAACACTGTACTCTAAGTTCTAGCTAAATGCAGTAATACATAAAGGAAATAAAGGGTATATACATATAGTAGGAAGGAAAAAAAAAACCTTTGTTCACACATGGCACAATCATCTATATGGAAACCCCAAAGAGAAACAAACAAACAAACAAACAGTCATGAACTAGTAAGTGATTATAGGATGGTCACAAGATACAATGTTATGTACCGAAGTCAATCCTTCTACTATATTCCAGCAATGAACAAAAAGAAACTGAAATAGAAAACAAAAATAGCATTTACATTAGCTTTCCCAAAAGGAAATACTTAGGTATAACTGTGACAAAATATGTACAAGATCTATGTGAGGAAAACTATAAAACTCTGGTGACAAATACTAAAAAGGAAAAAAATAAATGGAGAGATATTCCATGTTTGTGTGTGGAAAGACTCAATCAATACTGCCAAGATGTCAGTTCTTCCCAACTTGACTTGTAGATTTCATGCCATCCCAACAAAATCCCAACAAGTATTTTGTGGACACTGACAAACTGACTCTAATGTTTATATGGGGAGGCATTAACCCCAAATAATCAAATCGATATTGAGAGATAAGAACAAAATTCAAGGACTGACACTACTCAATTTCAAGACTTACTATAAAACAGTTATAATTGTGTAATATTAATAAAACAACAGATAACTATAATCATTTGTATAGAACAGAGAGGTCAGAAATATACCCCCATTAATATAGTGAACAGAGTTTTTTGACAAAAGAACAAAGGCAAAAAAAGATTATCCCTTTTACAAATGGTTTTGGAACAATTACGTATCCATATTTAAGAAAATAAAAAACTAAAATAAACAAAGAAATCTAGACACAGACCTTACATGGATCACAGACCTACCTGCAAAATGCAAAACCACGCAACTCCTAGAAGATAACACAAGAGACAATCTCTATGACCTTGGGTATAATGATGGCTTTTTACATACAATATCAAAATATGATTCATGAAAGAAATAATTGATAAACGGGACCTCATTAAAATTAGAACTCTCGACTCTGAGAAAGACGTCAAAACAGTGAGAGACTGTTTTGAGAGGATAAACTACAGATGGGGACAACATGACTACACTGTATGTTAACTAACTTGAAAATAAGTTTTAAAAATACAGATTTGATAAATGACTATCCAAACCACTAAAGAATTCTTAAAACTCAGTATGTAGAAAAATGAACAACTGATATAAAAATCTAGGCAAAGGACCTGAAAAACCAACTTACCAAAAAAGACATAAAGCTGTCAGGAAAGCATATCAAAAGATATTTCTTTCAAATAATATGTCAACAGGGAATTGCAAATTAAAACAATCATACAAATCTGTCCACAACATGTCTTAACTATAGACAAACAAATGACCAGCAACTCACACAAGAAACAAAGATTAAGAGAATAGGATCAGGGGATAGTTAAAAACTATTAAAATTAAAGAGACATGTCTAAAAAGGAAAAGACTTTAAAACAATAAGATGTCAACTACACACCTATTCACATAGCCAAATGCAAAACTCTAGTAACAACTAATGCTGGTGAGAATGGGGAGCAACGGTAAATCTCATTCCTTGCTGGTGGCAATGCAAAATGGTGCAGCCACTTTGGCAATGCAAAATGGAAAAGAGTTTGACAGTTTCTTATGAAACTAAACACTTACCATGTGACCCCAGGAATCACAATTCTTGGTATTTACCCAAATAAACCAAAAACTTGTGTACACACAACAACCTGCACATAGATGTTTATAGCAATTGCTTTGTTAGGACCTGTCAAAACTTGGAGCAACCAAGTTGTCCTTCAGTAGCTGAATGGATAAATAAACCATGGCACATCCAGACAGTGGGATATTTATTCAGTGCTAAAAATAAAGGAGCTAATGTACTTTAGAAAGATATAAAAGAAATTTTAGCACATATTACTAAGTGAACGAAGATAATGTGAAGAGGTACATACTATCTGATTTCAACTATATGATATTCAGGAAAAAAAACACAACTATATAGACAGTAAAAAAGATCAGTGGTTACCAGGTGTGAGGAGGGAGAGAATGCTGAATAGTTCCAGCCCAGAGAACTTCAGAGCAGGGAAATTATTCTGTAAGATACTATGGTGGTAAGTGCATGCCATTATTTGTCAAAACCTATGAAATGTAAAACACCACAAGTAAACTCTAAAGGTAAACTGTGGATTTGAGGTTATATTAACCTGTCAGTATAGGTTCATCAATCATCACAAAGACAAGACACCATGATGCAGGATACTGGAGCTCGGTGTGTATGTGGACAGGGATATATGGCAACTTTCTGAACTTTCTGTTCAATCTTACTGTGAACCTAAAACCACTGTAAAAAATAAAGTTTATTAATTAAAGAAACCCAAGGGTTTACAAAAAATCAAACATTCCAATTAGCAAGTGGGAAAAGACATGAAGAGACATTACACTGGAGAGAATAAAGATGACATATAAACACATGAAGAGATTTTCAACATTGTTAGCATTAGCAAACCTGTCAATTAAAAACTTTGATGAGTTATCACTATATATCTATCAGAATGGCTAACACACATAAAAAGAAGAAACCAAAGTTAGCCAGGATGCTGAGATACTGGATTGATCATATACTGCTGGTAGTAAAGTAAAATGGTATTTCACTGTTGAATATGTTTATTATGTTCTATAAAACAAAACATGCACTTACCATATGACCCAGCAATTGCATCCTTGGGCATTTATTCCATTGTAATGCCTGCATATTTCATGTAAAAGCTTATACACTGATGTTCTGAGTAGCTTTATTGATAACAATAAAAAACCGGAAACAATTTAGAGGTCCTTCAACGGGTAAATTGTTTAATCCAACTATGAAATACTAATCAGCAATTAAAGCAAGGAACTATTGATACACATCACAAGTCCCCTGGGAATTAAGAAATTGTGTTGTGTGCTTAAAACAAAATCCTAAAGGTTCTATACTGTATGACTGTACTTATATAACATTCTTGAAATCAGGAAATTTTCAACATAAAAATTAGATTCGTGGTTACCTGTGGTTATGGATAAGAGGAAAGTGGGTGAGGTTATAAAGGACAACATAAGAGATAGGGACATCTAGTTGGAAGGCCTTAAGATTTTGACTACTCAGAACCTTCTGAATTCTGAGTCTTCAAAAATGGCCAGAGACCTTCCTATTATTACTTGAAAGTAGTACAGAAATCTCTCTATATTTATATATATATATAACTATATTTATATATATATAAAATCATACATACATGAATTAAATTAAATCAGAATATATATACACACACACATATATATATATATATGTGTGTGTGTATATATATATATCGCAAAGGAGCTGCAGGACCTAGCCATGGCAAAGCAAGCATGAGGATGCTTAATCAAGGAGAAGATTAAATTAGAGAGAAACTTAACACCTTGCCAAGAACTCTAGGAGGTGATGCATGAACTCACTACTCGGATGCTCCCAGAGGCATGGAAAAAGTGATGCCCAGTATTGAGTGAAAATGAACAGCCAGAATCATTGTGTACCAGATGGTGGGGAACTAGATTAAGAAGGTTAGTGAAGTGGGCATGCTGAAATAGATATGATTTGCATAATCAGAGGATCCACCAAGAGATTATATTTCACAGGAAGATCGAGAGGGCTTAACAGTCACCAAAGCCATAAGGAATATGCTGGAGAGAAGAAAATAAGCATCACTAAAACTTTTAGTGGCAGCTCATCTCTGGAGGACTATAGAAGCTATTACAGAATTCAGTGGTAGCTCATCTCTGTAGGACTATGGAAGCTATTACAGAATTTAGGTCATTCTTAGCAACGCGGAAGGTAAGGTCCTGGAACTACTGGGGTCATATAACGGCAGACAAAAACTCAATTTCAGGGTCAGAATTACTGTCACAGGTAACAACGTCAGAGTGGCAGCTAAGGGCAACTGACCCACAAAGTTCTGGAGATAGCTAACAGAATATAACATTTAAATGGGCAAAATAATTAGAAAACTAAGAGTGGTCACACCAATAAAAAATCATAATCTATTGCCCAGTGTATAAATTTGAGCCAATTTTCAAACCCTGGTTGGATTAACTGAACAGGTAGCTAGCTCTTGAAAAAGGACTCCGGAACACACAATAATCATCTCTCTGATTCTTATCTGAAGGGTCTTTGGTCCACCTACATTAAAAACTATGCATTTGAGGGTCTGCGTTGACAGTGAGACCCCAAGACTTCAAGTGTCCTCATGGCACTAGGTTAGGTATAGGAGGATCAGGTAATAAATGGAGTCTTAACAAGGTCTGGTTACAGTGGATCTATTGATCTGCAGATACACCTGATACAGCTGGTACAAACTCCACATCGGTTTTCTTTTTGAAGGGAAGGCCAAGGAGAAACCTTGAAACAACCACTTCTAGCGAGAATAATAAATACAAAAGTTAATCACATCAATGTAGGGCATGGGAAGGCAAGGATTAGTGCCAGCCTCAAGAATCTTACAGGCCACAGGAAATTTCCATAATATCACCACATATTCACCAGTATGCCCCCTGCAAACATTGGATGATCCTGGAAGATAACTGTACACTACTGTAAATGTTATAGTTGAAGTGTGTTTCCCCCAAAAGGTATGTTGCAGTCCTAACTTTGAATACCTTAGGATATGATCTTATCTGGAAATAGGCTCACTGAAGATGTAATTGATTAAGATTAGGTGACTGGAGTAGGATAGGGCCTTAATCCAATATGACTGGTGTTCTTATGGGATGAAAAGAGACAAACACAGAGGAAAATTGGACAGGTGAAGAAAGACATGTAAGGAAAGAACTCCATGTGATGATACAGATAGAGATGGAACTGCTGTTTTCAAGTTAAGGATGTCAAAGACTGCTGGCAAACCACCAGCAGTTAGCAAGAGTCAAAGAAGGACCTCCTCTACAGGATACAGAGGAAGTATGGCTCTGCAAAACACTTTGATTTCTGACTTCTGGCATTTATAACTGTGACAGAATAAATTTCTGTTGTTTTAAGCTACTAAGTTTGTAGTACTTTGCTAGACTAGCCTGAGGAAACTAATACAGTGTTCAATCAGGTAGTAGCCCTGATCTTAGCTGCGGTGCCAGATATTTTCCCTTTGCTAGAGCACACTGATATTGCCTCAGGTTGATAGGATATAGCCAGCAATTTGATAAAGGGATTCTTTTCTGTCTCAATAAAAAAACAGAATCAGAAATAGTTTATAACAGACAACAATATATAATTATGGCTTTGCTTCAAAGCTAGGGCTAACTCTCCTGATCTCTGTCATAATATGGTACAAAGAAATTTGGAATGTAGAGTCACCAGAGTACATGTTGGTCTATTACCTCAATAAGATTAAACTGATAGGGCTAGAGGAGCAGTAAGTTGTTAGTATGCTGAATGCCTTGGTAAAAGACACGCTGTCCAGATAGGGAAAGATAAATCCTATTTTGGTTCAGGGGCCAACCACACCTATAATATTTAAGTTCAAGTGGTGGACATTGTCTCCTAAGTAAAGGATAAGCCATTGCATCTTTTATCTCTCCCCATGAAGAAGAATACCAGGTTGCCTCTTCAGACTCTGTGGGTAGCACATTCCAAATGACTCTCAACTAGTATTGATGGACAAATAGGCAAGAGCTTTACACCAGTCCAGGCTGTAGACAAACAGACTTGCTATTTGATCCAGGATATCCAGAAGACTCAATGGCATTGAAAACATCAGAGGTAAAAAATTAAGGTATCCATTTTATGGTAAGACCCAGTAAGAAAATTATAACTAAGGACAAAGGACAATAGACAATCTTTAGCTTCCAAAATCAGATGAGATCAGATGTGTTCAGAGTGCTATGTCCATAGACTGCTTTACGACCCAGCAATCCCTTCTCTGAGTATTTATCCAAAGAAAATGAAATCAGAATCTTCAAGCTATATCTGCACACCATGTTAATTTCAGTGTCATTCACAATAGTCAAGACTTGGAAACAACTTAAATATCTGTCACTAAAGAATAGATGAAGAAAATTATACATACAGGCATATTATTCAGCCAAAAGGACAAAGGAAATCCTGCCATTTGCAAGAACACGGATGGATGTAGATAGCATTATACTAAATGAAATAAGCCAAACAAATAAAGACAAATACTGTGCGATCTCACTTATATGTGGAATCCAAAATAATCAAATTCATGAAAGAGGATGAATGGTGGTTGCAAGGGGCTGCATGGAGGAGGAAATGGAGAGATGTTGGTCAAGCTATACAAAGTTTCTGGCAAATCAGTTCTGAAGATTTAATGTACAACAATATAACTGTAGTTATCAATATTGTATCATTAAAATTTTTGACAGTGTAGATCATAATTGTTCTCAATACACATGTGAGTAGGAAGGAAAGGAAGGAAGGGGAAAAGAGAGAAAAAAGAGGACTATGTGAGACAATGAATAGTTAATTATCTCAACTGTGATATTTCATAGTGTGCATGAGTATTAAGTCATCAAGTTGTATACCTTAATATATAGTTTTAAATTATTAATTATATCTCCATAAAGGTGTAATTAATTACACCTCCCTAAAGGAAAAATGTAGTGTATTATTTTGGACTCACCTAAATGCCTACTCCCTGAAATTAGCCCACCCCACCAAAAAAAAAAAGGCACAAAAAACAAAATCAAATCAAACATTAGGTGTTGGTGAGGCTGGAAAAATTAAATTTCTCATTCAATGCAAGTAGGGAAGATCACTTATTACAACCACTTTGGCAATAGTTTTGGCATTAAGTAGTAAGTTTGATTTAGTAATTCTACCACTAAGTATACCTTAAGAGAAACTCTTGCCCGTGTGACTGGAGACATGGGCATGAATATTCATAGACTGATTTTAATTCCTTATAATAGCTAAAACCCAGAAAAATGCAATGTCTATCAACAGTACAATGAATAAATTGCTATATGGTTTTATTAATATAAAAAATATTACACAACAGTGAATTGCATGAAGTATAGCCTCATTCATAGATCTGCAAGAATGACACTCAAGAACAAAAGCAATGCCAAATTTTTAGTAAACTGCATACACTATTACTTTACATAATGTTTAAAAATAGAAAAGACAAATAATATAATGATTAGGTATACTAATATACCAATATATATCATCAGAAGGAAAACTATAAAGGAGAGCAAAGAAGCAATCAAAATTCAGACTGTTCATTACTCGCAAGTGGGAAGAAGTGTCCTATGACACAGGAAGAGATCATATACAGGTATCTTCTAATTCTGAACCTGATGGCTGGTTCCCAAATGCTCATTTATTATGTATATACATGTAAATATATGCACATATGCATTTTGTACACTTTTTGTATGTATGATACATTTTATAATAAAAGAAGTCAGAAAAATTGAGATTCAAATTGTGGGAAATTGACTCTACAGCCCATGGTCTTAATCAATAAATATATATTGAATTAGTAAGTGGATGGAATTTCTGCTCACTTTCACTTTCTTTGTAAAGCTGTCTTTGACTTTCTTTTTGCCTTTTTTTTAACAGCTTTCTTGAGGTAAAATTGAAAAAGAAATGCACGCACTTATTTAATGTAGATAATGTGATGAGTTTGGGAATATGCAAACACTTGTGATACCCTCACCACAATCGATGTAACAAACATAACCACCACAGAGGTTCCTTGTGTCTCTTGTTTTTTGTTTTTTTGCTTGGTGGTAAGAATTCTTTTAAATCTACTACTTTATATTCACCAGGACTTGCTTTCACTCTGAGCTCAGTGTTAGACACAAACACTTTGAATAAATTGTCTCTTTTAATCCTCACTGCAAACCGATGTGGGAAATACCACTTTTATTTCCAATTTACAGATGGCAAAGCTTGGAGAAGTCACACAGATGAGAAATACAGAAGTCAGGATTCAAGCCCTGCTCCATTGGTTTCCAAAATGGGTGTTTTTAAGCACTAGTAGGTATTGCCTTGCAAAAAAATAAAGATTAGTTTTATTTGTGTCGCTGCCTCTTCCTGGATAAAAATACTGATCCGTATATATAATTTACCACTGGTGACTATTTTAGTACCCACGTTTAGTACCCCCTGGCTGAGGTACAAAATGTACAAATAATGAATTTCATGGGGTCACAGCCTTTATTTAATTTTTTGGCAAACATTTTTTTGTCATTTAAGCAAAAGAAAAAAAAGATAAAAGTAAAATTGAGATAGTATATTTAATAAATTAAGTGGATCTATACAAATTCTTGTTCTTGTGCAGAAGAAGCCAAAATCACTGCCAAGTTCTGAGCAAATGCAAGCTATGTTGGCCAATGTTCTTTTACCTCACTCACACTTTCCTTTCCTAGGCCCTTTCGATCCATTTCAGATTGGCTTGATCTGTGCACACACTTTGTGCACACAATTCCATTTTGTCCTTTGTATCTTTCTCAAGGAGTCATAAAAGAAAAAAAATAGGGCCTTTAAAAGCCTCATTTTTATCTCTCTACTGGATGGAAAATTTGGGGGACAAGTTAAAACACAGGACTCTTCAAATACTCTAAAGTTATATTTCTAAGACACTAATGAATATTAATAAAACTTCAAAAGATTTGTTGGAAAAACTTAGGGGTAAAAGGCAGTAGAATGTAAGATGGTAAGGATACTGCTCAATCTAAAGAAACAGTTACTCCAGTTTCATACTGAAATATAAGCTGGATTATAGCTTGACCTCCTATATTGACTTTCTTCCCAATGCACAACATGAAAGCTTAAAATAAAATGTACACATTTCCTTTTAGTACGGTTTTGGCCTTAAAATTTCTGGATTAAATACAAGCAATACACACACACACACACACACACACACACACACAAGTGGTGTAAGTTACTAATGATTTCAGGGGTTAAAACAATTTTGATATATATGGTTTATCAAGGACTTAAATGATGTGACCCAGACTCATTTTTTAGCCTCCTTTTCTTAGCAAGACTTCCTACTTTCTCAGGTTAACGATCTGTCAATCAATCTGCTCTGCCTCCCCCCACACACCCCACAACCACCAGCATTTCTCAGTAACGCTTTTGGCTTCCTACTCAGTAAGGCCATTTCTACATGATCTCAAGATGGCCGTCAGCATATTTGCAGTATCACACTTGTCTGTGTTCACTTTGGGAAGAAATAATCTGCTTTCCTGTAGCTTAATTAAACAGCTTTAATTGAGTCTCACTTCCTCTTATTGACCTATTTTGGGTCTTATGCCCATGTCTGAATCTATTGCTATGGCCAGGAAGCTAACATATGTTGAATGACTTTGGAAAATGGAGACTATATCATGGACACTGGGAGTGAGATCAATTCTACTCATCTACCTAGCTGGGAAATATGGAATACTGTTAAGAACCTGGTAGGAGAAAATTAGTATTAGAGAGGCAAACATCAAATTTCCATTGAAATACTTATGTAGAAATTAAAGCCAAATTTGAAGAAATATAAAATACTACCCGGGGTCAATTCAGGATCTTGTCTCTGAAGATGACACAAGGGGATTCAGGACAAGTGGCTACTAGTCACAGTGTCATGGTTTGCATTTTGAGCCTCATTTATGTTAATATTTTATGTTTTATGGTTTCTTTCTTCTTCCATATACTATCATCACTTTGGACTTTTCTATTATCCTTCATAAAGTCAAATGTACTTTAAATTTTATCTAGTACAAATCAATCAAAACACACATATTCTACACCTTCCAAGGAGCTCCAGGTACTTGGTGGGGGGGGGGTGAGTAAAATATGTAAACAGGAAAATTACTCAAACTATGAAAATTGCTATGGTAAAAGAAAGCATATTATACGGGCGTTAGGAGAGGCATACAACCCCCATTTTTAATGAGTGTGGAGTTGGGAGTGAGAAAATACTTAGTGAAGGAGTAAAGTGGAGGGAATGCAAGGGATCTATTGGTTCTCTGCACAGATCTAATTTCTGACTCACTTTGTCCCTCCAAAACTTACAGCACTGAATTTCTATGGAAATGAAGGAAGGAAGGAAGGGAGGGAGGAAGGGAGGGAGGGAGGTAGGGAGGGAGAGAAGGAGGGGGAGAGAGAGAGAGAGAGAAAGAAAGAAAGAAAGAAAGAAAGAAAGAAAGAAAGCTAGTTTTAGTTGGCCTTTACAGTTTTAAGACATAATTCAGAATGGATCAAAAAGATACCCCAGATCAAGTTTATAATATGGCATGAGCTCCTCCTAAAACTGTTTCTTCTCTGTGACATTCAAAATAGAATTTGATGAGATAGCCAGATCCCCAATGTCCAATTGCCAATCATGCCAAAATCCAAAGCCAAGAAATAAATGGCAGGCATCTGTCTTTCTATGCAATTTCTGAATTGAAATTCTGTACAAAGTTCTCCTTTGCTTATTTCTAGGAATTTTATATATGACATAAAAGAAAAATGCTCGAGTGAAGCATTAGTGACTGGTACATTACATGTGTGCAGAAATTAGAATGAGTTTACTTTTTACCACCCAGAATTTCCAATGTAAATCTCAATGGAACGTAGGATCCCAAAGGGAGAACTTAGCCTGAATAATAAACTGCTCTATCTCCTTTCTTAAAATGGCACAAAGCAGATGATGTTGACTCAAAAAAGCACTTGATAGTAAATATGTACCCATTAGGTCACTTTGGCTACAAATTACAGAAAACAGATAACTGGCTTAAAACCTGTGTAAACTGATCAATTTAGAGAGCTAGAAATAATAGAGGTAGGATGAACTTTAAGGATGAGCTGTCTTAATCTATAGTCTCTGGATCAATTCTCTGGCAATGTCCTCTTCTGTCCTACTCTGTCCAGTAGCAAGGCAAGAGATGATGCCAGAGGAAAACTATGGTATTCATTAGTATTGGCCAGTAAGTATCTCTGGTTTCTTTCCTGGAACATATAGATTCACACACCCCTGCTCCCTTGAAGTTAGATGTGGTCTTGTGACTCATTGCTAGTAGAACATGATTAGAAATAATGTAAGTTAATTCTGGGTGTGGGATCTAAAGGCCATTTTCTAGGGTGATAGGGATTGGGGAGGGCACTTGTTGGGATGAGCACTGGGTGTTGTATCTAAGCGATGAACCATGGAAATCTGCCCCAAAAACCAAGAGCACACTACACGCTGCATGTTAGCCAATTTGACAATAAATGATACTTAAAAAGTAATAAATAAACATTAATTGTTTTAAAAAAGGCAATTTTCTACTGGTACAGTGATGAGTATTGCTCTGGATCATGACTGCTTTGCCAGCCCATGTCCTATAGAGAGGATAGCACAGAGGAAAACTACTATCCCATGTGAGATGGAAATTAATGTGAAAAGTGTATGGACCTTTGTTATTGTAACCCACCAATAACGCAACCTATCCAAACCAATATGAGAGAAACCCACTCCTAAATATTATTCCAGAAAACCAAAGAAGACCTTAATATGAATCCCCCCAAATCTTCTCCTTGTTATAAGTCTTTGGCGTGTATTCCCATTACTGAGTCATTAACTGTCAAGAAATATCACTGATTTAAGATCAAACAAGCCAACTTTTAGATCTTGGATCCTTAATTCAAATTCCCTTAAGTCTCATGGAATGTACAAGGACATATGCTATCCTGAATGAAACCGGATTTTGTTAAGTAAGGTCCAAGAAATTTCTATTCGAAAGTCAATGTAATTTTTTTGCCCTTCATTGGGATTAAGAGGGTGCTTAGTAGTGTGCCTTCTTAAGCAGAGACAGTAGAAACCTCCATGTGCATATTTCCTATAATTTCAGCTGGACCATTCACAAAAGAAAATCACGATCACAAACAATGTTTGTTGTTTCTTGCGGAGAACTCCACCTCCTTCTTCTAGAACAACAAATAGGGTAGAGAGTATAGAGGAATAATGAGAAAGTCCAGCTGTCTCTGTTGGATACACCTTAGTGCAGGATATCAGCTCATGATGACAATAGTCTCTGCAATAACTATTTATACATTTTTAATTATAATTTGTCTCATATGGACACCTCCCCATCATTTTTCTAACAATCATAACAGAACATTTTTCCTGCACACTGAAGAATTATTTGGTCCTCTGAGCATGATATGTGAGTTAATTTATCCCACATTTCAACATTAGATTGAGGTACATGGGGGTAAGTAACTGTTTACTTGATCCTCATTGTCCTAAAATCTTTATCAAATTGGTAACAATCTCGTGTTACTATTCTCAAGCACAAAAGGAAGTATGTCTTATCAACCTATGTCAAATACATCTTGGGGATATAAAGATCTTTTTAAGTAAAAAAATATGTAGCATGATATAGACAGAGGTGAAGTTACCCAACTCAGTTTACCTGGTGTATGATTTATAATAAGTAATGTATCCACTATGCACAGTGAATCTGATATTTGCTGGGAGCCGCATCGGCCTTGCTGGATGACACAGTCACAGTGAGGAAATGGCAAACGTTTGCACAGCTCCTGCCATGAGAGGTGAAACTGGTATCTCCTTCAACTACTACTGCTCATGTGAAATTAAGCCTGTTGTCAGTAATTAGGCCTTACAGCGTTCCAAATCAGACCGATATTCCCCACACAGTTACCTCATAAGAAATAACATTTTCCTATCCCTGTATAAGAGATTTCGGATCAAAACACTATATATGTTTGACAAAAGGCTCTTCTAATGAGCCTTGCAGACCCAAAACATAGACTTGAACGGGTTAAAAACATAAAAATTGCATTTGAGTCTGGCCCGGAGAAAAGGAGCCCAATTGGAGATAAGAAATAAAAACAAGGTCAAAAACATAGTCCATTTGACTCTGGTCCAAAGAGAATTGGACCTTAAATTGGAGATTAGAAGTAGAAGACAAGGTAAGAATATGATCCCCTCCCAAGGTCTACATTCTACAAATATCCTCCCTTATACTGACTTCAGTTATGAGGATGGATAAGAATGTGGGAAACCCAGGTACAAGGCCAACACACATAGGGCCCCCATTATGCTTACATCAAAAAATGGGGTTTTCTCAAGCAACTTGTTAATAAACATTTTTCTTCTCTTGTAGTTTATAAGCCAATCACAATAACTCTTAGCCTATCTATATACAACTTAACCTATGTTTTATTCTTAGCATTACTAACTTAATATGTATGTTAATCCTGTTTTCTACTAAAAACATCCTGTTATATTCTTGGTTATAAAATTTACTCGACTTCACTGTAAGTACGTTACATGATTTGGCTGTAACTTGTTAATTAAAAAACAAAGTCATAATTATTGGCAAAAAACCAACCTGTACAAAATAAGATAGATTTGTTACTTTCTTAATCTGGGAGACTGGCACCAAGAATGAATGGGATGGTTCTGAAAAAAAAATACTTCTGTAAAACTTGTGTCTGTACACTTTCGATGATTAAAGCACCTTATCACTAAGAATTAGTCACTGTAAACAATTTCTATTTTCTGATATCATGTTATTGCTTGACCAATAAAAAAAGACACCAGAGCAGACAGAGCAGAGATGCCTGCCTGGTGATCCAGAAAGAAACTCGTGGCTCTCTCATCCCTCTCTCGTGCCGACACCGTCCATCCTTCAGGGACCCCTGGACCTGCTGGAGCTGGACTCCGGCAGATATTACTGTGAAAAGGCACAGAATTAAAACAGGACTAAAGTCCTAAATACCACTGACAAAAGACTGCTAAGCTCTTGTTCCCTTTATCTTCCTTTTAAGCCCACGGAAAATCTTCCAAAATTATCTGTTAGATCAACCCTGAATCTCCAACACATTTTTTCATTTATTGACATGTGAATGCACTTCAAGGAGTGAGATAAAAGAATAGGAGAGAGTGTTTTGGTTGTTAATGTAGTTAATTGGGTTAAGTACTACTGTACCCAAAAGTGCATAATAAAGGCTCTGGAAGTGTTATATCTTAGATTACATCTTTGAGTAATATTGGTCATTTTATTTCTCCAAGATATTTTCAAAATGGAGCCACAATTTCTAAAGACTTAACTACCTGCAGCCAAGAAAATAATCCTGTGTCAGGCATCATCGTCTGTAAAATTCAGTACAGCATACAAACGATTCATTTCCTAACTTCTCCCATTGCATGTCCCATAGTAAGGAATACAGAGAATCTCAACATCTGAAAAAAAACCTTACCCTTTATGCGTAGAAACAAAGAGTAGGACTGAATCAACAATTTAAGACACTGCAGCTATCAAAATTACATTAGAACCCTGGTGAACTACAATTCAAGCAAATAGAACCTTAACATAAGCTAAGAACCAGAAGAAACTCTAGGGGTCATTTAGTCCCACCTTCTGACAACACAGAAATCTCTTCTTCAACATCCTTTTATCAGCAATCTTTTTACTTCTGCATTTAAATATATTTCCAGGAATGGGCACTTACTTCATAAAACTGTCTATTCCATTTTACAAGTTATAATCATTAAACCATTATTTATCATGATTAAGGTGAAACCTTTCGTCCTCTAACTTGCCTATTGTGTTCATTCTAAAATGACAGAGAATAAATTTTATCTTCCTTAAATTAATATGGCAGTCTAGTTTTAGATTAAGATAAACAAAGGTGGGAGAAGCAAGTCATAAAAAAATAGGAAATCAACTTTTAAATTCAGTATTAAACATCCTTGGGTATACTCTGCGAGGTATGTATTTCATCCAAATCCTCAACCTCGTATACCCACAGCAGGAATAATAAACATAAACTTATTCATGTCGCTTTTCTACTGAAAGTCCTTGAAAGGGTTTTTAATCTCATCTTGAGATAATGTCTCAATTTCTTTACATGGTTTCAAGGCTCTACATGCTCAGGCTTTAGAGTCCTCTCCACTCTTCTTAATTCTCATGGCCAGCTGGAAATCAACAATGCATCCACATCAAATGCATTTTCAATAACTTGGAAATCACAAATGCTCACACTCTCTCTTGCTTTCACCTCTTGAGAGCCCCTTTATTCTGTCAACAACATTCTTTTATGCCTCTTGCTCTGCATAACTAATTCTGGTTTCATATGAATTCTCTCTCAGAAAGCCTTCCCTGACCATCAAAATTTGGATTTGATTCCTCTCCTAAAGGCTCTTTGGCATCCTATGGTCTCCTTAACATAGCCCTTACTATACTGTATACTAAGTTACTCACTAGAACTGGAAGCTGTATGAGAGCAGCAACCTGACCTAACTCATTCACTCTTTCAGACTTTGTCTCTGTTTTAATGCCTACAACACACTGCTGCTTGGTAACCATTTGTTGGATTTATGAATAAATAAATGAGCAAAGATAAATCGTGAACGTGAGTGAGAAGACACTTACCCAAGAACAATGAAATTGTTTTTAGTATAGTCCATCTATTGAAGCTGAGAGTAAACTAGTGGATTTTGCAATGTTTCCAATAACCCATGACAGTAACAGAAAAAAAATATTTCTAGCTAATTAAGCTCTTCTTGGGCCTAAGGTTTATGTTACCATTAATCTTGACAGTCATCGGCGCAGGGGTGGTTGCTCAGTTATAGTTCTGGGGGTAGACTTAAGTATTGTTTATGACGAAATTATGGGACCGTGTTTATAAAGGGTATGTTTCCATGACAATTTTTTCTTTAACAATAATTTTAAAATGACCACACAAACCAAATATCGTTCTCAACACTAGAAGACTATGATGATCCCAAGCTGATATTGTTCTCCCTTTAGGAAGGAGTAGATTGGGTGGATGACAAAGAAAGTTGTTTCCAACTCCCATGCCTAGGGTGGGCCATTACATCACTCATATCACCTCTTAATAGGATAACATATTTAACAAGGAATTGACAAAAAAGTAAATAAATGACCAAGAAATAGATGATTTGCTTTGTAAATCTTAAGCATATGTATCTGCCTTTCCTTATTGCCTAGTCAGTGTGGATGTACAAAACGGTGTGCCAGGAAAGAAGCCTGGAATTGCATTTTATGTAACCAATGCCATAAGTTATTGCCCAGCCCCATTGCACAAGGGCTGTTTCAACCTTGAACGTGGCCTTTTGTCTGAGCGTATCACCATATGTTCCCAAATTGCTGTGCAAAGACTGATTGTTCCACAGTCTCCTATTAATATTTTGCCTGGGCATAAGGTTCGCTTTTATTTATCTAAAATGTTCCAAATTGTCAAGTGATTTTTAAAGTAATTGTTAAATTTTGCAAGTAGGACCTGCTATTCTATGACTCAATTGCACAGTCGAAATGCATGAAAACATCGTGATCTGAGTTACAATGGCATGGTAAGATACAGAGGGCAACTGTCACTTTTCGACTAAAAGGGTTGAGATTGACACCCAAGAAGAAGACTTCGAATGTATTTTTCCCCTTCTTTCCCTTGCCCTACTAGTCATACTTAGCTCATTAGTCTTGAAATAAAAAGTAGAATGATCTTTTAGGGAATTTAAATCACTTAAACAATACTCATTCTGGAGTTTCTGGAAAGGGTAGCATATGTCCCTAGTAAACCTTTAATATTAATGGCTCCAATTCTTTCTTTGTTTTCTTCAAGGACAAAACCAGTGTGACTCTAGAACTCAAAGGGTAAGAAGGGACCAAATTCGAGATGACAACCTCACTCCCCTTCCCTCCCCACCAGCCAGCCTCTCACACTTCAGGCTACTTTTTTCAAAAAGTAGCACCCAATCATCTATGACAAATCTGATCTAGGAAAATCACAGAACAGCATACTATGAGAAGTAACAACTGAGGAAAGATGGCACGAGTGTGCTCTCTCTTGTTCTCTCTCTCTCACACACAATGCAACTTCACAACATCCTCTTGGAAAAATATGAGATCGGGGCATAAACTAGACATCAAAATGTCACCACCTCGAATCTTGCACTTTTCTATCATATTGCTGAAAATACTGTTTCCTTATTGGTCTCCCTCTGTACATTGTCCTCAGAGAATAGAAACCTGATCTGGTTATTACGTTTCTAGTGCCTCCTGGTGACAGAAAGTCATAGTGATTAAAAACATAAACTCTGGAATCAGATACACTTGGATCTGAACCCTGGCTATATTGCTTAATAGCTGTGTGATTGCAATTTTCCACATTTGCAAGAGGGGAAAATAATAGACGATCAAACGACATTTTACATATAAAATGCGTAGCTCCGCACCTGACTCATAGCTATTGCTCAATTAGAGGTTAGCCATGATGATGATGAGAATGAGGATAATGATGATGAGCTACTTTGGCACATAAACGATTTGGTGAATGCTACCGGATCTTTTTATATTTCTCTATCCTAAGGAAGATGCGGACTCAGCCTATGTATAAACTGAGACTTAAGAGATTTTTCCTCTATTACCCAAGATCTGACATCTAGTAAGTGACAGAGCTTCAATTCACACCAAGATCTGTCTGACTTTGCAGCCTGTGTTCCTGAATGATCCACCATATTGACACCATGGCCATATGTACGCTGGGAAAACCAGTGAACCTCTCATAATTTGAGGAAAAGCCCTCTTTTCAGATCTTTGTCTCATATCCTGGCACCTGTGATTCTGGTAAGCCTACTGACTGCCCAGTGCTAACTTCTGTTTCCCCAGATACAAAATGGGCACTGTGGTAACACTAATAACTGTTCTGTAGGATTAAGAGGATTAAATATGCTAGTAAGCCTCAAGTAACCTAGTACAATATGCACTAATTTATATTTATTAGTGTTATATGATCATTAATGTAACTTAAAGCATTATATATATATGTTATATATATATAAAGCAATATATATAAAGTATTGCTACTTAAATATAATGAGTAGTAGAGATCTACCTGGAGATGACTTAAGCAAATAGTGACAGTTTTTCCTCAAGTAATAATCGGCCTGGACATAGGCAGCTTCTGTCCTTGGTTCTGTGACCCAATGATATGAACAAAGTTCTTTTTTTTCACCCCACTATGCTCAGAACGCTGATTTTTCACTCTCCTAGCCTTAGGAAAGCTGTTAGAGATCCAAGATTCACACTTATATTCAATTCAGGAAAAACGGAGAGGAAGGGGCCAGGGTGGATAGTACAAGCGATGAGTGTCCTTTTCATCAGAAAAGCTAACTTTTTCTCAAAGCCCATTTTTTCAGTGCCATAAGACATCCACTTATGTTTTTTGGCCAAACCTGTATCACATGGCCTCTAAGGTAGGCTGGGAGGGTTTTTAGTTTCTAAACTTGAGATGGCCAAGAAAAAGGGATTTTGGAAGAGATGCATTGGGCAACGAAACCTGCATGCTGTATTCACACAGGGAAATTGACAAATGCTGAAATATAAACTTGATGGTGAAAGGGTCATCAATATACACTCAACTTGAGTTTTTGTCTCAAAAGCACTGAATGAAACGCATGGCAGTTCTTTATAAATGAAATAAAGACAGTATTCCAATTTGTAGCAGCATGTTCAAGACAAGAGTGAATATTTCGATGCTCCTCTGTGTTGGAGACTTACCTACAGACACAAGCTCTCAAGTCACCTTTGGAAGGCACTGATGCATCATGTGAAGCCCTGCGAACTGGTTCTTCTGGACACATGGACCCTGCCTGAGGGAAACTGACCATGAAAACCTGACAGGTTATAGAGACTGAAGGGATTCCCGAAAGTATTTCACCTGACTTGTTCACAAAATAAACTGCTACACCAACTATAACTTAATAAATAAAAGCACACATTAAAATTGGTTCTGGCTGATAAATTAGATGTCAATTGAGTGTTTATATGATTATTTCCACTAGAAGTTCTCTTTCTTTGTGGATCTATTGTTTTTGTCAAAAATATCCTCTAATTTAAAATAACATGGAAAATAGCATCATAGGTAAACAGTTACTTGAGAAGACTGAAGTCTAACCCCTAAGAACTCTCAAGACAGTTACTCAGTATATGTGTATATATATATAATATATTATATATATATATATATATATCGACACCAAATTTTAACAAAAGTAAACTCATATTATTTGTAAATAGACATACCTTGAATGACCAGCATTGTAGAGTAGATAGAAAATACTCTGCATTAAGATGCATGAGAAAAATTAACTACACCACTATTCAATGTATTTATCTGCATTGTGCTTATTTACTGAAAAGTTATTGGCTGTAATATGCTAGAATATGTGTAAATGAACTGCTGATCAAGGAACTGTCATAAATGGCTCTAAGTCCTTGGGGACAGGCCAATCTGACTCTGAGTTGTGGCTTGGCCACTTTCCAACTGTGTGATTTTTCACAAGTCACTTTTTAGTGTTTTTCCCCACAAGTAAATTAAGAATAATAATTGCTCTCCTACTAGGTGTTCAAGAGGATTAAAATGTGGATGAAAACATATACATACAAAGTCTTCACAATGCCTGGCGTGGAGGAGATCCTTAGTACATTTCAGTGCCCTTCATATTTCCTCAGAAAAATCAGCAGAAATTTGGGTCAGAAGTCTATATTTAACTATTATTCTAAATTTCTCTGTTGTGTCTATGACTTTTTTTTTCACTTTCCCTTTGTTACTGACTGAGGGTATATCCCTTTCAAATAAGCGGGAAGGGTCACCCCAGGTGGGTATTATATTTCTAACAAAAGAGATAATAGGTAACGAAGACTCTAATGTCAGAATACCTGGATTCAAACCCTGGAACCATTTTTTACTTATAGGATGACCTTGATCAAATTATGTATCTGGACCTGAGTTCCTCATTTGTTAAGAAGGATTTAAAAAGTACTTGTCTCATGAGAGTTTTTAGAGTGGCAAACAATTCTGTAATTGTTAATGTTAGATGTCAGCTTGGGGAGTGTTTTTGGATGAGATGAACACTTAAATTGGTGAACGCTGGGTAAAGCAGATGGCCCTCCATAACATAGGTGGGCCTTATCCAATCAGTTGAAGGCCTGAATAAAACAAAGATACTAACCTCCCCAAGCAAAAGAAATTCTCCAGCAGACTGTTTTCAGACGTCATCTGCACCAACAGCTCTCCTGGTTCTCTAGAACACTAGCCCCCTATACTGCTGATTTTGAACTTGTCAACCTCCATAATCTTACAAGAGCCAATTTCAACCAGCCAATGGATTGATTCTATTAGTTCTGTTTTTCTGGAAAACCTTGACTGATATAACACCTTAGGGGCGTGGATTCCATGACCTCTGCCTTTGTGTAATCCACTCCTCTTAAGTATGAGCAACCCCTAGAGCAACCCCTATTCTGCTTCTAACCCATATAATTTTTCAAAACCAATGGAATATCACCCAACTGTATTATGCTAGAAGTCAAAGTTGAGATTTTTCAGATGCAATTCAGTTTCCTTATTCAGTCAAGTTTTAGTTTAATGAAAAGAGAGATTACCTTGAGTTGGCCTAACAGAATCAAGTGAGTCCCTAAAAGAAAAGGCCTAGGCCTTCCAGGAAGTTAAGACTAGAAGCAGTAATAGGTCTCTTTCTTACATTGCTAGCTTTGAAGAAGCAAGCTACTATTAATTCTACAGCTTGAAGGAAATGAAATCTGCCAACAACCTTAGGGAGCTTAAACAAAGATTCTTCCCTTTTTGAGCATTCAGATGACAATGAAATCCTGCCAACACCCTGACCTTGGCCTTGTAAGAGCCTCCAGAGGCCCTTGCTAAGGTGGCCTGCTGATCCTGGAAAGTCTGAAAAGGTACATATATGCTGTTTTAAATACTATGTCTGCTGTGTTTTTTTATGCAGCAATAGAAAGTTAATACACTTGTCATTATCAAAGAGACTAAATTACTAGCGTTTTTTAAAATATCCCTGTGCTCTGGTTTCTACTAATTGTTTTAATTCTGAAACGTTTGGATCAACAAAATATACCGAGGCAAAAGGAAACAAAGAATGGAAAATGGAAGCAGTTATAAATAATAACCCATGTCAGCGGGAACAACGAAGGACTGTGATAGTTTCATGGATTTTTGTTTTTGCTTTGATATTAACATATTTTCCTCCAGATGTTGTCTTCCCTACCTTCACACCCCAAACTTTCCATATTTATAGGAGTCTTAATTCACATATTAAACCCCTTACTCCATAATATTTATATTTTTTTTAGTTGATCAAGTTCAGAGTGATACAGGATGTCAAGTGTTGTAGATGCTGTAGCAGTGTTAACCATCTATTTCTAAGGCTGGTACATATGGGTACATTCAACTTGTATTAAATTTGTTCTAAGAACATTCTTATTTTATTCAATATGACACTAAATCACATACTAACAAGGGGCTTTCTTTTCTCTTAGAGGCCAAATAATTAAATAAACTCATGATTCAATAGAGTTCCTGACAATATTATTTTTGTACCAGACTATAATGGAATGTCATCGACAAAGCAAGCAGACAGTTTGAGTGATGGCTAAAGATTTGTCAAATTGAAGTTTTTGTTCTATGATAAATCACCCTGGAACATGAGAAAAGTTTGTGCTCATTTATTTTATTCAAGACAAGTTGACTCTATAGGACAACAGCTCACAGCCAGAAAGCGTATCTTCAGTCAGTCAAATGTATCAGGGGCCTTGGAAAGTTCTTCCTCAGCCAAACAGGGACTTTAGTATCTGTCACAGATCAGTGCTTCTGCCACTCATCTACAGGTGGTGCTGATGAGTGGTTATTTGGAAGGTAGAATACTGCACAATTCTATTGCACACAATAATTCAAATAAGCTACACTAAGGGTATGGGAAGAAAATAGGAAGTATCTTTCTATCTTGCTTAGGGTCTTATTTACTTATTTGTTTTTGTAATTGGTAATGTTTCTATTGCCACTTGTTAATACTGCTATTAGAAAATGAAGGTATTCTGTTTCTGAGTACCTGAAAACACAAAAGGAAATGTAAATTTGAATGCCATGATGGAATTATCAGAGATTTAAAAAATGAAAAGGCATTTTTTCATGCTAAAAAAAATTAGTAAGCATATCATGTTCACTGAGCCTAGTGGTAGATAACATTATTTTTGTCCATGCCTCATAAGGTAGATAGAATTCCCCATGCTTCAAAAGGGAGATAGAATCCCAATGCTCACATTTTTGAAACAATGTAAGAAAAGGAACTTCGCCACTTAAGAAAACAACATGCTTAATTTATGAACACTAAATATTAAAACAAAGTAGGTCTTAAAATTAATGTTGTACATATAAAAGTGCAATAGACTTAAGTTTATAGACTGTTCAATTATCACAAAATGAGCCATCCATTCAACCACCATCCAAATCAAAACAAAATGTCAGAAGGATCCAACAGCTTCCCTCACCTTCTTTGCCACCAACTCTGATACCCACAAACTTCCTTAAAAGTAATTATTACCTTGACTTCCAATCCTATAGATTTATCATAAATGAAACCCTATAGTATGTGATCTTTTGTGTCTGACTTCTTTATCTGTATTATATTAGTAGGGGTTATCCAGTTTTTTCCTTTAGTTCATTTTTAAATTGCCTCAAGTATTCCACTGTATAAACATATTACATATCATTTATCCACTTTAATGTTTATGGGAAAATGGCATATTTCTCATTTGGAGCTTTTACAAATAGTATCCCAGTCATAAACCAAAATTTAGTGTCAGAATACTGAGCATAGCTAAAAATATTTTCAGTCATGTAAAGTTGAGTTTTGCAGGCTCAGTTCATGCAATATGAAGAGTTTCTCAGTGTCCCTCAGAAAGGCTATATAGCCCTCACAAACTCCACAAAGAATCTATTAGCTAATCATGAGTTTCATTTTCCAATTTGTTAGCAAGAATAAAAACAATCCCTATGGTCCAGTTTGTAGGCAATTTTTAAAATATGGCCTCACAAGGAGAGAATTAGAGAAATTATACTGCTATGTTCATTACATAATCTCATCACTGATCACTAATCAACACAATGGCCCTTTTTATTTATCCATGTCTGTCAGTTTCAATAATGTGGTAAGCACCTATGAAACTACTATCTAACAGAGAAGTTAGAATACTGGCAATAATTTACGTCTACATGTAATTCCTACCCTACCAAGACTGAAACCCTGCCTTCCCTACCTGCACTAACAAGTATCTTAAATCCTGTGCTCATCACCCTGATTACTTGTTCATGTACTTTCATCTACATGTGATTTCCAAAATAACGTTTTTAATGTTGTATAAAAATGTGCATTTCTATTTCAGAATTTATCATTTCATTAAATACTATTTTCATGGATTTCTGCTTCTGGCCGTAATGTAGTAAGTGGTACTGGACCAGTCCCTTTGCTATACATGTCTAAAACTAGTGAAAATGTTTGAGATAACTGTTTCCAGGCATTGGACAACAGCCATACATGACACCAATACCTGAGAGAAAATAAATTCGTAAGGTAAATTCCTCTTTTGTTCCAGGTTTCTGACCAGGGGATGTTGCAGAGGGAGGGAAAGTGTACTAGAGCACAGTGGTCCCGATGGGCTAACATGGCAGAGAGGAGTTCCAGGCTTCTGAATTGTCCGAAAACTAGGAGGCAGGACACTTAGGAGAAAGTGGCACAGAGTATAAATGATCTTGAAGTTTCTGGGGAGGAGCTTCTAAAAAATTATTTGGCCAAGGAATGGGTTATGTATATACAGGACCAGAGTCTTACAATGCAATGGAGTTAAGAAAAGAAAAGACATAAAAACATAAAATAGTGCTAGAAGACACTGCAATTCTGGACCAGCAAGAGTGAGCAGACCTTGTTAATATGCCAGCCATCTACCTGAGACACCAAAGAGACTACCTGTTAGAACTAAGGGCCATATCCTAGGGTAAGGTCTACAGTAGACCTGGACTAACAGAGACTGAAACCAAGCCTTATTAAAAATGGAATGAAAGACAGAAGTGGAGTTGAGTTTTTCCAAGTTTGAAGCATCTGATAGGTAAGATAACCCCAAGCCAATAGGATATTTAAGTGTTTTATAAACATTCAATACTTGCAAGACAATTGGAGTAAATGAAATATATGATGGTCTTAGTATCTCTTATACACACGGTTATTTTAAGGATATTTTAAGTAGATGGTTGGTATAAGGGATATTTGTTCCCTTGTTTTCCATTATCCATTAGCATTATTCTAGTAGCAATATCTTGATGTCCTTTTGAATCAATTCGTGATTGTTGCAATTTCAATGGGATTACCAAACAAAACACTCTCCCCATCCCTGTATAAGTAAGCGATTCACATCTCAGCCAAGTGAGCTTAGTTGGATTCTCTATCTCCTAAACCCATGAATCCTAAATGAAGTAATGTAAGTACAGAAAACAATCACATCTAATTCATGCCAACATTGGTGTACCAACAAAACAGTCTATTAATTACTACAGCATATGTCCTCAAAAGTGACCTAATTATCTTATTCTTTTTTTATTTCTGAGTTTGGCCCTTTAACTTTTTGTTTCTTCTTTAAATAATTAAATCTTTACAACAAGTTTGTGTTTCACTGCAACAAAACAAAACACTTTTCTTAAGCAGCACTGACTTCTTTTCCGCTACTTATAGTGAAAAAACTTTGGCTAATTAAAAGTTACTGGAAAAGTCTTTAGAGTTCAGTGTCAAGCATTGCGCCATGATGAGTTGTTTTCAGCACCTACTTTACAGGATTAAGGGTCCTCTTCCCCCATCTGTCTTAGTTCCGAGTTTATGTATGAGCTACTTGGTAAGTGATAGGTTTTGGATTTATTCCAGCTGAACAGAATAGAGAAGACACTACAGAGGTCCCACAAATCTATTGGCAACTAATTCTATTCTCTTCCTTTAATTTGCCTTTGGATGAGCTTGGTTTAAACTCCTCAGGCTGATTCTGCCAATGGCAGTGGGTGTAGACATTGATTTCATGTATTTTCAAGGGAAAATTAACAAGTTTTCAGTGTTACATAGGCATTTTGCATTTACAGTCTAAAACTAAAACCCAATTACAATTCCCCTGTTTTCCAAAGCCTCCAGATTAGAAAATACCTTTTTACAAGCACTAATTTAGACCAAGCAGTAACATGGTAACAGCATCACTCGTAGCTGTCTGCTAAGGAGGGATTTTTCAATAATATGAACAATGTGAGGCTCCAGACATGGGGTGAGTGAGGAAGGCCGATGAAGATGTATTTAGCATAGGCATTAGCCAAACTCTGAGAAAACGTTCAAGGAAAATGGAGAAATGTTCTTACCCTTTGTCTTACTTTCCCCAGGGTAGAAATTGCTGTTCCTTAGTTACATATATTTACTGCTTTCTTTCAAAGTTTTACAGTATATAAGAGTCACATTTCCCCCACTTATATGAATGCCTATTAAGCAGAAAAAGGAAGTATATTTTCTCATCCAAGGGTCTATCAGCATTTCCATATAATATATGTTCTCCTCCATTAGGCAGAAAAGCAGTCTATCTTTTGGATTGGGCAAAAAGACCTACCATATTTGGCTTAAGAACTATAGGCACAATCTATTAGTACTATTGCTTTTTGTGATGGAGAAAAATCATCAAAGAAAAGTCTCAAATTCTATTTAGGGTCTTGCCTATACATCTCCCAAATATAATGGCTGCCTATGGTGACTGCGTTTTGGTGGTTGTTGTCATTTTAAATATATTTTCTCATACCTTCTCTTTTATAAAAGATGTATAAAATAATGCTCTTATGGTCTCTGGCTCTTATTACTTTCATTCCAAGTTAAAATACTAACACATGATCTACTGGAATATTTGCTACAAGTCAGTGTAGTTGTTCATACAGAGTACCGTCCAATTACTATGGTTAATAGGACTCGGAAATGTCTTTGCCAATCCATTTAATTTAATACACACAGACTGGGTCAATGAATTCTAAAGGATCCAAACACTGGAGGCAATAGTTTTAATAATTCAGTTATTAGAACCAGTTAAAGAGAACCTGATATTAGTTGATATCTACTTTTATCAAACTTACTAAAAATTGCTTAGTCTTCCACTTCGGATGCTCTCTGTGTATAAATAAGTTACAGACAAAACATGTCTTTCCATGACTGAGCTGGAGCATTTTAACACATAAGTTCTACTGAAGCTTCATTTTAAAAAATCTACCATATTTGATATGTTCTGAGAGAATATACAAGACTTTTCTCAAGTTTGAACCTGGTGAGTTAACAAAATTCTTAAATCTAGACCAATTACTAAATCTATACCTTTTTCAGTAAATCAGCTTTTTATAATAATTTACTAAAATGTACCTAGAGAATAGATGTTCATATATTCGGGTTCCAAGTAGGTTCAGTTAATCCACCCACACAGGATTGTATGTTTAATCAATGCTTTTTAATGGACCATATTTTAGAAAAGTCCTCTTCCTTCCACAAAAGAAACTTCTGACTTCCTGTAACTGGAGCTTATATCATTCTACAAACTTAGAGTAAAGTAACTTAGTAAAAATATTACCTTGATTATTTACTGTTATCATGTTAATATTTTATCATCATGGTACTATTTATTTAATTTGGGTAAGAGGAACATTTGTCAGATAGATTATCTAGATGACTACCTTTATCACTGTATTTGTTTGTATACTTGAAAATAACCCACAGATTTCCACCTAATTGGAAAAAGGTCTAAAAAATTACAAACATTTTATAATCTCTGTATTTTCTTCTGGCTAATTCTGATATATCACAAGGTAAATATAACTAATAAATCATGTTAGACCAATCCAATTACAAACAAATCTATCAAATAAGAATATTTAATGGCAAAATCAATGATAGTGTATTTGCTCATTAGAATATGAGCATTTATTATTATTCTAATGAGCATTAATATGCTCATTAGAATAATACGTATAGATGGGTATAATGTTCATGAAAATAATATATAATGTTTTAAACATGCCTATGTGTTATTTACTACCCTAAGTGCTTTCAAATTTACTTAATTCTTTTTTTTATGTTTATTATTTTTAAGAGAGAGACAAAGTGTGTGTGAGTGGGAGAGAGGCAAAGAGAGGGAGACACAGAATCCAAACCAGGCTCCAGACCTGAGCTGTCAGTACAGAGCTCAACGCAGGGCTTGAACTCAAGAACCATGATATCATAACATGAGCCGAAGTCGGATGCTTAACTGCTGAGCCACCCAGGCTCCCCAGATTTACTTAATTCTTAATAAACCCTATTATTATCTCAATTTTATTAATGAGGATACATACTAATGTTACTGCAATTTTAGACAAGAATACTTAGAGAAATTAAGGAACTCGCCCAAAATCTGACAAGAAGTGAATGGGTGGAGGTAGGCGCTGAACCCAGAAAATCTAACTCCTAAATCTGCACTCTTAAATTCTCATCAATGTTTATGTTTTATTACAGAAAATGTCTGTGATGTAATAAAAACCAGAGCAGTTCATTTGTTGATAAAATGCATGGACTGACCATCATGGTGGCTGAAAGACTGTTTTTAAGCATCTTTATGAGCAAATGCATGGGATTAAGTCTTTTGCTTCACTGTCAACACAATTTTCTACAGAATGAGGAATGCCTTTAATCAAGAAAACAAAAACTTAAATAGCCTAGAAAGTAGAAATCAAATATAGTAGAGATCTTCTAGTATCTCTTCCCTATGGGTGAAAACTCAGAGCATATTAGCTTCTGGAGTGTGAGTGCTATCTACATAAAATAAATGAATAGATTAACCATTCATTTATTACTTCTCACTCATAGGGTACTCATCTACTTTATGATAATCATAACTCTGAAATGCCTACTATTTTATTGCAAAAGTATCAGAAACTTCTTTGGTGAATTAACTCAGTCTGGGAGGGAGGGAGTGGGAAGATACTTCTGTCCAACAGGAAGACAAATGTTTGGTTCCTTTACAAAAAAATCTCTCACATCCAGTGTTTCCAAATACCTTTACTTTGTTGAATATACACAATTCTGCAGAGAGGATGACCTGCTTTTCTTTGTTGGAATTGTTTATATCTTCTTGGAAAATTTACTATGACCAGTCAATTTACAGTAAAACAAACAATCTAATGGAAATTTTGAAATGTAGTTTTCATTTTATTAGAAATAGTGTTTCCTTTAAGGTAACAGTGGGGAGAGATTAAGGTAGTAATATCTCTTAATGAATTGCGTCCTAAATGAGAGCCTTTACCTCTTTTTCTCTCTGCCTCCAAGGAATCAATAAGTGTCCCTGGACATCAAATCCCCATGGTTCACAATAGGTCCCTGGATTTCCAGAACTATTCTTTGCCTAACTATAACTTGCAGAATCAAGGTGCTCCATTCCTTGAGTGTTCCACCAAATTCTTGACATACTTTTCTTCCTTTTTGTGTCTGAATTATGCTTAAATCAAAAATTTTAATCACATTGGTAAAGTCCTCTTACTTCCCTGGAAAAACCTGACATTTTAGTGTTATTTTAAAGCCAAAATTCTTTTTTACATGAGTTGTCCTTTCCCTTGGCTTTTTACATCTGATTTTTCTGTGTACTTTTATATTGTTCAGTTTAGTTTAATTGCAATATAAATTTCAGTGAACTTTAAAATGACATTAGGCACATACATGAAATATATGTCATTCTGCAAAACTTGTTTCCCGGAATGGTTCTTTTCAACCAGAAGGAAATATCTGAAATCTTCTTAAGCATATTTAATGCATATTTATGAAGGTATTTAATTAAGATTCTGTTCATACTTTTCCCTATCTACTGGAAACATTAATAAATTTCTATCTACACATCCATTTTTAATAAGTGTCTATCAGCATTTATATAAACATCTATATAAAAGATAAGTGTTTTACCTTAATTTATTAGAGTATTCACATACTACAGGATAATGTTTTAAATTTATTTCTATTCCTTCTTGGCACTAAAACTGACTTTTCAAAAAAATAAATATATCTAAATTATTTTTCTACATTCATAACAATCTCACTAAATTATGAGCTCTTGGAATGTAGGGCCAACCACTTCTTAAGGAATTTCTACTCCAGCTTTCTGAATTTCTATATAGCATTTTTTCTTTGTTTTCTATTCAATTTAGTAAACATACAGTGTACCCTTGGCTTCAGGAGTGGAACCCAGTGATTCATCTCTTACTATGACAGACACCCAGTGCTCACGCTGAAAAGTGCCCTCCTTAATGCCAGTCACCTATTTAACCCACTCTCACCCTCCACCCCCTTCCAGCAACCCTCAGTTTGTTCTCTTTAAGAGTCTCTTGTGGTTTGCCAGTTTCTTTAAATGTAACAGACCCTATTTGGCAACTTGTGGAATAATCTCGACAGCTCCTAGAACAGAGAAACTATCAATGAGATTGCCAATGAGATGATGATGTTGGTAACAGGAAGGTATGAGGCTCTGTATATGATAATTAAGTGAGAATTATTTGCATTCTGACAGAAGGGGCTTAAATCTCACCTCCCATCACTTAACTAGCTATGTCCCTGAGCAAGTAGGCAGAGCACTGTGATCTTTGGTTTCCTCACTTATAAAATGTAAATAAGGACAATACCTACTTCATAAGGTTTTAAGAAAACTCAACTGACATGATGTTGGAACAAGAGTTATCAGTGTTTTGCACACTTAATAGATGCTAATTATGTTATTTTTTGCTGCTACTGTTATTGTTAGATGTGCTATTAGCATTAGTCAGCTACGAGATAATTTGTGCCCACTAAATATCTTACCTATTTACTATGTACTTGTTTATCCTTAAAATCACCCTTTTCATTAACATAATAACTTGGACACTGTAGAAATGTTGAAAACAAAGACAATCAAAATTGTTAAAATCATTAATAATAATAATAAAACTTTACCTTTCCACCACACCAAAATCACGGCTGATCATATCTTCAGCTCGGATCTTTCTGGATTTGCTCTATGCAAGCTTGTTCATGTACAGATATAATTTTTTTTCAATTTAAATCCAAGTTAGTTAACACAAAGTGTAATAATGGTTTCTGGAGTAGAATTTAGTGGTTCATCATTTGTGCATGTAACATCCAGTACTCATCCCAGTAAGTGCCCTCCTTAACGTCCATCACCCATTTAGCATACAATGTTTTTAACTAATCTGAGATCATATGGTATATAGTGCTAGGCACATAACTGAAATACATGTCATTCTGCAAAACGTATTTCCCATTTGAGTAAATTATAATCTCTAGGATATCTAGATCACATTCTATTTCTTCCTACTGATGCCAAATATGCTTCATAGCTTGTTATCTATATCAGTATTTAATCCAAGACCATATCTGGTATCTGGTTATGTTCCCAACTACTCTTCCAATCAAGTACAATATTTTCTTTTTTTTAATGACACTGCCTCATTTAACAACTGATAACAATCAGATGACAAATTTTTTCTTTCATTTTCTCATTCTTTCTGTCATTTAGTAGCCATGGTCTCTCAAAAGTTTATGTAAAAGAGAAGATGGCCCTGCCCTACCATTCTCAAACAACACAGGTGACTTACTTTACAACTCTTTTTAAGATGTTATTACAGATAATATTTGACTGGATAAATCTTAGATGATTTTGAAAAATGTTTTTAGTTGACATACAAAGTTACAGTAGTTCAAGGTGTGCAGAATAGTGATTCAACAAGTTTACACATTATGCTATGCCCATCACAAGCGTAGCTACCATTCGTTTCCATACAACACTATTGCAATACGTAACCCATGGTGTACCTTAAAAACCCTAAATTATTTAGGTGTTTAGGTACAAACTATAGATGGGAATTCTCTATTTTCCAGTCCATATGCATATCTATGTAGACCTAACATTAACCTTCAGCTAAGATTATACCACCTCTTGAAAAAATATTCTAATAGGCAGAGGATGCAATCGAGAAGGCAGAAATTCCAAATCATTATGGAAATATACACATAGAGGAGGAGAGAAAGTGCCATAATGGGTGAAGGGCAAACAGATTCTTTTTCTGTTTTTTTGAGGTCCTTTCCCTTTATGTCTTACTAATATACAAGGAAGACAATTCAGTAAAGAATATCAAGAAGTTGGATCATTGATTGTATGACTCCTCAAAAGACCTGTCATTCTCTAGAGCAATAGCCTTTCAACGGATCAAGTGCAAGAAATGAGGCTGACCCATGTATCAAGGACGAGAGTAAAATGAAATAAGTGGCCTTCAAGAGGCAGATATACCACTGTTCTGGGGGTCCAATAGAATACACCTAGTCAATGGGATATCCTGACCACCTCTTAAGAGTATCTAACAGTTAATTAGATCCAGCCTCCCCCCAAATATACATGCTTACACCATTCCTAATTCTTCTGAACATAATCAAGCCCAAACTCATCAGTAAGAATATAGAAAAATAAATAAATACAAACAAGAGAAAAAGTGCGTAAATCTCTGTGGTAAAACCTTATCTGACCCAGAAATTCTACTGCTAAATTATACACTCAACAGAAATGCATATGCATGTTTACCAAAAAACACTGTTTAAGAATCTTCACAGCAGCAATATTTGAAATCAAATAATTTTCAAATTTGAAATGAGACACTACCCAAATGACATCAACATTGGAACAGATGTTTTTAAATAATGGCAATACATTCAAATACTAAAAAATGAAAAAGCCATGAAAATAAACAACTACACTACACACAATAGTAATGAACTTCCCAAACATAATAATGAGAAAAAAATAGTCAGATACAAAAGAATACATACTTCTGGTTCCATTTATATAAAATACAAAACAAGCAAAGGGAATCTATCCTATTATAAGATAGGATATTTTATCCTCAAGGGAGAGGTCAGTGATTTGAATAGAGTACAAGAGGTATCTTGTCACACTAATATTCTGATTCTTCTTGATCTGAATGATGGTTGCATGGGTGTATGGAAATTTATTGAGCTGTACAATTATGGTTTGTGTAAATATATATACACACCTATATATTATACTTCAATAAAAAGTGAAAAAAAATTTTGCATCCCTCACAGCTCTATGGTTTTGTCCTCTACAAAGGTAGTTCTTTTTTTAAGTAATTTTTTTAATGTTTATTTATTTATTTTTGAGAGTGAGCGAGAGAAACAGAGACAGAGACAGAGAATCCCAAGCAGGCTCCGCACTGCCAGTGCAGAACCCAATGTGGGGCTCAAACTCATGAACCGCGAGATCATAACCTGAGCTGAAAACAAGAGTAAGCTTAAGTGACTGAGCCACACAGGAGCCCCTAAGTAGATACAGTGGGCAGCCCGCTGATAGAGTGGAAAGGACATGGAGACCTGGATTTTTAGCTGTGTAACTCTGGGTAGGTAACTGCTCTCAGACACAGAGTTTCATCTATAAAATAGAAAAAATACTTTACAGGTTGTCACAAAGATTAAATCAGATGATGCATGCTGAACTTGTTGATCACCTATAAAATGTAGTTTATGAATATATTAAGCTAACAGAAGGAAGGGACTTAAATATTTTTCAGATAAACTGAATCATCTCTGACATAATTTTAGGCACAGAAAAATCTGGATCTTCTTTGATCAATTAATGAGCACTGTCAAAATTTTATAATAGTAATGACGTACTATATCATGGAAGGTTATTGGCATGAAATTCCAAATTATTCATAAAATTTTTCATTCATCATTTATTAAATATTTATTGAATGTTTACTGTATGGCTATCATTTTAAAAACAGAAGAAGATAGGGGAATCTGGAGGGCCTGGTCAGTTAGGCAGTTAGGCCCAGTCGAGATCGGACTTCAGCTCAGGTCATGACCTTACAGTTCATGGGTTTGGGCCCCACATCGGGCTCTGTGCTGAGAGCTCAGAGCCTGGAGCCTGCTTCAGATTCTGTGTCTCCCTCTCTCTCTGCCCTTCCGCCGCTCACACTTTGTCTTTCTCTCTCTCAAAAATAAACATTAAAAAAATGTTTAAAAAAAACCAAGATAAAGTATTCTGCACTTATGAATCATGCATTTTATGGAAGAGAGATGAGATTTGTGTCCAAACCTGAGCTATGCCATTGACTGCACATGTAACTTTGGGCACATTACTCTACCTCCCTAAGCATCAGTGCTCTTATTTGTACAATAGAAATGGTTACTGTATTGTAGGAACTAATGCCTGTGAAATTACTGACTCAATGTTTAGCATTCAACAAATACAGACTATTAGTTATTACTGCTACCACCATGAGCCTGGCATTCATGCAATCGTATGCAGATAATCCCTTTCCTACTGCAAAGGAGTATGTCCTAGTCCTTCATTAACATATTCTTCACAGGAGATGGTAGCTGTCTTGATTTAGATTTGCACCAATTACAAACAACTGAATTCAAAATCCAGAAAAAAAAAATGTCTATTGACTTTCTAGTCAGCCTGAATTTCCTGAAGTTTCCTAATCCTGGCAACACTTGACTAGTTAACATGTCATCTGTACCATCAATATCACTTCCCAGATCTTCTCCTAGTCTCCATTTCATTATCTGCTAATTATTTTTGCATTACTTACATCAAGCGAACAAAATCAAAAGAATAACTGACAATGTCACTTTTGTTTTCCACCCTTTGCAATTCCCCATCTCCTAAAAGTCCAGGGATCTCCTTAAGATAATATCCAGTAGCAAGTATGACTTGGCTGCCATTCAGCTGCCTAATTTTTTCTTCCAACTCTGTGCTTCCAACTCCATTCTCCATGCTTGGTCAGCTGAGAACTACTTACAGTTCCACAGACACCCAAATCATTTCATGCTAGTATGTCTCTCTACCACAACAGTGCTACCTATCTGATAGATCCTTCTACCCTTTCTTCCCACCCCAATCTATCAACTCAAAGGAGCTAGTCCTTCCCCTTCAGAAAAAAATTAAAAAGAAATTGTCAGCAGCCTAGTTTGCTCAACTTCAGTCCTGTTTTCTCTTTTCCTCAGTTTTTTTTTTCTTATAATACATTCATATGCAAAACTGTAAAACATGACATGGATGGAGTCAAAACCAGAGTTTGCTTTTGGTATCTTCCATCATATTCCAAGAGCTTAGGCAACCCTGATCAGGGACACCAGATTTTTCTGTAAAAGACTGTATTACAACTACTCATCTCCGATATCCTAGAGCAAAAACAGCCACAGGCAATATGTTATCAGTTGGTTGTGACATGTTCCAATAAAGTTTTATTTACAAAAACAAGTCACAGACCAGACTTGGATGGCTGGATTTAGTTTGGTGATCCCTCATGGAGAAGATAGTAATGAGGATGAGGATGAGGATAAAGATAATATTGAAGCAGTTAGCTAAAAGTTTTTGAGCATTACCAGATGCAAGGTATTGTGCTGAATATTATCTAATTTAATACAATCATATTGTAAGAACACTTATTGCCATTTTATACACTGGAAACTAAGGCTCCTAAGAGTTAAATACTCTCCCCAATGTCTTTCAGCTGGATTGCATCTGACTGAAATATCTAGCTTTTCCTCATCCCTCCTTACTGACTAGAGAATTTCCTGAGACCCTTTCCAGTTATATATATGCACTGCAGAAATGAATTTATAGCAGATAGTCTCTTCATTCTTACTTTGACAATACTCTGTCATCTCACTCTATCATTGGGGCCATAAAGTACCATTACAAAGGTAGAGCACACAAGTGCAGAATCTAGGTCATATTCCAGAATCTTTTGTTTGCTCATGCTGTTATTAGTAGATGCTAATGTGAACTTTTTTTTTTTTTTAATGATCTCTGAAGAAGGATGGACCAGTTAGTGGTTTGGCTGCATGGACGAAGCCACCGGATCTTTAAGGAAATGGAGCCTGGCGGGGCACCTGGGTGGCTCAGTCAGTTAGGCGTCTGACTTTGGCTCAGATCATGATCTCACGGTTCATGGGTTCGAGCCCCGCATCAGGCTCTGTGCTGATGGCTAGCTCAGAGCCTGGAGTCTGTCTTCAGATTTTGTATCTCCCTCTCTCTTTGCCCCTCCCCTGCTCATGCTGTCTCTCTCCCTCTCTCTCAAAAATAAATAAAACATTAAAAAAAAAAAAAAAAAGAAATAGAGCCTGGCATACCTTTGTCCAGGCCAGGAGGCCAACGGACTTGAAAAGTGGTTTTGAAAATCACTCATTTCAATGTGCCAGATGTGGATAAGAGACGGAGTCTCCCTGGCTTTCTTTTCTTTTCTTTATTCTTCTTCTTATTATTTTTTTAGGAAGACTAGTAATAAAAGAAACGTTTAGTGATTATAACACTTCTTGACACTGAGTGATTAGGAAGCAGTGTCTGACTTAGATTCTTCTTCAGTTAATGTCAAGAGAGAATAAAGATAATAATTCCCAGTGCTCAGGGCTCACTCAGAGTGATGAATCAGGCCAACCAAAGCCACATCTCAGGCTGTCTGTATCACTATAACATCCCGACTCAAGGTTACTTTGTTATCTACCTCTTTTACGGTCTTCAACGGTGGGCTCTGCTCAAAGTCAGCGTGCAGATTTATTCAAGTCTATGCAAACAATTCAAGAGAAGCAAACACAAAAAGAAAAGAGGGGAAATTAAGTATATAAAATATCAGCCAACAGCTGATAGGACAGAGGGATAATTAAGTGCATTTCTAAAATGAAAGCTCAGATTCTCCATAAAAATTGTGAGGTTTTCTGGATCCATTAAAAGGGTAGTAAAAAGTGTTAATTAATGCCCCTCATTAATTTCATGATTATTAAAAATTCCCTATGCAAGTGCTATCTTTTCTGCTTATATTTATGATATGTACCATACACTATCCTTAAACTATTGTTATTTATCTACTTGGTTTTTTTTTCTTTTCTTTTTTCTGTGATATAGTGGAGACACCAAGGCTTGGTGATTAAGTATATGGGGTTCGAGGTCAAGGGTTGATTTGAGTACTGGCTTAGTTTCTCACTAACTCCATGACTTTGGGAAAGTTATACCTCCACTGGGGGGTTATTTGGAGGATTAAATGAGATAATTCATGTCCTGTTTTAGCACAGTGCCTGGGGTATATAGAGTAAGCAATCCATAAATGTCAGTTATCATTGACATTACTCTGAAATCAGGAGTTCACGTAATCTGTAGTCATCCTAGCACATGCTCAGCCAATTAGTTCTCTGTGTATATTCTGTGCTTCCTGGAGCACAAATATGACAAAGCCACACAGGGCAAAACTTTACAGAAATATTTCCAATATGATGTGTTTCCCAACTCCTCTTTCAAATTGATGCTCTAGTTCTATCACTATGTGAATGCTGTCTTCTACCTTCTCTATTCTCCCAAACACCAAAATCTTTATTCATTACATAATAAATACGTGCATATGTGATAACTGTCAAAGATAAACAAATCCAGACATTTGTTGAACCCATGGAAACAGATTTTAATCAGTAACTACTGACAGTGGGAGAAAGAGCTGAGCTTCATTATATTTTAATTGCATAGAAGTGACTGGACATTTTAAAGGAAGAATGAAGATGCAAGGAGGGGAGCAAGTGAAGACTCCAGTGGAAAATTATAAAGGGTTGGTCAGTGTCAATGTGATTAGGCCAGCGCATCTGCTTGCTGGCAGTTATGGACGTTAGCCTTCTATACTCCCACAGAGATTCAAAGACAGAGACCACATCTCCTTCCTGATGATTATATTTCAAAGGAATGGCTTTAGGGTGCTGGAAAAAGACCCTTCTAAGTTGTAGGGGATATATACACATCTCAAAGGGAGAGAGAAAAGAACTCACAATTATAAGTCCTTATTAGTCAATGCCCTGTGAAAGAGAGGTCAAGAGCCTGTCATCCAGAATTGACTGTAACAAATAGTAAATTCTTTTTGCCAGCCATGAGTTTTTCCAGATAGAAACTTAAAGGAGGTAAGATTGTCCCAGGGATGTGGGCTTAGACTGCCTGAAGCCACAATAAGTCTGAGCAAGTCTCTCAATACAGGATTTAAATAGAGTGTTTATGTCAAGACTTTCTGCAATTCTACAGCCACAATGATATGTAGGGTTTCTCACTCCATTCCACTGGATGTCATTTAAAAGGAAAAGAAATAGTCTGTACCCAAATAAAAACAGAGACAAAAACCAGAGATTAAGGCTAGGACTGTAAGTTGAAATAGCCCACCCAATTCAAAATAGGTGCTTTTTTTTTTCAAGTCATAGAATGATCTTCTATTAAGCTAGGCTAAAAGCCTTCCACGGTGGTCCAATTAGACGATTTATTGATTTATCCATCAATTTTTAATGAAGAGCTTACCACCTATCAAGTAGTGAAAATAAAGGCACACTCTCTGCTTTCATGGAGCTTAAAACATGGTAAGATGGGCAGCATGAAATTTGTTATGGGGCAGGTAAAGGCTGCCTTGAAATTGAATAGTAGAGGAATACAACTCAGGGGAGGATAGTATCTTAGATGTGGCCAACTTCATATTCCCAAGCTGCCCTTCCTCACATGCAGGCACCTGCCCAGGTCTGTTCTCATTGCCTTAAGGATAGGATGGTGTTATGAAAAGCAGAGGAAAAGGCATATTTTCTTGCCTTTTGAGTGTCAAATATCCCTGGGAAAGCAGAAAGGATTCCTGGTCCATAAAAATGATTCAGAAGAAAGCATGATGAGTAAGAGCAAGGCCTCCTCCCACAAGAAAATGACTCCTTAGATATAGGAAAAGAGAAAGGAGTATAAACAAGTAGATATCACTTAGCTGCACACAAAGATACCTTATGAATTAATTCACAGGACAAAATACCAACTGAATATGTTGGAACCAGGAGCAGTTCCTTGCCTCCTGGGTAGAGCCCAACTAGATCCATGAGGGAAGACATGACTTTTCATTGGTTCTAGACAGACATAATGGTAGACAGACTCAGAGCAATTTCCTCAATCCACTATGATGCTGAAGCAGACATCTTCCTGGATGCCCAATAAAAGCATGGAAAGAGAAAAGAATAATCACTTAAAAAGAACATTTAAAAGATAATGAGAGACATCCCCTTGGAGACTTATAAAGGTGATTGATCGAGGACCAGATGCCATGCTGGAAGATGTGGTGAATATCCTCACAGACAGATAACATTAAGTATTAGTTGCCTACCCCCCTGCTGCACTGATGTCTTGGCAATGCACAGCATAACAGAGTGCTTAAATGCAGTCTCTAAATTCAATGTGTAGGTTTGTAACCTAACTATGAAAACTATTTAACTTTCTGTAATTGCTATTTCTCATCTGTAAAATACAGACACCACTAGGATCTATCTTCAGGGTTGCTATGAGGATTAACAAGGTGCTCAGTGATGATGGTGATAATGCTAATGATGAAATCCCCTTCAATGAAAGGGAGAGGAGTCAAATTGACAGAAAACTGTCATTTTCACTTCAGATTGGGGATTAAAAATATAAATATAATAAACATTAATATTTGATGTAATTCATATTTCTAGAATACCTTGTTTGTAGGTTAAACTTTACTATGAGTCCACTAGCCTGGAGATGTAGGGATGTGCCACCTAGAAGAGAGAATGTTTAAATTTGGAGATCTAATAAATAAGATGTTGGAATTTTCCCAAAAATGTGGCAAAGGCAGTGTATTTCATTTAGAAAAGACACTGTATAAAAGTTCAAAGGCCTGAGAGAGCATTGTGTACGGACAAAATATGAACAAATTTTGTCATAGCTGGAGTGAGGTGTGTATTTCTAAGGGATATCAAGAGTGAAATTGTGGAAGGGTCATCTCCAGGACCCAGCTCCCTGCTCACCCAACATTATAGTCAGACAGACAGACAGACAGACAGACAATATAATGAGAGATAAAGATAACACATTTATATAGTTATCTATTTTCATGACTGATCAAGATGAACAAAAAAACCAAGGTAACACATTTTCAGATTCAGAAAGACAGTTAAGGAACTATACTTCTCTAATTTGTATTCCCTGTGCTGGTCTGAGTTCTCCAAAGACTTTCTAAATGTCAAAGATGAGGCCTCGTCTTTCTTAGGAATCCCATATAGCACATAGTAGCCATTGAAATCAATAAAAACTTGTGGGTTAATTGATTTTAGTATTAAAGGTATCTATCAGTTCTGCCACCTGGGGTTTTCCCAGTACTAAAAGTAGAATGGGCTTGGGTAATTATTCTGCTGGGTTTCTGTATAAAATGAAATAATATAATCTCTTCTAGAAATAGAAGGAAGGAGTTTTTGTTTAGTTTTGTTTTTTGAGTTATTAATTAGGCATGACTCTGAACTAAAGAAATCCAAGGGAGAGGTAGGGCAAGTCTTTCCCAATGCATTAAAAAAAACAGCTGCACAGTAAAGAAGTGAAGTATCCACTGTACTTGTGAGTGTGTGTTATAACAATTGCTATTCTGTAAATCACAGCTACCTCAAATAAATCTTTATGTCCTCTGTTATATGTGGGTGAACAGATAAGGGTAGGTTTGGATGATGTATCACCACTTAGTAGCTAAAGACATAGAAGATGTTGGTATGGTGTCTATTACTATATATTATTTATATCTGTTCTTTGGGCAACAGACACTATCCTTTAGCAGATGGGGCTGCAGCGTTCTCAATAGTCAGAGTTCAAATAATAAAACCATAACTAATCGAGTAAGTAAATTAAGGTCTATTATGGCTATCTGAGATATTCTTTAAAGAATACACGAGATAATGCCACATTCACAAACAGAAAAATGAACTATTAATTAATAAAAATATTTTTAATGTTAACTCATCTAAAACATTTTGGTGTTAACTATTTTTGAATAATTAAAGTCCTGAGTATATCTACCTTTTTTTAAGATTGTATAAGCCAAATAACTAATTCTGATTATACAAAAAAGTATGCTTTTTTCAAAAAACATGTACCACTTTGCTAATTTTCATATATTATAAAATCATAAATGACTGTAGACTTCAGTGACAGAAAAGGTAATAAAGCAGAGAAGACAATGAATCTTGCACAAAGAATATATCACATATTAGTTAATACAATAAAATATTTGATCCCATAGTCAAGTTATAGCTAATAGTCATGAGTAAGGTGAACATTATTTTTGAAGAAGATAAAAAACTGAAAGAAACTTAAAATAATTTTGAAAAAAGAAACGCAATGTATTCAAAGTAGAATCCTAATAATATTAACTATGTATGAAGTTGGTATCATAATAATTATGAAATGCCTGATATATTTATGAAATGTCCTGAAGAATGAAAGCTACTTTGGGGAAATAATGAATAAGGGTACTTCATTTCAAAATAAATGCTAAAGTTTGTAGAGCCATAACATGCTGCCAAATGCCATTTGATTATCTGATAGAATTAAAACGTGGGGAAAGTTTCTTTAGATTATCTACTAGTTTTGAAGAATACACTACAACCATTTATTCCACTGAAAGTTACATTTTATATAATATTAATTACTTTAATGGGTGTTTTTAATAAATCCATGTCATTTATTTAAGTAATTTCAAATGTTTTTCAAATAAATGGGTGAATGAATGAAATCAGAGCAGTAAGTACATAAACAACACTCATAGTAAATAGCTACCTCCAAACAATAAAAAAATCATATAATGATAATAATTACCTTTTACATGTATGAGGTTGATAGGACAGAAATGATCAGCTCCAACCTCCCAAGAAAGAGAATGAGATCCATAGAGGTAAGAAGACCTCCCTAAAGTTACATAGTTGACATGTGGCAGCAACGGATCTTAAACCGGTAACTTCCAACATTTACCTTTCTCTTTCCATTTCAACAGCGTTTTATGGCTTACGAAGTACGCCCACCTAAGTCCCTTATTTGAGTGTCCTGGCAACACTGTGAGGTGAAGAAATAAGAACTAATAAGCAAATGTCAGAAAATATGGTCTAGTTTGCAGTTTGAGCTCCTGACTAGGCACAGCCAGTAGGCGGCAGAGAGGTTATCTGTGGGAATAGTGGGAATTCAGGCCACTTAATGAATAGGGCTATGTGTTGATAGACCCTGAAATCCAGGGAGGGCTGAGATCCCTCTTGTTTTTATATCAAATATATATTCCTTTCTAATTCTACATAGATGCATTAATTAGACCTAATTGCTAGAAGGCTGTTCTAATCTTAATATTTTTCAAACATTTGATGGGTGTGTTAGAGGAGAGTAAAAGCTATTGTACAAGTGTTTTTAAAAAGGCAAGACATATCCAAAGCTCAGTGAATTTCTCAAATATTTTCAGGCGAAAATACTCCAAGTAAAAGAATAATGTGGTAATGTCTAGAAAAGTTATAATTCAATCTGCATTTAATTACTGTATTGCAAAAGATAACACTGGACATGTGAATAGCATTTTATCATATAGTTATGTTTTCCAATTTGATTCTCATAGTGCTCGCTTTGGCAGCACATATACCAATTTGATTCTCATAAAACACATGAGAGAGTTACAGAACAAGCCTTCATAAATTCTAATTGATAAATGAAATCCACAGAGGTTAACTGCCTTTCCCAGTGTCATTTAATCCAGGTCTACAAACTACATTGATTAGTCTTTCCACCATTTTTCAACTTCCCCCTGAGCACTCAGAGTCAGAAAAATGCTTGCTTTCATGGTCTCTCCAAATCAGTTTACTCTGACCACAGGTGGTCCCTGGGCTACCCCCAGGTCAAGCCTGGAAATAATACCAAGTCCTGTTGTATTTGGTGACCTCTAATCAGAGGCAATTTTCTAGATGTCATATCACTGATCCACTTACAGTCTTTGCCTCTAGATCTTTATGGTCTGACCTGGGACTACTCATATTTTGGCTTCAAATTTCAGATTCTTTTGCTCTCCAGAATTATAGTTTGGTTTCTTTGGCATCTATTACAGACTGGAATATGATTCTTTTAACCTTTCCATTTCTCTTTTTCCAATGAAGTATCCTTACAAATTCTCTAATTCCTATTGTCTCTGGACTCTGCCTTTGGACCACAGGCCCCTCATCAATAAGAGATACTACCCAATTTCATAATGGACATGCAATGGCCCATCTAGTCCTCACCTACCCACTCAAGTTCAAAAGGGACTTTCAGCATAGAGCCATCAGCTGGTAGAAATGGGCGGCAGCTGTCTTACCACAAACCTGTGCCCCTCCAGAAATCTCAATGTTCTTCTGGCCTATTTCTTAGTCTTCTGTTCCTACACCTCTAAGTGAAGCTCTCCTGGGCTAGAAAAACCATACTGGGTAGCCTGATTTTGCATCCTCAACTGAGCACAGAAGTAGCCCGTGGTGGGCTGCACTAGCAGAGATCATCCATCACAGAGTCTGCTCTGAGTGAGAACTGTCCTAGGCACTTTCTAATGCAAATACTTCCTTCTTTATTACGATTTGTTTTCCTGTCCTTTGGAAAATGTGATCAGAGTGTTTCTCAGCAATTCAACTTTATTGCCAACCTGAAACAACAATGTAAACATGAGAGACAGAATGGGGGGGGGTGGAGTAGGGGGTTGGGTGGGACAGCAAGGTGGCAATTGAATTTTAACCAGCTAAACTACTTTCTACAGCCTGGAGAGAACTGTCAAATCCCATTTAACATGTTATTCAGTAAGACACTATTTAATCGAATATACAAACACATCCATGTAATTATCACAATGCTGTCAAGTACAAGTGAATAGGCATGTAAGACAGCACGTGTGCATGGATGACACAATTACCTCCGTGGAGTTCAAAATTACAACATTAAACCCTAGCCAACAGTGAAATATTTTTTTACATTGCTCTGATAGTTCTCTGGTTTTCCCCAAGCAACAAAACTGGTGCTTTAAAATCAGACACACTCTTAAGTCTAAGTGACTTACCCCAAGTGTTAAAATGTATGTGGCGAAGAAGTAAGGGCCACAAGGATCTGAGAAAGCTTCAGGGTATCCTAGGCTCTGAGGCAGGAAAATAGATAAGTGATACTACCGGTCAGCGAGGCCCTTTTCTTTGTTTTGAAGTCTCTGGTCATGTTTGTACTCAATCTTGTGTCTAGTTTGAACCTCTTACTCACAGAAGAATATAGTCTTCCTTACCTCACCACTGAGAGAATATAGTCTTCCTTTCTCTCATTCAACTGGCAATTCTCAGACATCGCTTTGTGATTGTTTCAAAAGACAGGTTTCTAACAGGGACATCTGCCTCAGCCAGCCTTCCCCAAATTATCATGCTGTTCAATGATGTTCAACTAGGCATTTAACAGCTCTAACTCCTCCAACTTGTAAATATTTACTGCTTAACAAGCACTCTCAACCATACATTTGCTAAGACATAAAGAAATAAGGAATTGCGGTTCTCTCCAAGGAGATGTTAGTTGCCACTAAGAATTCAACAGGAGACAACAACACAAGTATATGTAGCACGGACAATGCCTAGAATTTTATCGGTGCCTTGCAATCTGCATTATGTCCACTTGAGAGGCCAAAGGGAGACATTAAAAAATCTTCTTGATTCATTTCCCAAACACAAAAATAAGACTACCTTAGAAAAGAGAACCTATGTCATGAGAGGACTTTCAGCTCTGTTTCTAGGTCAGATATCATTAACTGATTACTGCATGCTTTATATCTGAGCCCAGGTGGAGCCTAGTTCAATCTGTCAACAGAACGCTCCAGGCAACCACTGCCAATTAAACAGTGTTAACGAATGAGATGAAACCTACTTCCCATCCTTGCATTGAGACTGTAATTTTTCCCACCATCAGGTAGTTTAGACATTCTATATTCTTCCATATTCAATCAGATTAAACAGTAAATGTACGTTAGTTTAATGAAACACATAAATTCAAAATCCTTCCCCTTCCAAATATTTACACACTCTAGTTCCTCATCAAATGCCATGAGTTATTAAAATTTTAGTGACATATTTTCAATCTTCTTCCACCTCTCTCTTCACTGAACACATCATTATTGCTATTGGATTTATCATTCCCCAACACGTTGGGTGTTTCTTTATTTTTCACTTCTAAACTTTTGTTATAGATGAATTTTAAGCACATAACAGGATTATATGCCTTCAAACAAAGTCTTCCAAATAATAGTCCATAAACTACTTGCATTAGAATTTCTTGAGGTGTGTTTTAAAAATAGAGATCCCACTACAAACCTAGCTATCTAAGATCTCAGGAGAGGACTGAAGAATATTTATGTATGGAGTAAGGTAAGTAATATGCAGTTTTTAAAATATGTCTGTGATTCTGACGGGCAGTAATTTTTGCATACTACTGCCCATGCCATGCCATTGACGATTTCACTGCTTTCTAGCCATTCATCTCCAATTGAGTCTCAGAGCACAAATCAATGTGATGGGAAGCTCTGGTAAGTGTACTTCCATTTCTGAACTTAAATTTGTTGCTTACTGTCAAACCCCCATGTGCTAGACAGTGCCTTATTACTAACAAGTTTTTATTATCACTATACTTCTTATCCTTTAAAAACTCAAGCTTTCTGACTAATATGGAACTGTGTTCTTAGGGCATGGCATGTTAACAAGGAAGAAAAAATAGGCCTTTCTACTCAAGAGGTATTTATTTAAATTCTCTCCACTATCAAAGGCAAAGACTTTGACATTAAAAGGACACAGTTAGGAGTACAAGAACATAATCTTTTTTTTCTATCTCTCAGAAAATAATTCTGTTTCTTACATAGTCTTCCTTGGGCCACTTCTGGCTTACCCACTGTTCATGACATAAGGATATTAATAATTAAGAAGTGGGATTTAACTGTGCATGTATTCAATACATTGACTGAATGCTTTTAGATAAACCATGTGCCAGCTCAACACATTTCCAACTCAAACCATATTCCTGCCCTCACAGACTCACACAAATTCATCTGTTTATTTTCAGTAGACATTTTATTTCATGCTATCTAGTCTAAACCATAAACCCGATTATGACTTTGGAAATCATCTGAATCTTACTTGACATAAGCTGAGAACTGGCAATTTTAAGTGTCAAAACTCAAGTCACTAGATATTATTGTTTCCTAATTTTCTTTGACTATTTCACATTTCTCCAATATTCCAACTTGGGACAAACCTAATTTTCCACAGTGTAAAATGCAAGGTTCAAATATGAGCAACTGACTGGGACACAAACACCCACAGGTGTGTTTCAGGTGTGCCTTGGACATATTTTATCCTTTTCCCATTTCCTGTTTTCAGAATTCAGTCAATTGAAAAATAAGGGAAACTGGTCCCAAATTATGATTTCAAGAGGAAGAAAGAGGTATTTGTTATACAGAGTCTGAGCAATTTATTTTAATTTGGGGATGTTCATTGGAGGTGGGTTGTAAAAAAATTCTGATCTAAGGGGCCATTATTTTCCCTTCATTCCTAACAATCCTTAATGACAAGCTCAATTTCACCAGAGAACTACTAATTATCATTAGTTTATCCAAGAGACATTTATTGGGTACTTACTATGTACTAAATACTATTCTTAGTGATTGAAAATAAATACTGAATAATGTCAACTCCTTACTCTCATAATATTGACATTATAGGCTCAAAAATAAGAACACAAATAAGACCAGAGACCCCAACCTATAGTTTTAGTGTTAACTATCATTGGTGCCTGGTATTTGATGGTAAATATCTGGAAGGGATAAATATTTTGGCCTGCTTGGCATTGGTTATATCTGTGCTAGGTCCCTATACTATGATCCCATTGAAAAAAATATACATAAAGGGGAAAAGGAATAAGGAAGGATATGAGGAAGGGAGTTGCCTGGTGAAAATCCCAGGCACCAGAGAAGTTTTGCATAATCACTTCTAATAAGAGCCTATGTTAATTTTAGAGTGGTTGATTTCTAGCATAATAAGACCTGTCAAATGCAAGTCATCTCTTTGTCCACACAATATGAACAGACATTCATATTACCTGAAATATAGCAGATAGATATTGCTATTATGGGGAAAAGAAAAAAGGTGACAGGGATGTCCTATTTTTTGGTGCACCCTGGTCACATTTCATTTTAATGTGATTAGGGGCCATTTGACACTTTAATCAGGGTTATATCTCACATGCCTGGAATGCTTAGCCCAGGACAGGAGCCTGAACACTGACATTTGTTTTCTCCCCTTAATTCAGCGGATCACTGTCACTCCAAGATGGTGGGGACGAACAGATGTGTGGATAGAAATTAGGGTTAAAACATTTTAATGAGTTCTCCTTGGTCAAAGGCTATATGACAAATATAAAAAGTGTTTGATAAATGTATTTATTAATAATTAGGCCAATCCCACCTTCATTTCATGCTGTTGTTAACTAAGGGTTGCCTTCCTGTGCTGAAACAAGTCCCCCTGACTCAAATCTAGGGGACATGTGTGCTATTGGAGATGCTAATTCTTGTTGGCTCGTACTAAGGTCAACTTTGGCCAACAATATTTGATGGTACAAGTACCAACCTAGTATTCTTTTTACATTAATTATTACTGCACTTAGAGATAAATATTTGTGTTCCAACTTCACAGATGGGTAAACTGAGACTCAAAGACACAGAATCACTTACTTAAGACATATGGCAAGGAACTGGCCTTTCATCTTGTGTCCTACACCAAAGGGAAAACTGAAGTAACAGTGTGAGCATTTCCACTGATGCCCTTCATCATAGCTCCCCACCTTGCAGTGTCTGTACTATGCCTTCCTGCCTATGACCATAGGCAACATTTCCACACTCTTCCCCAAAGCTGACCTTTCCACTTGCATACTAATTCCCACTACCTCTCACCTACTTAATAGCAACTCTCTCAAAAATGACCCTCCCTACTTCATGACTTGTTTGCTCACTATAGCATTATTCTCATCAGCATGCAAACATGCTATTATTTCTCCCTACTTAGCAATCTTACTTTTCACCCGGCTTCTCTTGCCAGCTTCCAGCCTATTTCTTTGCCATCGTCTGTTATAAAACTCTTCTAAAAACACATCCATGCTCATTATCTCTGATTACGCTCTCTCCATTCTCTTTCAACTATTCCAATCAGGCTTTATTGGAACTGTTTCTGTCAGGTCGCAAGTCATCTCCATGCTGTTACATTCTATAGTCCGCTCTCAGTCCTTATTTTACTTGACTTAGTAACCACAGTTTACATAGTTGGTTTTTCTATGTCCCTGATGCATTTTCTTTTCTTTTTTTTTTTTTATTCTACAACAATGCAGTTCCTTGGCTTTTCTCTTATTCTACTGGTGGATTCATAGTCCTCATCCTTCTCCCTAACTTGTTAACATGGCATTATGACCATTCTTTGGTTTACTGATTGTCCCAATTAAGAAAGAGCATCCAGTAGGCATTCACTAAATATAAGTCATCTGAATGAATTAATGAATAATGGCTTACTGCTTAGTATAGTTACTGTTACAAAGTAACATTTCAAGAAATGTTTTTTGGTTAATGAATGAGTAAATCTAATAATGAAATAAGAGCAGGACATGATGTGAATCCTAGCTCATGTCTCTTCCCTCAGACCTAATTTCAATCTACTTAAGGAGATAAAAAATTCCTTATAAAGTATAGATCATTTAGGTGTGTTCTGTTTAGAGAGAAATGCCTGACCACTGCATCTAAACCATCTCCAGCTCCCAATGTCCAGCCACTCTATCACAATTAGGAGTAATAACTGGCAGTTATTACTATCTGTAACCATCTTTTTCACTTACTTATTTCTGCCTAGAATGCCTAGACATTGCCTAGCACATAGTATGTGCTAAATAATATTTGTCAAATGAATGAATGGATGGATGTGATAAAGGCTGATACTTTTAAGAGTCAAATTGCCTAATTTTGATTATAGAAAGAAAAACAAAACTCAGGTTAAATTCTGTGCTACCTTAGCACATATCACACTTTTATGTGAAAAGAACTATGGAAATGTACATTTGTGTGAACAAGAACTGGGTCTGATGAATTAAACTCCTCGGAGAATAGGTATAATCTGACCCATAGATAAAAGTGCTTATGTGTGTACAAAGAACAGTTTGTAATACCATGCACAAAATTCAATTTCTCTGTATGTGAAACCATCCTGATTACATTCTTTTTCCATTGACAAATGTATAACTCTACAGCAGTGCTTCTCAACCTTTTTATCATTATTCCTCACTAAATAAACTTTTTTGACATCTTTTCTAGTTCCTCATGACATCTTAGTATCACTGATAAACTCTCTATTTATGTATTATATGCACATCTGGGCTTTATACACTAAAAGAGGACTTTTTTTTTTCCAATTCGCCCCCAACCCAAAAACTAATGTCCAGCCCCTTGGGAAAGATATTGCTCCTAGTGAGAAGACATACTCTAGAGCACCAGCATTTGCCAACTTCTTAACTAGTATATATTATTTCAGGTATCAAAGTTTTCAACTAGATGCGCTACCTTTTGGACATTTCCTTTTTTTGTTTTGTGTCTTTAGGTGCACTGTTTTCTCAAATAACAAGCCCATAATGCCTAGTGATTATTTTGCCCATCCCACCCTTCCCCACAAATCACTCACCATTTAGCTTCTACAAAGATTTACTAATACTTTGGATTTCATCCTTTAGACCAAAATTCACCAGGGTTCAGGGTTCAGGAACTCTTGTATGTAACATGGTTGGAGACTCTGGCACATCATTAAAAGTAGGGGCCGTCAATGTAAGAAGCCAGTCACACGCACTGAAGTCTTCAGAGCATGGAGTCTTCATTTTTGTCTTTCTTTTCCCTTCTTGCATTTCTCTTCAGACCTTTAGTCACTGATTTGCTTTGAACTGGTACATCTCTTCTACTTTCTTTTCAATGTCTTGCTTTGGGTGAATCGGAGGAGTTTGTGGGATTTTTTGCATCGTTAATTTTAGTGCTTTACTCTTGTTTTGATAAGCTAGCTTACAACTTGCTTAGTGTTTTGTTTTGTTTTGTTTCTAATTTTCCCCTCTTCATTTCTACTTCTATATATTTTCTTTAAAGGCTGCATTTTTTTTCTGTCTTCCTGCTCCACATCTACCAATAGTCCTTGACTGGGAGTTGACTCTCTCATCCATTCTGCAGGAATAGCTAGCCCACTGGTAGTGCGTTCACCAAGCAAAAGGAATCCTCTCTCAGAATATCTGGCAAGACTTAACTACTAAATACGGACACATTCTTAACAGCCAAGCTGAAGAGCAGTCTGAAGAACACTCATGGGTAGCTAATTTCTATAGCACTTCTACCCATAAATATTATAGGTTAACACCAGATATTTTGTCAACGTGGTTACAGTGCAGTGGGTAAGGATAAGACTTCCAAATCAGAACCCCAGTTATTTCCATTATCAGATACATGGCCTTAGGAAAGTTCTTTGATTTGTCCATGGCTCAGTTTCTCTTTAGTTTCTTACTTGTATAGTGAAAATCATCACACTTACTTGCTGGGATGGTTGCATGGATTTCTAAAGCAAAATGGAACTCCATAAAGGGAACCTATTATTATGTATATTATATATTATCACAGATATGTACATATGTGCGTACATATTTTTTAGTTGTGCTTTTAGAATCCATTCTGTCTTTTCACTTGACAATTAACTTGGGAATTAAAATGAATTAATATGATCTTAGGTACCCTGTCACAATTTTTGCTTCGTCAGCCAATTATCTAGGTTTATCCCATAGCTACAGTTATCAATTCAGGTTTGGTGTCACCCAATCTAGATAAATCTCATAGCTTTTTCTAGGATTGTTGGGAAAACAGTCCCAATATGTTTACCCAGTGACTAAGAATAATACGATAGGAGATAGTGGAGATTGTATGTTCTGACTAAGGCCATTCAAATTAAAAAGTCAATTAGAATGGTCAACTAAAATAAAACTCAGGTTAAATTCTGTGCTACCTTAGCACATATCACACTTTTATGTGAAAAGAACTATGGAAATGTACATTTGTGTGAATTACAAGTATTTACCCACTTTGTATGGATGCATTAGCAATAGGAACCCTAAGATTACATGGGGTTCAAGTATTTGGAAAACCCAGAAAAGGATCAATGGCTACCTGATATGGACTAGTAACCTAACACTTTAGAAGGTACATAGCATTATGATTGTTCTTCTGTAAATCAGAGAAGAAAGCCACCATCAGAACTATATCATGCTCCTCTGCTGCACTCCACACTTTGCTTTTGCTACAACAAAGTCATTCACTGGATCCCCAGCTCACATACTTGAGCAATCTGAAAAGTGCATTTTTAAAAAAAAAAATTTAATGTTTATTTATTTTTATTTTTATTTTTTTAAAGCAGGTAATTTATTATTTTAGTTTTTCACTTTTTCTTAGCACATAAGCATTTAGGGTTGTTGTGTCCTCTTAAGAATTGACCCCTGGGGCGCCTGGGAGGCTCGGTAGGTTAAGCATTGGACTTTGGCTCAGGTCACGATCTCATGGTTGGTGGGTTCTAGCCCTGTGTTGGGCTCTGTGTAGACAGCCCAGAGCTTGGAGCTTGCTTTGGATTCTATGTTTTGAGTGAGAGAGAGGGGGGAGTGGGGAAAGAAGGGCAGAAATAGAGGGAGACACAGAATCGAAATAGGATCCAGGCTCCGAGCTGTCAGCACTGAGTCTGACACAGGCTCATGAGATCATGACCTGAGCTGGAGGTGGACACTTAACCAACTGAGCCACCCACGTACTCCTGAAAAGTATATGTAGCTTACATATAAGACAGTTTGGAGATATATATGAAATTTATTAAATATCCCAACATGCCTACAATTTAAGTTCCTTCTTTTAAGTTGCTTTTTATTTCAATTAATTCATTCTCTTATCCATTTATACATTCATCCTTTCAGCAAATCATTTTGATTCTACCTTTAAAACATACCCAAATTTTTATTCTTTCTCATCACTTTCACTGAATGCCATCTTCTATCACCTGAATTATTGCAATAATTTCCTAATTGTGAGCCACAGGGGCCATGAGCCACATGAGGTTATTGAGGGCTCAAAAAGTAGTTAGTCCAAACTGACATACACTGCAAGAATAAAATAAAAACTTAATGTCAAAATAACGTAAAATATCTCACAAAGGTAAATAAAACAGGTCACAATGGAATAGAATAGAGAACCCAGAACTGGACCCACAAATGTATGGCCAATTAATCTTTGACAAAGCAGAAATGAGTATCCAATGAAAAAACACAGCCTCTTTAACAGGTGGTGCTGGGAGAACTGGACAACATGCAGAAGAATGAAACTAGACCACTTTCTTACATCATACACAAAAATAAACTCATAATGGATGAAGGACCTGAATGTGAGACAGGAAACCATCAAAACCCTAGAGAAGAAAGCAGGAAACAGCCTCCTTGACCTCAACTGCAGCAATTTCCTACTCGACACATCCCCAAAGGCAAGGGAATCAAGAGCAAAAATGAACTATTGGGACCTCATCAAGATAAAAACTTCTGCACGGCAAAGGAAACAATCAAAAAAACTAATAGGCAACCGATGGAATGGGAAAAGATAGTTGCAAATGACATATCAGATAAAGGGCTAGTATCCAAAATCTATAAGGAACTCACCAAACTCCACACCCGAAAAACAAATAATCCAATGAAGAAATGGGCAGAAGACATGAAGAGACACTTCTCCAAAGAGGACATCCGGATGGCCAATAGGCACATGAAACGATGCTCAGTGTCACTCATCATCAGGGAAATACAAATCAAAACCACATAGAGATACCACCTCACACTGGTCAGAGTGGCTAAAATGAACAAATCCGGAAACTACAGATGCTGGCGATGATGTGGAGAAACAGGCACCCTCCTACACTGTTGGTGGGAATGTAAACTGGTACAGCCGCTCTGGAAAACAGTGTGGAGGTTCCTCAAAAAACTATCACTAGAACTCCCGTATGACCCAGCAATATAACTGCTGGGGATTTACCAAAGGGATACAGAAGTGCTGATGCATAGGGGCACATGCACCCCAATGTTCATAGCAGCACTTTCAACAATAGTCAAATCATGGAAAAAGCCTAAATGTCCATCAACTGACGAATGGATCAAGAAGATGTGGTTTATATATACAATGGAAGACTACATGGCCATGAGAAAGAATGAAATCTGGCCATTTGTAGCAACATGGATGGACCTCGAGGGTGTCATGCTAAGCGAAATAAGTCAGGTGGAGAAGGACAGATACTATATATTTTCACTCATAGGTCTAATAGGAGAAACCTAACAGAGGACCAAGGGAAGGGGAAGGGGGGAAAGAGTTAGGGAGAGGGAGGGAGGCAAATCATGAGAGACTCCTGAATACTGAAAACAAACTGAGGGCTGAAGGGGGAGGGGGAAAGAGGAAGAGGGGTGATGGTCATGGAGGAGGGCACTTGTGGGGAAGAGCACTGGGGGTTATATGAAACCAACTTGACAATAAACTATAAATAAATAAAAATAAATTAAAAAAAAAACAGGTCACCAATACTATCTCAACTAGTTCTTTTGACTTTATGTGAGGATACTAAAATATTAAATATTACATATATGGCTCATTTTTGTGGCTGGGTTTACTTCTGTATTGAATACTACTCTTCATCTTTTGTCTCTGCTACTCTTGCTTCCTTTTACTCTAATTTTCAAACCAGAAACCTGCTGAAATGTTACTTAAATTGTGGCAGTCCTATGTTCGACAATGGATTTTCATCTTGCTCAGAATAAAAGACGATCTTTACTATGACCTGCAGGTCTATATAATCTATACAATCTGACTCCATTTATTCTCTGACCATATCTACTACTATTCTCCTTCTGGTTCCCACAAATCCAGAAACACTGGTCTTTTAGCTCATCTCTGAATTTTATTTCTTTGGAATCTCCCCCCTCCCCATCATCTTTCTACTTTCCTCTGTCTGGCTTGTTTATTCATTATTTTTAGTTTCTCTCCATCCTCCCAAAGCCTCCTTCACTCTGTCCCAAACTTGGTATCGTTCATTCCTGCTTCAATTTTTTCTCTTTATCATTTATCACAAATATGTGTGTATAGATATATATTTAAAATTTATCTGACTTGTTTGTCTCTATCCCAATAATGTAAGGTCTCCAAGAAGTGGGAAATGCATCTAATTCGTTTATAATAGTACTTTCAGCACCTTAAACAGTGCCGCTGCATAGCCAATATTCGGTAAATATTTGTTGAACAAGGATCTCTTCCAACTTCTTCCTGTAGCCTCAAGCCTCTCTAGAAACTTGGTTCTACTTACCTCACCACTGTAAATTCTCATCTAAAATTTTATTTTTCTTTATTCCATTGCACTAGCTTAATAGTCCTCAAACAGCCGAGCTCATTCTTGTCTTGCACTATTATTTGCTTTTTCTGCTACCTGGAATATTCTTAGCCCCAGAGCAGACTCTTTTGTAATTTTTAGATTTCTAGAAAGTACTTTCTGAACATGCGATATAAAGAGAATATCTAACCATAGCTTTCTTTTATATATATATATATATATATATATATATATATATATATATTGCCACCATATGAAACTGCATTATATATACATACATCTTTGCCTGGCTCTCTGCTTATTTACTGTCTTTTCACTTGAATATGAGCTCATGCTGGGAAGAATTTGTCTCGTTCATCATGGCATTTCTAATGCCTAAAAGAGTGCCTGGTCTGTAGCTGTACCTGGTAAGAATTTTTTAAATAAGTACAAAGGAATGACATCCAGGAGATTTTAAGTGCTGATAACTCAAATAAACAGTACACATCAGGCTAATTCTGTAAGGAAAACTGAAACGTAAACAATTAAATTAGTGTATGATAAGCTCAAAGACAGAAGCAAAATCAATGGAGTTCTGTGCTTTTCTGAAATGGTAACTTGAAACTAATGGTGCATAATTGGGAATAAATTGGACCTGTGATTTTCTCCCCATCTCCTCCGCACCTTCTACCCTATACTTCTCCTAAAGAGCCCTCTCTCACCCTTCCCTGTACATTCAGTCTTTAGGGGGCTATGCAAAAGAAAGTGATCCTTTCTTGCCATGCTTCCTAGCAATTGTCAATGCTTCTCTCCAGCGAATTAATTTGGGATTAAGAGCTGTGATTAGGATAATGGCAATGTAGGACTCCAGGGCGACTCTTGATGAGACCCTGGCTTTAGAGCTGTCAGAAGGGAACCACTTCAGGGTGTCACCATTAGGAAGGAGCCACAGTACAAATACAAAATGATCAGAGGCAGAAGAGCCACAGAGAACTTTCTCAACTCTAGCACAGACACATTCCACCAAACATTCACTCTCTCTCTGATCAAACCTGGTATATGGCAGGCTCTTGATGCCTAGGCCTAGAATGAACGAACAGTAAAATGACCAGACAAGTAGAGAGTGGTGAGTGAGAATGAGAGAATTGGGGTGAATCCATGTCTATACCTTGCTCAGCCCCCTACAAGTCCAGTGACAAGGGCCATGTTGCCTATTCTGTTAGACTCATTCTCATCATCTTTAAAATGGGGCCAGTGGTAGCATTCTCCAACAGTAGTTCTAAGTGTAATAAATATAAAATGCTTGTCATAGTTTGTGCCACTTTATAAGCACTAAATGATGATTAACTACTATTATTTCCAGGGTCCTTTACATGGATCACATGGTCAAATTTTTCCTAAGGTCCCTGAATATACAGGCTCTCTCTTTCTCTCCTAGAAACTGTTATCATATTCCACCTGTCTCACTGAGTGGGAATGAGTCAAGCAGAAGCAGTTCAGTCATTATTTCTTATTTGTCTCCAGAGAGAAAAGGCATTTCCTCTGAAACACATAGGCACAGACCTAAATGAGACATTAAAGATCCCTGAGTCCAGTTCTATCATTTTACAGATGAAGAACGAGTCTCTTGGGTGGAAAAGGGCTTTTGTATAGAAGTACATATTTTTTCAAAGGTCTTAGCAGAGCCCTTTCCAATACAGAGAATAGAAGAGAATGGCCCAGGAGACAAGGGATTAATGATTCAACTACTCTCAGTTCAAAGTAAGGAAACTGTCACTAAGTCAGCACTACCTACCTAATGAAATATTATAGGAAGCATCGATAACTAACTGGCAGATACAAACTACCACTTGAAGTCAGAGAGTGCTAGGTCCATCATGTGACCCACTGGGCAATAAACACACACAGAATCACCTTGTTTATTTATTATTTTTTAACATTTATTTATTTTGAGAGAGAACATGTGTGAGCAGTGGAGGGGCAGAGAGAGACAGAAAGATTGAGAATTTCAAGCAGGCTCTGCAGCCGATGCAGGCCTCGAACTCAAGAACCATGAGGTCATGACCTGAGCCAAAGTCAAGAGTCAGATGCCTAACCAACTAAGCCACCCAGATGTCCCAACAACTTCTTGTTTAGATCAAGGGACTGAATGGGAAGATGTGTTGTAGGAAAGTATCACAAGTTATACATGTTCAGAGAAACATTCACATTTATCCTGTGAATGAGTGTGACATTTTCCTTTCAATTCCACCGCTCAGGTACAGATTTTTAACTGATAGTGTAGCGAACTGGTTTGCTGAAATGTATGGCCAATGGTAGTAGTTTCAATATCTTTAACAACTGGTAAGTATTTTTTGGCAATGAACTAGTTCAGTGATTGGCCTATTTGAAATGATAAGAGGTACCCACTTTGGCCTCCACTAGCCTTTCAGGGTTTAAGATTAAAAGGAAAATTCAACCCTGTTATGTTAACTCCAGAAGACTTGCAAGCTGACAATGGCAATTTAGAATCTTATCCCGAATAGTCCATAATCAGGCAGTTTGGATTTTGCAGTTATAAGAGGATGTTAGAGCAAGAAGAGAATCATAGGTTTTTTCTGCATTTCCTGTATCTTCCAAACGTCCATTTTTAAAGTAAAACAATTAAATATTGCTTTGTATTAGCAGGATAGGTGCTACGTGACAAAACCAAAGCTCTACACTCAGACCCTACTTCAAGGAAGTTCTTGCTGCCCAGCTGATAGGACTCTAGTTGGTGGATAGCCTTCAGCTATTATTTCCTTTGGGTTGACCTCAGCTTCACAGCATGTGTCGCCCAAGCCAGTGACCGGGTAAGGCAACAGTACAAGAGCCAAGCCATTTCTGGCTGGCACAGGATCTTCTAATGGGTACTCTTCGTTCTACAGCACTCGCTGCACTGCAGTGTGCCAGCTCTCTCTTCCCAATTCTCCCTTCCCCCCACCCCTTGGCTTTCACATGTCTTCCTCCCTAACACATTTATGCACTCCTAACTGCTTAAGGGTTCATTTCCCAGGAGTCTCAATGAGCTATCTGGCAACAGCTTTCATCCGAGAGAAAAACAAAGCTTGACCAGAAAAAACAGGTGTCTAAGCCAAAGTTCTCATGAGACTTATTTAAAGGAAAAATTAAGGACACATAGAAATAAAATCATTTTTAAATACTGCTAAGTCCCGCCAGAAGTTCTTAGAATTTATAAAGTAAAATGCACAGAACAAAACACATAATAAAGGAAGAGCCTTCTAATGTCCTTTCAGGCAGAATAAACCAGCTAGCTACTTGTGTGCAGCCAGAGTGAAAGCCCATACCAAGGACTCCCACTGAATAGCCACATTTAACTTGCACGTTGTCTCCTCTGCGTGAGGTGTTGTCGGCCTCCAATAATAGCAATAAATAAGGGAGATGGGTAGAAAGCTTTATGTATCATGGAAAGATAGTTTTCTAGGCATTATGTAAATTGATGTGTATTTGAAATATGCTAATGTGCACAATGTCATGTTGATATAGTAACAGATGGCATTTTCATTTTGGGGAGAGATGCACTGTGATGCTATTCTATCCTTGATGGAATCCTCTGGGAACCAGTTGAGTTGTCAGAGGACTTGGTATTAAAATAAAAATGTATATAATTTCGAATGTAATAGACCATAAGGAATCCTTTAAAAAATAGTACGACCTAGGAGTGTTTCAATTGTGGCTGTTCACTGCTGCTGACTCTGCTCTGAGATGAACAAATCCAGCAGTACTCAAATGTTCCTGAAAATTTCCAATTCTCAGATGAAAGATCTTAGTTAAATAGTAGTTGGCTCTTCTCTTTGGAAATGCAATGAAAATCAGAATTTTTAAAGTCTAAGTGTCCTCACACCAAAAATTATCCTTTCTTTGTAGAGCTACATTGGTTCAATCTATTGCTACTTTTGATAACAAAAAAAAAAAAACTAAATAGGCTAAAGCTTTGCATATAAACGCATCACCTTCAGACTTCAATACAGAAACCACCCATAATAATAGCTATAAAATTGATCATTTAGTGAGTGCTCACTAGGTTCTAAGTATTTTGAAAAGTGTTTTATATAAAGTACCTCAATTCTCACATCACTATCAAATAGTTTTTATTGTCCCAATTCAATGACGAGAAAGCTTGCACAAAGTCATACAGTTAACAAGCAGTGAAGTAAGGATCTGAACCTAGACCGTTAAATATCAAAGCCCCAAGTTTTAGAAAGGCTATTAATGCAATTGCAAATATCAGTGCAGACCTTGAGTTCTGAGCAGTAAAGGAGCATGTGTTATGAGCTGAGGAAAGAAAGAAAGAGAGAAAGAGAGAAAGAAAGAGAGAGAGAGAGAGAGAGAGAGAAAGAGAGAGAGAAAGAAAGCAAGAAAGAAAGAAAGCAAGAAAGCAAGAAAGCAAGCAAGCAAGAAAGAAACAGCGAGCTCTTGTGGCTAGAAATTCTGCATACACTCATTTTTAAACTTCCCAGTACCAAATAGAATGCTTAGCACTCCTTAGGACTCAACTATTTGTTCAGTATCAATTCCTGAACTGCAATTGGGGCACCAGTATAAATATATATATATATAAAATACAAGTGTCATGGATGTGATCCTCACATTATTCTAGTATTACTAAAAAAAATAAAATCAAAATGGCTCTGTGACTACAACATAAGAGTTATAAGAATGAACAGAACAAGCCTATGAATTTGACCTGAACTCACATTTTGGCATTGTCCTTTATTAGCTGAGCCAGTTACTTAATCTCTGGAAGTCCCAGTTACCAAAAAATAGGGTTTGTAAGTCTCGAATAGGGGCATTGTGAGGATTAAATAAGATAATGCTTGCCAAGTACTTAAAATACCATCTTTATAGAATAGGCCCTTGATAATTGTAATCATCTTCCTCCCTAGCCTTAGCCAGGTATGCTTGATAGCAATACATCAATAATTTTTACATTAAACTTCTAGTTTTAGTCGTAGTTAAACTGATTGTCTAATCTATTGACTCAAATGGAAAGTTGGATGTGATCAATAGCTTAGCAATGGAAAGTGGCAAGTGAATTTTCTGAAACACAGAGGATTTTTTGTCGTTCTTCTTCCATAAGCAAAATCAAAGAGGTAAGACAACCATTAGAGTAAACGTGGAGGCCCTTTCTTAAATCTGATCCCTTATTCATAAAATATTTTACTTCATCTTTCTTCACTCTGAGTTTATAAAAATGCTATCAAGCAGGTGTCATTATGCCCCTTTTAATCACTGAGAAGACTGCAAAGTGAAGTAAGGTCAATTGCTCAAAGCCCCAAAGCCAGACAGAAGTAGAGCTTTTTACGTGTGCATGTGTTTGTGTGTGCGTGTATTTCTTTTTATGTGAATTGCCTATTCATTTTCCATGCCCATTTTTTACCAGGGTGTTCAACTTCTAATTACTAATTTGTAAACGCTGTTTATATGTTACAAGCATAATTTATCTAACACACTGCTCCATGCAATTTTTCTAGTTTGTCTTATTTTCTAAACTTTGTTACTATTTTTCTCTATAAAATGTTTAAACTTTTATAAGATGAGATTGATCTTTTTCATTAAAGTTTCCAGTTTTGGTGAAATACTTTAAAATCCTCCTTTATCTCAAGAGTACAGAAATAATTACCTAACTTTTTCTCTAATCCATCTGGAAAAGTCCAAAACAACCTAACATCCCATCAATATTGCAATGATTAATATATTTGAATGAGTGACTTATGAGTAATTTTTCAGTTTCTTCTTCAGACCTTTGTGGATTAATTACATTAGGGTCTTCCTAGTCCATCTAAACCAGTCTACACCAACAAAGGGAATTTTATGGCTCATGAATCTGGCTAGTTCAGGAGTAGTCCCTCTTCAGGACAAAATGATTCGGGGCTCACTGTGACCAGAAGCAGGTTTTTCTTTTTCATCCTACTTTGCATGTAGTAGCTCTGCTTCTTCTGCTTCATTCACAGACACAATTCTACCTCCTAGTGAATAATAGATGCCTGTCTGGCATTGTGCATGGGAAACAGTGGAAAACCATTAGAGTTCCTTCTACAGAAGTAGGCTTTCATTTACCAGGACGCCTCAGGGTTTTAGTTCACTGGCAGTGGTTAGGTCATGTGTTCATCCCTCATCTCATCTCGATGGCCCTGGGATACTGAGATTCCCTAAAGCCAATCAAGAATTACCCCTGAAGTTTAGAGTGGCGTCAACCTCACCAATTATAGTGCGAGAAGTAGGGTAAATTTTTTGAGAAGCAAAATACTGCCTGTCAGGAAAAAAAAAAAAAATGGATGCCAGTGATGTAACAAATTATCTCTATAAATATTTCTTGCATATATTTATATTTATATATGAAAAGGGTAGGTGCTAAAACATAACAAAACAAAAATGTTAATGAAGTAGTTTTCTTCTTTCAACCATTAAGTGTCTTCACAGAATAAAGAGATAAGTTATTTCTGGAAGTGCAAACTCTAAGCCATCATATCTAGCATCCCTGACTTTGCTCTAGACTGAACATGTTAACTATGTGGTCCTCAGAAATGTCACTCGTCTGCTTAATTAGCCCTAAAGGAAGTCCTTGTTTCAAATTAGGAGCAACAGCATTTCTGAAAAGGACATAATAGCGTTAACAATGGCAACTTATTTAAGTAATCGTGCTTTTAAAGCTGATTTTTAAATGAGACTGACTGAACCCAGGGCTATTTGCACTCATCTGGTGTTCCCCATCTCACAAGCATCCAGATTTCATTACCTCAAACCACAACAACCATCGACATCAACTGCAAGGAAATTAGTTCTGCAGAGTTGCTACGTGTTGGCTGCTATTAGAGACAGCAAAGTTGTAATAATATTGCAATCATAGGTGTGATGCTCATGCATAACTATTTGGGTTTTGTGCTTCCTTATGGTTTAAACAAGATCTCGAACTAGTTTCTACAAGAACTATTTCCATGCAAGCATTCATTCACATGTTGAAAGAAAGGGACACACAAGGAGAAAGAGGGAGAGTTCGAGAGTCAGGTGACACGAAGGACCTGAAGCATAATGTTCTACAATTTGACTGATTCAAATTATTTGATAATATCTCTCCCTGAATAGTTAATAGTCTCCATCCAGTTGACTCAACAGGATTAACTGTAAACAGCTTTGTTTCCTCTTTCCAGTTTCCATCATTACCCTGGGTTTGGTTGTTGTTTTTTGTTTTTTGCCAATAAGCTTATTCTTTCTTACTGTTGTGGTTGAGTTTATCTCAATTCTTACCTCAATCTACTTACCTTCACCACTATTTCCAGGTGTTTCAAACATTTTGGTGGAATAAGAGCATATGTAGAGTGGGCATACGCTGTTTGGCCAAACAACTTTTATTTGGAGACTGAAACTTCCCTATATCATTCTGTCAGTAATGCTCTCAATCACAGATGCCGGATCACTTTCCATCCACGAAAAGGACCTGGTCGTTAATGAGTACCCGTTACTCCTGGCAAAGAGATGATCTCAAGAGTGTGTAGGCATCCACAAAAGCACTGGAGGGAAATTTGTCTTTCGATTTATGAGCTATAACGGGATAGGCTTCTGCTGGTCTCTTTCCCACAACATAGGAAGATACTGCCAGAGAATCAAAGTCTATAAAGTTAATACCCACAGAGGGAAGCAGAGCTAAGTGACAGAAAAACAAACAAGACTCCTAGATGCAGCAGAGGCTAAAAGGAACTCTTCTGAATCCTCTAAGTCTATGAGCCAATTATTCCTTTTTTTTTTTAACCTAATCCACGAAGAGATAGGTTTCAGTTGCCACAAAAATACTTATGACCAATACCACACCTCTGTGAAATGTATCTTTTCCTTTCTCTAATGTGTCATATTAAGTTGCACTTAATTGATACTTAATAGAGATTAGTTGAACTTAAGTTAGTAACAATTCTAAATGATAACCAATATACAAACAGACTGTGGAAGGAGCTACCCCATGAGGGTGAGGATGGCAGCAGGGGTAGTGATGGCGTAACAGGATTTAAGTAACATCAAAGTTTTTGAGAAGGAGTATTCATTAGTAATGTAGGAAGACCCTGCTTCAAAATACACAGCACCTCCTATAAGACTTTATCCATAGTATTTTTTGGTTGCTAATGCAATTAAAAAAATTGCTAGGTTCATATATGCAAATAGATTTTTCTGGTGGAGAGATTATCTTTTAATATATTTATAGAGATGCACGAGCAGGGTATATACAAGGAGGGAATTGCTCATGATGTGGCTAAATGACTGACAATCATTCTTCTCTGATCTTTAAGTTAACCTGTCTCCCAGCTCTACCACCACGGAATGGCAAGACCATTACTTCCTGACTCTTCCCAAGAGATTTACACCAGCAGTTCTGAATATATACACATGTCTCATCAGAGCTACATAGACCCAATCTACACCAATTTATATACCCCAGTGGGCTGCAGAAACTATTTTAGAGGCTTGGGCCATATCAAAATATCATCTTGATAGCAGCATAAAATACTACATGGGGCAGAAACATGCAATAGTTGAAAGTATTATCTCTATGTTAGGAGCTTCAATTCAAGACTCCTCTGTACCCCCCTGGTAACAGATTAACCACAAGCAAGGTAAAAGAACCTGCCCAAGTTAGAATCCTAACCTACAGAATGAGAATGAGAGTAGCATTTCATCCAAATGGTTATTTTAACAATTACATGAGAAAATGCTACACAGGCCTTTTGCCAGGATACAAAGTTCTTCCTAATCGCCTGAAAATAATTAGAACCTAGAATTAGAGCTCTAAGGGTAATGAAAATCATAAGCTCTCAGTTTACTAATGATGAAACAGAATCTCAGAGTGAAAAGGACCCTGGCCCCAGATAACACAACCTGGTGATAACAGAAGCAAAGGCAAGTTGATGTTTTCTAATTTTCAATACTGTGAACTCTCTATGTAACTGAAAGCCTTTCCTCCAGAGTGAAAGCGAACATCCTTCTAAATATCAGTGGTAGGTTGGAGCCTATCTGGAAAACTAGATACTCGTTTATACATAGACACTTGCATTCTCATACCCATCTCTGCGACTCTATTCACAACCAATTATTCTGTTTTGCCAATGAGAGACTTTCTGTTTTTCAGATTTCTCTGAAATATAATCATTACTCATCTGTTTTACGTCTGCCTGTAGAATCCTTTCGTCTCCCTCTCTAACAACCTGCATGTGTATTTGTGTGTGCATTATTTTAGCTGAATTCATGCTTCTACCTATGCATACACCAAACACAGGATCATCACACCCACCTCAAGAATTGAGGCTGTGCAGCCTTTCCCAAAATGTTTTTCAATACACTGCTCCCATCACGCCAATCCCTTACAAAGTGTGATTCCATGGGGCACCTGGGTGGCTCACTCAGTTGAGCGTCCAACTTCGGCTCAGGTCATGATTTCCCGGATCATGAGTTCCAGCCCTGCGATGGGCTCTGTGCTGACAGCTCAGAGCCTAGAGTCTGCTTCGGATTCTGCATCTCCCTCTCTCTCTCCCCCTCCGCAAATTACATTCTCTCTCTCTCTCTCTCAAATTAATAAAACGTTAAAGTTAAAAAAAAAAAGTGTGATTCCTGAGTTTGTGACCACTTAAAAAGGGCATGTGGGAGACTACAAAGGCCATAAGCATCTACTTTTAGACACCATTGTCCAACTTGGCAGGAAGTAGGGCAATAGCTTCAGGAAAGACTCAGTTCTCCCATAAAGAAGATCTTCATTTAATGAAAATTTGTTTCTGGTGGTAAACACTTTTTTCCTCTTGAACCAAATACCTTCTCGCAGCCTGAAAAAAGGCCTTTTTCTTTCAAAATGTTCCATAATGATGAGGTAACTCATTCAATTCTCAAAGCAATTGATTTTGATTCACTTTTGATTTTTTATATCGTACTTAAAAAGCCCAAGCCCCTCAATCAATAACATAGGGCTGCATTTTCTGTCCTAAACAATTATTTACAGACTGTGGGAACACTTGCAATTTCACATGCCACTTAGGCAGTACAGGAGGTGAGCCGCTTGCCTTTTAACTCAATAGAGGGGGGATGAAAGAAGTCATGTGGACATGGGAAGAAAGGAAAGAAAGAAAGAAAGAAAGAAAAGAAAGAAAGAAAGCAAGCAAGAAAGAAAGAAAGAAAGAAAGAAAGAAAGAAAGAAAGAAAAGCTCATAAGGTACCAGGATTCTAACATCCCTGCTTTAGGAGCTGGAAGGAACTTCTAGGTTTATGAACATATGGAACTTATGGAGAGAAAGTGCAGTGTTACTAAGTCAAATGCACTGGTGGAGAGAATATCAAACCACACAACACTGAACCATATTAAACATCTTGACATAAATAATAGACCTATAATTGTGGAATTGTTGGCTATCATAAAATATCTATGGTAGAGATTATTTGATATGGGCATTCTTCATCACATCATGGGGCAGTCACTCACTATATTTATGCACAACACTCTAATGTTCTTCTTTTTCGAATTTTTAATGTTTTTTCTTATTTTTGAGCTAGAGAGCATGAGTAGGGAAGGAGCAAAGAGACTGGGAGACAGAGGATCCGGCGTGGAGTCTGCACTGACAGCAGAGAGCCCAATGCGGGGCTCAGACTCACCAACCATGAGATCATGGCCTGAGCCAAAATCCAGTATTTAACCAACTGAGCCACCCAGGCACCAAATTTTGGGGGTTCATTTTTGAATGAACAAAAATATTTCACTGTCAAAAATTGCTGTGGCGAGTAACTAATGGAGAACATTTTGCAAATATAAGAATGAATATCCCAAGAAACAGACTTTATCTCTTGAGAACTGACAGTTACCAGAGGGGAGGTGGATGGGGAGGATGAATGAAATGGGTGATCAGGATTAAGAAGGGCACTTGTTGTAATGAGCACTGGGTGATGTATGGAAGTGTTGAATCACTCTACTGTAAACCTGAAACTAACATAACATTGTATGTTAACTATACTGGAATTGAAGTAAAATAGAAGTATAAGAAGAAACATAAAATACCTATATGTACACCAGAATGTCATAAGACTCTTGATAGCAGATCTGTCCTAAATGTAAATAGAGCCTGGCAGTATTACAGCACAGAGATTGAAAATAAACCTCATCTCACAAGTCAACTGTGAGATACTGATTTAGGTTTCCTGGAGTGATATATTGAGAGGGATTCTGAGGTTGTTCTATGCTTGATATAATCTATTAATAATTTTTGTTATAGATGCAGAAAAGGGAAAAAGGCATAGTGGTCTATGAGTCACATGATCGATCTTAGTTCAGGTTACTTCTCGCTCCTTAAAACCTTCTCTTTTAACTCGTACTTACGGATCACAACAATGTTGTTTAATGAACATGTAAATGAGCCCAAACTCTACCCTGCTATTGTCTCTATTCTCCTTTGAGTCCTTACTTATTCCAGGGTCCACAATACCCGGAATGGATGTTCCAACAGTGAACCTCAGATTCTATAAATGCCTCACTAACTACTTCACTGCATTCAAGTCTTGTCAAATCCTATGCTCTCTCAGAGCCCTGTCTGTCCTATTTCAAATTGCATTTATCCAATCTATTCTTTTTAAAATCTAATTCCTTCATACTATACAAGTTCTTTTTTATTTAATTTTTTAAATTTTTTTTTATTATTTATTTTTGAGAGAGAAAGAGAGACAGCATGAGCAGGGGAGGGTCAGAGAGAGAGGGAGACACAGAATCCGAAGACAGCCTCCAGGCTCTGAGCTAGCTGTCAACACAGAGCCCGATGCAGGGCTCGAACCCACGAACCGTGAGATCACGACCTGAGGCGAAGTGGGACGCTTAACCAACTGAGCCACCCAGGCGCCCCGCAAGTAAATTCTTTATAAGCCTACTGATCATTACCAGTCTCCCAAGCTGGGCTGTAAACTCTACTTGAGTAGGAATCCTTGTTTTATCATAGAGGCTTAGTACTCAATTATTTATTAAGTGAGTAACATTTTACAGGTAACATTTTCCACTCAATTGCTTTACAAACATCATGAAATTGAAGGCTGTATTCGATTTCTTTTGCATTTTCCTAAGACTTATATTAGCAAAGTACCAGGAATAGGCACTTAACTGAACATTACTAATTTGACTTGCCTTAACTTTAATGAGCCATTTATCATGGGATGCACTGCTACTGCAATAAGAGGAAATATTTTTCATTACTTAATGTGTGCTAGGCACTATGCCAAATGATTTACATATACTATCTCATTTAATCATCAAAAAGCTGAAACAGTTACATTCATTATCCTCGTTCCACAGTGAGAACAGTGAGGGTGAGGGGACCTCACCATTTCTCTCAAGTCAGCACAATGAATAAGTGACAGTGTGAGGTACAGTGAGGCCACTGTCTTCAGAGCTCAAGCATTTACTACTATACAAGTAAAGTATGGAACATAGCTTGGGAACAAAGTTTAAGACTACAATATTGGAAGTAAGCTTCTGATTCTGGTTCTACTTGATGCTAAATGATTCACTTTTCTTTTTTTTCTGCCTAGTTTTTCCTCCTTGATATTAAGAGATTTTTTCTATTTAAGCTAAGAGAACTGACAAAAAAAACCTTTTGCAAAGTGCTCTGGACGGCTAAAATGAAGGCCTCCTCTAGATTTCTAAGGAAAGTAAAGGAAAACATTCGTTTGGTTCATTAGCAACCTGTTGCTATAGGAAGACTGGATTGCAGTTAGCAGAAAAAAAGTTTTTGGAAGTCAGAAACTGAAACTCAGTGAGAAATACTTAGAACCCAAAGTGGAGAGAGCTGTTGCAGGAGACTGGGGCAGCCCAGGCTTTCTGAGAGAAAGCAACCACGGTGTCAAGTTAGGGGAAGTGGGATAAATCCCACTCAACGGGACAGGCTGCAAACTCACAAAGGCTAATAATATTTCTGAAGCCAGTTCTCTGGTGGTATGAGATCAAAATAGCAAAGATCTCCTTAAAGAGCTTCTATGGGTATTAAAGAAAAAATAAATATGGCGGCCAACAAACATTAAGTTCCAAAGCACGGAATTAGTTAGTACATTCATGAATTCAAGTTCTGCTTATCTTCCCATCATCCAGATTCATTTGAGCAAATCAAAACTTTCATTTGGCTAAGGCGTGATTCATTGCCAACAACACAGGCTCACTCAGATGCTCCTTTGTATGAGGAATAAGACTTCATGCAAAGATCACCGTACGGAATCACTGTCCAAGAAAACATTACTGAAAGCAGAACACTGACAGGAAGCAAAGGAAGTTAGGACTGTTCTACCTCTCTCTACAAATTTGCTACTTTGTCCTCCATTAACCAGCATCCTCTCCTTAATCTTGATATTTCCCACTATTTTTATATTTTCTTCCAAATAGAATATTCTGCCTCCTCATTCTAGCACCTCTGTGTCTAAATCAAACCCTAATAGGCTATCACCTAGCTATTAGGATGGCTATTATTATTATATAATTATTATTATAGAGAAACTGTATCCCTTGACACTGTTGGTAAAAATGCAAAATGGCACTGCCACTACAGCTAACAGTATGGAGGCTCCTTAAAACACTAAGATTGACCTACCATATGACATTGCAATACATCTTTTGGGTACATATCTCAAAGAGGTATCTGTATGCCCATGTTCACTGCAATATTATTTACAATAGTCAAGATATGTCAATTAATAGAACAATGGATAAAGGAAATATGGTGCATACACTCAGTAGAATATTATCCAGGTTTAAAAGAGAAGGAAATCCTATCATTTGTCAATGCATGGTTGAACCTGGTGGTCATTATACCAGTGACAGAAGGACAAATACTGCATAATGCCACTTCTATTTAATACGATCAAACATAGAAGTAGAGAATACAGTAATGGTTGCCAGAGGCTGGGAGGTAGGGGAATGGGGAATATTCCAATGGGTACAAAGTGGCAGTTATGCTAGATAACCAAGTTTTACAGATATGGTATTTATCATAGTGCCCACAGTTAACGACATGGCGATGCACACTTGAGTGTTTGTTAAGAGGATAGATCTAATGTTAAATGTCCTTAAAAAACAACATTAAACCACAAATAATGATAAAAACTACCACCAACAACAAAGAAACACAAAAGGAAATGATGGAGAATGTTGGGTATGTCTATAACCTTGACTGTGTTGATATTAACACAGATGTTTGCATTTACCTAAACTTAAAAAGCCGTACATGTTAAATATGTGTAGTTCTTTGTACATTGGTCACATCTCAATAAGGCTATTAAAAATTACAATTGTGGCACATGAATATCAAATAATATGTAAATAGGGATATTATAATTTAGGAACATAGTGCTGTTTGTTTTTTTATCAAGGAAATTAGGGAGTTCTTCCCCTAGGATGTGAGGTATAAGTGGTGAATTTCACCCATTAGTTAACAAATACTGTTTCTGTACCTTTTATATGCCTGAAACTATCCTAAAAACTAAGGGATAATACTAAATAAGACAGATAAGGTTCCCTCAAAAAGCTTACAATTTAGTTGGGGAGAAAAGTAGTACATAAGTGAGAAAGTAATAGATAAAGGAATTTCAGATAGTGATAAGTACTATTAAACCATGGGACCCTGACTAGTGGTGGAATGGTCATTTAAATTTGAAGTGAGATGAGAATGATGCATAGGAGCCAACTAAATGAAAATCTTAGATAAAAATATTTCTGCAAGGGTAAGAACTTTGGCAACCCTGGTGCCAGAATGGGATTAGTAAGTACATTCATGGAACACTCTTCCCTTCCTCTCTACATTCCAGCTGTGTTGACCAGTATTCCCTAAACTGTAACAGCTGCTTCCTCCTCAAGAACACGCTGTTCCCTTTTCCTGGATTTTGTCCTGCCCAGCCTCCTACTGGTTCCCTATAGGGATAATTCCATCACTGCAATCCTTACATGTATGGTCCTCAAAGAGACCTTCTATGGCCAAGTGTATCTAAAATACTACCAACACTTCAAAGAATTGTCGAAACTCTGTGTTGCTCAACACAAGAGCCATCAGTCATGCATATATAACTTTCAATCAATTCAAATTAAATAAAGATAAAAATCTAATGATTCAGCAACACTAGCCAATTGCAAATGCTTAATGCCCACATGTGACTACTATATTGGACAGCACAGAGAGTATTTTAGTCATTACAGAGCTTTCTACTGGACAATGCTATTCCACCTTGATTTATCCCTTGTAGAGCACTTATCATCTTGTATTTGTTTACTCGTTAATTTTCTTCTCCACTTTAAAATCCATGAAGGCAGGGAATTTTGGTACTAGCTTTTTTATTTATGTACGTCAAGTGCTTAAAAGAGGGCCTGATGCTAATTAGGCACTAATTTGTGGAATGCATCAAAGAAAGGCTGTCTGAGTAGAAGACAATGAACTAGTAAAATGACTCTGCTAGTTTGGTATATCATCTATTGAAATTTTTACTTTTTTTAAAGAAAGTATTTTAACAATTCAAAAATAAAATGAACCCATTTTGTTGGTCAATAACTGAATACTTTATCATGTAATTTATTATTTCAGAGAGAGAGAGAGAGAGAGAGAGAGCAGAAGAGAGGGGCTGAGCGAGAGAAATAAAGAAAATCTCAAGCAGGCTCTAAACTCAGCATGGTGTCTGATTTGGGGCTCAATCGCACAACTCTAGGATAATGACCTGAGCTAAAATCAGGAGTCAGGAACTCAACTGACTGAGGCACCCAGGAACCCCTATCATGTAATTTTTTAAACTGTTTTGGCATCTCATTTCATTTTCACAAGTGTCTTAGTATATTCTATATAACTGTAGCTAAAGGAGATTATTTTATGAGACTAGACATAGAACTAAGCCAGGAACACACAGACCCTTAGAGGTAAATGCATTTTATTTTATAAAATTAGGTAGTATATATTTTATTCTAATAGCAATGGGAAGCCATTAGAGAGTTTAATATGGGATATGATTTATCTAATTTTAAAGCTAAGTCATAGTAATCCCAGGCAAAAAGAGGAAATTATTGGGAAGAATAAGTTCCCCAAAAGAATAGCCACTATATGCACAGTCCCAGGTAAGAGTGAGGCTAGATCAATCTCAGTACTAAAGAAGAAAGTGCTAAAACATAAAGCTTAATCAGTAGGCAAGGACCAGGTTGGGGACATATATAACATTTGGGATGTTAGCATAGTAAGAAGCTAGAAAAGGAGCTTAAGCTGAAAAGTAACATAGTTTTGCCTTCCAAGTGGATTGCTCTGGAGACAGTGAAGAGAAAGGAAGGTAGGAGAGCAGTAATGGAGGGAAGTGAGAGCAGTTAGTTGGTTCTTAGATGCCCCATTAACAGAAGATGATATCGTAGCCTAACAGTAGGACAGTGAGATGGAGACTTATGGGTGGCTTGATAAGATATTTGGGAGATATAATCTAAAAGACTAAGCAATTAGCTATGTGACAAGAAGACTTGATATTTGACTTGAATGGCTGAATGACTGTTGGTACCACTTATATATTCAAATGAGAAGAATACAGTTGATGAGGAAGATGAAGAGTTCTAGTTTAGTCAAGCTGCACTACAGGCACCTGCAGCGTATCTAAGGTGAAATATATAGTTAACCATTAGATACAAAGGCTAAATGTCAGTAGACAATTAGAGATACACATTTGAGACTACAGGCATATAGACGTGAAAACAAACAGTGGGTATTTCTGGGGTCACTTTCTTCCTAAGCAATGCCATCTTCTCAAAATAACATTTTTAGATATAAATATGAGATCTTAGATATCATTTAGTCCAACTCTCTTATTTCTGGAATTAATAAACTATTGTCCAGAGACACGAAGTGATATGGTAAAGACCATATGGCAGAGCTTAAGTGTTAGAAAGAACAAAAAAAAGAAGGGGATGGGATTCAAAATTCATCTGTCCCAAACTCAGTCCAGCATCTTTAGAGCACACTATGTGTCTAGTTAAATTGCAGCATGAACACCCCATAAAATAAAATAACAGCTTAGCTTACTTTATTTGTATGTAAAAATTTCTTCATTTATAAAAGATCATATTACACCTATGGATTGGTACAGGAATACTACGTGATTATGATTAATTACAATTGCTACAAGTTCAAGTTATTCTTATGTTATTAATTAGTTTAATGAAGCATTAATTTAGATTGAAAATATGATGCTGCTATGGTTTTAATTTTAGAAATCAATATCTCATTAACAGTTATTGCTGTATCTATAGGCATCACTAGATTAATCTCTTAGTATAAAAAAAGCAACATCCTACATAGCAGAAACAAGACTTAAATTCATGAGGTGTTTTTACTTTTAATGTATTTGAAAGGAATATATTTTCACCATGTAGTAACTTCATAATTATTCTAGTTCTCTCTCTCTCTCCCTCTCTTCAGCTCTAATAATTCTGGGGCATGTTCTCTTTCTTAGCTTTTATGATAAATGAAATAAGTGCACCGTTCAATAATTATAATGTAGCATAATACAAAAAAATTCTATGGTGCACTGTTTTCCATCTCTGTTCTTCATGACACATAAAGGAATTAAAAATACTTTGTGTAAGCCCATGATTCTTATCAATAAGTGAGTATACCATCTCATTCCCTTCTAAGCTATGGAAAAAATCAGAGTTACTGCCCATTCTTATGAACTTCAAAATAAAAGTAGTAAGTGAATTCAATCATTGGGAGATCTTGGTTGTATCTCCAACCTGATAATCTACCATCTTTCCTGCCTCACTACATTTCACTCACACTGATCTTCTTTATGTTTCTTGAGTGTGGCAAGCTCACTCCTGATTCAGGGTCCCTTAACTCACTATTGTCTCTGCATGGCATGCTCTTTCCTCAGGTCTTCCCACAGCTAGACTATTTTCATCATTAAGGCACTGGGTCAAAATACCACTTTCACCAAGTCATTCCCTGACCACCATATCTAATGGAAATCCTCTGGCCCTTGGCTACTCTATCCAATTTTCATAATCTATTTATATTTGCAGTAGTTATCACTTTCCATTATAAAATTATCTTGTTGATGTGCCTTTTAAATAGAGTTTCCCTGTCTTTCCCACTAGAATGGCAGCTTCATGGGGGTAGGAAGGACACTGTCTGCCTTGTTGGAAGCTGTATCTGTAGTGATTAGTTCAGTCTTTCATACATACTAGGGCTCCAGAAATATTTTTGAATGAATGACTTTAGTGTAACTCCCTGACTTTCTAGTTTGGGATCCTGTGGTCCACTAATCAATGACAGTACTGAGGCAAGAACCCTAAATTTTATGCTTAAAGTCAAGCACTCTATCTCATACACTATTTTAATCTATTTCACCTGAAAGGGTCTTACTGGAGGCATTTATATATTTTTTTAATTAGAAATAATAAGATGACAGACAACACTTATTGAACACCATTTACGTGTCATGCAGTGCACTAAATGTTTTATATGTTTTAGCACATTTAATGTTTGCAGCAACCTTAGGCTAGTAGGTATCACCCTTAGATTTAGAGAAACAGAAAGAAACTCAGACAGATATCTAAGTAATGTGCCATGTTCACACAGCCATTTTTTTATGATTCCAAATACCAATATCATAATTGTTTTTGCTATGCTGTGTTGTATAAACTTTCTAAGATGTTTTATTAGGAGCTAGGGAGAAAAGGAACCTTCCAAGAAAAGCAAACCTGAGGATAAATAAATATCACAGCAAATTAGACTGGTTGGATTTGTATTCTTTGCAAGTTACAAAGTGATGACAAGATCAGCAGGAGAATTCACTAGGTTATATCATATTGATCACTAGTCTAGTAGCCTGCTAGAAGGGTCCATGGCCTGAGGCTTGCTGATAGATTGTCCATCACTGTAACTTCCAAAGTGCCTAATGGAGATAGGTCAGCATTTAGGCCCCAAGGATAAAAAGATTAATAAAACTTACAAGCTCGTATTCCACATGTATTTTTCATCCCAAAATAAAATGAATCCAAATCCTGCATTCATCAAATTGATTTTTCTGTGTGTTAACGTTAGAATTTCCTTTCAAGGTCCTCAAAAGTTCCTAAATGTCACAATAAAGAACAGACTTAAACAGATGACTTAATGTAGAAAAAAAGAGACATTCTATTTAAGTTCTTTTATGAACAATAAATCCATGGATTATTTTCATGGTTGTACAAAGTTTAAAGAATAGATTTATTTTTTTCTCTCCAAGATCAAAGTGAAAAACATAGGAATCCACGGGCACCTTGGTGGCTCAGTCGGTTGGGCGTCTGACTTTGGCTCAGGTCATGATATCACGGTTTGTGGGTTCAAGCCCCGCATCAGGCTCTGTGCTGAAAGCTCAGAGCCTGGAGCCTGCTTCAGATGCTGTGTCTACCTCTCTCTCTATTCCTCCCCTGCTCATGCTCTGTCTCTCTCTCTCTCTCTCAAAAATAAATAAACATTAAAAAATTTTAAAAAAAACATAGGAATCCATTTAATCCTGTGTTATTTTTAAATAAACTGGAGAAACTAGATGAAAAATATTTATATTGACATAGATTTCAAATTGTATTGTTTTCTAATGATGTCTGAAAACAAAGAAGAATACGTTACTGTCAAAATAATTTTAGTAACTTAGCTCCTTCTTTCAATGAGGCTGCCAATCTTAGAAAGCATCCCTAAACCCATTCTATTTCCTTAGTTCTTAAAGAAAATTGAGTATTTTTCTTTTTCCATGTCTTGTCATTCTCCTTCCAAAATAATTCTTTTATGATTTCCTGTTGATGGTTCATCGACTTGGGCCCATTTAAATGGGTTCTAATCTATCTTTAGGAAGAGAGTTCTCCATTCAAGGAGATGTAGGAAGGATGGCACTGTGATGGAGGGAGAAGGGCATTAGTTACAGCCTTCCTCAGCGACCTTGGCACAGATGTTAAACTTGAGGTGCCTCGGTTTCCTAATGTGTAACAACACAGGTGTTGAAACAAACTCAAGTATAGCTTTCTCCCTCAAGTGGCCTTAACCTTAGACTTAAAGAGCTTCCTTTCCTCTCATCCCATGCAAGCTCCTTGAATGTTATTCCAAAGCATTCACTCTCATGAAAAACTAAAATATATTTCAAATGCACATATATGTGGATCATCATGTTTCTTTTCTAGGTTACAGGACAATGGTTTTATTTCATTGGATTCCAAAAAGAGTTCATGACAGCCCCCTGCTATGATTTAAGAGCCACTGTCTACTTTCTAGCTGTCCCTGGGGGAGTTATATCTTAGAATAGTGAAGAGAACGTATTCTGGATTCAAACTCTTAATTTCATTCCTACACTCTAAAATACCTTGACAAGTTATAAAATCTCTTGATCAGTTCTCTTATGAATTAAAAAGTATTTATAATAGAAAATTATGTATAAGGTTCCTTTTAAGGTTTAAGTGAGATTGTATAGGCAAAATTCTTGGTACCTACTGAACATTCAATACTTTTTTTATGTCTTAAAATTAAATGGTGATATGGTTCAGATCATGTGTTCACACCTTTCGTATACATAATTAGAAAATAATAGATTTTCAACCAGTATTTGTGAAATGCATAAATGAATGACAAGACAAACTAAGGCTTTTGCTTAGGTCAGTAAACATCTAACCTTGATCAAAATCAGAGATGAACCACCTATTTCCGAGTTGCGCAGAATAGTGAAGGAGTGTTAGAGAGAAACCTAAGTACATTCAGTCATTTCATCTTTTCTTTCCCTACTACCAAAGCTCTCATACAATCTTACCATGTAAACAGTCTACTAAAAATCATCTTTGTTTCATTTCTTTGCACACACAAATATATATTTTCCCCAAATAACTAATGCAAATGTACCACTTAGATAATGCTTTTTATAGTATAAATTAATATCCCAGCACATATTTTATTTGAAATATTTTTCCTCCATATTCTCATTCAGAATGTTCATTCAAGGTGCCACACTGATGCAGCAATACCTACAAAGTGAGGGGAAAAAAAGCGTGGGTGTGTGTATTGTTCTTGTAGACTAATTGAGCACGGTTGTTTCTATTTCAATTATTAGTAGTAACTGCTTAGCAGACATCTGTTAATGCTGGAGTTTTCATCAGCCTTGTTCTTTAACAGCTGGAGATCTGAAATAATGATCTCCGAATACTAAATTCACCTTTGAAGTACATTTTGTACTCAACCAATGTGAGGCATTTTTTGCACATCTTAATTATTCCAGACTTGAGACATGGTTTGAGCAAGTTACAGAGATCCCAATTCAAGGTGGCCATAGCTCTAGTAACTGCCTCTCTTCTAATTAGCAGTGAGATTTCTGAACAACCCTTAAAATCCCCAGGCCTTGGTTTCCTCATTTGTAAAATTAAGGGTGGGAGTAGTTGGCTAGATGATCTTTAAGTTGTTGGCGAAATAAGCCTGTGATCCTAGCTCTGTAAGTTAATGACATGAAGTTAATGACTTGTGTATTTTTTTAAAAAATAAGTCCCACTGAGTTTCTGTTCAATCATCTGAAAACATCAATATTTTTTTTAAACCATGGATGAACTTAGATGAAACAGCTTAACAATGGCAAATATCACTCTTAGGTACTTCTTCAAAGATCCATGCTATCCAAGAGAGGAAAGGGTGTCAATGGTACATATGCAGCCATGTTATCATGTCTAGCTTGATGTACTTTATATTCCTCCATCAAAAATTTGATAAGCACTTACTATATAGCAGCCATAGAAAACAGAAGTCTTACATAGTCCAAGCCCTTCAAAACTCACAACACTGAAGGTTTAGGGTAAGACTCAAGTTCAAAACAGCCAGATGGTCAACGAGGAAGCTCCAGATCCTCTTTCTCCCTACAAAGGCATCGATTCAACAAAAGTATGGGGACCAATTCTCTTTGTGAGTAATTCAGAAAACATTTAAGAAGCTCCTGCACCCCAGATGAACATGAAATCAGCCACAGTGAAACCAGTAGGAAATTTTGTGGTACTTAGCATGGAACACCCTCCCAACTCAGCATGACATAAATAATGAGGAGGTAACATCCCAGCTTCTGGGTTCTCCCTGAAGTGGTAAAGGCTTCCTAAAGGACGGACTTGTGTTTTATCTGAATCTAAGTGCTGATAGGAGAGGGTATGAGATGAGGGGCTGCAGAAAACAAAGCTGAAGGTTTGGAGTAACACCCCCACCCAACCTCATAACAGTCCCTGCCCCTGGTTCAGTATGGAATGAGCTTCAGAAAACCTCCAACTCCCAGCTTCTCCCTGGGGAGGCAAAGAATTGGAACAGACATCCAACATTCTAGCTTTTTAGAAGAGTGCCCAAAGGACTGGTTTCTGTCTCATTTGTTTTGGATGCTGACTGGGACAGGTGTATTCTCACTGCCTGGAGGCTGCTGAGAACCAGAGAGCAGGGCAGCTTACTGATCCACCAGAATCCCTGTGGTTCCACAAACAGAGAATGATACAGTTCAGGAGCCTCTCCCTGGGAACAAAGAAAGAGTGGATTACACATCCAACTTTCTGGGTTTTCTCAGGAGGAGGGGCAGCGGAGAGACTGGTTTTTGTCTCACCTGTCACAGCACTGATGAGGCCCAGCAGAATCAAGAATCATGGACCACTGAGAACAAGGGGGCTGTGTGGGAGCTCCATGGAAGATGCAGTACTGCAGAAGGATACCAAAGAGAAGAGGAGATGATGAACTCCGAAAAGGAACCAACTCATCTCTCTAATTGGGAATTTACACGTACAATTCCAGCTAAGACACACCAACAGAAAATATCTGAAAGACCCTCAAAATCTCTAGCCAGGATAAATGGTAAAAATCTTTCCCTGTACAAAGCCAGTTCCCTAAAGACTTGAAGAGGTGGTGGTTTTTCAAAAGCAAAGATCTTAACAAAATGTTACAAAACACATGAAGAAATAGGGAAACAGAGCCCAATCAAAGGAGTCACATGAATCTCCAAAAACCAACCCTACAGAATTTGAAGTGTATGAATTATCTGACAAATAATTCAAAATCACCATCATAAAGAAGCTCAGTGAGCTCTGAAAAATGGTCCACAAACAAAATGAGAATATCAATATGGAGAAACAAATGTTTTTTATAAACAAATACTGGAGCTTAAGAATACAATAACTGAGTTGAAAAATTCACTATAGGCATTCGCCAAACTTGATCAATCACAGGAAAGAATCAACAAACTACAAAGACAGGTCATTTAAATTTTCCATCAGAAGAACAAAAAGAAAAAAAGAATGAAAAGGAGTAAGAAAGCCTAAGGGACTTCTGGGATGCCACCCAAAGGACCAAGAAACAAATTATGAAGATTGCAGGAGAAAAGAGACAGGAAGGGGAAAAACCCTTATTTGGAGAAGTAATAGCTGAAAAATTTCCAAATCTGGTGAAGTAAAAAGACATTTAGACTCAAGAAACTCAGTAAACTCCAACTAGAACACACCTAAAGTAGTCCACTCAGAGACACATTAAAATCCAATTGTCAAAAATCAAAGACAGAAAGTTTTGCAAGCAGCAAGAAAAATGGACTTATCATACAGGAACCCCCATAAGGTTATCAACAAATTTCTCAGCAGAAACCCTGCAGGGAGTGGGATGATATATTAAAAATTATGAGAGAGTGGGATGATATATTAAAAATTCTGATATAGAAGAACTGCCAACCAAGAATACTATATATGGCAAACTGTCTTTCAAAAGCGAACAAGAATTAAAGCCGTTAGCAGATAAACAAAAGGGAGTTCATCAGCACCAGATCCATCTTATAAGAGATGCTAAAAATCTCTTTTAAGTTGAAACAGAAGGATTCTAGGGAGCAACACTGAAAGCATATGAAAGCATAAAGCTTGCAGGTAAAGGTAAATATGTAGAGAAATAAAAATAATGTATTATGGTAATGGAGGTGAGAAAATCACCTTGAAGTCTAGCATAGAACTTAAAGGCCAAATATAAAGAAATAATTTTTCATTATAAAAATATGTTAATGGTGCACAATATAAAAGATATAATTTGTGACATCAGTAACACAATTTGGAGAAGAGAAAGAAAAGAGCAGATTTTTGCATTCTCCTCAAGTTGTTATTAGCTTAAAATGGATTGCCTTAACTAGAAGGTGAATGTACAAAATAATGACTGTAGAATATATGCAACAGTAGAAAGCAACAAAACAATGTCAATAGAATAAATCCATAAAACCAAAGGAAGACAGAGAGGGAAAAATAAACAAAAAAATTATAAGACAAAACAAGTAAGTCCTTCTATCAATTATGACTTTGCATATAAATGGTTTAAACTCCCCAGTAAGAAGACATAGAGTGGCTGAATGGATTTAAAAAAAAATACAACTCTATGCTGTTTACAAGAGTCTCACTTTAGACACAGGAGAAATAACACTTAGGCTGAAAGTAAAAGAATACAAAAATATATTCCACGCAAATGGTAAGCAATAGCAGGAGTGGCCATGCTTAAAACAGACAAAAGAGACTTGGAATTGAAGGATATATTAGACTGATAAAAGGGTCGATTCACAGGGAAGATATATAATCATACATATTCACATATCCTCAGAATACATGGATACATGAAGCAAAGAGACCTACAGTGAGCAAATAGGCAGTAATACAGTAATAGTAGTAGACTTCAATATCCCACTTAAAACAATGGACGTATCATTCAGGCAGAAAAGCAATAAATAAACAAAGGACTTGAACAAAACTACAGACCATATGGATCTAATAGACATTACAGAACGTTCCACCAGATAGCAGAATACACATTGTTCTCAAGAGCAGACAGAACATTCTACAGAAAAAGCCACATGTTAAATCACAAAACTAATCTTAACAAAATTAAGACTAAAATCTTGCCAAGTATTTTATCTGACAAACCAAAATAAAAGTAGAAATCAGTATCAAAAGGAAAACTAAAGAATTCACAAACATGGGAAATAGACAAAACAGTTTTTAATAACCAATCAGTTAAAAAAAATCAAAAGGGAAATTAGAAAGTATCATTACACAAATGTGAATGTAAATATGACTTACAAAATTTCATGATATGCAGCAAAAGCAATCCTAATGGAAGTTCTACATTAAAACAGAAGAAATGTATTGGAAAGCAACTGAATTTTACAGCTCAAGGAACTAGAAAAAGGACAAAGTAAGACCAAAGTTAGTAGAAGACAGGACTTAATAAAGATTAGAATGGAAATAAGTGAAATAGACACCAAAGAAAAAGAAAATATCAACAAAACTAAGTTAATGTTTTAAAACAGTAAACAAAATTGAAAATCTCTAGACTAAGAAAATAGAGCAAATTTTTGCTCTATAAATGATGCCACAGGGGCACCTGGGTGGCTCAGTCGGTTGAGCGTCCGACCTCAGCTCAGGTCATGCTCTCACCAATCGTGGGTTCGAGCCCCATGTCGGGCTCTGTGCTGACAGCTCAGAGCCTGGAGCCTGCTTCAGATTCTATGTCTTCCTCTCTCTCTGCCCCTCCCCAACTTGCACTCTATCTCGGTCTCAAAAATGAATAAATGTTAAAAAAAATTTTTTAAAGCTTTATAAATGATGCCACAGAAATAAAAAGGATTCTAAGAGACTACTATGAGAAATTATATGCCAAAAACTTGAATTACTTGTAAGAAATAGACAAACTCCTAAAAACATACAATCTACCAAAACTTAATCATAAGGAAATAAAAAATATGAACAGGCCAATAATAATTAAGAAAATTCAATCAGTAATCAAAACTTTCCCAACAATGAAAAGCCAGGGACCAAATGGCTTTATTAGAGATTTCTATCAAACATTTATTAGAGAATTAATGCATTTTCTTGTCAAACTCTTCCATTAAATTTTGGAGAAGCCAACACTTCTAAACTTTTTTTTAGGAGACTAAAACCATAAACACTACAGGAAAAGTAGACAACAGGCCAATATCTCTGATGAACACAGATGCCAAAAATCCTCCATCAAACACTAGCAACCTGAATTTAACAGCACATTAAAAGGATAATACACCCTGATCAAGGGAGTTTATCCCTGGATATGAGGATGTTTCAACATAATACAATAAAATACATCACCATGTGAATAGAACACAGGACCAAAATCATATGATGCAGAAAATTCCTTTAACAAAATTCCAAACCATTTCATGATGCAAGTGTTCAACATACTACCATGTTGAAGTTCAGAGCTAGCATTACCTTCAAGAGTGAAAAAAGTGAAAAAAGGAAACCTTTTCTTCTAAGCCTCAAACACATCAAAAAATGCCCATTCCCACCACTTCTAGAACTCCTAATTAGATTGGGGGCGGGGGAGGGGGGGAAGCATCCATATTGCAAAGGAATACGTAAAATCATCTTTGTTCAATGGAAGACATGATCCTTTATGTAGAGAGCCCTAAAAATTCTATACAAAAGTACTGGAATTAATAACAAGTTTAGCAGCATTACTGAATACAAAATGAACATACAAAAAATCAGTTTCTGTACATTAAAGTAACAATGACAAAAAAACCAAAATGGAAAATATAAAAACAGCCCCATTAACAAGAGCATCAGAAAAAACAATAAAATACTTAGAGATAAATATAACCAAGAAGTAAAAGACTTGCACAATAAAAACTATAAAACAGTGAAGAAAGAAATTAAAAGTCATACAAATCAATTGAAAGATATTCCACATTCATGAGTTCAAAGACAATATTGTTAAAATGTCCATACCACACCAAGGTAACTGTAGATTTAATACACTCCTTATAAAAAATCCCAAGGGCAAATTTTCACAAATAAAAAAATCCTAAAATTTCTATAATGCCACAAAGGGCCTTGAAGAGCCAAAACAACCTTGAGAAGGAACAAACATAGAGGCTATACTGTCTGACCTCAAAATATATTACTAAACTACACTAATCAAAAGTATGGTGTTTGAATAAAGACAGACATAGATGAAAGGAACAGAGCACAGAGCACATAGTTCATGGAATATGGTAAGAGGAAATACAATGCAGCTTCTTTAAAAGCTTATGTAAATATTTACTGACCTAGAAAGATATCTGAAGCATTTAACTGGAAAACATAATATAAAAAATTATTTAAAAAGAAATCTATTCATAAGATCATCTTTGTTTTAAAATGTATATATAGAGAAATATGTTTATGTAAGAAGCTTAGAATTGTTCTGGTGCCGGGGTGGCTCAGTTGGGTAAGTGTCTGATTACAGCTCAGGTCATGATGTCACAGTCTGTGAGTTTGAGCCCTACATTGGACTCTGTGCTGACAGCTCAGAGCCTGGAGCCTGCTTCCGATTCTAGGTCTTCTTCTCTCTCTGCCACACCCCCACTCACACTCTTTCTCTCTCTCAAAAATAAATAAAAATTGAAAAAATATTTAAAAAGCAGAAATCTAGAATTGTGTATGCAAAATATTAATACTAGTTTTCTCTGGGGGGTATAAAATGAATCCTTTTTTCTCCTTTACATTTTTATACATTTCCTTATTTTGCAATAAACACACATTTAAAACTGGGCTTACGTGTGTGTTCCCAGGTAAATCTGGTGATCTCAACACAAAAGCCTATGAAATGGAGGAGACATATTATGAAAATCTGTCTGAGTGGCACCTGGGTGGCTCAGTGATTGAGGATCTGACTCTTGGTTTTGCCTCAGGTCACCATCCCAACATCATGAGATTGAGCCCCCATCAGGCTTTGCACTGAGCCTGGGGCCTGCTTAAGATTCTCTCTCTCTCTTGGGAATGCCAGTGTGGCTCAGTTGGTTAAGTGTCCAACTCTTGACTTCAGCTCAGGTCATAATATCACAGTCGTGGGATCAAACCCCATGTCAGGTTCTGTGCTGACAGCACAGAGCCTGCTTGGGATTCTCTCTCTCTCCCTCCCTCTGCACCCGCTCTGCTTGTACTCTCTCTCCCAAAATAAATAAATAAGCATTAAAAAGAAAAAAACATTCTCGCTCTCTGCCCCTCTCCCCCACTCATGTGCACTCGATATCTCTAACAGTAAAAAAATAAATAAATAAAACCATGAAATTGTGTCTTTCATCCGCATTTCAGCTTTATCTCCCACTCCCCTTTTCTTCCACAGATGCCCTTCTTGGAGCTCTGAAGCTCCCAGTCCTCAAAATATCTGTAGCATGTAATGTTCCTATGTTTCATATGTACTCACTATCTATTACCATCTGTTAACTTGAGTCTTTAGCTCTTTCTCACATGCCTAGGTTTTGCCTCTGAAACTATTTTAGTTCTGTGAGGACAGGCATTCATGTCTTGCATGGGGTTTACTCAGCTGCTTAGGGATTTTGAACACTGTGTATTTTGCTTACATTACACGTGTTGTTTTCATTCACTACCTCCATGGCTATGTTCATGGTGTTCCCTCACCCTACAAACTCACGTCTCCACCCTTTGTCTGCCTGAAAGATCTTCAGTAATCCTTCCAACCCAGCTCAAATGTTTCATCTTCTCTGTAGCGCTCCTGGAATTCCCTACCTTGCACCCTCACCTATACTCTGAGTTTCTGTATTATCTTTGTCACAACACATTATAATTATTTCTTCAGTAGACTGTCCGCTCTGTGAGAGAAAAATCTGTCTCTTCACACTCCATGTCTCATATACAGTAGGTACTCAATAAGTGTGTGTTGAGTTGAATGAGACTCAAGGTACAAAAGTTCAAAGATTCCGAGAAAGGTAAGCTACCCATGTTTTAGGCTGGCCTTCTTCCTATCCACGATGTGATTCTCTATTTTCTCTGCAATGAATTTGATAGGTAAACTAGTTCTGAGTTGGGAGGCTCTCAGGAGAAATAGTAAACATCCTAGTTTTCACAGTTCATCTTTTTGTGCGTGGGTGAGTCTTGGTCTGAACTGACAGAATATAGGCATACCCTTGTTAATATCTATCAAAATATGCACTGATGCCAAGATTATTCTTGAAAAATCTGTTGTTTTAAATTAACCACTCCCATTAGGAGACATCACTTAAACCTTAAGCCAACCAAAACAAAATTTAAAGTACATCCAGAAGATCTGGAAGCAGAGAAACATGTGAACTGAGCTGACAGTAGGCATCCTAATGACTACCATTTCACCAAAATCTCTTTATTCAATGTCTGTGAATTGCTAAGTGCTGTCAGTAGTCTTTCAGAAAGAAGTACTATGTGGTCACATCCCTTGTGGGAAGGACTCTACGAGGAACAATACCGCTCATGTCATTAGTGTGTGGTGAACAGATGCTGTTGAGACGTTCCCAGGGAAGTCACTCTGCAACTGGTCTAGTCCTCATTCTTATTATGGAAGATGCCAAGCAGGGAAGGGCTTGGGTCAGGGCATCCCTCATGCTCCTGAAGATAACATCATTGGCAGTTTCTGGTCTTTATTATTCAATGACTGTTTTAATTTCCCTTATTTTGTGTTGAGCCATATGTTCTATGCCTGTAAGTGGCACATTTACAGGGCAGAAAGCTTTCTCTACTTCACTCACATTAATCTGCTATAAAAAATAATGACTCTTACTCTGATCTGCACCTTGGCTCTGCCTTCTAATTGCATTTTCCGAGCAAGAATCAGGGCAGCAACCATTTTGGCCACTTTTCCTCTGTCTTTATCCCCAGACAAAATGCAGCAAGATGGCACTGAATTTCATTACCACAGAGAAAACAGGTTCTAAAAGATTGAGTGACTTTAGGACTTTGGTCCTCCTCTTATAATGTTTAATTTTATTTTAAAAATAATAATAATAATCCCCTCCAAACCTCCTCTAAAAATTTATCTTAAAAGCAAGTTATTCACTTTTTTTTTCAAAATTAACTGCTAGTCAAAAAATAATATGATATGATTCCTCCTCAGGCAGTTATAGCATCTCAGAATTTGAGGGCTGAAAGACAACTTGGAAAAAATCTTTTTCTAAAAATTTGTTTAATGTTTATTTATTTTTGAGACAGAGTGTGAGCGGGTGAGGGACAGAGAGAGAGGGAGACACAGAATCTGAAGCAGGCTCCAGGCTCTGAGCTGTCAGCACAGAGCGCGATGTGGAATTCAGACTCGGGGACTGCAAGATCATGACCTAGGCTGAAGTGAACACTTAACAGACTGAGCCACCCAGGGACCTCAACTTAGAAATAATCTTGGGGCACCTGGGTGGCTCAGTCGGTTAAGCGTCCGACTTCAGCTCAGGTCATGATCTCACAGTCTGTGGGTTTGAGCCCCATGTCTGGCTCTGTGCTGACAGCTCAGAGCCTGGAGCCTGCTTCAGATTCTGTGTCTCCTTCTCTCTCTGCCCCTCCCCCACTTGCTCTCTGCCTTTCTCTCTCAAAATAAAGACATAAAAAAGAAAAAGAAATAATCAATCAATTTTTTTATTTCATAAATGAGGGAGGGTCAGTTAAGACTGGCTAAATGACTTTCCCACTCTCATACCATTAGTTAGGGCCAGGATTCAGTCTAGAGTTAGAATTCAAGCTTCCTAACTCTGAGGAGGGGGTGTATCTTCAATTAGCTTTTTATACCAAAGGGGAGACTAAATCAGTAGAATCATAATATGCATTTGATTTTAATCTGCAATGCAGGTAAATAAACACAGATCACAAAAAATAAAAAAATAAATAACTTCTCTGATTTCTAAAGAAAAACGTCCAATGTCAGAATAAACCCTTTGGCCTCATGGCAAGGGTCAACTTCAGAATACTAGTTTGGTACACATGTTTCGATCAAATAAATGATTCATAAGATTCAATCAGAGTGTGTCATCCAAATGATGCCAAAAACAACCACTCAATTCAAACAAATCAGGGAAACAATTACAAATCAGTCTATTCAAAAGAACCGAATGAAATATGTAACTTGATATTCAGAAATTAAAAGAGCACAGGGCAAAGATAAAAGCTTATCAACAGAATCCTCCCCGGGAAACCAGAAACATAACAAAAGAAAGGAAACCACATAGTGTGCATTTAGACAACTTTTAGGGCACAAGCCTTAACTCCCACCCCCAGAATTGTCCCTACCCAAAAATGTGTGCTCTTGGCGTGAATGCTTATATAATATGATCCACCACCCCAGCTGTAGTTGACTGTACCAGAGTAGGTACAGAGTAGGTCACCTGAACCAAGCTGGGGCAATCAGGACCACTCTCCAAGAGCTTGGAATTTGGACAAGATGAATTTCACTGAGTGGCTGCAAGTGTAAAAGATGACAAGAGAAGATATATTCTAGGTGGACTGAGGAGTTGGTAGATGCACAGAAAACAGAGTTCTGGTTGTAATAATTGCTTTAAGAAAAATAAGTAAGAAATAAAGAAGTCATAGTATCCTGTGGAAGAGCAAAATGGAGTGAGAAGTGTCTTAAGAGTAAAGGGTCAGGGACATCACTCTGAGGTGGTGATTGTTTCATGAGACCTAATGCAAGGAACTCAGTAAAAAGTATTTTAGAGAAAGTGTACAGTACACACAAAGGCCCTAAGGTGAGGACTTTTAAAACACTGAAAGCACCCAGTGTGATTGGAGTACAGACACTGAGGACGATGGAGAAGGAGTTTGAAGATGGCATTCTAATTACTAGGACCTTGATCCCCATTTTTCTGGGACATGAGGAGTTTGAGCCTGTTGCCCATGCCAAATTGTTCACAGCATTCCTTTTACTCTCCAATTATCTTCATTTGGACAATGAATTCTATGGCCACCCTATAATTTCTTACCAAAAGTAAGAATTTCTATTACCAATGAAGGTTTCGAGGGAGAAATATCAAGAGCAAATTTGTATTTTTTTCAGAGATCACTTTAGTAAAGAGCATGAATTATAAATTAGAAAGCACAAACTACGGATAAGTGGACTTCTGGCCTAGTGTGGTATTGGTTTTTGTCCTAGTCTGGTGCTCTTCATGGACTCAGGGCCAGGAGTTCCTGAATAGTTCTATGAAGAGATACACAGAGGATTCCCAACACTGTGTTGGATACAAAGCTATCACAGGGACAGAGGAGGACACAGAGCATTTAGACCACGGGCATATACAAAACAGGAAGGGTTCCAGAGTCTGGATTACCCAAACAGTTACCTCAATTATCCTCCTTTAGACACATCCTCAGGAGAATTACCTAAAAACATTCATTCACTTGTACTTAATGCTTTCATTTAATGATAATTCCTCTGGGGGAAAAAAATCTAAGCAAAATCCCAAAATCAAGTCAGAGATAAAAGAAAACACCAGAAAGAAAAGAATTCTACATACAGCTGCCGAGTAGTGCATACGAAGAGAGACAATTAATGCAACACCTGAAATAAGGCACCCTTACACAGGAAGCTTGCCGGGCAACCATCAGTCCCCAAAAAGGAACATACTTTTGAAGCAAGAAAGATTAACAATTTAAAAATATTGCTGGCTTTCAACAATACCACAAAGTGTAAATAAATTAAGACAGATAAAGTTGGTTACCTCTCTCAAATGAGCGACTCCTCTCCATGCTGCCAGCTTGTCTTGGGTAGTTATCAGGAGTGATGAGGAACTTCTGTGGCAAATAAGACTGAGTGAGAGCTTTGCAGGGTTATTTTTAAAGAAGTAGGAGGGTCAGTGGGCGTCTGCATGGCTCAGTCATTAGGCATCTGACTTTGGCTCAGGTCATGATCTCACGGTTTAGGAGTCAGAGTCCCACATCCAATGAGCGCCTGGCAGCGTTCCAGTGAGCACAAGCACCTCCTAGGGTGAGCATGTGCCCCCACCTCCGTTGAGCTCCAGCCCTCCCTTCTGGTGAGCTCCTGCCCCACTTCCGGTGAGCCCGTGCTCCACTTCAGGTGAGCCCTGCTTCTCTTTCTCTTTCTCTCTCTCTCTGCCTCTCACTCACTTGTGCCCTCTCAGGAAGGCAGGAAGGGAGGGAGAGAGAGAGAAGGAGACAGAGAAAGAAGAAAGAAAGATCAAATCAAGTGTAATGACTATTGACACAGAAGAAAAGGTCTAAAGGTGTAAAGGTATCCCCATACTGTGGTATTCCAAATTATAATCTCTTTTCCAAAATGAAATTTATAGGTTTGAGCTATTTTAGACAAACATTTTTCCCTAGCCTAACTTCTCTGCTTTTATATTCCTCGCGCCCTATCCCTAAACACGAGACAATATACTGCTTTCTTAAACTTAGCTACAAGCCTACTCATTTTACTAGGAGTTTTCTTTTAAAATACAGCATATTCCTTGAGGCAAGAGGAAGAGAAACAGAATTTCAATGATATATGTGTCATTAAAAGTGCTTTATATATATTTCAACCTGAAAAGGAAAAGGTAGTGATTTCAAATTGTGATAGTATACAAGTATTTTCAATTCAATTAAATAACTGTGTACTGAGATGACTTGTGGACATCCTGAATTGGGCTAGGCTCTACGACCAACATGGGAAGCACCTAAAAAATATTCTGTGGCCTTGAGATGATGCTGTATTTTGGCAAAGTGTCTATAAGAAAGGGAAACAGGGGGAATAAACACATGTGCATGAGCCAGAGACTACATTCCAGAAGAGATAACAGAAACCGAAATGGCATTTGTTACAGTGTGATCCAAAGTCTACCTCTGTGGCAGCCAAAGGAATGAAGATCCTCAGATACCTTCATTAACATAATAAATCAGAGTCTCAGGGGATGGGCCCAGGAATGTAAGTAAAATTATATTATTCTCCTTCTCAAAACTCTCTAAACAAAATGAAATAAAATTTAAGCTCTTTACCAGGAACTAAAACATCCTACACAATCAATCTATCAACTGCTTGCTTCTCCCTCCTCATCTCCCATCCCCTCAACACTGTCCTCCACCACAATAAATGCACACACCTCACTCCTCTATGAGGCTCCGGTTATACTGGTATTATTTCCAGTTCTCTGATGACAAACTTTTTCTACACTGTCCTCTGACTTATTCATCAGATTTCCTCTCTGAGAAGTTTTCAATCAATACCCAAGATAGCATAGCCTCCCCACCACTGCCACCACTTTCTTTTCTTCCTTTTTTTTATGTTTATTTTTGAGAGAGAGAGAGAGAGAGAGAGGGAGAGAGAGGTAGAAAGCACAAGCAGGGGGAGGCACACACACACAGAGAGAAAGAGAGAGAGAGAAAGAGAGAGAGAGAATCTGAAGCAGGCTCCAGGCTCTGAGCTGTCAGTGCAGAGCCTGATGCAGGGCTCGAACCCATGAGCTATGACATCATGACCTGAGCTAAAGTCAGATGCTTAACTGACTGAGCCACCAGGAGCCCCCACCACCACCACTTTCTACATCACTAAAGATGTAGTGCATGTGTACACTATATATATGGAAAGTGTATATATACAACCTGTATATATTTTTGATGGTATTGTAGTAGTTTTCTATTGATACCATAACAAATTACCACAAACCTAGCTGCTCAGGACAAGACATATGGATTGTCTTATCATTCTGTAGATTGGAAGACGAGCATGTGTCTTACTGGGCTAAGATAAAGGCATAAGCAGCTTCCATTTCTCTCTGGAGGCTTTAGGGGAGAATCTTTTCTCTTCCTTTTCCAGTTTCTAGAGGCTATCTAAATCCTTGGCTCATGGTCCATTCCTTTCATCTTCAAAGCTAGCAATGTAAAAGCTCTCTGATCCTTCTTTTGTAGTCCTGTCTCCCTCTGACCACAGCCAGGAAAGGTTCTCAGCTTGTAAAGACTACCAGGTTAATGCAGGATAAATTCTCCAACTCAAGGTCCTCAGCCTTATTAAGTCCCCTTTGCCATGTAAAACAACATATTCACAGATCCTGGGTATTAAGACACGGATATCTGTGGGAGCCATCATTTTGCCTACCACAAATACGTAACACTATCTGAAATTACTGTATTTGTCTCTTTATGCATTTAGCATCTTTATTCTCTTGCTGATACTAAAGACCACCATTGATTCAGAGTGCCTAGAAACTAGGCTAGCATATAGCACATCTGCAAAAAATATTCCATGTATGAATGTCTGAAAGAATGATAGGCTTTTATAGCAAATCCCTAAATGACTGCTATATAGGCTTTTCTATTATTAATCACTACACCATTGTCCTATTCTTAATGAAACTATAGTCCTCGAGCCCACCTAATAAGTCTAATTTTCAGTTAATTCCAAATTTTCGACATGATCTATAGTCCATATATGGAGCATCTAGCATCTTGTTCTAGAAATGCCTTGCCTTTACTAGAAAGTGGCCTTAATGGAAAAATGCTTTATGTCTAACAAAACTCCTGTTTATTGCCACTGAAACTCTTTTCCCGTACTGTGGCTTTGAAGAACAGAAAATAGCCTGTTCTCTCTATACACTTCAAGAGATGCAAAATCAAATGATTACAGAGGGGTAGACAGAAGACAGTGGTGAGTGCAGCTGGAATAGTGAAGGACAATATAGAGTGGCAAAGATTGTGTGTCCTGTAACTTGCCTGCTGAGTTGAAAGGAGTAAGGATTCTCTGCTGCCATGGCTTGTTACTTTCAAGTGCAAAAAAAATAACAAAAACCTGAAACCAAACTGAATTTTCATGTGAAATGTTCTGATGTCAAAAATAATATGCAGGTAAGAATTCTTCTGCTTCAAGCGATGATGGAGTAGCACATCTCACTAAGAGCGACTAAAAATCCAAAGAAAACATACACAGGAGTACCTGTGTGGCTCCGTCAGTTAAGTGTCTGACTCTTGGTTTCGGCTCAGGTCATGATCTCATGGTTTCGGGAGTTTGAGTCCTGCATCGGGCTCTGTGCTGACTGCTGCTTGGGATTCTTTCTCTGTGCCTCTCTCTCTCTCTGCCCCTCCCCTGCTTGCACTGTCTCTGTCTCTCTCAAAAATAAATAAATAAACTTTAAAAAAATTAAAAAAGAATAAAACACACACACACACACACACACACACACACACACACACAATTTGAAGACAGAGTAAAAATGCCAATGCAGTCAGGATTTGTGAAAGCTTACTGAGGTGAGATATATTTTCTGAATATCACTTTCCTCCGGGGAGAATTTGCTACCTTTTGCATGAGATGAGAGGTTGAGAAGCCAAAAGGGAGAAAGAAGCAACTATAAAGAGGGAGGTAAGTCAGCAGCAGAGTATTCTGGCAGTTTCCCAGAACTGCAGATACCAAAATTTAAGTTGAAGGCTGCCAAGGTTTTTAGTGTGAGAAGAAACAAGATTCCTGGAGAAAGGGAAGGTAGAGTCATAAGCCTAAAACTCAGTATGTATTACTTTGAAGCATTTGCCAATTCTTAAGCTGCGCCTTATCCTATGTCTGACACAAATCCATATAACTGCTACTAAAGCTTCTTTCCTCTATTAAGGAGAGAATATCCTATTTTCCTACCTGATTTTAGGAGACAGAAATCAAATGGTTACAGAGAAGGACCATGCACCTGATAAAAATGAATGAAGCTGTTAAACACAGGGGTGCATATATCTTTTCAAATTAAGGCTTTCATTTTCTTTGCGTAAGTACTCAGTAGTGGAGTTACTGGATCATATGGGTAATTCTATGTTCAATTTTTTGAGGAACCTCCATACTGTTTACCACAGTGGCTGCACCAGTTTGCCTCCCCGCCAACAGTGCACAAGGATTCGCTTTTCTCCACATCTTCATCAACATTTGTTGTTTCTTATCTTTTTGTTACTAGCCAATTAAGACAGGTCTGAGGGATATCTCACGTGGTTTTAATTTGTATTTGCGTGATGCTGAGTGATGATGAACATCTTTTCATGTGACTGTTAGAAAAATGTCCATCCATGTTCTCTGCCTATTTTTAGTTGGATTATTATTATTTTTTGGTGGTGAATTGTATAACTTCTTTATATATTTTGGACATTAACCCTTTACTGGATATATCACTTGCAAATATCTTCTCTCCCATTCTGTCAGTTGCCGTTTTGTTTTCTTGTTCATTTCCTTTGCTGTGCAAAAGCTTTTTATTTTGATGTAGTCCCACTATTTTAATTCTGTTTCATGTCCCTTGCCAGAGGAGACCTATCTACAAAAATATTTCTATGGCTGATATCAAAGAAATTACTGCCTATGTTTTCTTCTAGAAATTTTATAAAGGAGATGTGGTACATGCACACACACACACACATACACACACAGGAATATTACTTAGCCTTAAAATAAATCTTGCCATTTGCAACAACATGAACAGAACTAGAGGGTATAATGTTAAGTGAAATAAGTCAGTCAGGGAAAGACAAATATCATATGATTTCACTCATATGTGGAATTTAAGAAACCAAATAAACAAAGGAAAAAAAATGAACTCGTGAAAATAGACAACTGGTGGTTGTGGGGTACGGGGGGGAGTGATGGGATGGGTGAAATGGATGAAGGGGATCAACATATGCTTATCTTGATGAGTACTGAGTAATGTATAGAATCTTTGAATCATTATATTGGACACTTGAAACTAATAGAACACTGCTAATTATACTTGAATAAATATGTATTTTACAACTTTTAAATGACGGGCACCTACTTGCATGGCTCAGTTAGTTGAGCGTTCAATTTTTTATTTCGGCTCAAGTCATGATACCAGAGTCGTGGGATCCAGCCCCGCATCAGTTTCCCACTGAGCACGGAATCTGCTTAAGATTCTTCTTCTCCCTCTCTCTGCCCCTCTCCCCAGCTCTTGTGCGCTCTCTCTCTCTCTAAAAAATAAAGTGCATGCTGCATCTAAAGAAGAAAGGTGTCCCTGAGTACCAAACAATTCTTGCCTTTTAGGAACAAGAGTTCTGTATGCTCAAAATATGACAGATTTTTCAGCAGTTTCAGTAACAAAACTGGCGTTCAGGATCCCAAGGAAGAGGGGCCATAATAAGAACTCCAGGCAGTCCATTAAAACCCCTGGAGACCTACATCCTAGGAATACTGATTTTTACATTGATTTTTAAAGAAACTGTCTCCTCCTAGTATTGAATACATACACCCTACTCTAGCTAATAGCCAAAAGAGAGGAAAAAGAACGTTTTTGAGGAACTGAACATTATCTAGAACCTCTACAGTTTTCCTACAAATATTTATTCAAGAATCACCAAGCATGACAAGAAAAGTGGCCAAGACAAAAAAAGCAATAAAAAGAAGCCTACAAGTAATCCGGACATTCGCACTTATCAAGCATGGCCTTTATGATTACGTAAATGATGAATCACTGAATTCTACTCTTGAAATCAATATTGCACTGCATGTTAACTAAAATTTAAATAAAAAATAAAATAAAATCACTACGATTAATAAGTGCAAGGAAATAGATAAGATGAAGGCTCTCCATAGGGAAATGTACCCTTAACAAAACATCAAATGGTATCCCAAAACTGAAGAATATGATAACTGACATTATTAGAGAACCAGAAACTAAGTTGGAGGAAAAAAAACAGAAGCACAGAGAACAGAGATAATATATATGTATACATATATATATATACCTATACACACAAACACACACATATGTATATAAAGAGAGAAAGAAAAGAGCTTAGGAAATGTTTGAGAATGGTCTGACTTATATGTTACTGGAGTTTCAGAGGGGAAAGAGAATGATACACAAGAAACACTTGAAGTCAAATGGCTGAGAATTCTCTAAAACTTTTAAGAAAAAAAGAAAACTCACAGACTCAAGAAGCTCAGCAAACCCTTGGCTAGATAAACATGATGAAATCATTCCTGGGCACAGTATTGTCCAACTGCAGAAGATGAGACAAAAAAGAAATCTTAACAGGAGAGAAAAAAAAGATACTAGCTTTAAAGCATCAACAATAAAACCAAAAGCTTATTATGTAATAGAAATAAGGGGAGAAATATGATAATAGAATGACATTTTTAACGTGCTAAAAGAAAATAGATGAACGACAAAAATAAATCACTAACTTGGAATTCTGTACCTAATAAAATATTCTTCAAAAATAAGGGACAAAGACATTTTGAGAAAAGATATAGTAACTGAGAAGACCCACAGCTAGCAGACCTAGTTGCACAGTTACAGTAGGATTTTATCTTACCCCATTTCATGGTTCTCTATTCCTTCCTGATGACTTCTTTTCCTGGTGATTTATTAGTAATAGTGACTCCAGGAAGATTCAAGCTTCCATTTTGATAATTAAGAGTTTAGTAAATAGAAAAGGTTTCTTCCAGCAGTTCAAAGAAGAATTGAGTCACATTTTTAAATTAATCACAAAAGGCTGGGGATTCAAGGTTTTGATTATATAGCCCTTGGTCACATGGAACACACAGCTAGGGGGTCAAGTTGGCTCACCCCAAATACATGGAAGAGATAATTGTCCAAGTGAAATAGAGCGGAGAGACAAAGACAGCCCTACTACGTGCTTCTTACTTGTAACCAATTTACAGGCTCCTCGGGGTTCTATACATTCTCTCTTAGGTAAATCCGCAGCTCTCGAAAGGTTTAATGGGTTAACACTTGAAACTTCAAATCTTGTCTCAGATACAAATTGAAGTAAAACAGCATATCTTATTCCTACTTAGTCCTGTAAGTCAGTGTGTGGCCACCTCCTAGTAGGTAATGATCTGGGACTTCTGGAAACCCACATTTGGCTAAACCCTTCCTTCCTTCCTTCTCTCCCTCTCTTTTCTTCCCAATTCCCTTTTTATTATTCATTTTTCCCCCAGCTTCCTGTCCTGCATTTATTTGTCCAAGGTGGCTCCCTCTAAACTCAAGACTTTCTTCTAGAAACTTCTAAGTTCAACTTTTTTACTTTACTACCTTCAGCTATTTCATCCTGAATGTACACCTTTCTTGAATTTTTAAATGTCCATAAGAATCTCCCTGATTTTCCATTATCTTTCCATTATCTTCCAATGCTTACTCATGTTGTTTAATCTCTCTTCATTTGTCGGGATTATCCTAGCAACCTGCCATTTATCTTCAGTACCCAGTAAAATTTCTGTTCTTGAAAGAATACTTTTCTGAATTCTCCAAACAATAATGTTGACATCTATAACTACCATTTCACTAATCAGATGGCATTGCAATTATATGATAATATTTCCCTTCTCTAACACTTTTGGATCACTCAAGGGTAAGGGCTGCATCTGATTACTATGTCCTCAGTACTTGCCACAGAGCCCAGCATACATTACATGCTGAATACATGTTGGCTGAGATGCATGGAAAGGAGAACAAATAAAGGATTCTAGACTAACTCTGTGAAGCAAAAGTTCTTATTTCTCTAAATCATTTTGACATTTTGTTCTCTCCCTTCAACTCTCTCTCTCCCTTTAGAATTGCTTTATGAGTTTTCTGAAATGTAAATTTATGAAACAGTGTAATAGGATAGTGAAGTCTTTTTTTTTCTTTCCCTATCAGATCTTTAGACCATTTAAAAAGTAATTATATGAACTCACAGTGTTATTAGTTATGTTCACTGAATTGGCATTTCCATTATGAATCCATTTTTAATTACATTGGACACATTTCATCAATATTTCTTCTGAGAGCAGCAGAATGTATAATGGCACTTGCAGAGACATGTGTACCAGATTAAATGGAAAATTCTATACCTGTGCAGTTATGCCAGCCATGATTGGAGATTTGATGAAGCCTGTGAAGAACCTCATCTGTTTAAATGTGGTCTGCACGAGCAAATAAAACAGAGGAAAGCAAGGGCACATTACCTTGGTAATGCAGGTTGTTTGTATCAGTCAAGACGATTTGGCTACAAGTGTTAGAATCCTATTCAGGTGGCTTTAGAAGAACAAATAGGATTTGTTGGCTCATGTAAATGTAAAGGCAAGGGCTACATCTTGCTGGTTCTAGGAGCTTAAATAAAATATATCTTTACTAGTATTCTAGTCCATGAGTTAGTCAACTGTTTTCCATTAAGTACAGGATAATAAATATTTTAGGCTTTGAGAGCTTCATCAGCTCTACATTGCAAAATCTTTGAGGGTTTTTTTTTTTTTTTTTTTGGTTGTGTTTTCTTCACAACACTTTAAAACGTAAAAACCACTCTGGGCTCATAAATACTACAAAAGCGGGCCCTGGGATAGATCGGACTCACATGGTATAGTTTGCCAATCTCCAAAAATCCACAGTCCATCTTCAAAATTCTGTTAATTCTTGCAATACCATTCTTTATAACCATTTCTTTTTCATGTGTAGAACCCAGTTTAGGGTAATATGTTGTATTTAGTTGTCATGTCTCTTAAACAGTACTTCCATTTTCTTTCTAATTTACATATGTTTAAAAAGTACATGCCACTTATTTTGTAGATTATCTCTCAAATTAGATTGGCCTAATGGACCTTCTTAATGAGATGAAGATTATTTTTATAGGCATTTTCATTCATATACCAATGAAGAAACATTGTATCCTTTTCCATGCATCATGACAGGAGGCACTTGATGTTGGTTTGTCTCAACACTGGTGATGTTAAATATGAGCTGTTATCACTTAAGTAAGTCAGGGTATGCCAGGTTTTTTCATCATAAAGCTACTATTTTTTTCCTTTGGAATCAGTAAGTCATTTGGGCGAGATTTTTTGAAACTATATAAATATGTATCATTTCCTTATCAAAATTATATCTACAAATTCTAGTTTCCAGTGATGATATTTAAACTTCCAAACGTATTAGCTTTAATCCTACTATAAGAAAGAGATTTTCCTATTGATTTAAGCATAAGATCATGTAATTGTTTAATTAATGGGTTATAATGCACTGCTATCATTACTTAGACATTCAAATTATTCAAGAATTGATCACTGAGTGACCATTCAAACTGGCTCCTGTGTCCTTTTGACATGTCTCTTCCTCACTTTTTCAATAAATAAGATATTTTAGGCTCAGCTTACCCCAATCATGGAATGAGCCATTTCTACAAGAAACATCTTGGTTCTTTTTCATGCAGAATGGCATACAACATACATATCAAGGCCACTATTTGCCATGTGGGTGAGGGTCATGTGGGAACAGCAACAAGGCATCTTTAACCTTCCCAGCCAGGCTGATATCCCCATAGATGATATGAGGAGTGTGAACTCCTGCCTTCTACTCATATTACTGAGACATGACCCCACTCAGGATGTCATGGAGGCTGAGTGGGGAACCTGGACTTCTGACCCTAACTGACAGCAATGAGGTGATACCCGACTTTGCCCAGCATCAGAGGAGGCTGCTAAAGCAGAAGTCTTACAGTAAGAGTTCCATAACCTAATATATAAAATGTACAGGATTCAATAAAAAAAAATCACTCATCTTTCAAAGAAGCAGAAAGATCTCAAAGACAGCAAAACAAAGGCCAACACAGAAATGACAAAGATGCTATAATTAAGTGAGACGGATTTTGAAGTAGCAAACAAAAATATAATTCTATGAGCAATGATGGACATGCCTGAAAGTAATGGAAAAAACAGTCTCAGATAAGATAGAAAAAATATAATGAAGAATGAAATGAAAATTTTAGGACTTAAAAGTAAATAACAAAAATAAAAAACTTACCAATGAGCTCAACAGCCAAATTGAAGAGAGAGAACCCATCAGTGAACTCCAAGATAGAACAGAAATTATCCAATCAAAACAACAGAGAGATAACAGACTTAAAAATTCATAAATAGAAACTTAGAGACCTTGTAGGACTATTGGTAAAGATCCAACATTTGTGTCACCAGCGTTCCAGAAAGAGTGGAGGGAAAGAATGAGGCTAAAAAAATATTCAAAAAAACAAAGGAAACAATGACTGAAATTTTTCAAAGCTTGGTAAAAAATGTATGGAAACAAAGAAGTGAGCAAATCCACAGTAGATACTCACTAAAAGATCATTTGATGAGTAACCATCTACTCATAGTCAACGGACTTTAACAATATGAGTCCATCTCTTAGTGACCATCTAAGGTAGGGGGCCCACAGTAGGTCCACTGGCTGCCTTTATCTCAGATGTCCACAACATCTGGCCGGGAGAGGGGATCTCATGGTTCCAAATATGGGTTTATGTATGAGGAATCCCCTGGGGCTCTGTTGGCCAGGGACTATAAGTTGTAAAGGCTCTCAAAGGATGATGCCTATCACACATATTTAATACTCCACTGTCATATATTACAAGTCAGAGTTTTCTGATAAGCATTGCTGTAAAGCTAAACAAAGTTTGACAGTTTACCTGTAATATCCCTTCTGACTGAGAGGCCCTGGGTGACATTGTTTGACTCCTGAATGACTCTCCTTGGAGTTTTAATTACCAGATTGATGTACAATGTGATAGGCCTCACATTAATTAAAAGACTGATGTCCAAGGAGATAAGGGCAATGGTGCGCACAAGCTATTCTCTGGGAAAATGGTGACAATGGAAGGAACAAAGGGAAAAATGAGGGCAGACATTGCAAAATAAGTAATTTTATAATGCTTTTTAAGACCACTGGTCATATCTTAGTTTCTAAATTTTTCACTCTGTGTGTATTCTTGTACCATCTCCCAGGTAGGTGGTCACCAATGTAGAAAGAATAAATGAGGTATTTCTAAAGGCATTCAGTTCCAGTGACCTCTTGGGAACAAGAGGCAGGCAGGGAGGCATTGAATTAAACATCTGGGAGAGAGAATGGGAAAGAGGAATGAGGTTAGCCTGCCATCTCCCTCTGTATGTGCTGCCCTTATCTAGGACATTGAAGAAATCCATAGGATACTCCCAATAGCACCATTATTCTCAGGAACTCTTTAGACATTATTATGGAGGAAAATGACACTCCTTGGGGGAGTTATTTCTGTTCATTCACTGAGTGTGACTAACAGAAAACTTACATAAAGAATATCATCAGCTAAGCCAAAGCTTCTCAAGTCCCCTTGGACATTAGACATCTACCTTTTTGGCACTAAATAATCTGCTAATAGATGGAAAGTACATCACTCTTTGAAAGAAGAGTAGGTCTTTCAGTTATGTCTTTCATATTTTCCCATGATAAAAACATACTAGTCTGCATAAAGTGGATACTAAAAATTAATACTAAAACAAATCCTGAAAACTTACATACCAGGTACATATGAAGAGCTAAAACATGTGTCAGAAGAGCTAAGCGCTTCAGAGTCATCAACCTGATCATTATTATATAACCCAATGAAGTAGTTAATATCATTTTCCCACTTTACATATGAGTAAAGTAGGCCATGGAGCTTACAGGGTGTGGAGCCACAGTTTGAACTTGATTCCACTGTCCAAGGTCTTAAACACTATGCAGGAACATAGGCTTCATGATCAAGAAAAGGTTTTAAAGTCACTAGTTGGGGCTCGGCCAAGATGTCTTTGAATACAGAAATATTTTATCCTCCAAACATTTGGGAATCATTGAGGATTCTGAGCAAAGATGGGGCATTATTACAATGATGGTGCAGGAGAATTCATGTAAGCATAATGTATAGAACAGAGTGAAGAAGAAAAAGAGATATTCAAAAACATACCACATCTACAATTTATTAGGTACCTATTATGTACCAGGCACATGTTATCTTTTTTTTATATTTTTTTAATGTTTTGGTTTTTTTTTTGAGAGAGACAGACAGAGCGTGAAGGAGGGAGGGGCAGAGAGAGAGGGAGATACAGAATCTGAAGCAGGCTCCAGGCTCCGAGCTGTCAGCATAGAGCCTGACGTGGGGCTCAAACCCACAAACCGTGAGATAATGACCTAAGCTGAAGTCAGACATTCAACCAACTGAGCCACTCAGACACCCCTGGACACATGTTATCTAACTTAATAAATGATATAAGGCCTGGAATAGAGGGAAAAAAAGGGAGGGGGGAATAAGATTTAAGTTAAGCAGACAAATACAGAATATACGGTAAGTAAAACCAGTGGAATTACAAATGATTAGCAACGATAACCAGAAGCTCTCAAATATATTTACAAATAGATCATTCCTCTTACCTATAACATAAAGAAAAGGGTGATGATGGCAAGAATGAAAAGCACTGAGCTAACAGAACACCAAGCTGTGAAATAATCAGCCCTATTTCCTAACAAAACCCCACCATGTGTTCAAAGTAGTATTGTGCCTTGGAAAGATCTAGTTCACAACCTCATACACAACATAGGCGCATTAGCTTACACTTTCTCCATCGGCAAACAGCACTTACTGAGGGTTCACATTGTGTATAGCCCCAACCTGCTGCTGTGTATCTATTCTAATAAAATACCCAGTAGCAAGCAGCATATCTCTATTGTGAAAAAAAAGTACATGTATTTAATAATTTATATAACACCATGAGAATATCTGTATAAAACTTCAGAGCTCACCTCAAATTCCCTCAAAGAGATCCTTTTTTCTTGGATCTGCACATGAATTTCACAGCACTGGGGCTTTGAACAAAAATGTTCAAAATTCCAAAACTTCATGAATAACCTTGAAGTAAAAGATTTTTGAAGCCAACTGAGGTGAACATATTAAAGATTTCATTTACTATTTCCACTTTAGGGTTGATCCTAATTTACTGAAAATGCTAGCATGATGTTAGAAGTTAAACTAAATTGTCCACTGATTTTTTTCTTGGCCCACCCCAGCCTCAGTACCAGCTCATCCCATTGTAGTGGGGCACCTCCCTCCCACAGCTGTTTCCAAGGATTCCAAGTGTACACGGCAAAATCCATTTCAACTGCGAAATTCACATCTGAACTAAGGCCTGGAAGAAGAGATGTCTTGGATGAGGGATGAAGGGTTGTATATTGGTTATGGGAGGAAGTGAGATATTTGGTTTGATTGGAAAGAAGAGTGCTAGGAAAAAATGGCATGAAAAGAAAATTTTTCTAACTATGGCGTATTATTTATTTACTGTATGACCTGCTTATGATTTGGAAGACATCAAATAACTGGTTCTAAACATAATGCCTTTTCTGTGGTTATACAGGCTAGTTAATTTCACATAGGGGAAAGATCACTTGAGAAAAAACACAAGTATGGAATACAAAAATGTTTGAGTGATGACACTTAACAATGATATATAAAATGTCCTGTGTTTTGAGTATCACCCACTATGAACTTGTAAGCAAAGTTGTGCCTATGCCAGGTACTAGATATACTAATTCAAATAAGACAAGTCTTTTCCTTCAAGGGGCTTATGGTTTTATACATGAATAGTGGGTGGTGGGATGGACAAGCATACAAGTATAATATAATACAGTATTATAACGGGGTATGTGCTAAGGGAGCATACAAAAGGGATAGAAAATCACATTCAGGATGTTTCCCAGGAGAAATGTTCAATCAAACATTTGATTGCATTCAAACAGTTGGTGACAAGCATGTAAAGAAGAGAGAACTTCCTGATTTTGATGACTACTGACATCCTGAAATAAAATTAACCCAGCCATCAAAGCATTTCTAAACTCTGAGGTTTTGGGGATGAACCACGTAACCACCACTGCCACCTTCAAGAGAATTCAAGAATGCTTCCAAGAATAATTAACTGTCACAAGAGAGAGGGGAATTCCTTACTGATCAGTCCAAAGGAAACACACCCTCATCACAGTCACTGCCTATTAAAGTCTTTCCATTTAATTTTCTTTACAAAATATATCACATTCTGTACCTCTTTTACATATTTATTGTTTAACTAGGCCCATCAGAATGCATGTCCAAAAAAGCAAGGACTGAGGATATCTTGTTCACCTGTCTATCCGCAACCTCTGGAACAGCCCGTTATATACAAGCTGCTCAATAGATGCTTGTCAAATGAATGAATGGTTGCCTTCTGTACCAACTAAAACAAAGGTTAGGAACATCTGGTGCACTTCTGCCTTGGCATTTCTAGTAGCAGATTAAAAGACCACAGTCCTTGATTTTAGTGAATACTGAGTCATAAAACAACATCGGGGTATCTATCCTGTCACACTGTAGTACAAGTTCACTGCAATGCAAGTATTTAACAAAATGCAATCATTGTCACTGTGTTTAATAGTTTTATGATAGTGATCTATAAATCCTGTGTAAATATTTTAAGCTCATAAAGATCTATTTTATATGCTTACCTCTCTTACACAAAACAAATAATACGAAGGAAAACCATCTCAATTTACCCCGTATTTGTTGACTAGTTACTATGTGACAAAGCTTTTGGGTAAAAGGATTTAGTAATTACTATGTGATTTAAGGACCATATGTAAAGTCAATCTACACCTTTTGAGAAAACTTGATATAAATAAAATGCTTTTTCACCTGTAGATCTGATTCGTGATACAAGAATGGATTATAACTCCAGTTTATATTCAATTTTTAATTGTCTCAAAGTGTTCCCTTATTCCTACATGTTATTTCAGTCATAATCATAGTACTAAAAATTCTAAAAATGGTTAAAACTTATCAAGTTCACAGCAGGCCAGCCCTTGCATATCTGCAGCATCCCTATTAACCTCATTACTAGTTCATGGGTGGGTAGGTGTTACCATTATCTCCATTTCACTTTTACAACACTGAGGTATAGAAAAGTTTGTTCTGAAAAGTCAGAGCTATCTAATATCAGGACCTTAAGTGTCTAGTCATTACATCACAGAGAACTAACTTACTTGCACTTTTGTTTCCAAACTCAACAGTCAACTCATTTAGTTCTGTACCTAGCTGGTTTATAATTCATATTAATCTCTGTTATTAAGAGAAGCTTGTCCATCTATTTTATCATAGACTTAAACGCACAAATACATTTGCTCTTGGGCTGGAATTTTGCTTTCATTTTTGAGGTTCCTATGGGGACCTCTGAAGACACAGTGCAAGTAAAAATAGCAGACATATCAGGGACCTGATTGTGTCTGAAAGCAATTAAAGATCAAAGTTCTTCTTACACTCTTCTCTTGACTTTCCTTAGCCGGCACATGCTAACATACTCATATCACATTATGAGTGAGTTAATTTGAGACAATGTGGTGTGTTGTTCTCTCCTAGCTGTTAAGCCATCCTCTCAGAAAAGGTGAAAAACACTCTTAACCCACTTAATACTTTCTCTCATTGTCCCTCCTTCCAGGCTCTAGTGATATGAGTAACAATGTAAAGTGATAGTAAGATCAATAATCCCCAAACGATCTAGCTTTGAACTAACACCTCTTTGTTAAAGAGGCCTTTGTGTGAAGTAAACCTTCAAAGACATCAGCCCTACACAGACTTTTGTTCAATAGTAGCCCTGCCTCTTAACCATCTGTACGTCCTAGGGCATATTGGTTATTCTTTGTGGTCCTACCTCAGTTTCTCCTTCTATTTTAAATAAATAAATAAATAAGATTTCTCCTTCAATTAAAAACAACAACAAAAAAGAAGTGCTTACACCTACTCCTCAATGTTTTCTTCCTCCATAATTAAAGAACATGCAAGTAGGGTGTTGGCCATGAAATAGGCACTTACTAAGCAGTAATAAACTATGATGACAGACCCACCAAACTTATCAAGAATCTTCAGAGTAAAAGTTCCATCACCCATCATCCTGGAGTTAGCCCAAGAGAACTACTGGATAGAGGAAAGGAGTCTGAGGACCCAATGAAATTAGGTCTTTTCCCGACAGACTGACCCCCCTTTTATTCACCACAGTGGCTCCAGCTGTAAGACTTAGTGCCCTTTCTCCTATTTTCTTGTCCACATACAAATCTGACCAGGGGTCAAAACCAGAGAACACATCAAAGGAAATTTCTTTTGCTTGGGCTTTAACCAACCAACCTATCAACCAACCATTCTTTCATCCTTCATCTATCCATCCATCCATTCACTTTTGGCTCTGAAGAGCTGTCCCCAATGTTGATCAAGGATACATGGCCAAATGTCTGTACTTCAGCCATAAGCTGCTTGACTGGTGAGTGATTAGTGGGGAACAAGGCCAAATCTGAGCACCAAGATTCCTAGAATCTCCAATGTTTCCCAGGAGTTTAGCATATTCAAAACCCACCCAGGAAGAATTTATATACTATTTTCTTAGAGGATGATAACTTAATTGTATTTGTGTGTGTGTGTGTGTGTGCGTGTGTGTGTGTGACATTAGAAGATGATCTATTCAGTCCCATGAGTTTATTTAATACTTTTTTTAACATTTATTTATTTTTGAGAGAGTGAGACAGAGCACGAGCAGGGGAGGGGCAAGTAGAGAAGGGGTACACAGAATCTGAAGCAGGCTCCAGACTCTGCACTGTCAGCACAGAGCCTGACACGGGGCTCTAACTCACAGACTGAGAGATTATGACCTGAGCTGAAAGTTGAATGCTTAACTGACTGAGCCACCCCAAGTGCCCAAGTCCTATGAGTTTCTTTATTAAAAGAAAATAACTTTGAACAAATCTTATTATGATCTTATGTGGAGAAGAAGAAAAAAAGTCTCTTTGGGGGTATATCCTATGTGGAAACAAACTAGAAAAAAATACTAAAACATTTTACATCAGCTTTTCTTACATGTTTCAAATAATTCATGTCCATTTCTTTTAATCATATTCTTCTTTCAAAAAAAAAGTTAGTCATCTTTTATCTCTATTGGAACAGGGAATATTATCTGGTTTTGCAGCCTGAACTGAATTTAGTACAGCTGGTGTATAAGAAAGTGATTAGTGATGGGACCTTATTTATACACTTACATATTATTTATACATTTACTTACATGTAAATATAAGAACTTGTTTGGGTTCCTCAGCAGAGTAGCCACAAGGTCTCCACAGTCAGGGAGACCAGATGACTGTCAGGAGATAGAGCTTTTGTATACAAATCAGCACCAGGTTTTAAGTAGTGACATTCTTCCTCTGTACAGCCACATTAATTTTGTTAGCTGTTTGCTCTCCAGTGGCTGCCTTTTTATGACCCAAATAACTCATTTAAAAATTTACGTTTTATCCATTTTTAGTCCAAGTAATCATCTAGGAGACAAATGTGTTTCCCGAAATATATGCATACAACCATACCCAAATCCCCTTGAATTAATACAAACTAGGAGAACATGCCATCAGTTGATGTTAATCATTCCAAGGTCACTAACCCCTGTGTTATGGGAACTTGGGCTCACCCCTAAAAGCCTTCTGTTTCTCACTCAGTCTGGTCCCACCTGTTCTATGTTCTCAGAGCAATTTCACTTGGAGTTTCAATGTGTAATAATGTGTAAAGAATTATGAAAGACATGAAGATATAAAGGCCTAACCTTCCTCTTCCTAAGCTGATGCCTGTCAAAATGTCTCACTCTGTCCCATGCTACATGGAACTGCCAGTCAGAAACTTCACTAAAACACTAAATTCCACTTAGTTCAGTATTTTCTGAAATTGTAGTAAGTTGATCTATTATACAATTTGATCCAATCTTCTTTGGAACCCTAATTTTTAACACGCTGTCTGATATACAGCAGAATCTTATGCTGTGTTAGTTGAACAAATGATAGCCTTGGAAATTCTGAGTGATCTGCATATATCACATGTAGATTTATTCAAAATGAAGATACAGGCACTTTAAATCACCAATGTATAGATGTAGCAACTTATTATGTTAAGATTTAAGAAAAAAATGATAAATAGAATTCTACTAGAATATCTTCGCATTAACTCTTCACTCCTGTCCCAGGGCCTTGGCTCACACTCTTCTTCGATATAAAAGGAGTTTCCTCCTTCTGTCTTCTCTGATCCAACTCAAAGCCACCTCTTCCACAAATTTTCTCTGCTTAGTCTAGCTTTTGTCTAGCCTTGGCTTCTCAAGAATCTGTCTACCTTCATGAGGTCCTCATAAACTTATTGATCTTTTTAGTTCAAGATTTGCTAGGCTGTTGGCTGTTTCATTCATTATTCTCCAACCTAGGAGATGTTTAAATAACTACATCAGAAAACAAAAGGGGTAGAAGCAAGAAAGGATGAGAGGGAGGACAAAGGTAATGTAACCTTTCTTTTATTTTGTTTTTTATACCAACACCCTGCAGCTGTTTAATAAAACCATCTACTTGCAGTGATAAATTACTTGCAAATTATATCAACCCTAAATTGCTTCTCGAAGTTTCTAGCTGCTGATGGCAGAAATGTTTTATGGGGATTTAAACAAGGTAATTTGGCAAAGGAGTTCAAATCACACTTGTGCATCCCTGAAATGACAGTTTTGGTGGCAGAGACTGAGAAATGAGCCCTGAGGTAAATGTCCCAAATACATGATTTGTCACTTCGTGTACTTGTGCTGTCTGAGTTAGCAGCAACACAAAATGCTTGATGGTCAAAGATATTTAACCTTCATTACTGCTTGGGGGAACATTTGCCAATATTGTTTTAAGGCTAAAGAAAATAAAATATTTCTACGCAGATGGCTTCTGATCTCAGTATTCAGTGGGCTTTTGTTGTTTTGTTTAATGCCACGTAAAAATACTCCAGGGAGAAAGGAGAGACGAGAAGTGCATACCTCAGTCTCTCTCCCTCACACATACACACACAGCCTCTTTTTCCAGGGGCACAGCCGAATAAAAATTTAACTGTTTGGTTCTCCTGAGCCAAAGTTGAACCACCATCCCATGGCATCTTTTTTTAAAATGAAATGTAGTCCCTGTGTCAGTTAAAAATCTAAGAATGATATGTTTAGGAATCAAATAGCACAAATACTTGTCCACCTCTTGACCTGGTTTCTGCCTTTTTTTTTTTTTTGACACAATTCCTCCAATATAACAATGTATTCATCTGTGTCTCAGGTAAAAGGATTGGGTTCCAATAGCTTCATTTAGACCACTACAAGAATATATGCCCATCTTTTTAAAAGTCTGTATCAACAAAACATTTGCAACATTTTGGATTCCCTGGAAACTCTTCAAGAGTAAGTAGCTGGCATCATCACAAACTGCCTGGCTCGTGTATGGAAGAGGTAGCTTTTCACACTTGGGCATCTTGTGTGAAAACAGGGAATTCCCTACGGAAGGCACCTGCGTGATACAGCACAGATCCCCAGGAAGCAGCTTTATAAATTAAAGCAAAAAGCTCTATTTCTGTACAGGGCTGTTCCGGCTGATAGGGCTTTGCAGAAATGCAGCTGAAACTCCAGGGATGTCCAGAATTCACAGAGGTCGATCTCCAATTGCTTAGTTTCACCAACCTATTGCAATTCACTCAATTAATAAATATTTTAGAGTGCCTACTACTAGGGCCACTCATTTTGTTAGACACTCAAGCAATGCAGTGGGTATCAAAAAAACAAAATCTCTGCTCATAAGGTTATATCCCAGTAGAGGAAGAAAACGTACAAATCAGGTTCTTTTCCATTATTATAAGTGCTCTAAGGGCAGCTAATCGGACATGAGATACTATAAAACACGGAATGACGAGGGGCTGCCTTACACTGACTGATCCAAGATGTCCTTTATGGAGATCTGAAGGGGCTGCATTTTAACAGTGACCTGAAGACTGAAAAAGCACCAGATATACAGATATGCAAATAAAACACAGGAGGGAACTAGGATTGTGCAGGGCTAAGGAGATCACGTGCACAGATTTGAGGACCTTAAAAGTCCTGAAAGAAGAGCATGACAACTTAGAGATACAAACAGACCATACAGGTCATGTTAAAGAGTCTAGACTTTCATCCCTAAGAGCTCTGAGAAATGGTCCCTGATGACAAATGATTTTCAACACTTTTTCATGTGCTTATTGGTCATTCATACATATTCTCCTATTAAGTGCACATCGAAAGGGTGCCTGGTGGCTCAGTTGGTTAAGCCTCTGACTTCGGCTCAGGTGATGATCTCTTAGTTTGTGAGTTGTAGCCCTACATCAGGCTCTCTGCTGTCAGCACAGAGCCCACTTCAGATCGTCCCTCTCCATGTCTCTGCCCCTCCCCCACTGTCTTTTTCTCTGTCTCTCAAAAATAAACATTAAAAAAGTGTTTAAAAAAGTGTATGTTTAAGACTTTTGCATATTTTTATGATTTATTTTTTTGTCATTTTACTGGTAATTTATAAGAGTTCTTCATATATTCTAGACTTGAGTCTTTTGTTAGATTTGTATATTTTGATAATACTTTCCCATTTTGTAGCCTGGCTATCATTTTCTTAACGGGGTCTTTTGATGAACATTTATTTTTGATTCTAATAATGCCAAATTTATAAATTTTATATTTTGTGCTAAATGATTTTTTTTCCTATAAAAGTAATCTAGAGCCAACCTAACGTTACAAAGTTACCCTCCACTGCTTTGTTCTAAGTACTTTTAGGTTTCTAGCTTTTTTGTTTATATCTATGAAAAATAATTTTTGTGTATGGAGTGTGGTAGAGCTCAAAATTTTACTTTCTTCTTGCATTCCAATTATCCAGTGATGATGCCACCATTTGTTAAAAACCAATTGACCAACAAAACAACAACAAAAATCCTTTACAGTTCCCACTGATTTCACTTGCTGCCTTAATCATGATTCAACCATGCGTATTCCTCTTTTTGTTACTTTTCAATTTCTTTGATCTATTTGACTTTCTTTATGCCAGTAATGTCCTATATTAATCAACATAACTTTATTACAAATCTTGAAATCAGAAATTGTAAGTTCTCCAACACTCTTCTTTTGCAGGATTGTTTTGAGCATTCTGTTTACTTTATATTTCTGTATACATTTTAGAATCAACTTGTCAATTTCTAAATAAAAAACTTGTGTTTTGAATAGGATTAAATTGATACTGAAGATCACTTTGGGGAAAATGAGCACCTTAGAAACATGGAATTTTTCAATATCTCTCTAATTTTTTGTTTTTGTTTCTCTCAAAAATGTTATTATATTTATTATATTTATTTCTAGTGGTGTAATTTTGTAATATTTATTTCTAGGTGTATAATTATGATGTGCTCATACATTTTTAAATTCATTTTTTAATTGTTTAATGCTGGTATAGTGAATACCATATTTTTATCCATTTGATCTTGCATTCTGTTGACTTCTCTAAATTCACTTATCATTACTAGACTTTTTTGTACATTCTATAGGATTTTCTATGTACACAATCGAGTCAGCTGTGAGGTATGAGGGTTTTTTTTTCTTTTTCTTACCTTTAAACCTTTTATTTCTATTGCTTATCTTTTTACACTGTATAGGACTTCCAACAGTGTGGCCTATCAGTGATAGAATGTGACATTCTTGCTTTGTTCCAAATCTTAGAGGAAAATCATTCAATGTTTTACTATTATTTATGATGCTAACTGGAGATTTTTTCCATAGATTTAATAGATTTTTTTCATAGATTCCCGTTGTCAAATTGACAGTGTCCTTATATATTTTTCGTATATTTTAGTTTGTCAGATAATTTTTAACATGAATTGGCACTAGATTTTGTCAAATGTTTTTCCTGCATCTACTGAGATGAGCAAATGACTTTATCCTTTTTTATGGCAAAGTGGTAAATTGCATTCCTGAAATAAATCCTACTAGGTTATGATACTTTTAATATGTCACTGTATTTGATATGCTAATATTTTGCTAAAGAGTTTTGGCTCCTTTTTCATGAGTGACACTAGCATTGTGTCATCTATTTTGTTTTGGTGTCAGAATTACACTGAACTTCTAAAACAAGTAGAGAACTGTTCCTCCTACCCCTGATTTCTAAAACAATTTGAATAAGATTGGTATTGCTTCTCTTTAAAGTTTGAAATAATTCACTAGTGAAGCCATCTGAGCTTCAAGTTTTCTTGGTAGGAATGTTTCCTTTTTGCTTATTTTTGTTTTTGTGATGTGAACAGATACAGGTCTTCTTGCATTGTCTCTATCTTCTTGCATCAAAACTGATTTTCAAAGAATTTTTCCATTTCATCTAAATTTTCAATTATTTGCATAAAGTTGTTCATAAATTTCCCCTACCATTTTTTTAAACGTTTCTAATATTTATTTATTTGACAGAGACAGACAGAGCATGAGTGGGGGAGGGACAGATAGAGAGGGAAACCCAGAAGCAGAAGCAGACTCCAGGCTTCGAGCTGTCAGCACAGAGCCTGACATGGGGTTTGAACTCACAAAGGGCAAGATCCTGACCTGAGCCCAAGTTGAAACCGTGTGTGTATATTATTTTCTTATGATTTTGTAATTCATGAATTATTTCAAGGAACTTGCAGTATTTCCAAATAATTGAGAATTTTCTGTATATCTTATTCTTGATGAGTTCTAATTTATTATTGTTGTGACCTAAAACACACACTACATGATTTCAATCATTTACGAGTCGTTGAGAGTTGATCTGTAGTCCCCTAAATAGTCTACCTTGGTGAATATTCTATACATATTTGAAAAAAACAACTTGTATTCTATAGACTTAGAGTATAGTGTTTATAAATATCATATAGGTCAAATTTATTGGTATTAGAATGATTAACATTCCCCTTGATCTTGAATGCTTTGGTTCATTTTGTTCACTTTTTTTTTTTTTTTTTTGCCCTCCAAATACTTCCATTTCGATAATCTTCCATTTAGCTAGTCTGTGGCTGCTTGGAATTTGATTTTTGCTGCAGTTTTACTAAGATTCAGTTCACCCTTGGCCTTAAGGTTCATTGGGGAAGAATTAGGACTTCCCCTTCAGGAGTGCTTGAGGTCTAAGGGTTGGTTCTCCAGAAATCTTCACATCTAACAGGATATCCTCCACCATTTTGGGGTTCCTAGGGAGTTTTCTTAACTCTCTCACCATGTCCCCAGATTTAGGTACCTCAACAAATCCATCTCTACATTCCTGTCCTGCCCAGCCTTTAGCAACCACCGTCCTGCATATGATGAGGGAGGACAGTGTCTTAAAGTGTCAAATCTAAACTACCTTAAGAGGAATGAGAGAATTCAGCAGAGAACATTCAGTGAGTCTAGGCAACTGACAAGTGATTTTTTTCTAATGTCAATGCCTTCTCAATGGAAATGATAATTTACACTTTCCAAAGTAATGCCCAAAGATTTTAACATCTAAGATACTGTTTTGTGGCCAGCAGACATTATGCATATCTTTGTTTATTCCACTTGAGAGCTAATATAATTGGAATTGGTAGACAGAAAGCCAACAGTTGTCAGATCTCATCAATTTACACTACAGCCAAATTAGAGGTATACAAACAGACAATGCATCCAGCAATTGTAGCAAAGGTAAACCCACACATCCCACATTCTTCCCTGTATAACAACCTTTCTCAGATTTTAAAATAAATATAAACAAAATATCAAGAGTTCCCTGGGGGTTGAAGCTGGAGAACACTCAGGCACAGTGTATTCCACCACAAGCATTCTTCATTTTGGTATCGAGATGGAGGTCGGTAGGTTAATTGAAACTTACAATATGCTGATGTGAACATCAATGAAGCTTGATAATTCTGTAGCTTTATTAACTCTTTTGCATCTTTTGTATTTGGCAAGAACATAATTCACTAGTCTTCCTATTTTTCTTGAGAGATACAGGAAACCCACCTTGATTTTTCTAATAATAATGTTGTAACAAAAGTGTACCATTGTCATTTATTTTTGAAGAGTAGCTATTACAGTTAAAGTGCACATGAATCAAAGGGGGATGACACTAAAATGAAGATCCCTTGGTCTCTACCCCAAAAGATTTAGATTCAGATGATAGGCGAAGCTCAGGATTTGAATATGAAGACTGAGGCAAGCCCTATTTGGAGCACTGCCCTATAATTAACTCCCAAATTTATAAATTTTCAAATTCCAAATGATTCATTACACTCCGAAAAGGGCATGTTAGGGCTTTATCTCTCTAGTTTCCTCTTACATTACTCTCCCCTCATTACTTCAGCTATGCTATCACTCAGTGTCTATACAACTACATGTTCTTTTCTGCTTTTATACCATCACATATGCTGTTTCTTTTGCCTGGAACACCTTTATTTTTCTCCTGATCAACTCCTTCTTATCCTTGGCTCTCAATTTAAATGCTTCTCTACTGTGGGGTGCCTGGGTGGCTCAGTTGGTTAAGCATCCAATATAAGCTCAGCTCATGAACTTGAAGTTTGTGGGTTCGAGCCCCATGTTGGGCTCTGTGCTAACAGCCCAGAGCCTGGAGCCTGCTTCAGATTCTGTGTCTCCCACTCTCTCTGTCCCTTCCCTGCTCATGCTCTCTCTCTCTCTCTCTCTCTCTCTCTCTCTCTCTCTCTCAAAAATAAATAAACATGGAGAAAAATTTTAAATGCTTCTCTAGTGCATACATTAGGTAGGTCTCCTTTCTCTGAACCACCCTCCCACCTCAATTAGATATTTCTGTTAAAACTAGCTTCTTCACAGCTATTTACACAGTTGTAATTATGTATTCATTTTTAAAAATACATTAAATAGCTGCCTTTATCACAAATAGTATAAATGTAGTATGGATATTAAGCTTGCTGGTTATGTTCACTAATGTCACATAGTGACTATCTCAGTGCTTAGCATAAAACAGATACTCAATAACTACTTCATGGACTCCCTGACACCTAAAGGATACAAAAAGGAGTAATGCCAATCATTAAACCTGCATCCTTCTATAGTGGTAGTTTGGTTTTTTTGTCCAGCCATCATCCCTTTTCTTTTGAAAACATCCTCCTTAATTTTACTCCATCCACATGGTTACTTTGGGTACCATCCTGTTGACTAACTCTAATAAGCTCTCCACCTGACCACTGTTGTTTGATCCAGCATAGACAATTATAGCTCTTGGACAAAAGTTTTCAAAATAAAGTCAAGAAAGAGAAGCAGTTTCTCTGGGTGACTGGTCTATTACATAAAACATTCAGGAACTCTCAGGAGTCATTGCTCAGACCTAATAATTGGAGAAATTGAGAAGCCAGTCTCCAGAGAGATAAGAATGAAGTAGACATGCATAATGGTATGTAGGAAGATGATCTTGTACCCATTCTAGGCTGTGCTTATTTATGAGGCCCAATCACTTTCCTGTCTTTGAGTTTCCTGAGATGGGTCTGTAGACCAAAAGCCTGACATGGGTCTTGCTAGGTGAAAATCTTAGGTGTCTGCAGAGGCTTATTCCTCTCTGCAAGCGGCAGGAGATAATTCAATTACTATTCTTTCCAGCTTCTAAACGCTGTCCACTTTCCTTGGCTCGTGGTCACTTCCTCTGCCTTCCAAGCCAGCAATGTCACATCTCTCTCTAATCTCAACTGAGAAACTTTTCTCTGCTTTTAGGATTTAAGTTATTAGGTTGGGATTATGAGGATGATCCAAGATCAACTCATTTCAAGGTTGTTGACCTTAATTACCTCTGCAAAGTCTCTTGTGCCAAGAAAGAGAATAAATTCACAGATTCTGGAGATAAACACATAAGACTTCTTTGAACACCAGTATTCTTCCTACCACACTCAATGCCCTCAAAACAAATTCTCCTCTGTACACCAAGTCAGACTGAATTTCATAATAAAGAGAGTCCCCTCCAAAAGACTTCTTATGTTTGCTTCTATATTAGTGGCAGTAAAATTCCTAGGTAGATATCCAGAGCTTTCTTCAATATCTTATGTTCCTAACATACACATCCAATTTTTAACTTAGTCCTGCACAATTTACCCCTAAAATGGATTGACTAAACTTTTTTTTCTTCTTTTCTTTGTTTTTGCAGTGCCCTATTTTAGTTTATATCCCCTTTTACCATGGGGGTACCTGGGTAGCTCAGTGTGTTAAGCATCCGACTCTTAATCTCAGCTCAGGTCTTGATCTCAAGGGTTGTGAGGTCAAGCCCTACACTAAGCGTGAAGCCTACTTAAAAAAATAATAATAAATAAATAAATAAATAAATCCTCTTTTACCTGTATTATAATAGCCTTCAGCCTGGATTCCACGCCTATAATTTCTTTATGTTCCCAACCACCCTTTCTAACTGCTAACAGTGTTATCTTTCACTGCGGATCGCATAATTACATAATGCTACAAATTTCCTTATATAAAGCATTTGTTGGTTCTTAAAGACTTTAAGTCCAGACTTTCATAAAATAATCTAATTTAAGCTATGGTACATTCATTTTTGTTCTGTGGCCTTCTTCTCCTGCCCCTCCCACATTCTGACTTACCACAAATACTGAATGACTATTTGTGGCATGAAATGCTTGCTCCACCCATCATTCATTTATCCTGCACTTTATCAGGTACTAATATGATAGAAAAAGATAGGATTCAATAGGCAGAGAGGGAAAGATTAGGACCTGAGGTCCCTGGGTGGGGAAAACCACAGAGTTTGGAACAATGCTGGGAGTTTCTGGCCACAGCAAATCCCCTCAGGTATAAGTTTCCTCATAAGAATGTAACAGACCGTCTCCACCTATTCCCTTCAGGTTTCCCTCAGGAATTTGACAAAAAGCTTAAGTATAGCCATAGACCACCCCTCATACAATGGAACTGGGCCAGTCAGGAATGGACAACCCAGCACCTAGAGCTATCAAGCCACTAAGGGTCAGAACCTTGGAAGGAACAAGGGAGAAGGGAAGGAGGAGGGCTGACCAGAACCTCATAAAAAAGACACTTGCCTAGTCCCTCCGGTATTCACTTTCCAATGTCCTCTCTCTGTAAAAAGAGCTTTCCTATTGTTCTTCCTTTCTAATCTTATATTCTAATAAATTTTGCCTGCTGCTCATTTTGTGTCCACCTCTTCATTCTTGAAATTGGCGAGACAGTGAACCCTGGGTATTGAGGTAAAAAAAATTCTGCAACACTATGAAGGGTAGAAAGATAAGAAAGTATACTCTAGGCATATTTATTTATTTTTTAAAATTTATTTTTATTTATTTTGGGAGAGAGAGCAAAAGAAAGGGAGAGAGAGAATCCTAAGCAGGCTCTGCACTATCAGCGCAGAGTCCAACGTGGGGCTAGAACCCACAAACTGTTGAGATCATAACCTGAGCCAAAACCATAAGTCAGATGCTTAACTGGTTTTTTGCAAGTAAACTTGGTTTATTCAACAAAGAGGAACAAGGTCACTATGGATGGAACAGAGAAAGCAAAAAACAAAATGTATTAAGAGAAATTAAAAAATGCAAGTCTAAAGAGGCCTTGTTCGCTGTTGACATGGAGTTTGAATGGTATTGTACGTGAGACAGGAAGACATGGGAAGATTTTCATGAGATGTGCTATCTCCTCTTTTGTGTTTTCAAAAGCACACTTTGTCTGCTATGGAGGGAATGGATTTTAAGGGTCCAAGAAAAAAAAGAGAGACCACTGTAGAGGCTACAGCAAGAGTCCCGGGAAGAGAGAACTGTGGTTGGGGCAAGGAAGGACCGGAGATGCAGTGAGAAAACACTGGATTTGAGACATTTGTTGAGGACTGAGTGACAAATATTAAGGAATGGAGTGTAAAGACAAAAACAGAAGAGGTCTAAGGATTGAACCTCAGGTGGCACCCCACTGTGGTTTACAACCTGCGATGTAAAATAGAAAATCAGCCCAGGGAGATTAGTGAAATACAGCCAGGAGGGTAGCCAAGAGAACAGGGGCCTGTGGCATCCCAGAAGCCAAGTGAAGAGATCAATTAAAGACAAAGAAAAGAATTTACCATGTCAAAAAAAGGCTGACAGAAAAAGGGGAAGAGAAGCCAGTAAAGGTCATTGTTACCCTAATAGGAGTCATTTTCTTATCAGGACAAAAACTCTACTGGAGTGGCTCAGGAGAAAAGAGATGAAGATAAGGAACCAGCAGGTATAAACTACCCTTTCAAAAAGTTTTCTTGGTGAAAGGAAATAGTAAAATTAAGGAGCGGTGAAGGTGGACATAGGTTCATTCTTTCTTAAATTGATTTTAAGATGTCTGCATGCCTGTGGAATTTTTTGATGGTAAGCTTTAGATAATGGGATTGACTCTACTACAAATGTCAGTAACATTCTGGACAAAAGTTTTCTTCAAAAATCCAGTATTACAGTAGGAGGCAAATATAATTAAAAAGTTAAGCCAATATAGGAACCCCGAGCCTTTTATTGGTGAATATGAGTTGAGACTAGTTCGTTAAGTTCTCTGAGCTGTCAGTTCCCTACTTATATAACGTATAAGACCATTTTTTTTGAAGAGAAAATGTAATCATGTATACCAAGCATAAACACAGTGCCTGAGACACAGTAAGCACTCAATAATTGAGAGGAATTATCATCATTACTATTTAGGGCTTGACTGTTAACACCTTCTACAATCATTAATACTACACGGCCTGTTAGGAATTCAGCAGCATCAAAGATAACAATTTCTGTCTCTATTTCCTCCCCCTTTCCATACCTTTGGTTTCAAAGCAGACTCTAATGCCCTTTCCCATTTCAAAGTACAACAGGGGATATAGCCAAGGGACTGAAACAGCTGTCTGCCAAGCCTCACATGGAAACTGAGTGAGTTAATGTCATTTTAAACATGGTTTTCTTATGAGTAAATTAGCTTGCAGATTTGCAAGCTTCCTACCACTAATTACTAGATTAGCTAGAGTTACCCTGCAGGGAAAGCAGCAATGAGGAAGACAAACACAGCATTCTTATGTGAATGCTCATTTGCATAGTTCATACAACTCTAGGCCTTCAGGAAGACAGCCCCCTGCCTCTCCCAGTTAAATCTAATATGACATTTATAGTTTTACACAAGAATATTAGACAATAAATTAGCCCAAAGCTGCAATTAATCACAATCCAGAGTCAACCCAAGGGAACAGAGAACAAATGAATTTCTTCACATTTAGCTCTCCTCCTGACCTATGCACAGTTACCAAGATAATGTCCTAACTCAAGAAATGCTGGTTGAAATTTACACAAAGAGCCTTTGGTAACAGAGTTGTGGCATGCACAGTTTCACATATATAATCACTTGAAATCACTTCAAATCTCAATTCTCATTAACTTCTTACAAGGAATAAATATACTCACCACGACAATCTTGCATGCAACAAAGGGAAGGGTGCACAATTCAGCTTAAGCAAATATATTGGCACACATAACGGAAAAGTTGGGGAATCAAAAGACTTCAGGCTTAACTGGATCCAAAGGCTCAAAGCATGTTATCAACAGCTGGTCTCCTGCTTCCCTGTCTTACAATTCTGCTTTCCTTTCTGAGCATCTTCTTTACTCTAGCAGTCCTAGAAAAGAAAAAGATTCCTTCTTTCTTAAAACCTTCAGGGGTGCCTGGGTGGCTCAGTCGGTTGAGCGTCCAACTTCAGCTCAGGTCATGATCTCGTGGTTCACGAGTTTGAGCCCCACATGGGGCTCTGTGCTGACAGCTCAGAATCTGGACCCTGCTTCAGATTCTGTATCTCCTTCTCTCTCTACCTGCCCTGCCCACTAAGTCTCTCTCTCTCTCTCTCTCTCTCTCTCAAAAATAAACAAACTTTAAAATAATAAATTAAAAAAAAAAAAGACTTTCAAAGCATTTCTTGAATTGAGTCACATGCCCACCCTAAACCTATCACAGTGGCCCATAATGCTGACTGGCCTGACCTGGGTCATATGCATAATACTGAACCCAAGGTGGAATCCTCTTCACCTAAACCATACCAACAGAAAGCACTGGTGGTTTTGCTTCCCCAGAGAAAATTGGGATGTTAATACTACTATATGGAAAGTAGAGTGAGTTGAACCTAGGAAGAAAAAATATAACAGATGCTCACTGTTACAAAGGCTTCAATTGCCCATCTTTTCAGTTACCCTATTTGTAAAAATATAAATAATAACTATAATTATAGTATCTGTCTCTTGGGATTATGAATGTTTGCATAAATTAAATTCTAAAGAATTGTGTTTTATGATCATTGCTTTATCGAAGCTATGCAGTCCCAATGCTATTGGCCAAAACAGCTGATTTCACTTTATCATTTCACTGCTATAATTAAAAATACATTATACATTCGACGTTAATTGTATTATCCAGTTTAGCAAGTGGTTCTTGAAGCATGAGAAGTGAAGCGATTCCTAAAGGCCACACACCCTTGTAAGCATTGTTAAAGTTACCCTTCTAGTTACTAAAGTCTAGAGATAAGTAGCTCCCCTTACATGAGTGAAGACAATATTGTTGAAATAAAAGAAGTTAAACACCAGGACCCATTGCCAGTGAAACTTCTCATGATACATCCTACATAAGGGTCAAGTACAGACACAGTTTATTTTTGAGATATCAGTTGCAACCTGCACACTGATCACCTCAAGAAAAGTTTGCCAATTCCTTGCTATTTGTGTGTGCTTGACACAATTTTGTGTTATATTGCATCCCACGGAAAATAAAAGCAATATTCCCACAAACTCTTCCTTCAAAATAACATGAAAATTTTCATTACTATTAGTATTGAAAGAAAATCCCAATAGATTTTTCATCCTTATGTAACATTGGTTTAAACCCAATAAGCCATAAAACCTTAGTTTGTAAAAACAAAACAAAACAAAAAAAAACACCAGAGAATTCAGGATGCAAAGAAATCCAAATGAACTAAGTGCTAGAAAGTTAAATGTCCTTCATAGAGAAGAGACAAATAGAAACTACTAAAAATATAAAAAATAAATGCTAGAAATAAAAAAAAATTGCTATTTGAAATGAAGAATTCATCTGGTAGAGTGAATGGCAGACTAGACACAACAGAGAAAAAAAGAACTTGAAGACTGGTCAAAAGAGAGTATCCAAATGGAAATTTCAAAATAATGGAAAGGAGAAGTTGAAAACCAGATGACTATGGGACATTAACAATTGGTCTAATGCATATGTATTTACAGTCCCAGAACAGAGAGACAAAGAGGAAGAGATAAATGGCCAAGGACTTCCAAAAACTGACAAAAAAAAAACCCACCAACCTATAGATGAAAGAAGCCCAGAGAGAACAGAATACAAACAACTCACATCTCAAGTTACCATGGCTAAACTGATGGAAACTGAAGACAATAAGCAATTATAAAAGCAATAAGAGAAAAAAATAAAGGTAATTTTTAAAAATCAGCAAATTGAATCCCAAACAACAAAATGTGTTTATCCCACGAATTCAAGTTTAGTTCAATATTGGAAAATCAATATATTTTACCACAGTAGAGAATAAGGGATTAAAAACCATGCAGTTTTATCAGTAAATGCTGAAAGAGCATTTGACAAAATTCAGCATCTATTTATTATAAAAACTCTCAGTAAATTAAAAATCAAAGAAAATCTGCTCAACCTGATAAAGGGCATCTAAAAATATCCTTAAACCTGGCATATTTAATATTGAAATATTGAATGCTTTCCTTCTTAAATTGGGAAGAATGGGAAAATGTCTGTGCTAATGATTTCTCTACAGTGTTGTGCTGGTGGTCTTGCCCAGCAAAATAAGCCTATAGGTTAGAAAGAAGTAAAAATGTTTGTTTGTAGGTAACATGATTCTGTGGAAAGACTGAACAGGATCTATAAGAAAATTGATAAAATAAATAAGTTTAGCAAAAACAGAAGATACACAGTCCATATGCAAAAACCACCCAAAACATAAAATACCTAGGAACAAATGTAACAACAAATGTGCAAGACTTCTAAAAATTATTCAAAATTCCTGCAATAAACTAAGACCTAAATAAATTAAGAGAAATACAATATTGATTAATTAGAGGACTTGATATTAAGATGTCTATTCTTCCTAAATTGATCTACATCTAAACTCTAACACAATTTTGATGAAAAAAGGGACAAGTTGATTCTAAAATGTGTATAGAAATTCAAAGAATATAAAAGAGCTAAAACATTTTTCAAAAAAAGACAGTGATGAAGAAAGTACATGATTTGATTTAATGACTTTCTATGAAGCTACAATAACAAAGGCAGTGTTGAAATGGCCTAAAGATAGACATGTCCATGGACGGAATAGAGTTTATAAATAGAGTGACATTTTATGGTCACAGTATTTTTAACAAGGTGCCAACTCAATGTCTTTTTGCTTTACTTTGAGTAATTTAAAATTTACAGCAAAGTTGTAAAAATAGTGCAAAGAATTCACGTATACTCTTCACTCAGTTGCCCCTATTGTTAACATCTTTATGTAGCCATGATACATTTGTTAAAATTTTAGAAAAGCAGCACTGATACATTATTATTAACTAAATTCAAATCTTTATTCAGATGTCATTTAAAAAAAAACATGTCAGTTTATTTTTTATTTTAATTACAGTATATTTAATATGCAATGTTTTATTAGTTCCAGTGATTATGATGATATGTGTACTCTTGATCCCCTCACCTATTTCACCCATTCCCCTTCTGGTAACCATCTGTCTGTTCTCTATAGTTAAGAATCTGCTTTTGGTTAGTCTTTTTTCTTTGTTCATTATGTTTGTTTGTTTCTTAAATTCCACATATGAATGAAATACTATGGTATTTGCCTTTCCCTGACTTATTTCACTTAGCATAACATCCTCTGCATCCATCCATGTTACAAATGGCAAAATTTAATTTAAAATAATTTTTTTAATGTTTATTTATTTTTGAGAGAGAGACAGAACATGAGCAGGGATGGGGCAGAAAGAGAAGAGACAGAGAATCCCAAGCAGAAATCAAGAGTCAGATGCTTAATCAACTGAGCCACTCACGAGCCCCCAGATTTAATTCTTTTTAATGGCTGAGTAATAGTGCATGTGTGTGTGTGTGTGTGTGTGTGTGTGTGTGTGTATCTCATATCTTCTTTATCCATTCATCCATCAGTGGACAGTTGAACTGCTTCCATAAGGCCAACAAAACTTGGCTTTTGTATATAATGCTGCCATAAACATAGGGGTGCATAGATCCTTTCAAATTAGTGTTTTGGTATTCTTTGGGTAAATATCCAGAAGCACGATTACTGGATCATACGGTAGTTCCATTTTTAAGTTTTTGAGGAAACTCCATACTGTTTTCTATAGTAACTGCACCAGTTTGCATTCCAACCAACCATGCAGGAGGGTTCCTTTTTCTCTACATTCTAGCCAATACTCAGAGTTTCTTGTGTTTCTTATTATAGCCATTCTGTATACATCATTAGATTTTTCACTACTGTCCTTTATTTTGTAGTTTCAGGGAGCCAAATTGTGTTTAATCATCAGGTCTCCTTAGGCTTCTGTGATTTGCGACAGTTTCTCTGTCTTTCCTTATTTCTGATTACCTTGATATATTTGAAGAGTGTTGGTCACATATTCTGTAGTATGTCCCTCAACTTGAGCCTGTCTATTATTTTTCTCATGGTTAGTCTGGAGTATTGAGTGTTTTGGAAGAATAGCGCAAGTGTCAAGTGCCCTTATATCACATCCTATCTGAGGTACATGCTGTCAACATGATTTATTACAAATGATAGTAACTTTGATCACCTGTGGCCAGAGTAGTATTGCACACTTCTTCACTGCTGTTTTCTCACTCCATACTCTACTCTTGGGAAGCAAGTCACCAACTCCAGCCCATAGTTCAAAGTGGGGGCTTAAGGGGATTAAGCTCTACTAGCTGGAGGGAGGGGGTAGTACTCACATATATTACTTGGAGTTCTTCTGTAAAGAAGACTTCTCTCTCCTCCCTCATTTATTTATTCATTCAATCATTTATTTTGTTTTTGCTTTGTGTTAGGATCTAATATTACATTATTAACTTCGTTAAATTTTTCCAGCTTTGGCCATTAGGAGCTTTTTCAAGTGTACGCTGTGACTCTTTGATAAGCCCTCATTCATTTGATTTTCAACCACTTTCTTTTCTTTTTTTAATTTTTTTTTACATTTATTTATTTTTGAGAGACAGAGAGAGACAGGGTGTGAACAGGGGAGGGGCAGAAAGAGAAAGAGACACAGAATCTGAAGCAGGCTCCAGGCTCTGAGCTAGCGGTCAACACAGAACCGGTAGCAGGGCTCGAGCCCAGGAACCATGAGATCATGACCTGAGCCAAAGTCGGATGCTCAACCGACTGAACCACCCAGGCGCCCCAATTTTCAACCACTTTCTTACATTTAACAACTACAAGAAGCACTTGGCTCATGTTGCATTTTCCCTTCCCCAATCCTCGAATCAACATTTCTCCAAGAGACCCAGGTACCTGTTACTGGAGAATGGTATGTAGAAATCAAGATCTGAGTCCGGGCTCTCCTCATTGCTACTGGAATGTCACTGTTTCTAGTCTCTCTTGGTGGACAGAGCCAAGATATTTATGTATGTGCACTAGCCCATGTATACATACAAATCTATAATTATTCTTGGATTTCTTCATCTACATCTATGATAATTAAACATATGTTAATAATATCTTCTAGTCTAATCTCGTACCACATAATTAATTCAAGTCACCCCCTCCCCCTTGCTTAATAACACTGCTGTCCAACAGTGAGAAGCTTATCTCCCACCACCATCCATATCTATTTAATTATTTGTTTGACCTCAGTATACAGGCATTTTTGGAATCACTAACCTGAATCTCCCTGATAAATAACATTCCCAACTAGGGCACACAGTTTATGTTCAGTTCATTTTGTCCTTACCTCTATAATTTCTAGTTAAACATCTATTTTCAAGAGTAACTAAGTTAACTCTTGTTTCTTCATCTCCTTCAATAAGATTATGTCAAAAGTATGTAATACAGATAGATTCTTTTATCACAGTCAACATTTCATTCTGGGATATTGCCCCAACCTCCTAGCTGATTTTTCATTGAGTTTGCATACGTTCAAGTGTACTCTCTGTAATGTAAATTTCAGTGGATTTTAACAAGTTCATACTCATATATTCACCACCTTAATATCATATAGTATGGATTCATCACTCTAAAAATTCTTTATTTCCCTCTATAATCAACCACCTTCCCTCCCCCTCACAACCCTTAGAAAGTACTTATCTCTTTTTTGTTCTTTTAGTTTCTCTTTTCCAGAGTGGAATCATATAATATGTACCCTTTTGAATTTGGGCTTTTTAACTTAACAAAATGCATTGATGATTTACCCAGTTTGTTGTGTGATTCAATAGGCCATTCCTGTATGGATATATACTTATTCACCTATTGAAGGACACTTTGTTTGCCTCCAGTTTGGGGCAATTATTAATAAAACTCCTATGAATGAATATACACACCCAGTTTCTCTATGAATCTAGGTTTAGTTTCAAATGGATGAATACTTAGAAATGTGTTTTTGGTGTCATATGGTTAAGTCTAGTTAGTTTTATAAGAAACTTGCAAACTGGCTTTCAAAGTGGCTGTAGCATTTTGCATTCCAACAAGCAATAAATCAGAGTTCCTATATCTCTGTATCTTCACCAGCATTTGGTATTGTCAGTTTTTTTTTTAATTTCCTTATACAATATAAGGATGCGCATACAGCAAATATGAATAAATGTAATTCTGTAGCTCTGATTTAAGTCAAATTGTATTGACCAGAACAAAATGTCTATCTAAATAAGTGTCAGGAAATTTGCTTTACTGATGTTTGTAAACATGAGATTGCATTAAAAGGAAGTAAAATGATTTCTAAATGGAAATGGTAAAATGGGTCCTTTCATATAAGGACCTGGATCAATTGCTAGAGGGTACTTGGGGCTTTACCTTAAGAAGGATTCTAAGGCTATACCTGGCCTGGGTGAGAAAGCATGCTGAGAACAATTAGCAATGTCTGTTACAAAAAGAGGACAAGACACTAGGGCACAAGATCATTTAGTTTCCAAGGTCTGGGCTAATTCAGTGCCATCTAACTAAGGTCTTCCAGAAGGATCTAACATGGTAGGTAGAATTATGGCTTCCAAAACTGTCCATGACCTTATCCCCAGAGCCTGTGACGATGTTATGTTACATGATAAGGGAGCATTGAAGTTATGGATTGAATTAAGGTTGCCAATCAGTTGACCTTAAAATAGATTATTCTGGATTTTCCATATGGACCCCACATACTCCCACACAAGTGTCTTTAAATGCAGAAGAAGGAAGGAGTGCCTGAGTAGCTCAGTCGATTAAGCATCCGACTTCAGCTCAGGTCATGATCTCACTGTGTGAGTTCAAGCCCCACGTTGGGCTCTGTGCTGACAGCTCAGAGCCTGGAGCCTGCTTCAGATTCTGTGTCTCCCTCTCTCTCTGCCCCTCCCCCACTCATGCTCTGTCTCTCTCTGTCTCTCAAAAATAAATAAATGTTAAAAAAAATAAAAACTGGAAAAAAAATAAATGGGGAGGAAGGGAAGTGGAAGGTTTAGCATCACAATGATGGGTTGTTAAAAAGACTTGACTGGGCAATGCTGATGGAAGAGGCTGTGAGCTAAGAAATGCAGTGACTTCTAGGAGCCAGAAAAGTCAGGAAAACATCCTCTCCTAGAATCATCAAAAAGGAATGCATTGCTATCAATACCTTGATTTTAGCTCAATGAGAAGCACATCAGAATTCTGACTCAAAGAACTGTAAGATAACAAATTTGTATTGATTTAAGGCACTAGGTTTGCAGGATTTGTTATACCACTGATATAATACAAATGCAAATGTTATTTTTTTTAATTCGAAAAAGAGAGAGAACACAAATAGGGGAGGGGCTGAGGGAGAGAGAGAGAGAGAATAAATTTTAACATTTATGCATGCCCAGAACAGAGTCCAATGTGGGCTCGATCCCATGATCCTGGAATCATGACTCAAGCCAAAATCAAGAGCCAGATACTCAACTGACTGAGTCACCCAGGCACCACCAAATACAATGATTTTAATAATTAGGAAGCAACATTTAAAGATGAAAGTGTTAACTTTTTTTGAGAGTATAACTTTTTACCATGAAAACAAAGTTTAAAGAGTTTAAAGTCTTTAAAAGTTTTAGGTGGGTTAGACAGTTTCTCAGCTATCAATTCGGTTCTTAAAATATTGTGAAAATGTAAATTTCAGATGTATTCCTATCCATTTCATACTAGTTTGGAATTGACATCATATAAAATAGTGAGGTTTTCTGACACTACCAAAACACCCATTCAGACCAACTGAAAACTTCTAGAGGTATTCGAGTGGTCTGCAAGAATACAGGCCACATGTCATCGGAGGAACACTGGAAAGATGGAAAACATTATCATTGCTGCCATGGTGTAACAGCCCTTCCGTTAATGGAAGAAAGCCATGTGTCAGGACTCCATCTCTGCCTCCTTACCCAGCTCCCAGGGTAAGAGCAGCATGCCGTTATGAGTCAGCCAACCCTGCCATTCTTTTGATAATCTCTCTGTCTTATTTATGACTCTGGGCTGTACCAACACATAATGAATGCTGCTATTATTGTCCGATGGGCCCCATGTGCCTGTGGGTTCTACTTGCCCCATATTCGTGACAAATTCTCCGTCCTCCCTCATCTCTCCTTCCACACCTCCATATGTTTCCCCTTCAGATGGCACTGGAGGTGATGGGAGATGTGGGATCCTGCTGTGAGCACATCCTTCTTTTGTCATAGCTGTGAGCTGTATCCTTTTTATTAAATTCAAATGGTACCTCAGGAAACAAAGGCAGCATAATGGTTGTCTGCAGGAAGTGCAGCCTTCTTCACACATCATAGAAAATAAAGCCCATGAACTATGCACATCAGTAAGAGTATCTTTATGGAAACATTAAGAAACAAAGAATAGCCTCAAAATCACAACTGGAGGCTATGTAAAGTAAGTTATTAAATAGAGATATGAAATGTAAAATAATAGGAGTGGACAGAAGAAAAGAAGAGGATTTTTTTTCTTACCCTTCCAACATGTGAGTAACAGACTTTTGGTGGGTTTTTTGTTTGTTTGTTTTGTTTTTGCCTCCAACCGAGCCAATGAAGAATAATGGGAGCATGAATGTGACCCCAAACCAGGACTCTGAGTGGCAGGGGGAAACATCAGGGAGCCTCATTCTGTTCTGGGAGGCAGGAAGGAATAAAAAGAGCCTCAGGGCCAGAAAGGATCCCACAGAGCCCTTAAAAGCTTTCTTCCAGGGGGAAAAAAAAATGTCCTCTTTTGATCTTATGGTTCCTATCCAAAAGGGATGTTGTTTCAGCTATTGAAACTTTTTGATATTGTTTGTTTGTTTGTTTGCCAAAAGTATTCATGGAAAAATTTTACCCTAATTACATGCTTGGGTTCCTCACTACTGTTTTATATCCTTGATGAAGAAATGATGGACATTATCTCATACCAATGTCATGAAATTTAAATTATTGCCTAAATATCAAGATCTGGAGCTTAGTACCCAGTAGATGTTCAATATTGAGAAGCTCCAGGCTTATCTTTGTTACATTTTCCAAAAAGCAGAACACCCTATCAGTAATGCCCTCAGTTATCAATGGGATATTCTAAGGGACTTAAAAAGTAAGGCGGAGAAGAAGACTTCCGAGTATCTAGCAGAAAGATGATATAGGACAGGGCAAAAAAGACAGGTTTAACTTACAAAAAAGTATTTTCTGAATTTCACAACATTTAAATAAAACAGCATCACTTTCTCATTTTCCTCTGATTCTGTCAGTGCAATCAAGCCACAGGTGACAAGTTATAAGTACAGAAGGTAAAAAGGAAGACCCAGACTAGAATTACAACACTAATGGTCACTAGCAGAATGAACTTTGATGAACGGCTTAAACTCTCTGTGCCTCTGTTTTCTCATCTGTAATATTCTGTGACAATTAATGAGAATGCTTCGCTCATTCTAGGTACTTAATAACAAGTTACTGATTGGCTGAAAATGAGTGGATAAATCAATAAACCGCTCATTCAGAGACTTCCAGATCTTCCTTCCAAAATTCTCTATGCATAGCCTGCCTCATCTTGGTAGAGAGCCACTCTATTGTCACATATCATATCAAACCTGTCAGGAAATGTGCATCTCCCTGGAACTTGACTCCACTGCTATCCCCTAGTCTGAGCCACATCTGGGATTTCTAATAATCTAACAGATTTTCCCACTTTTAGCTTTGCCATTCTGTAGTCTGATCTTTTCTTTTAAAATAGGATGGGATGCCTGGGTGGCTCAGTCACTTACGTGTCTGACTCTTGGTTTCAGCTCAGATCATGGTCTCGCTGTTCGTGAGATGAAGCCCTGCATCAGGCTGTGGGCTAACATGCAGATCCTGCTTGGGATATTCTCTCCTCTCTCTGCCCCTCCCCTGTGCGTGCACATGCTCTCTCTCAAAATAAACTTAAAAAAATAAAAATAAATAAAATAAAGGATAGATTAAATATCTCCTCTGTTTAAAATCCCATTTCAATTAAATTAAAAATGTAAACTCTTAGAATATCCTACAAACCCTGTGTGATCTAGCTCCCTGCTCTCTCTGTAACCTAATCTTCTGGTCTCCCCTTGACTTCCTCACTTGGCTTTTGCCCTGATGGCCTCAGCTGATTTTAGAACTTGCTGAGCATGCTTCAGCCTCACAGCCTTTACACTGGCTGTCCCTCTGCCTGGAAAGTTCTCTCCCTAGCTGTCACACCTGCAGCTCCCTCTCCATCTCCCTTCAGGCTTTGTTTTAGCTCACTTTCTCAGGATGGCTTAAACGGACTATCCCATTTAATACTGCTGCTAGTCTCTGCCCCTTTATTTCCATTTCCTTACTCTGCTTAATTTATGCCCCTCCTTTTTCACATCCTAATCCCACTAAGCAATATGCTATTGTGCATATTTATGTTTGTTACTTGTTGTCTGTCTTCGCCTGCTAAAATGCAAGCTCTCTGAAGGTTTTCTGATGCATTCCAACAGCCTGGAAATCTAGGATGTACTCAATAAGTATTTGCTTCTTCTTCTTCTTCTTCTTCTTCTTCTTATTATTATTATTATTATTATTATTATCACATAGTAGTCACACACAATGGTCCTCTGCACTACTTTTCTATCTTCCTAAGGAACAACAGTGACAAAAAGAAGTGGTTTGGGACATGAGACAAGTTTTAACACCAGAAGTTCTGTCCCTAAGGATAGAGATTGATTTTTGTCTTCCCTGACATGTGAGAATCAAGCAGTTGTCTTTTGATGCATATCCCCAAGGTTTTAGACACAGCACCAATCAACAAGCCAGAAAGGATCCAGCTAATGAAATCAAATCACGTATCAGTATCAAAGTCATCTCCAGAAAGGGAAACAACAAGAAGGAAAACATCAAACCTTTGGCATCAGGGGAAAATTTAATAAAGAAAACCTAGTGAAAACCTCAGGGCAAAATAAGAACCAGAACCACTAATTTTTTCTCCAAGTTAAAAACGTTTATGGTATTTTTTCCCCCACAGACCGTGGTAATATGCATGCTTCTTGGAGTGAGACCAGTGTACAAAGATCTCCCTATGGGCAAAGACAAATTAGGGCCCCAAAATTTCACTGAGATGAGAATTATTCAATAGTTTTGTTTCTAATGATGCTGTGACCAACAGAGTGGTGACCAGCACACAATCTTGGATCAGATTTTCTGGATTCCCTGGGTGACTCTGGGAAATTAGTTTCCATGGTTTCTTCATCAGTCATATGGGGATAGGGTTCTTGTAAGGATAACATTAGGTAATGTTCAGGAAGCTTAGCACAGCACTTCTACATAGTTTTCAGTTCTAGCTTCTGCACTGCTCCCTCATGTTCTGTAAAGGCAAGACTCAGTCTTAAGCAACATGCTGTCAGGACAGCGCATTCTTTGGTCCCAAGGAGCCATTCTGCAATGAAAGTGGCAAAGGGAATGTGCTTAGTAATCAGATACCATAGCCTTGGGCAAGCGATATAAACATAATGAGACACCGTCTCTTCACAAATTAAATGGGGATCATAATATTCACCTCATAGGAGTTTATAGTGGAGATAATACATACAAGGGCAGTGCCTGGCACAGAGGAAAAGCTTAATAAATGGTTATTATTTTGTTATTATAGTCACATCCACTGAAAGAATATATTCTTTGACTCTCTCTCTACCTGTTCCTAAACATGGATCCCCCTTCTTCCCTTCTTTCACTCGCTTTGAGTTGTTGCTCGGGCTCTGTGCCTTTGGGTTCAGTGTTGGCACTTCTCCCTGTGTTGGCCAGACCAAGTTTCAGCCACAACTACCTGTCTTTCTTCTCAGCTCTTCCATCAATTCTAATGCTGCCAGCATTTGCCCCAACTCTTGGCCTAACTCCAATCTTCACTGTCCACTTAGAGGGTTTTTCTGCCCTTGACTCTGACTCTTCCTAATAAGAGAAATCCCAAGGGTCAAGAAGCATAAGATCTGGGTCTACTTTACTTGTGTGTCCGTATCAAGATCCATCATTACTGTTCCCAGCAAACATAGCGTTGCTTGTCCAGCAACCATTTCCCTTTATTTTTCGAAGAGAGGGCTAGCACACCAGTTTTCCTTCAAGGGGCCATCTTCCCTCCACTCTTAGCCTTGTGGTATGGGTGGGAATTTCCCTACCACCTATGCCAAGAGGGGGTATGTAATTGCTTTAATATAAGAAAAGCCACATAAGAAAAGCCTGAGGAGAACAAAGCAGACGGGGACAGAGCAGAGACATGGCGAGTCCTGATGACTATGTTGAGCCCCTAGATGAAGCCACGCCTGAAACCTGAACCATCTGAACCACGCCTAAACCACTTTTCAATTTCTCATTTATATCAGCCAATATCTTCCTGAAAACCCATTTGTGGAACCTCGCCTTGATAGATATGAGGAAAAACTAGCATAATATAGCTATCAAGAGTGAGATAATTATTTCCTAAATACTTGGTATGGATGGATTAAAATAAACTGGAGAGTGGGTGTGGTTAATCCCTTTTCCAAAATCCATAAAAGCTGTGTACTCGAGTCCAGGACAAAAAATAGAGGGAAACCTCTGAATCTGCAAACTGCTTTGCAATGCATCCATTAAATTAGGTTAAAAACTCCATCAGATGCAAAATTAAATTGCAGTTAACTTTTTAAAAAAAATATTGCTTTATTTTTTTTCATTGAAGTATAGTTGCAATACAATATCATATTAGTTTCAGGTATACATATTAATATTTTGATATTGTTATACATTACAAAATGATACCCACAGTAAGGCTAATTACTATCCATCACCATACAAAGTTGTTTCCGTATTAATGACTATACGATCCATGCTGCACATTAGCCCCCCATGACTTCATTATTTTATAAATGGAATTTTGTACCACTTAATCCTCTTCACCTATTTGTCTACACCTCCCCCCTCCAGTCCCTCTCCCTTCTGCTTTTGGTACTTATGTGTCTGTTTCTGTTTTGGCTTCTAGATTGCATACATAAGTGAAATCACGCAGTATTTATCATTCTTTCACTTATATCACTTAGCACAATGCCCTCTAGGTCCGCTCATGTTGTCACTAATGACAAGATTTCATTCTTCTTCTATGGCTGAAAAATATTTCACTGTGTGTGTGTGTGCACACATGCATTTTCTTTCATTTAATTTTTACAGAGACTTCTAATGCATACAAAAGAGACCAAATACTACTTGGTCTCTTCAACTAAGCACAGTTGAATTCTACTATGTCCATTATCAAATCACGGCCAAAATTTTTTCACCTCTATCACCACCTACTTCCTTTCTCCTGTTGTTGTTTTTTTTAATTCTGTATTTTCTAATGGAGGGAAAATTCACATAATGGAAAATTAACCATTTGAAAGTGAGCACCTTGGTGGCATTTAGTACATTTACCAGGCTGTACAGCCACAACCTCTACCTAGTTCTAAAACATTTTGAGCACCTCAGAAATTATTCTGTCCATCCTGACTGCTTGTTCATTCTCCATTCCCCATTCTCCATTCTCCACTGGATCCCAGAACCTTATAGGAAATACGATTTTCAAATACTCTTTGCCATTCTGTGGGTCACCTTTTCATTTTTCCTGATAATGTTCCTTGTTGCAACAAGTTTTTAATTTTGATAAACCCCAATACAACTATTTTAAAATATGTTTTACATAATAGTTTGTGCAATATTCTCAAATTTACAATGACATGGATCCTGGTGTCCTGAAATTCTTTTGTTCCTCGTGCTTTTCACGACATATATAAGAATCTGTTGACAAATCCAAGTTCATGAAGATTTATCCTTGTGTTGTCTTCTTCTAGTAGTCTTATTGTTAGCTTTTACATGTAGGTCACTGATCTGTTTTGCATCTGATATTTTTGAGCACTTATGATACAGCAGGAACTTAACACAAAGTATCTCTTTTAATCCTCAAAAGAATCCTCCAACAATTAATTTAAAAAAATTAAAAAGAAAAGAAAAAGATTCCTCCGAGTAACTTTGAGTTAACTACTTTTATGATCTCCCTTTCCCAGCTAAAGCAGCCCAAGCTTAGAGACCTTGAGAGCTGGCGAGAGCTTGCAAAGCTGTCTGGTGGGTGTGAGCAGAAGAACACAGCTCTGTCACTGCAGACCCTGAGTTCTCTACCACTTTCAAAAACAAACAAACAACCCAAGACAAAAGGAAATGAGAAAGGGGAAGCACTGAAAAGGAAAATAGGTTTTTTGTCAGTTGTTCCTCACTCTTCAACGTGTTTTGTGTTCCTCTCATGTTCTACATCCCAAGTTAAGGGAAAGATATATAGACATCCTCAAGCTCTCCCTTGTCTAGAGGTAAAGATTAGGGAGACAATCCACACCAAGAAATATTCTAACATTCATGATGATATAGATCCTGGTACCCTGGAATTCGCGGCCTGGACGGTTGGGGCCTCTAACTAGAGGGTAATTCTTTCGTTATGACCTTTGATCACTGTCCACCCTTCCCTCATCTCTGTGCCCTGGGTGCTGACATTCATGGATTAAATTACCTGGAATCATTTGCCCTCTGGACTCCACTGGAGTTTGACCAGTTAGAGGAAACGACACAGTATCAGAAGACGCAACTGGGTTATTTTTTCTACTGTGTTCTCTTTTTGCTTGAGCACTGTGTTAGAGCACTGGGTCCATCACTTGATGACCACAACTCCTTTAGGTGGCCTGCCTTCTACATTCCAGTCTCTAGAGGGTGCTGATAATGTTATTTCCTCCCCCTGCCTCTTCAGGCCTAGAGATGGTAACAGGAATGGGTAGTAAAGAACTCTAAGCACAGTTGATTTATTCTACGATGGAGGTAAATCAAAGCTGGTGACATGCGAAAGAACATAACCCTCAAGTTTGACACTGTTTCTATGGAAACTGACGGTCTGGATCTCAAACAAAAATTACATGTGAGCTTCTGGAAAGAAATCCATGTGTTGGATCGGGGTCCCTCTGTTATTCGCTGCTCTGCCTTTCTGTCTCTCTCTCAGCAGCCTAAAGGAAAGAGCATCCTGTACCTTCTCCAACAAAAACTTGCCATCAGAGAATGAGATTGAAATATGTCAGCATTGTGTGGAGTTAGAAGAAACTCTAATTAGCATAGCTGTTAATTTGGGCACATTAGATGGTTCTAAAATTAACAGAACTAGAAGGAAACATGATAAATCCCTCCAAAATCTAGGAGTAAGGAAAACCTTTGTAACTATGAATCAAAAATCTAGGAGCCATAAAGGGAAAAATGGTTAACTATATAAATATCTTTAAACTTTTGCTTGGAAAATAAAACACTAGAAGTAAAAGAAAAAAATACATGACAACCTGGAGAAGAGGAACTGAAATCTATAGTATAGGTAAGAAACTAATCTCTCTAATATATAAAAAGCCCTTAGGTAAAAATCAAGAAAAACAATCTGACAGAAAAAAATAGTCAAGAGAGAGGAAGAGACTGTTTATGGATAAACATTTCCATTGTATTCCTATCAATAGAAATGCAAATTAAAATCCACTAAAATGCTATTTTTTAAACCAAAGAGATTGGCAGAAATCCATAATCGTAACAATATGCTATATTGTCAAGGGGCATGTGGTGGATCATTTGTAAAACTGGCCCCAATTAGTACTTCTCCTATAACCATACCTCTTTGCAAAGTGATTTCGCAACTCTTCTGATTAAGATATGGAGTCCATTCCCCTTATGTGGGCATTCGCGTGACTGAGCTTGACAAATAGAATTCAAGAGAAGTAATGTCATGTGAGGTCTAGCCTAGGCCTCAAGAAGCCTTGCATGATTCCATGTATTCTCCTTGAACTCTGCTCAGTCACCGTGTGAACATGCCTGGATTACCTTTCGGGATGAGAGACACTTAACTTGGTTATCTCCGTTCTATCTTAACCACAACCAACCAATCTCAAAAGCTGATCTGTAGGTGACCACAGATCCAAGATGGCGCCCAGCTGACACAAGAACTATGCAGTTGCACCTCGCCTAAATTACCTACCTACAAATTATGAACTGAATCAATTAAATGGTCATTGTGAAGCAAATAGGCTTTGTAGTAATATTTCATGCAGCATAAACTGAAACAAGGAAATAGACACTCTCAGACACAGCTGATAGGAGTAGAATGCATCCCTGTGAAATGAAACCTGGCAATAGCTAACACAATTCCATATGCATTAACCTTTGGACCAGAGTACACTTGCAAAAGTAGGAATTTAATTATGTGTCAGGTTACTTTTTGTGGCATTATTTTTAATAGCAAATGATTGGAAATCACACAAATGGTCATCAAGAGGGAAATCACACAAATGGCTGAGTGAATGATGATAGAAGCACGTATCGGAATGTCATGCAGCTGGAAGAGGAGGATGAAGCACTTTCTGGGCTGCCATGATGTGAATTCCAAGATGCAGAGATAACCTTCTTTTTATCTTACATTTTGCACTGATTTATTAGGCTGCACTTTGTGTAAGTAAAGAGAGAAAATATGTATGCATATATGATATTGCTGGGGAAAAAAGAATCAGTGAAAAGATAAATCAAAAACTAATAAAAATGGTTCCCTATAGGAGGTGGGAGAATTAGTATAATGGGAATAGAGAAGAAAATGAGAATTGCCTGAGAGTACTATTTCATATATATAATTTTAACCCTGAACCATGCATTTTATATATTTAAAAAAAGGAGTGAACAAAAACATCATAACAGAGAGAAGTAATCATTTTGGGTGCCTTTAGAATGTAGTTCTTGAACTGAACATACAGAGTGAGATCCACACTAAGAGCAACCAGAACTGCAAAAAGATGAAATTCATTCAGTACTTGTAGCTGTAAGCTAAAAATGTTTTAGAGACATGGCAGGAAAATGTAAATAAACAATTATGTTAATATAATTAGGAATCACAGATTTTCAAAACAACAGAAAACGTGACAGAGACACAAGTATAAAATCCAAGGAGTTGAATAAAAATTCAAACTGATATAATTGTTTATAAAGATGCATAAATACATTATGCACATGTAAATGTATATATCTTAAAAATACTTTTTAGTTTTGTCCACTGTTAAAAGAGACCAAAAGTAATGCCATTCCAGGACCAGATTTTGGTCTCTAAACACCATCCCTATTGATAGAAATTGAGCTCTTTGGAGAAATACTTGATTCCAGGTATGAAGAAAGTAAGAGGTCTCACATGTACCTAGGACATCTTTTGCCTGAAAGCAGGAACATTTTCAGAGACTAACTGGGTTGTACTAAAAGAATAGAGTTGATAAATGGAAGGAGATCATTTGAATGAGACAAATGAGTATTGAAAAGAACACTAACTTATTGGAACACATTAATACATTAAATTTATACTACATCTGTACTTAAAAGTAACCAAAACCTGGGTGTCTGAGTGGTTCAAATAGTCTTGATTTCAGCTCAGGTCATGATCTCAAGGTTTGTGAGGTCGAGCCCTAGATCAGCTCTGCAATGACAGTGAGGAGCCTGTATGGGACTCTCTCTCTCCATCCTCCCCTGCTCACTCTCTCTCTCTCTCAAAATAAACAAATAAACATTTAAAAAAACAACCAAAAGAAACAAGTAAAAATCCTCATTTTTTACCAACCATTACTCTAAAAAGTTATGCTTAAATGAAAGTCATTGTTTATCTTGCCTTTATAATAGATACTAGAATTCATGGTGATCAAACAGCCCCAGTTTTTGGTGGAAGAGATCTTCACGGATGAATTATAGTTGATAAATGCGTAAAGCATTAAACAATCAATGCCTAATATATAATCAATTCAAGAAAAGAACAATGATGAATGTTTAAACAATTAAATAAGAAGTTATTGGAAAATTGCACATTCACAAGATGAAAAGTATCAGTCTATCATCTTTTTGGTCACACAGTGGGAAACGTGAGTTTATTTGTTTGTTTTTTAAGAGAGACAGACAGAGACAGAGACAGAGACAGACTTGAACAGGGAAAGGGCAGAGAGAGAGGGAGACACAGAATCTCAGCTGTCAGCACAGAGCCTGATCTGGGACTTGAACTCATGAACTACCAGATCATGACCTGAGCGGAAGTCAGATGCTTAACTGACTGAGCCACCTAGATACCCTGGGAAATGTGACTTTATAATGGAAGGACCTAACCTTTACCACCTGAATGCAGGGTTCAATCTTATAATAACTATAAATAGGAAATCCATGTGTTATATGCCACGTCATGTAATGCATTATGAAATTAATAGCATTGCCTACAAACAATTCTTTTTCTTTTAATTTTTTAATGTTTATTTATTTTTGAGAGACAGAGCATGAGTAGGGGAGGATCAGAGAGAGAGCGAGACACAGAATCCGAAGCACACTCCAGGCTCCGCGCTGTCAGCACAGAGGCTGATGCGGAGCTTAAGCCCAAAGACCGTGAGATCATGGCCTGAGCCAAAGTCAGATGCTTACCCCACTGAGCCACCCAGGCATCCTCAAACAACTGTAACAAAAAGGTTTTAATTAAATATAATACAACCTGTAAACTTACATTTACAGGAAAAACAAAAACAAGTAATGAGAAAACAAGGAAATAATCACACACAAATCCAGAAAGTGGGACATTTCTAAAAGATAACAGGCCTAACCTTTTCAAGAAGTCTTTTTAGGAGATAGGAGGGAGGAGAAGGTAGGAGGAAGTGTGCTAAATTGAAATTTTAAGAGATATACTAATCAAACGCTTTGTGTCATTACTGACTGCATACTAGTTGGAATAATCAAGATGATGTAGCCATTTTTGAGATAATTATGAAAATCTGATTTATTAGACATACATACTTTTACATTAAATAGGAAAATGTCTTTGTTTTTAGAGATGCACAGTGGTTAATTTGTAAGTGAAATGTTATTCATTCTTTAATTTGTCTTAAAATACTTCAGTAAATATATAATACATGTACACACAGATCCATATACATATATGGAAAATTATTAAGTCTAGGAGGTTAATACATGGTGATAATTTAGTACTTCCCTCTACTTGCCTATATTCAAAAATATTGGTTATAGGTCAATGTAGAAGACGGGGCAGAGTAGGCTCATCTTGTCCCATGAATACAACTATATAACTATCAAATCATCCTAAATACCCCAGCAAATGACCTGAGGACTGGCTAAACAAACCCTACAACTAAAGGTAGAGAAGAGGTCACATCCAAGAAGGTAGGAAGTACAGAGACCCAGTTTGGGAGAGAAGTGGAAAGTGGCCACTGCAGTGGGGAGAGAGCTGCAGTCATGGAGGGCGAGAGACAGACAAGCACACAGGGTATAGCACATGGGTAAGACAAACCCCCAAAACAATTGGCGTGGAAAGCAAGAGGGGCCAAATTGTGTGAGTTCTTGAAACCAGCAGGGCTGGTTTCCAGTCTTTAGACTGGAGTTTTAAGACTAAATATTTATGCACCAAATGTGGGAGCACAGAAATACAGAAAACAGTCAACAATAAAGATAAAGGAACTAAAAGATAATAATGCAATAATAGTAGGGGACTTTAACACCCCCCATTTAGATCAATGGACATATCATCTAAACAGAAAATCACCAAGGAAACAGTGGCTTTGAATGATACACTGGACTAGGTGGATATAACAGATGTATTCAGAGCATTCCATCCTGAAACAGAATATACATTCTTTTCAAATACACATGGAATATTGTCCAGAATACATCACATAAGGGCAAAGAACAAGCCTCAACAAATTTTAAAAGATCAAACCCATACCATTCATCTTTTCTGTCCACAACATTGTGAAACTAGAATTCAACCACAAAAAAAAAAAAAAAATCTGGAAAGACCACAAATACATGGAGGTAAAATAACATGCTGCTAAATAATAAATAGGTCACTCAGGAAATAAAAGAAATTTTAAAAAAAAGGAAACAAATGAAAATGAAAACACAATAGTCCAAAACCTCTGGAATGCAACAAAGCAGCTCTAAGAGAAATTCTTGGCAATACAGGCCTACCTCAAAAAGTAGTCTCAAATAAAGAACCTGGGGCTCCTGGGTGGCTCAGTCGGTTGAGCATCCAACTTCGGATCAGGTCATGATCTCACGGTTTGTGAGTTTGAGGCCCACATTGGGCTCTGTGCTGACAGCTCAGAGCCTGGAGTCTGCTTTGGATTCTGTGTCTCTATTTCTCTCTGCCCCTACCCCACTCACTCTCTCTCTGTGAAAATTGAATAAACATTAAAAAAAAAGTTCTTAAATAATAATAAAAAAATAAAGAACCTAACCTTACATGTAAAAGAGCTAGAAAAAGAATACTAAACAAAAAACAAAACCAGCAGAAGGAAGGAAATAATAAAAATCAGAACAGAAATAGGTGATGTAAAAACTAAATACACACACATACAGGCAAAACCTCAACAACAGAATAAATTAATGAAACCAGACGCTAATTCTTTGAAAGATGAACAAAACTGATAAACCTCCAGCAAAATCCATTAAAAAAAAGATGATCTAAATAAAATAACAAATGAAAGAGAAGAAATAACCACCAACACCACAGAAATACAAACAACTGTAAGAGAATATTAAGAAAAACTACATGCAATAGTTTTCCAAACAAAATGGACAACCTAGAAGAAATGGATCAATTCTTAGAAACATATAACCTATCAAAACTGAAACGGGAAGCAAGAGATAATTTCAACAGACTGATAATGAGCAAAGAAATTGAATTAGTAATCAAAAAAGTCCCATACAAAAGTCCAGGACCAGATGGCCTCACAGGAGAATTCTACCAAACACATAAAGAAAAGTTAATACCTATCCTTCTCAAACTATTTCAAAAAATAGAAAAGAAAGGAAACTCTCAAACTCGTTCTCTGAGGCCAGCATTACTCTGATACCAAAACCAGATAAAGACACCACTAAATAGAGAACTACATGCCAATATCCCTGATGAACATAGATACAAAAATCCTCAACAAAATACTAGCAAACCAAATTCAACAATGCATTGAAAAATATCATTCTCCACGATCAAGTGGGATTTATTCCTCAGTTGCAAGCATACTTCAATATTTGCAAATCAATCAATGTGATACATCACATCAATAAGAGAAAGGATAAGAATGATATAATCTTTTTAATAAACATAGAAAAAGAATTTGACAAAGTACAACAACACCCAGGCATGATAAAAACCCTGAACGATATAATGAAGTCCATCTACGAAAAACCCATGGCTAACATCATCCTTAATGGGGAAAAACTGAGAGATTTTCTTCTAAGGTCAGGAACAAGACAACCATGTCTACTCCCAGCACTTTTTTTTTTTTCAACATAGTGCTGGAAGTCCTAGCCACAGCAATCAGACAACAAAAGGAAATAAAAGGCATCCAAATGACTAAGGAGAAAGTACAACATTCATTATTTGCAGATGACATGATACTATAATATAGAAAACCTGAACGACTCCACCAAAATATTGCTAGAATTGATAAACAAATTCCGTAAAGTTGCAGGATACAAAATCAACATACAGAAATCTGTTGCATTTCTACACATCAATAACGAAGTAGCAGAAAGAGAAATTAAGAAAACAATCCCATTTACAATTTCACTGGACAGCTAGGAATAAACCTAACCAAAGAGATTAAACACCTATACTCTGAAAACGATAAAACACTGATGAAAGAAATTTCAGATGACACAAAGATATGGAAAGACATTCCATCCTCATGGATTGGAAGAAAAAATATTTTTAAAATGTCTAAATTACCCAAAGCAATCTATACATTTAATGCAATCCCTATCAAACTATCAACAGCATTTTCAGAAAGCTGAAACAAGCAATCCTAAAATTTGTATGGAACCAAAAAAGATCCCCAAAAGCCAAAGCAACCTTGAAAAAGAAAAGCAAAGCTAGAGATATCATAATTCTAGACTTCAAGATATATTACAAAGCCTTAGTAATCAAAACAGTATGGTACTGGCACAAAAATAGACACACAGATCAATGGAATAGACTAGAAAACCCAGAAATGGATCCATGACTATTTGGTCAACTAATCTTTGACAAAGCAGAAAAGAATATTCAATGGAAAAAAGACAGTCTTTTCAACAAATGGTGTTGGGAAAACTGGACAGCAACATGCAGATGAATGAAAGTAGACCACTTTCTTACACCATACCCAAAAATAAATTCAGAATTGATGAAAGACTTAAATGTGAGACAGGAAAACATCAAAATCCTAGAGGAGAACATAGGCAGCAATCTCTTTGTCATCGTCCATACAAACTTACTAGACATGTCTCCAGAGGCAAGGGAAACAAAAGCCAAAATGAACTACAGGGACTTCATTAAGGTAAAAAACTTCTGCACAGAATAAGAAACAATCAACAAAACTAAAAGGCAGCCTACAGAATGGGAGAAGGATTTGCAAATGACATATCTGATAAAGGGTTAGTATCCAAAATCTATAAGGAAGTTATATGGTCGAGGGGTGAGGGGGGGTGGCGGGTGCCTGGATGGTTCAGTTGGTTAAGCATCTGACTTTGGATCAGGTCATGATCTTGTGGTCTGTGAGTTCAAGCCCCATGTCGAGCTCTGTGATGACAGCCCAGAGCCTGGAGCCTGCTTTGGATTCTGTGTCTCCCCCTCTCTCTGCACCTCCCCCACTTGCACTCTGTCTCTCTGTCTCTCTCAAATATAAATAAACCTAAAAAATTTTTTAAAAAGGAAGCTATACAGGGACACCTGGGTGGCTCAGTTGGTTGAGCTTTTGACTTCGGCTCAGGTCATGATCTCACAGTTCATGAGTTTAAGCCCTATGTCGGGCTCTGTGCTGACAGCTCAGAGCCTGGAGCCTGCTTCAGATTCTCATTCTCTCTCTCTCTCTCTCTCTCCCCTCCCCCAGTCACACACACACTCTCTCTCTTTTTTCTCTCTCTCTCAAAAATAAATAAATAAACATTTAAAAAAAAGAACTTATACAACTCAACCCCCAAAACACAAGTAATCTAATTAAAAATAGGCAGAAGATATGAACAGATATTTCTCCAAAGAAGACATACAGATGGCCAACCGACATATGAAAAGATGTTCATCATCACTTACCATCAGGAAAATGCAATTCAAAACCACAATGAGTGATCATGTAATAGTTGTCAGAATGACTAAAATCAACAACAGAAGAAACAACAAGTGTTGAAGATGATGTGGACTGAAAGGAACCCTCGTGCACTGTTGGTGAGAATGCAAAGTGGTGCAGCCAATGTGGAAAATCTTATGGAGATTCTTCAAAAAATTACAAAAAGAACTACTCTATGATCCAGTAATTGCACTCGTGGGCATTTACCCAAATGATAAAAAAACATTAATCCAAAGGGATACATGCACCCTTATGTTTATAGATGTATAGTGTATATTCTATATATACAATGGAATGTTGTATATATATTTACAATGTGTTTATATATATATATATATATATATATATATATATATATATACACACGCACACATATATACATATATACAGTGGAATATTATTCAGTCATTAAAAAGAATGAAATTTTGCCATTTGCAGTGACATGGATGGAGCCAGAGAGTATAATTCTATAGGAAATAAGTTGGAGAAAGACAAATACCATATGATTTCACTGATATGTGGAATTAAAGAAACAAAACAAACAAGCAAAGGGGAAAAAAGAAAGAGAAATCAAAAAAGAGACTCTTAACTGTTGAGAATAAACTGATGGTTACCAGATGGAAGTGGGGAGTGAAATAAGTGATGAGGGTTAAGGAGTGCACTAGTGATGAGCACTGGATGATGTATGGAATTGTGGAATTACTATATTGTACACCTGAAACTAACATAACACCGTAAGTTTACTAACTGGAATAAAAAGTATATTTATTATAAATATATACAACTGAGTGGGGAGAAAAATTAAGAGAGTTGTCATCAGCACTAATTCTATCGTGTTTTTTGCTGCCTGTAAAGTTCATATAATACAGTGATATGGAATAAGATTCGGCTTGACCCTAGCTTGATGACCTTAGATGAGGAAGTAAATCACTGTTACATAGTTTCTCTGTTTGCAGCTCTTTTTGATTCATTAGGAATAAATAAGATAATACTAGATGCTGACCACATGGCAAACCTTCAGTTAATTTCAACTAATACTGGAACAAACTATCCTAAAATTCGTATGGAAACACAAAAAACCCAGAATAGCCAAAGTAATACTGAAGAAGAAAACCAAAACGGGAGGCATCACAATCCCAGACTTTAGACTCTACTACAAAGCTGTCATCACCAAGACAGTATGGTACTGGCACAAAAACAGACACAGACCCGTGGAATAGATTAGAGAGCCCAGAACTGGACCCACAAATGTATGGCCAATTAATCTTTGACAAAGGAGGAAAGAGTATCC